>CM026565.1:25180051-26380051 GCA_015143295.1 Tetracentron sinense | reverse complement strand
AGCCTAGAGAAAACGGCAAAACACAGAACATCAGCCATGCAGATAACCAAGACAGATATGTGAGACCAGAGACAATTTGTGAAGAATTATTGTAGGTCCCACCTCCAATAATCACCGGTATCAGACTCGCCCTCTCCTCCAAAGCAGCTCACCTACAAGTAGCTTAGTGTGAGTTACATTTCGAACTAATATATCAGCAAAGTCCAACAGTGTTGTAATTGCATTTAGAAGGCCAAGCAAGGTTAGTTCAAGTTGAAGTCAAAGAATGAATGTATGAACATGTAATATAATAATATAATTTTTCACATACCAGACTATGATAGAAAATTCCTTTGTTCTTAAAATTATTAGTGCCAAGTATGTAATGCAGTCATCCATCATAATGGTATTACAGACACCCATTTTCCTTCGTGCACTGGCCATAGATGGAAGCAAGAGTAAAATGCTTGGAAAGTGGTAATTTCCAAAAGGGCGGGGATGAGATATCCTAAGAAGAAATTAGATGTAAATCACAAGATGCCAAAGTTGGATGGAAATTGGTAGAAGGTAAAGTTGTTGGGAGTCCTGGAACAAATGATCCGTGGTGGAATGTGATACTAGATAGACATGAAAATGAAGACATAATTTGATGGAAGTTTCTCAATATTAAGTAAAAAGAGTTGAAAAAGGAACAAAATAAAAATAAAAAATCACCCACTAATAGAAATCAGATGTGGAAATGGATGACCTGGCTGAATTGGTCTTCACTGGTTTCATATTAATTTCGGATTCGGTCATGTTGTTTTATGTCTTTGATTTGCAGCCATTGGATTCACACCAATGATCTAACGGTTGCTGTTGGACTCCTTAGGTCCTTATAGGAGTTCAATCTCCTTGTACGTGTAAGAGTGGAAGTTTACTATGGGAGGACTCTTTACAAAGAGTAGTTAATTAGTTATAACCAACTAAAAGTTTGGTTGCTTCTTTACAGGTTTGAGAGAGAGGAAAGAAAGATGGGTTTACAAGTGCATGGAGCTTGGGGTTTGGAAAAACAGTGGTTGTATCGTAGAAAAAATCTTTCTTTTCTCAATTCTCATAGTGAAGAACAAGAAAACCCCTCCTGTAGGCTTTAATGCCAAACCACATAAATTGATTGGCCCTTCAAGTAATTTATTTTACTGTTTTGTTTTCTCTTATTTTCTCGCTGCTGGATTGTTAGATTCAGATTGGTTTAGAGTGAACAAAGAACAACTGGTAAAGAGCAAGTTGCACTCAGGAAGGAAGAAGATAAAAAAGGTTTGAAGGAGTATTATGACGAAGGTGGAGCCTTGATAGCGTAAGCTGACGGTGGGCTGTTTGGTTCGTGCACCTTTTCAAACTTCAAACAGTGTACAAACCGTTGATATTTTCATATTGTGACGAAGGTGTAGCCTTGATAGCATAAGCTGACGGTGGTGCTGTTTGGTTTGTGCAACCGGTTCAAACAGTGTACAAACCATTGATATTTTCACACTTGTGGGTTAAAAAAATGCAGTCAAAGGATCAAACAAGAAGTAGAAAGTTGACAAGTTTGACCAGGAGAGCAACTTTAGTTTGTGGTAGCAATAGCATCGGGTTAAAGATTTGCTAGTGCAGCAGGGACTGATCAGAGTATTATATGGGAAGGAGAAGAAGCCAGAATCAATGTCAAACTGATGACTGGAATGAACTTGACATGAGGGTTGTTAGTGCAATTCGTCTATATTGAACAAACAAAGTAATTTATAATGTTCTGAATTAAGAGTCTGCTCCTAAGTTATGGAAAAGGTTAGAGAGTTTGTAAATGTCAAAAATCTTTGACAAATAAATTATTTCTAAGAACATTGTATAGACTGCTGCATATGGACTATGGAGGGAGGTGTAAACCTTCTGGATCACCTCAATAACCTTAAAAAAAAAAAAACTCAGTTATTGAGTGTTGAGGAGAAGATAGAAGAAGATAAAGGTAGTGTTTGGATACAATTCTAAATTGACTTTTAGTGACTTTTGACTCTTGAAGAGTCAAAAGTCGGTTAAAATGTCGTTTGGTTCAGCACTTACGAGAGCAACTTCTCCATGAGTAAAAAATCGAAATGTTAGCTTTTAGGGGAAGCTGCCGCCAACTAGCTTTAGTGGGAAGTCCCAAATTGTTAAAAAACTTATTTTCTTAAAAGTTATTTGGAAGAAGTCCTTCTCTTCTCAAAGAAGCTTATCCAAACAAACTAACAACATGCCTTTTTTTTTTAGCCTACATGACTTCTTCTAGCCTCACTTCCACCCATGGTTCAAAAACTTGATAACTCGACTCGACTCGAAAGTTAGCCGGGTCAAGTAACTCGAAAAAAAACTCAACTCAGTCCAACTCGGAATATATATGTAATATATGCATGTGTGTGTACCAATTAGACAATTACCAATTTTTTGGCATTTTATCCAAAATTGAATCACAAATAACTTGAAAAACCTAAGTTAAAAGAATCCAAAGTGGGCTGGTTTTGCAGCCTCAAACATAAAAACTAGATTTATCATAACCCATAGTAGGTTGGCTTTGCAGCCCCAAAAGAATATGATGCAAAAACAGTGTGATGTTCGAGTTTAGGTTTCAAAATTTTCGAAAATGATAAAAATACCCTTTTACGACTCGACCTAATTTGGCAAGTCAAAAAACTCGACTCAACTCGATCAAGTCACCCGAGTAACTCACCGAATAGTGTCTCCTTCAGGTTCTAAGGCGACTCGAAATTCAATCCAGTCAAGTAACTTGGCCGAATTACTCAGGTGACTTGGCCGAGTTACTCGGGTGACTTGCTGAGTTTTCGAACTATGCTTCCACCTTCTTATAAAAATCTAGTCACAACATTTCTGTTTGGGAAAGAAACCCTCAAAACTGTTTATGAATCTGCGGCTCTCTTGGAGAATGAAACATGCAAGAAGCCCAGTTCAAAAAATTCCCAAGCAGAAGGATCCGATTAACGGCTAAAAGAGAAGCCCGTCGAAGGCATAATTGAGGAAAATAGAGGGTTTAACAGGGAAAAGCCACATTCTAAGTCAAAGGGGAAGAATGGCAGCAAATTTCAGTGGTATTATTGCAAAAAGAAAGGACATGTGAAAAGGATTGCAAACAACGTCAAAGGGATCTAGAGGACACGAAAAAAAAGAAGACAATGCTTTAGACCATAGTGTTGAAGATGATGGTTCGTACAACAATGGAGATGTTTTGTCAATTTCTATAGGTATGACCTATCTTTCTGAAACATGAATCATGAACTTTGCACGTTTTTACCATATGTACCCATATAAGGAAAGGTTTGACACCTACAAACCCTATAATGGTGGAACAGTGTTGATGGGTAATGATGCAACTAGTAAAATTGTTGACACAATTAAAATTAAGATGTATGATGGTATGGTAATGACTCTTTGTGAGGTTAGACATGTTCCTGAATCAAAGAAAAAATTGATTTCCTTGGGTGCTCTCGAACGGATGCCACTTCATGGCAACAAGGGGAGCCCTTGAAGTCACAAAAGGGGCTACGATTATCATGAGAGGTTAAAAGGAGACTAACTTGTACAAACTCATAACAATCACAGGTGGAGCAGCTGTGATAGCTCCTACTGATTTAGGTACAGATATCACCACTCTATGGCATATGCGACTTGGCCATATGAGTGAGAAGGGTATGCTAGATCTTCACATGAAAAAATTGCTTAAAGGGGTGAATAATTGCAAATTGAATTTTAGCATATATTTTTTTTATGGTAAGCAATGTAGGGTAAGGGTTTAGGTCAGCTCAACATACAAGCAACAGCGTATTAGAATACGTGCATTCTGACGTATGGGGGGCAACACCTATACCTTCAAAATGTGGAGCAGTTTAATTCATTGCATTTATTGATGATCATTCAAGAAAGGTTGGGTTTACTTTATAGCAAAAATCAAAAGCATTCTCAAAAATTAAGCAATGGAAAATATGAGCTTCATAAAGTCATGCGAGGAAGAAGGAATATCACAGCATTGCACTACACCAGGTGGACCTTAACAGAATGGTGTAGCAAAGCATGTGAACAGGACTCCTGTTGAAATAAAAGGTGAATGAGGTTGCATGTAAGCTTGCCAAAAATTTCAGGGCTAAGGAAGTTAATATGGCATGTCATCTAGTGAACCACTCAACATCTACAAGCTACAGCCATCAATTGCAAAATTCCTGAAGAGGTGTGGACAGGGAAGGAGGTTAATTACTCTAATCTTATCTTTGGGTGTCCAGCATATGTTCATGAACAGGGTGAGCAGCAGTTTAATTTAGTCCCAAAATCAAAGAAGTACATATTTTTCGGTTATGGCAAAGAAGTGAAGAGGTATAAACTTTGGGATCCCACAGCTCACAGTAGTCCTTAGCAGAGATGTTATACTTGATGAGCAATACATGCTGAATTGAACACCAATAGGGATGATGCAACTCAACAGACAGGTGATCGGTAGGTGTTGGCCGTGTTGCTCAATGATTCAAATAACGGTTTCAGCAAGCGTATGAAGTATGAACCCTACCGAAACCGTTACGTAATAGACGTTACGCTCCGGAGCGTAGCGGCCATTTTAGTATAAATTATAAACAACACTACTTCTGGTCATTTTAGACTTTTAGGATAAACGACACTGCTTTTGGTCGTTTTATGCTAAAATGAACAGTGTTTATTTATATAAAAAAAAGTCTCATCTTTAATCGTGTTTGGTAAAAACGAACCATTTGATTTTCATGTCATTTTTAGTAAAAACAACATATGTTAAGCTGAAGTCGTTTATTAAAAAAAGTGGTGCTAATTTTATATATATATAAGCCTATTTTGGGTCATTTTTAGTTGTCGTTATGCTATTTTATGGTGCCCGTGACTGTTTCGTCTCGGTTCAGTGATTTTATTACCATGGTGGAGCTAGAAGAGGTGCATAGGCCAAATAGAAAAGAGGACGTCCTATAGCATGAAAGTCATTGTTACCAGGTCGAGGCTCGGGAATTATTCATCTAGGAATTATTTTAAAGAAAATGACAAATTTTGAAATTTTCAAAAATAAATTGGATAAATGTCGAACAAGATATGGAAACATATAAAATAATATTACTAATTATGAAAATTATAAATAATTATATTTCATATATTAGGCATTTATTTGGAAGGAGATCTTGAACTTAATTACTAACTATGAAAATATTGAAGTACTTATATTTCATAAAATAAATAATTAAATTTCAATTAAATGGATTCTAAGGTACTTGAAACTTGAAAGGCATGACGAATCTCAGCATTATGTTAGATCCACAGGTTGGGTCAGATTAGGTTATGGGTCAAGCTGCTGACTATGCAGGTGACTTAGACAAAAGAGAATGTTTTTACTCTCACAGGTGGGGCCAATTAGCTGCAAGACAATGCTTCAGTGAACAGTTGGCCTTATATACCAGCGGTACAAAGTGCCAAGGAGGCACTATGGATGACCAGGTTAGTGAGAGAATTGGAACTGAAGCAAGAAAGGATGGTGTTGCATTGTGACTGGCGAAGTGCTATACAGTTAGCGAAGAATCAAGTGTATCATGCCTGAACAAACCACATACACGTGAGATATTATAAGATACAGGAGCTAGTTTCTAGTGGTAGGATACATTTGGAGAAGACACAGAGATGAAATTGCAGTAGACATGCTTACAAAGCCAGATACCACAGATAAGTTCAAGCACTGCTTGGAGATCAACAGTTCAAGTTATTGAAGCTTGGAAGAAACCCCATGTGAATGGGGTGGAGCACCTCTTCAGAAGGAGCTGCAAAGCTGTCAGGATACTGGTTGAAAATAACATGTCATCTTCAAAGGGGTGAGAATAACCAAGGTAGAGACTTGTTGTTTATGTCTTTCATTTGCAGCTGTTGGATTCGCGCCAATGATCTAACAATTGCTGGTGGACACCTTATTGGAGTTAGTTCTCCTTGTACATGTAGGAGAGGAAGTTGGTTATGGGAGGACTCCTCATAAAGAGTAGTTATAACCAACTACAAGTTTGGTTGGTTCTTGACGAGTTTGAGAGAGAATAAAGAAAGGGGTTTACAAGTGAGAGAGCTTGGGGTTTGGAAAGAACAGTTGATGTATCTTGTATCAACAATTTTATTTCTCATAGTGAAGAACAAGACTCATAGAAGTGTCGATATCGCTCGACATGTCGAGCCGCGGAAAAAAGATATATCTTTTATCGGTGATTTTTAAAAAAATAGTAAAAAAATGGGACAAAACATGAAATTTTGCAGCGAAACTTCAGAAAGTGTTAAAATAGATATTAATACACCTTTTAAAATAAAAACATTTAAAAAAACAATAATGTACTTAAGAGTTGCAAAGAGAAGAGAGTAAAGATGTGCGTTGACGAGTGACGATAATGTATGATTGATTCATGTTTCATTAATTTCTTAATAAGATGTGCTTCGACCTCTATGTTAATTGTAATATAATCAATTTTACTTCATGTTAAAAGGGACATGTTCATTTTTAAAAAATCTAAAAACCAAGGTTAGATTATTTAACCCTAAAGGTTAATGAATCTTAATCACAGTTAAAGGGAGTTACAAGGTGACACGTTTATTTATTTTTTAATCTTTTAAAATTAAAGTTAGATGATTTAACATTAAAGGTTAGTGAATCTTAACCACAATTAAAGGGAGCTAAGAGGGGACACCCCTTAAGATTAAAGGCTTAAAAATTTGACCTTAGTTTTTAGAAAAAAAAATAATCACAAGCCCAAGGCTAGTTAAAGCACTTAAGAGTTAAGAGTTAGGGTTAAAATACTAAATAAAATATCCATGGTTGGTAATAGCATTACCTAATTTAAAGTGTTAGGTCTGACTGTGTGTTTAGAGTGTTATCTCTTTAAACAACAAAAACAATGGGGTGGTAATTGCTTACCTCTTAAAACTTTAAGTTCTCATTTGGGCAGAGTGACAGTAGCATTACCCTTTTAAAGGTTTGAAACTAATAAAACCAAAGCCTTCGATCATTTAACATGTTCACAATGAAAAAAAAATAGGGCATAGCTCCGAATGGAAGAGGGGAGAGAGGGGTATGGCAAGTCGGTGACGGCTTTGCAATCAGCGAAGGTGACGGAGATGACATAGGTATGTACCCACGGCCACAACCCTCTTCTTCCTTCTTTCTTCTCTACCATCTACACTCAAATCTCAAAACCTTTTTTTTTTCTTCTAAATCAAACATCTCAAGAGTCAAGATTGATTTCTCTTTATTTTTTTGGATGGATGCCTACACATCTATATAAAAAAAAAGGGGGGGGGCGGGGGGGGGGGGGAATTTTTTTTTTGAAAACTTGATTCACGGGTCTTGGTCTTTATCGGTGGGTTTTCGGCACGTAATTTTTTCTCTACACCATATAGATGTGTTGGAAAGCAGCGACACCGACAAAATATCGGCGATATATCGCCGATATTGTCGAAATTTTGAACCTTAGACGTAGGCATAATGCCAAATCACGTAAATCGTTCAAGCCTTCCTGTAATTTATTTTTCTGTCTTGTTTTCTCTTATTTTCTCACTATTGGATGGTTAGATTCACATTGGTTCATAATCAACAAAGAACAGGCCATTACTTAGAAACATGCTTACAAGTTACAACTGCATCACATTGTACTCACTCTATGCTCCACATTATTCATAGAGTTCAACATGCATGTGTAGCACATTCAGGGCCATAGTAGCCTGCCAAATTCACTCTATACACCACGGAATCACGCAGAAAGTACCATGAGGCTTCTATTTCAGAACAGGATATTAAGAAGAGCAATTAGGACACACTCATACAGTTCTCACATTCACAAGACATGTCAAGTACATGTTTCACTATAGGTGTATCGATTTAACCTATAACATTTTCCATTCCATTTCCATTCTTGGGGAAATGGACCTGCAATTAACCAGATTGCTTTTCCTAGGAACCAGATGTCCCTTTCTATGAAGAATGAAATCGATAATTTCTATTACAAACCTAGTTTTTATCTTCAAAGAAAATTTATGTCTTGGTAATTTACTAAGCTTAATGAATCAACAAGTCCAGAATTGGGCGTGAATGAGTAGAATGTTGGGTAACTAAGGCACAGTTTGACATCACTCTTGGGGAACGATTTGTCAACCCTGGGTAACAGAAACTCATATACGTGTTTGACATGACTTGGGACCAAAACAATTCTAAAAATTATCCTGATTCTAGCACATATTTTTTGGAACAAAAAAAAAAGTGACTTCTAAGAATCAATTCTCATTAACAACTTTTTTGTGCGGGCCTCAATGTTATGTCTCCAAATCCCCATTCTTCTCTCCCACCCCCACTACCACACTGCCACCCCCACCCACCCGCCCAAACGTGATTATGTTGAGCTAACTTCTAACTCACTATTTCCAAATGGTAAAAAATCGATTATGAGAATCCAGATATCTAGGAAATGAGTTGTTTCAAGAATAGAAAATCACCAAAAATTAAGCTAAATGTGCCCTAAGATTTTAAAATTAAATGTGTAAGATGAGATTTTTTTTTACCTAAAAGGAATGTTTCTATAATAATAAAAAATTAATCACGCTTGGAAAAGAATCTATCACCAAAAACAAAAAATCTACGAAAACTAACAATCAAAATTTCTAGAAAGAAAATTTTCACCTAGAAAGGATAATTGCATAAACTATTAAGGAAACATAAAAAGCTACCAAAACCAACAAGGAACTATTCTAATATGCTAACAAAACTACCAAAAAAAGCATTCTAAAGCATGAGAATCACCGAAATCGATACAACAAAAATGGAAAATGCCAATTGTAGAGAGAAAGAGAGAAAGGCACCCGATGGGGGCTTGAGATTCGAGAGACCCTAATTGTATCAAGTATGGGCGCTGCAGAATTTTTTAGTGGTATGAATGGAAACCCATTTTAAAATTCAGATTATGAAGATTTGAGCAAAATGATAACTCCTTGATGAGGATGGGTCTAACTGAAATTAAGGCAAGGAGATTAGATTGGGGAGAGAAGGTGTTATGCACCCCTCCCCCTCTGTCTAAAGATGATTACCTACTTCTCAAACATGTGGCTTTTCCTTCGAACTAAGCATATTCTTATTTCTTGATTCAATTGAATTCTCAATAATAGACAATAGACATAAAGATATCCTAATAGTTATTTAACTATGAATTCAACTGTTTTATGAAGAGAAAAAAGAAACATTAAAAATCAAATCGGTCAATAATTAAAATATTGACAGCTCAATTTTCACTAAATTTGGCTTCTCAGTACCATGATTACCTACAATAGCCTTGCTTTCCCAATTTTGACAATCTATTGGATGAAGGTTCTCTCTCGGAATAGGTTTTGGGATTCAGCAATTTTTGAGGCAGCCATGCAAATTGGGTGTTGAGACCATAGTTGTAGGGAAGCTATGTATAAGGTAAGAAGCTCGCTTCCATCATGTCCCGTTTAGCAGTCAAAGGTGACAATGTATCTAGGAAATTATGGGATAAGCCGAAGTCTAAAGCTTACGACATAGATCCTAAGCAAGTATCGTTGGATTGAAACCTAAGACACCTACTTCTCTACAAATGTCTCATGTAAGATAAAATGTAAGGTATGGTTGGTCATTCTAATATAATGAGAATGAGACACCTATATTTCATTTTTTCTTTCCCATTTCCTAAGAGTTTTTTAGACTCGCTTCTCGCTTCTCACTTGCTTCTCATTTCCGATTCTCACTTTGGTAGCTATGGTTGAGACACCCTAACTTCTTCCTCTTAGTTAACATAAAAAGTATGTTTTTGGATGATATCAGTGAACACCCCAAAAGCATATTTACAAGACATCGTCACAATCTCTCAACACAGCATAACACAAGAATGAGACTATTCTTCAAACTCAGCTTTCAAAACAAAGCTAATTATAACTTTATAAGACACAATGCACCATTATGAAAAAACATCTATGACTAAGGCTAGATGTTTTGGGCCAGCAATTATACCGTGAACTGCACCTTGTAACATTCATTCTTTTTGTTTACAAACATTCATAGGTAAGAAAACCTTCCACCTATAACCCAATTAATCATTTAAAAAGGCGGACACTAGTACAAACTACAAATTACAACCCTTTATTTAAGCATTAGAGATTAGCAACACATGCACAATATCAAACCACACAGATAAACACACATTAAATCCATAAAACAGCATAGAAATGTAGATTGTTCTCAATTTAGGCTTGTAACGCAGTAAAACCGGCAGAACCCTAACTAACCTCCAGGTTGCCTGATATGGGGGAAGCATGCAAGTGACTGTGCATCCATTTTCGAGTCCTCATATGCTGTAACCGAACAATTGTTCCACTCTTAATGGTGTCACCTTGTTTGGCAGATGTGTCCGGCTGAGGCCTAACTATCTACACAAACCCCCAAAAAATGAAATTTTTACCAGTTTTTTCCACATTACTAAATCAAAAAAAAACACAAAAAGAGGAAATTAAAAAAAAAAAGAAAAAGTATGAACGTACCCAGTAACTATTCGAATCATCAACATTGGGAAAACCAGTAACCGATTGCTGCCCGCTGCCGGAACCATACGGCACATCATGCGAATGCAACCTGAATTTCGTCTTCTCATGCATCAATTTAAGGACAGTCCCATAAGTAATCTGCAAAAGCAAAACCCAAACAAGAACATTGAGATCTCAAATCTCCAAATTCAATTAATTGAATTAAAAAAGAAAGGATTTTGAGCACCTCAACGCCTTCAGAAGCGGCAGAAACGGGGGAAGGAGAGCTCTGATCGAAATCGAAGCCTAGAAAGAGAAAAAGAGCGAGAGCGAAGAAAGAAAGCGCCATGAAGAGAAGGAGAATGATAAACCAGGTCTGTTGCCAGAAAGGGAAATCAGATTGAGAAGATCGTGATTCTCTGTAGATAATTCGAGTCGGTCCTGAAACTAGGGTTTGAGGAGAAGAAGAAGTAGAAGAAGAAGAGGGTTTTCTTCGAGAGAGAGTCTGTGATGGCCCTGAAGGAGCCACGATTCGCTCTGTAGATCCAGAGCAAAGCTCCGGAGATCACTTGGATCTCGAAATCGGCTTTGATCTTCAACTAAGGTTTTTGATTTTCTGTAGGATTTTGCTGCTCTTTGGATCGTTTTCAGATCTTCTGGTCTCTGGGTTCTTGGGGTTTTGTACCTCGTTGGGACGTGAGAAAGGTCCGCACTATTTTGCCAATGAGATGGACACACGTGGAATATATGTGACATGGCGAGTTTTTATTGGATAAGGTTACTCATTTTTTGTAGAGAAAATTTATTCTGTACTTAGGATCGTCTCTGTCTATAAATCAGAGACGTCCTCTGTGGCTGTAACATTAGGATGACATGTGTTCAATAACTTCCTGGACGTTTTAATAACCTTAACGATTTCCTTCTTTTCTTCGCTCCTCCATTACTTCCGATTTCTAAGGGGATGAAGTTATTGTTGAACGCACCCTTGGATTAGCCAGTGGTAGGTATATCCCTTCCTAAGAAGGAGGTTCCGGTTCCAATCCCGAGAGGGTGGGAGTGGGTTGCACTCTCCACTCGTCTTTAACTTAAAGCAGATACTGACTTGTTATCGGGGGTTTCGGCCTAACCGTATGTGTCATACCAATAAAAAAAAATTATTGAACATGTGTCATCATGACGTTAGAGCCATTGAAGGCGTGTTTGTTTGTTGTTTTTTTTTTTTTTTGCTCTAGATATCATTTATTTATGTTTAGTAGCAATGGTTAGTGGTGGAAACGGTGGAAGCATATTGTCTTTGATGAAACACTCCTTTTTTTTTTTTTTAACACCCACTAATTATGGTTGAGATTCACTCATCTTGGCAACATCCATCCATCCTCAGTTTTTAGGAAAAATAAATTTAGTTAAGCTTAACATAGTTAAAATGGGATACGAGGACACATCAATATACTTAGATAGCAGAATGTAGGGTCGGCCCATCACTACTCTATAATTATTAATAAATAAATTAGGTCTCATGACCTGTTTGGTATTGGTGCCCAAGGTGAATTTGATCCAATTATATAAAAAACAAACAAACATGCATAAATGTTGAGATAGCCCAAGCTCACAACCCAACTTTACCTATAGATCCATATTCCATACCTCATCCTAACCGGTGAAAGCAGGACAAGATGGCATGTCAGTTTAGAAATTGCCACCTTAGATTAGATTAGATTGTACAATGACAACATCACAATCAGTTGAGGCGCCTTGTTCCAACATTAGTGGTTAACAGCATAAATCATGTTCTGTCATTTATTCTTGGGGGTGTGATTATAAACTCTAGGTACTATATAAAAAGCTGTGCCGATGGAATATCCAACGACTATCAAATTTTAAATGGGTTCACCATTTAATACATGTGAGGTTTGGCTCCGTTATATTTTCTATTAGACAGCTCAACTCTCCATGGTACATAATATGGAGAGCTTTTAATCACTTTCCTTTATTCTATAAAAAGATTTGTTATTTTTGGCAAACTTTTATGTGTGCCATGTAAGAAAAATAGATGTACTCGTTACATGTGTCAAATGCGTTTAAATTATCATTTCCTTGCAAATCGCTTAAGCTGACATTCTTCAACTAATTATACTCGCATTTGTGTAGAATCCTCATTCGAACTAACTTTATTTATTAATGAAATCGACCCAAAGACTTCAGATTTTGCAAAGGGCACTTCTTTGTACAAGTATAATTGTTAGCATAATGACAAATTATGCATTTTAAAAAAAATTATGAATAAATCATGACTTTTTGTTAAGCGATTAATTCACGAATTATTCATAATTTTTTATACAATTTTTTTTGAATTAAATGTGATTTATTTACGATTTTTAAAAAACAATCGGTCTATATATCAAATATATTTGTTTATTAATTATTTGTTTTTTATTATTATTATTATTTCTCTTATTATTTCTTTTTTTTTTTCATTTTTTTCGTTGAATATTTCTCTTAATCTAACTTGGTGACAATGGTTGTTAGTAGTGCTAGTTTTTTTTGGTTAGATTGGGGCTCAAGGCCCATTACACAAGGACATCCCTGGCCTAGCAGCCCCTGAGACATCAAAAAAAAGTAACAAGCTTAAGCCAACAGGAGGAGAATCATACACCCTCAAACCCGGTCCATGAGTCCCACTAGAATTAACAAATCAATCAGCACTAAAGTTAACTTCTCTGTAAACATGTTTAACACAACAAATCCATTCTCGATTTATCAAATGCTGACATGTAGCAACCAACCCGAGATTAGGATGGAATTCAGACACTCATTCATTAACCATTAACACTGAACACCAACACCTTCCGAAAACCTTGGTCCCAAGCTAATTTAAGACCATAAAACAAGACCCATAATTCAGCTTGATCATTATGACACACTCCTAAGTTTGCAGAAAAACCCGCCCTCCATTGGTGAAAGGCGTCTCGAATTAACCCCCTGCACCCGCCAACCCAGGATTTCCTTTTGAGCACTCATCTATATTTATCTTAAACCATCCCAACTCTGGAGCCTTCCATCCAATAAATCTTTGAGTTCAAACTATTTTCTTCCCTTGAATATGCATTGCATCAAACATCTCTGTAGCTTCTGTAACATTTTGCTCCAACGGATTAGGGGGGAAAAGTAAAAAGTGGGTCAAACACCAATTTATTGATCTAGTTCTAAACTCGCAAACAACAAATAGCAAACATATCACACAAAGGAACTTTATCTATAAACTCTCATTTTGATTTTCCTCAATTATGCTTAAACCAACTAAGCAAATCAAGGTTAAAGAATTCTATTTGATTTTGGGGTGGAACAAGTCTATTCCATATTGCTCTAGTGCGAGGACAATCTCTAAGAATATGGAGAGTATTCTCCACAGGATGGTTACACTTCGGGTAACTCAAATTTGTCGTCATGTGACGAATAGCTCGGTTACTATTAGACAATATACGGTCCTGGATTGCCAGCCAACAAAAGAACTTAATCTTTGGGGTAATATGCATTTTTCACAACACTTTCCACTCAAATGGACTATATAGCTGACATTTCATATCAGAAAGCAAATCATAAGCAGACTTAGTAGAGAACTTACCAAAGGAATTGAGACCCCAAATAGCTTTATCTTCAAGCAACGGGTCCAAACCCACTGGCAAACAAATGATTTCCTGCACTAAATCTTCCGGAAGATAACCACGAAGACCAGCAAGATCCCAAGCCCCCTCCACAATAAAGTCAGTCACTTTTTTTCCCAAAGACTCTGTGTGAGCATGGATTTTTACCCCACTCTCACAAATGTTTTGTTTGACTGAGAGTCGCCACCTATTCATTCTTAGGGATAGGTCCCGGTTATTTGTTCGTTTTAGATAAGGCAAGTGGTCTAATCAGAGTTAGAGTAAGCGGTTCGATTAAGCCTTGGAGAAGGTGTTAGGCACCCCAGGACCCCTATTTTAAAACGGTTACCTACTTCTTAAATTTAAGCCAAAGTTTAATCTCAATATTAATTAAAATGTTCAGAGTATTTAAGAAAATGTTAATCCAAGAAATATAGAAAGCTAGATGTCTAGGGTCGAATCCGAGTTGGATTGCTTACATCCTCACAAGGTGAGATATACATGAGCTCGTGTCAAGGCTAAAGGGTAGTGTGTGTTTGCATAAGGTGGTCAAGGGTCTAGCCCGGAGGGCTAGTGTTTAGTTGACCGAGGAGGTCAATGAGCTCAAAGGTTGTGTCTAACCGCGGTTAGAAAGGTGTAACTAGGATTAGGGACTAACCTTAGTTAAGAAATAACCTAGTGAGTCTTTTTGGATTTTTTAAAAATATTTTTTGGTATTTCATGTGGCTTAGGGGTATATGCAAGTTAACCATGGTTAAATTAGCCAAGGTCGACTTACCCATGGCTAGGGACCGTGGATGGTCAAGAAGAGGATGGCAAAATCAAAGTTTTTGGTCTTTTGATTTTTATATTTTTTTTGTACTTTTTTAATGATTTTATGTGACTTTAAACATGATGCAGGCTTAACTAGAGTTAAACGTTAACCAGGGTTGAACTAGCCCCAGTTAAAGGCATGGGCAAGGTCTAATATGGGCTTGGCACATGTGTCAGGGCCTCAGTGGGCCTTGATTTGGGTCTGGGCCTTGGGCCTAGCTGCTGTTTAAGCAAAACAACAGAATGACGATAATTAGTTTACTGCCAACTCCCATTATAGTGAAAAATGGGAATGTCAGTAAACCTATTACCGCCAATTCTGGTTTTCCAAGAACAGTAGTTTGGCCGACAAAGGGGAAGCTCAGGGGGATGCCATGTGGGCTGGTGGGCCCAAGGAAGGTTAAGGGACCTTGGCACGCGTCCTGGGCCTAATCTTGGGCCTTGGATTTGTTCCAAATTAGGCCTATGATAGCCCTGATATCCAAAGTTCAAAAACAGCATAATGTCGGTACTGGAATCGTCGACATTATGCACAATATCAGTTCCATGCTTTTTAACCCTAGTTAAGTTAAACCTTAGGGCATGCGAAGCTTATGTAAGGTAGAAGAGAGTCCCATGGACCCAAAACAGACCCTGGATTGGACCAGGGCCTCACCATGTGTGAGCTAAGGCCCTTGAAAAAGAAACGGTTTACAGTGTCAGTAATTATTCTACCGACACTGTCCAATTTCCAGAAAATGGGGATTCAACCACTGGGACTGTTCCACTGTGTGACCAAGGGGTTCCTCATGACTTGAGGACCCCCCAGAGGCTTGTGGAGGTAGGGTGGTGGTCTGTGGAGTGTGTGTGAAGTGTGGGGGTTCATGGGGGTTCCACCGCCTATGGAAGAGGCGGGGAACCCCTCCCTATACTGAAAACAAATGAGCTCAACCCCCTGGAGCATGGACCAGGGGTTTACAGGGGCTCAACAAGAAGAGAAAGAGGGGTAGGGATGGTCCCTACCCTGCTGGATCGTCTGCGACAGGCGGTGGGTAGTGGCTACCTCCGGTGGTGCTGCTGCCAAGGAGGAGAGACCTTTGGATTTAGAGGGTTTAAGGTACTGGGGGTTTCGGAATTTCACCAGGGATATCTTAGGGGAGTTTTGACATCCGTTTAACAGGGTGTGGGGGCTGGATTTATAGGCAATGGAGGAAGAGGATATGGTGGGGATAAGGACGGTGGTGGATGGGGGTCTTAGGTCATGGAGTGGTCTCCTGGAGGTAGTCAGGCACGTGGAGAGGGTTCTGGAAGTGCAGGGGGCAGTAGGTGTGCAGGAGGGGTTGCAGTCACTGCAAACACGCAAACTGGTAATGGCGGTAATATGTTTACCGCCATTACCAATTACATAAGGAAGCTGAGTGTCAGTAATGAGAATACCGACACCTTGAAATTTTGAATTATTTTGGGCTAGGCCCCTCCTACTGGGTTCGATTTGGTTCTTGGGCCCATGTTTGGGCCCAAGCTTGGTTTACTTACAGGTAATCATTTGTGTCAAAAGATTTTTCAATTTAGCCAAGGGTGGTTTTCAATTTATAGGTCACCTAACTTCGTTAGAGGTTTCAAAAACATCAATTGATTGATTCAATTTCAAACCCCACAAGACAATAGGGTAGAGTGCTCGTACAATTTCTCAAGGTGACTCATGACTTCATAAATTTTCAGCATGCAAAGTTCAGTCAATAGTAAGAATTGTATCTATTTGAGATCATGTGTTCTCAAACTAAGCCAATCAATAATGAGTGGATTATAACATATGTATCACAATTTGGTTCACATTAAAAAATAGATCACTTTTCCAATTTTATTTGTTTGCATGTCTTACCCTCTTGCATGGATGCCTAGTCAGCAAATAATGACAGTTATTTCTCAACCTCAAACTTAAATATTACATTGTCTTCAATGTAAAAGAATTAAAGCACAAGTAAGGGGGAACAATAATACCTGACAGGTGAGGGCAATCTATGCATCAAAGATGAAGAAGGAGAAGGAAGATAAAAGATTTATCAAGCAGAGATCACCCCAAACTTCATTAAACTGTATTTTGCAGGGTCAGTAAAAAAGAAAGTACACACAAGGAGAAACCACAGATGTCAATAGAGAAATATAATGAAGCAAAGACATCTAGAAGCATCAAGAATCCAAAGAGCTTAAGATAGAGCAACACATGGCTCAGCCTAGGATAAAGCACAACGAACCATTTTTATTTATTTTTAACTGAAAATCTGCGAGGGGTGGAGAACCACCCCAAACTTAGACTCAAGTAAGTCTACAAAAACATTGGGTTGCCTTCCAACAAGCGCCAAGTTTATTGTCTTCAGCTGGACGTAGTACAACTCTCAAGCGTCTACCTAGACGGGGTCCAACCACTCAATGAATTCGAACATCGTCCCATTCTTAATGCCCTCAACATAGGGCTGGTGAAGTTGGGCTTTAGCTTTGAGTACACGCCTATCCATGTCAAAAAATTTGGAGACTATGGACCTTTGAAAGGTTGTAGGTGTATAATATAACTTGCAAGACCTGCGCTTAGTGGAAAAAGGGTTGAATAAGCATGGGCATATAATTCTCACTTTATGCTTCTCAAACTGATAGCCCTTGAGATTGATGAAAGGTAGCAAATAATTGTTATCCTCTTTGAGCTTTTCTTCATTGGGGTCCGGGGGCTTGAGATGAGTGAGGGATGCCTCTAAGGCATTCTCAGTTAAAGCATAAGGAGGGGTCTCCTCAATTATTGCATCACTCACATTCACCATAAAACACTCCTCTCCCTTCTGTTGTTGTTCGGGTGTGGTGAAAATGTTCAACCGAACTTTCATGTTACCAAATGACACATCCATTACCCCAGTCCTACAATTTATACAAGCATTGGCCATGACCAAGAAAGGATGACCAAGGATGACTGAAATTTGACTTTTTGAATTATGCACGGGTTCCATGTCAAGGACAAAAAAGTCGACTAGAAAGTAAAATTTGTCAACTTTGATAAGAACATCTTCAATCACTCCGCGAGGCTTTTTCATAGATCTATCCGCCAATTACAACATGACGGATGTAGGTTGAAGTCTCCTAAGCCTAGTTGCTTATACACTGAGAAGGGTAACAGATTAACACTTGCTCCTAAATCCAGGAGTGCTCGATTAATGGAGTGATCTCCAATAATACATGAAATGGTAGGAGCATCAGGATCCTTAAATTTTGGAGGAGTGTTGTGTTGGATAATAGAGCTTACTTGCTCGGTGAGAAGGACCTTCTTGGACACATGAGTCCGAGATTTACGCTTTTGAGTGCATGGGTCTATAAGGAACTTGACATAAGCCTGAATTTGTTGGATAACCTCTATGAGTGAGAGGTTGATTTTGACTTGTTTAAAAACTTCCATCATATCATCAACTTTGGCTCCATTTTTTCCAAAAGGAGATGGATCTTTTAAGCACTGAAGGTAAGGAGCTTTAGGCATATAAGATGTCAGGGGAGTAGGAATAGATAAAGATGGGAAAAGGCCTTGGTCCTTCTCAAAGACACTCACCCCCTCCTTTGGATTTTGGTGGCTCCACCATGACCTTTTCTTCTTCATCCTTCTTCTCCCAAACTTGGTTATCAACTACTTTCTCACTCCTTAGGGTGGTAATGGCAAGAACGTGCTCACGATGAGTTTCATTGTATTGAGCATCATCAATCAGGTTTACACCCCTAGGGTTGCTCACTGGTTGGTTTAGGAGATTCCCTTCGTCTCTCTTGTATATGGCATTAGCTAATTGTCCCACTTAGGACTCAAGCCTCTGGATAGATTGGGAATGAGAGTGCAGCAGTTGAGTGTTGGCCTCTAACCCTTTTAAAGCATTCAACACTTTCTCCTCGAAAGATGAGTTCCTTTGAGGGGGAAGAGTAGAGTGTTGGAATTGTTGTTGTTGGGGAGGATGATAGTTGGGCTGATTTTGAAAAGGTCGAACATTCGGCCCTTGAGGTTGGGAGAAAGAATTTCCTTGAGCTTGGAGAAAAGTGTTCCCTTGAACTTAGGGCTGCCATGACAAATTATGATGATTTCTCCACCCCGAGTTATACGTGTTTGAGTAAGGATCATTACCCGGGCGAGTGTATGCAGCATTAGCATGCTCTTGAACAAATTCTGAAAATTGATTTGTAGCAGGACACTCATGCACATAATGTGCAGGGTTAGAATAGATAGGGCACACCTCTCTTTGATTGGGAGTTGGTTGAGAGGGTGTGTAGAAAGATTGCCCTACAGCCATTAATTGGTCTAATTTTCGTGACAACTCATCCACTTTAGAAGAGACATCATTAGAAGTGCTCACTTCATAGATGTCTCGCTTTGGATTTGGAGTAAAATTTTATCTCTCACAACGATTGGAAGAAGCATGGTGTAAGGTGTTTTCACTCAAATTGTCGAACAATTCCCATGCTTGCACCTCGCTCTTTGTCATAAACGTCCCCCCGCATAAGAAATCAACCATCTGTCGGTTGAATTGAGATAGACCATCATAGAATGATTGGAAAAGTTGCCATTTAGGAATTTGATGATGGGAACATTTTCTAAGGAGATCCTTGAATCTCTCCCATGACTCATGAAAAAGTTCACCATCAATTTGAGAAAACTCATGATGGTTCGCTTTATTTGATTGGTTTTGCCAATGGAAAAAAATTTCTTTAAGAACTCCTGATGGAGTTGTATCCATGTGTGGATAGTGTCGGCCTCAAGAGAGTTAAGCCAATATTTGGCTTTATCCTTCAGGGAGAATGGGAAGAGGCACAACCTGAGAGCATCATCTATACAATTTTGCAGCTTAAAGGTAGTGCAGATTTCATTAAAATCATCCAGATGCTTATAAGTGTCTTCATTACTAAGTTCGTGGTAGGATGGGAGCATCTGAATTGTGCTGGACTTATGGACTACCGTAGTGTCCGGCAACCGGATGCATGAAGGAGAAAAGTATGATGACGGAACAAAGTATTCCTTCAAAGACTTGGTTAGGTCTTGATTTTCAGCCATTTCGGAGAAATGAGTAGTCTCTAGGTTTAAGTAAAATCGGGCCGACGCCTTGAGAAGCCTAGCGGTACGCTCTAACTCTAAATTGATAGGGATTAACTCTAGTTTACAAGATCGTCTACCGTGCATACACCCTAGAGGCAAACTCTATGTTCGGCAGACACCAATTTGTAAAATAATTCACTCCAAATGAGAGAATACTTACAGTGCTTTCGGTAATTTAAAATTTGGCAAGCCTTTATCTTTGCAGAATAATCAACTTCCCTGTTAATTGTTTCGCTAAGCACTGTTTTCAATCCAAGCAATAGGTACCTGCAACACAAAATTTGAGAGATCAGTAAAAATATATATATATATATATATATATTTTTGTAATTAAATTTATTTGTTTTTTGAATAAAAATGACTTAGTCTTAATCTTTTGAATTAAGCAGCTAAACCGTTCCAGCAATCCCCGACAACGGCGCCAAAAATTAATCGTCAATTAAATAAACCTCATAGTAGCTACAATTTCGTAGAATAGTGACTAGTATATGGTGTCGAACCACAGAGGACTGCGCTGATTTGACTGCTTTTATCTTAAGATTGATTGTGAGTCAAGGGGTCATAAGTTGATTTGGTTGGATTAATGTTTAACCTAAGAGTGGAAATTAAACTAACAAATTCTATTTTAACTAATTAAACTAAGATTTTTTGATGATATATCAGTGAGAGAAGATCTAGGGCATTCGAATCCACCACTAGCTTCATAACCGGTCCCTAATGCATTTATTCAAGTTCATCACAATGTAAACAATAGGGATGAGAGTGACTACAAGACTCCACTCATCCATCTAGAATGATTCAAGGGATTAGACCATAGGTATATATTATCTTCGATTAGCACGAGTGATACACACTAAACTAGGGTTGTGAAATCACCCGTCTTCTCTTAGCATAAGATATCTTATGATTTAATTTCTCGACAGTAAAAACCATTGCATAAAATCCATATCAATAATCACAGAAAATTAAGATGGATGATTTCAATCTCAATATAATAAATCCTAAGACAAAGATAGAATCACACTGAAATCGAATATAATCAATAAACTCTGGTTATGAATAACCCTCTTATAATGCAATCATTGTTTACAAGTGAGTAAACTAAAACAAAGTACAAAGAGACACGGTTACTTGGCTAGGGTTTCATCTAAACCCTAGAAAAAGGAATTAGTTCATAGCAAGAGCAAGGGACACCGCTTTCGATGAAGAACACGGAGAACACGAGCAATCCATCCTCTAACCTTAACAGATCTCCAGAGCCTTCTCTCTTTCAAATCTCAAAATTTAGAACATTTTGCATGGAATAAGGCTCTCCTTTTTATAGAGAGAGAGTCTTAATCAATTGTAGCTTTAGAAACATCCAAAACATACCCAAAAATTCAATTTTTGCACTTTCCAACATCACCAAAACGGCGACCGCCGATCAATCGGCCAAGAGGCGCTGATCAATCGGTGGTTACAGAACTCCCAAAACGGCATCCGCCGATCAATCGGCCAAAATGGCACCGATCGATCGATGGTTACAGAATTTGTCTAAACTTTATTGATGGAAGTTGTAGAGATTTTCGAGCCAGTCATTTTGATATATTATGGGCTTAAATCGGAGCTATGGTTAAGGAGTTATGCCCCAAACACCGAACAAGGGTTGATTTTGCATTTCTACTTCTCTTAAGCTCGATAGCGATTCAAAAGGAACTCTAAAGCTTGTAAATTATTATTTTAATCTTCTTTATCCCTATCTTCTCTCATGCTCCCTCCTTGGTCTCTCTCACGAAGAGGCACATCCTTTCAACGTGTTTTTCAAGAGAAAAAGTAGGGTTTTTTAGTTCTCAAAATGTTTCTTTCTACACTACTTAATGTGCCCCTCACAATTTTTTTTAATCTAAAAAGTCCCTCAAGTTTCTATACTCAAAATATTGGATTTTTTTTTCAAAATGCCTTCACTAGGATCCCTCTTCCCAATATCTCTCCCCTTCTCCTCTCTCTCTCATCTGCATCGCACGTGCCGCCCACTATTACTTATAAAAAAATTACAAATTTTTTGGAGGGGCCAAACTTCCCACATAGTCAAATAACTAGAGTTAGTTTGTGGGAGCCACTATATATAGATAAGAGTAAAAATTTAAAATATTTTTTTAATACTATGAAATATTAAAAAATCATTAAAAAAAATTAGGAGGCCATGGCCCCTCTCGCCCTGGCTCCACCCCTAGACAAGGGTGAAGAAGTGAGCAAATGAGTTGATGTTATTCCTATTATTAAGTATTGGAACTACTCTAAGATATTTTTTGATAAGAGAATTTGTAGATTGACTAACCATCAAAATATGGGGTGGGAGTATTCCCTATGTAAGCCCGTGTGACTAGTCTGAGCTTTCAAAGCTCAGGATATCCACGATTATAAAAAAAAAACCATCAAAATGAGAATATATTCATTGAGCGGAAGCAAATTGGTGATGATAATCATTTTGAAGATCCCTAAGAAGAAATTGTTTTCAACTAGTGACTTCAAAGAGAAATAAAAATAATAATATATCAAATAGTTGACATCACATCGACAATTGATTCTACCCAAGAAAGACTAAAAAGAAAAGTTAAAAAACCTACCCGACTTAAAGGATTAGTTTTATAGTGCATTATTGTTTGCTGGTTTAGGGGTAAGGCTTTATGTTTCACCGTCGATGTAATTAACGTTTTAATAAACATGTAGGGGTCGTGCCTGACCCCCTTCCCTCACCAGGTGGTTTTTATTTTTATTTTCTAAAGGAGAAAAAAAGATAAACTTTCTTTGTTCTTAAACTTTCACATTTTTCAAATAAAGGTTTGATCTAAAGGCTAAAACAATTTCTGATTTGATTATAGGAGAGAAACTGCACTTTCCAAAGTGCATTAAAGGGGCTCTATAGTCTCTTATTTGGGGAAAAAAAAACAGTTAGCCCCATTACATTTTCCCCTTAGGACATTAGCCTCAATAAAAGTATTTTGTTTATTCTTCTTCATAGAGCAATTAATAATGGTTGATACGATTGAGATTGTCATTTTTCATTTGAAATGGGGCTTCAATACATTTTATAATTGAAAAATATTTTTAATGATATAAGTGTTGAGAAACATGCAACAACTCACAACGAATGATAGAAAACGAAAATGAAAACAATATACAAACAAGAACACGTTGAATTTACGTGGTTCAACCAAATATGCCTACTTCTGCCGATCCACACTAGTTCTACTATGCTCAAAAGCAAAAAATGAACAAAACTGTTACAAAGTTCTCATGCACTCTCTCAAAAACTCAGTTTTCATTCTTATCAAAACCCTAGACACGAATATACTTTATATATTCGGTCTTTAAATACAACAAATGACACCCTATGAAATTTTTGGTCTAGGGGCTCCACCCTTGAGTCCACTGGGTAGGGACGCGATGCCCCCTACACCTCCCAGCGAGCTAAACGCGTGGTTCTATCCTCAACTACTTCCTATAATGTAAACTTGTTAAGCCTGGTGCAATCAAGCTCCATACATAACAATTAGTCTCACTCATTTGTGAATCTGATGAAGTTGCTAATAATAGAACCTTTCCTCTGCCTCAAATTATCTTGATAAAGATACTCTCGATTTGATTCATAGTGCAACAATATTATCTATCAAAAAAAGAAGATAAATTGATTTGACAATCAAAAATTAAGAAAAAGTGCTCATGCAAATCAGATTGGAGTATTGTTTGATAAGGACATAGATGAATCTAATGACAAAAAATTTGATAAACACATACTCTATATAGAAGACATAATTTTTGATATTAAGGGCGCCAACGAGCCGAGCCAGCTCGCGAGTCAACTCAATCTGACACGAAATGAGCCGAGCTTGAGTTGGGTATTTGAGTTTGTCAACCCGAGCCAGGCTAAATGACTGAGCTCGTTTGTTAATCGAGAAACACAAGCAACAAGTAGTTTGGTTTGGCTTGATTAATTTTACTATGTATATTACCTATAATACTTTGAATAATATTAATTTTCACATAAAAATTAGAAACTTAAATTGGAATTTGTTGTTAATGTAACACTTAAAAGGGTAACTTCATCCTTGTAGAATTCTCTCTATTATTCTTTGTTTTAGAAACCTTAGCTTACGATAAAATTAAATTAAAAAGCCCACCCATTTTAGAAAACCTTTCCTAACGTTTGTTCACCACATTCATTCCTTTCATTTTAAGTTAAATTAAAGTAATTGAAAAAAAATAATTAAATTAAAGTAATTGAGAAAAACAAAAAATCATGAACTTATAGGCCACAGAGGGTATGTATGGGTGAATAGTTTTTTTCCTACCTACATGTCATTAGTTTCATTGAGCAAAAGAATCATAATTTTCTACAATGAATTTATTCAACTAGTATTAGTAATATACAGGCCTAAAATAATAGGAAGTTCGCGAGCTGACTCGAGCTCGATTATTTATAAACGAGCCAAACTTGAGCTAGCATTCGAGAGCTTGAGCTAGCATATATATACACTAGTAAAAGTGCACGTGCCTTGTACATATAATTTTTCATCATTAATGGAAAAACATAATTTTTGATGGGTAGTAAAAAAACATAACTTAAAAAAAATCTAATTGTTAATAAATTTTCATTAGACATCACATTACTCTCTTTCTATTAAAGATATTTTAATATATCATTATATTTTATATAAGGGTCGCAATTCTCTACGCATCTGTGTTTTGCTCCTACAGAACGTGGGTAGCCGCCATGTGTCCTTATTCTCTTCTCTTAATCGTATTTAAGTTTAACTAATTTGAGATTAATATTTTTTATATTCTAAAAACCAAGGTTAGATGTATGATCCTGGGATGAATCTTAACCACAGTTAATAAGAATTAACTAACCTAAGGTTAATACTTTATATTTTTTAATCAAGAAACCAAAATTAGATGGATGAACTTAGGTGTGAATGAATCTTAACCACAATTAATTAATGACTGTTAACAAAGATAGCTGAACCCTAGGGGTGAGTGAAGTAGCAATTACATAAGCAACACAAGTCTCATACATATCACATACCGAATTAAAAAAATGCACCTATGACTACTTTTTACCTGACAACAATTGACCAAATCAAGAGGCTTGAAAAATATAGATCACTCTAATACGTACAAAGCAACCCCAGTTAGAAAGAAAAAAAAAGGCTAATATATTAGCTACATCATCCATCAATTTGCTGAGAGAAAAACGATGAAACATAGGTAATGATTGGCAAAGATATCATGGAAACCGGCCTACGACCCATTCTATCTGTGCAATACTCCATGGAAGAATGGATCTCCATAAATAAAATTAATTAAAGCTATTTTGTTATTAATAGGCTTAAGAGTTATATTTTCTTCACAATTCAATTTATGTGGGTCTCATGGGTCTAACATAATACTTAACATTATAATGTTTTATTATGCATTATAATTTTTTTTTTTATAAATGGTGAAGGGTAATTAGATCCACATAAAGGTTTGCATACTTCTTTTACTTTTTACTTTTATTAGTAGAATGATATATATATATATACACACACACTAGTGGGTGGCACGTGCAATGCACATGAGGGAGATGGGAAGTGGAGAGAGATTGGGAAGATAGACTCTAGTGAGAGCATTTTGAAAAACAATTAGGGAATATTTTGGATATAGAAACTTGAGAGACATTTTGGATAAAAAAAATTATGAGAGACACATTGATTATACAAATATGAAATAGGAACATTTTGAGAATTAAAAAGCTTTAGGGGCATCTTGGGCATAGCAAAGAAAGGAGGTGGAGAGGCCTTTGCGAGACGATCTTTTTGTGGAGGGTTTTGCAAAAAGAGAAAGGAGTTCTGTTAGGCCACTAAGGTCGCTATGTGTCCCTTTTAACACTCCTTAACTATGGTTAAGATTCATTCACTTATTTTGGTTTTTATAAAAACAAAATATGAAAATAATTAACTCTAGGAGTTAGTAAATTTTAACCAGGGTTTAAAAAAATAATATTTTTCTAAAATCCAAGGATAAGTGGGTGAAACCTAGGGGCGGGTGAATCTTAACCCTAATTGGAGTCCGATTATGCCCTTAAGGTTGCCATGTCTCTTTTGACACCCCTTAACTATGGTTAAGATTCACCTACCCCTAAAGTTCACCCACCTATCATTGGTTTTTAGGAAAAAAATATTAATATTTTGAAACCGTAGTTAAAATTCACTAACTCTCCGGGTCAATTTTTTTTCGTAATTTTTTTCCCTAAAAACCAAAGATAAATGGGTGAATCTTAACCACGGTTGAAGAGTGTTGAAAGGGACACATGGTTACCTTAGTGGTTTAACCGAAGCCCAAGGAGTCCGGTTATAACCGTAGGGAATTTCAAGTCTACTATTTTATTGAAACCAATGATAGGTGGGTGAACCCTAGGGGTAGGTGAGTCTTAACCACAATTAACGAGTGTTAAAAGGGACAAATGGTGACCTTAGTGGCTTGGAGTCTGGTTATTACGTAAAAAATTTCAAGTAAGGGATAATATGGGAATAAAGCAAAATGAGTGAGGGGTAGAATGAGAATTAAGTAAAATATTCAATCAAAAGCTTTCAAATTAGTAATGATTATGTAGGGGTAGTTTGGGAATTTAAAAATATCAAGCTATGTTTTTAACTCGAGAATTCTCTTTATATATATACTAGTAGGCGACACATGTGATGCACATGAGAGATAGGGGATGGGGAGAGAGACTGGGAAGAGGGATCCACAGTGAGGCACTTTGGAAAAAAAAAATTAAGGAATCTTTTGGGTATAGAAATTTGAGTGACATTTTGGATAACAAATAGTGAGGGATAGGTTAGAAAACTATGATGCAGAGACATCTTATCTTGAGAATCAAAAAGTTTTAAGGGCATTCTGGAGTTAGTGAATTTTAACTAAGGTTTTTAAAAAAATAATTTGTTTTTTCTAAAAACCAAGGATAAGTGGGTGAACCCTATAGGGTTAATCATTTTGTTCTAAAAACCAAGGTTAAATAGATAAACCTAGGGTGAGTGACTCTTAACCACAATTTATGGGTCTTAAAAAGGATATGTGACATCCCGTGAAGGCATGGAATCATCCATTTTATCTCTCTTAATCGTGGTTAAGCTTAACCAATATAAAGTTAAAAAAAAATTATAGTTTATTCTAAAAACCAAGGTTAGATAAATGAACCCTAGGGGTGAGGAATCTTAACCACTGTTTATGGGTGTTAAAAGGGACACGTGGCATCCCATGGAGGCATGCAATTATTCATTTCCCTTCTTTATCGTAGTTAAGCTTAACTAATGTAAAGCTAAGCAAAACACTCAATTACATTTGTCTTACATAAATGGTTACGATAAGGTTAGTTTGGGAATTACCAAAAATTGGAGGCATGTGATCTTCTATTTCCCTTTTTAATCGGGGTTAAGCTTAACTTATGTGAAGTTAATATTTTTTATATACTATTTTTAAAAACCAAGGTTAGATAGATGAACCCTAGGGATGAGTGAATCTTAACCAAAGTTTATGGGTGTTAAAAAAGGCTCGTGGCATGCCATGGAGGCATGCCATCATCTATTTCCTTTCTTAATCGTGGTTAAACTTAATTAATGTAAAATTAAGCAAAACACTCAATCACCTTTTCTTTCTTACATAAATGATTATGATAAGGGTAGTTTGGGAATTACAAAAAAATAGGTTACGTTTTATGGGGGTAAATATATAAAAGAGTGAGTAGTGTGAGAATTAAGCAAAACACTCAATTACGTTTTTATCTTATAGGGTCTTTTGGAAATTACAAAAAATTCAGGTTTTTAACTCCAGTATTCTCTTAACCAAAAAAAAAAGCAAAATAAACAAAAAAAACTCCAGTATTCTCATATGATAAGGGTAGTTTGAGAATTACTAAAAATTGGAAGCATGTGATCTTCTATTTCCCTTCTTAATTGTGGTTAAGCTTAACTTATGTAATGTTAATATTTTTTATATACTATTATTAAAAACCAAGGTTAGATAGATGAACCCTAGGGGTGAGTGAATCTTAACCATGGTTTATGGGTGTTAAAAGAGGCTCGTAGCATGCCGTGGAGGCATGCGATCATCTATTTCCTTTCTTAATCGTGGTTAAGCTTAACTAATGTAAAATTAAGCAAAACACTCAATCACATTTTTTCTTATATAAATGATTATGATAAGGGTAGTTTGGGAATTACAAAAAAATAGGTTACGTTTTATGGGGGTAAATATATAAAAGAGTGAGAGTAGTATGAGAATTAAGCAAAACACTCAATTACGTTTTTATCTTATATAGATGATTATGGTAAGGGTATTTTGAAAATTACAAAAAATTCAGGCTACGTTTTTAACTCCTGTATTCTCATTATATAATAGATATGATAAGGGTAGTTTGGGAATTACCAAAATTGGAGGCATGTGATCTTCTATTTCCTTTCTTAATTGTGGTTAAGCTTAACTTATGTGAAGTTAATATTTTTTATATACTATTTTTAAAAACCAAGGTTAGATAGATGAACCCTAGGGGTAAGTGAATCTTAACCACGGTTTATGGGTGTTAAAAGAGGCTCGTAGTATGCCGTGGAGGCATGCGATCATCTATTTCCTTTCTTAATCGTGGTTAAGCTTAACTAATGTAAAATTAAGCAAAACACTCAATCACATTTTTTTTTCTTACATAAATGATTATGATAAGGGTAGTTTGGGAATTACAAAAAAATAGATTACATTTTATGGGTGTAAATATATAAAAGAGTGAGAGTAGTGTGAGAATTAAGCAAAACACTCAATTACGTTTTTATCTTATATAGATGATTATGATAAGGGTATTTTGGAAATTACAAAAAATTCAAGCTACGTTTTTTAACTCTTGTATTCTCATTATATAATACTAGCGGAAGGCACGCACATTGCACTTGTGTACAGATGCACTTGAGAGAGAGGGGTGGGGGAGAGCGACTGGGGAACCCTAGAGGTGAGTGAATTTTAATCATAGTTAAGGAGTGTCAAAAGGGACACATGTTAACCTGTTGGTGCAATTGATGAGAAAGGGGTAGTTTGAAGTGAGTGAATTTTAACCACAGTTAAGGATTGTCAAAATGTGTAGATGAGAAAATGGTAGTTTGGGAATTAATTAAAATATTAAATCAAGGTTTTGTCTTAAGGGTAGTTTAGGAATTCATAACTTTAAATAGAGTGTAGATGAGAAAGGTGTAGTTTGGGAATTTATAAAACAATCAGGCTATGGTTTGAGAAATTGATAATTTAGTAGATTGTAAATGAGAAATGGATAGTTTAGAAATTAAGTAAAACATTAAACGAATTTGTAAAGTTTGTATACAAGGGTTGTTTGCGAATTGACAAAAATTAGGCTACGGGGATAGTTTCAGAATTTCCATCTCTCTTATTATAATAGAGATATAGATATAGATAGAAGATAGATTGATAGATATATATCTATCTCGTGAGCTCGAACAACACCCAGCTTGGCTCAACTCGGCTTGTTCACAATCCTACTTGCTTGATATAAAATAGAGAAGTTTTTTTTTTTTTTTTTTGTAAAAATAGAGAAGTTGTTTTCTGACTCTCAACATGCACTTTTTTTTTCTTTTTTCTTTTAAGTAGCCCTCGAACTCCTGACCATAGAAAAATTTGGATCAAGTATGATAAAGTGGTATAAATTTGATCCATCACTATCTAACAGTCACAGTCACAGTCACCAAGTTATGGGGGGAAATTAACAGCTAGCTCAATCACGTGATGGACTGAAGGTCTGTTCAAGAACCACAGGATGGTTAACAAACCCCAATAATCAGTCATGGGAATACGATGGAACCACCTTTCATCACCTCAAATTCCCACCCAACCCAATGGAACCACCTTTCATCACAACAAATCCTCACCCAACCCAACCCAACCCTAGTATACACCATTAGCAGGGGCGGACCCACATGTGGCATAGGGGAAAAAATCCCTACTAGTATTAATAAGGGTGTAGCTGGGAAAGGGGGAAGCCCCCCCCCCCAAATCCTCCCCCCCCCAAAATCCTCTAAGGAAAAAATATATACTTTAAAAGCGGACACAAATTGATGCGATGACCCATGAACTTAGTCTCCGAAAAAAATTTCAAGGGTTACGCCCGAACCCCCCATTGTTAGCTCCCATGCAAGACAATCCTAACTCCGCCCTGACCATTAAAGAAGGCAGGAAGAGAGGAGGGTCTTCGATACATTGTTGTTATAATTGCATGGATAGTATAGGTGTGCCCTCGTAAAAAGGGCCTTGGCTTGCCTCTGGCGAAGCCAGAAAGGGCTTATCTCGGGGTTCCATAGAATAGGTGACATGTGGTGGAGAAGTCAAAATCATGGGGCCCATGATTTTGACTTCTCCACACACAAATGGACATGTGGTGATAAGTGTGTGAGAATAAGGGGGAGAGATATCAAATGGGGAGAAGTCAAAAATCATGGGGAGAAAATAAATGACTTCTCCCCATTTTTCTGCCAGCTGCCGCACAATGTATGGAACCCCGAGAGCCCTTTCTGGCTTCGCCAGAGACAATCCGAGGCCCGTAAAAACAGCAATGAAAACCCGCCGCCTTAGGAGGGATAGTACAGGTGTGCCCTCGTAAAAAGGCGAGAGCGAGACTCTCAAATAAATTTGATTGAAGTTTATGTTGATTGTTATGATAGTCGAGTCCGGGCTTGTCCCCTTAGAATGACATGAGTGTGTAAAAAGGCAAGACTCACAAATAAATTTGGTTGAAGTCCAACCTCATTGTTGTGACAGTAGAGTCCGAGCCGTCCCCTTAGGAGGAATGGCATGGGCGTGCCTTCATAAATAGGCGAAAAATAAATTTGGTTGAAGTCTAACCATAATATTGTGGTTGTAGAGTCCGCCCTATCTCCTTAGGAATCAATAGGCTAGATTCCCAAATAAATCTGGTTGAAATCTAACCTCCTTAGGAGTGGAGCTGTAAACGGATCAGATTTTGATCGGATCGAGTCACTATAGATTCAAACGCAATTCTATTATAATCGGATTCCTTCCATTTCTACTTTTTATAAGAGGGTCCGGGATCATAATATAATCGGATTCGTATCCAATCCGACGGATCTATAATATGATTAAGATCCTATCTAATTGGATCAAATTCAGATCGAATCCGGATCAAAATCCGATCCATTGACAGCCCTACTCAAGAGGGATGGCTAGAACTCCCAAATAAATTTGGTTGAAGTCTAACCTGATTTTTTTGACAATAGAGTCCGGGGCCCTCCGAATAAATGAAACGTCGCGTAATACAGATGGCCCACCTATCAACTGATAGAATGGAAAAAAAATGACTTACATTCAGTGGCTAGTATTGCTTAGTCAGTCTGATATGTAGGCAGGAGATGGCCATAACCAGTGAAGAGTCCACATCAATAAATTGGTGGACCATATGGTTCGAAATTGGGGATTGTGGTCCATTGAAGATGATAAGCCATCATGTAATTTTAAATAACAGGTCCACCATTTGTGTTTCTCCAAGAAAATGGAGCTTTGGGATAGTAAGTAGAACCTACCCAAAAATACTTGTGGCCTCCAACTACCCAAGGCAAAATCCCTTTCCCTTCCCTTCAACGACCCACACCCACCCTTACATGGCTTCAGCTACCGGGTTCGAATTACAGCCAGTCACGATTGGATTTAGGGAGAGTTCAATCGCACCCACATGACAACACGAGTCATTTTTAACCTCTACTAACCATGGTTAAGAATCACTATCCCTTAGGGTTTCAACAATCTAACCTTGATTTTTAGAAATACTTTTTAAGAAAAATTTAACTCTAAGGTTAATTTTTAAAAAAACCAAGGTTAGATTGTTGAACCCTAAGGGAAAAGAAATCTTAACCATGGTTAATACACCTTAAAAATGACACATGGTGACTGTAGGTGCAATTGAACTCTCCCTGAGTTCAATTGCGATCGGCTGTGATTTGATCTCTCAGCTACCCCTGTAGGCTCCTTTACTCAATTAACACATAAGCATGGGTTTAGCCTTTGAAAACTCTTATCGAGAGCATGGGATCATCGCTGGCAGATGCCAGAAATGTGGTCTCGTGCTTCACACAACATTTCACATGTCACGATAAAAAGCAGAGCATTTCTACCCTTTTTATCACCACATGTGGGATGATGTGTGGATGCCGAGACCACATTTCTAGCATTTGATAGGGTCAATTCCATGCCCTTATCAAGATTAGGACGAGATCGAATCACAGCCAATTGTGATTGAATTCAGGAGATTTCAATTACTCCCACATGTCAACATGTGTCCCCTTTAATCTTTATTAATCGTGGTTAAGATTTTCTAATCATTAGTAGTTAATAATCTAACCTTAGTTTTTTGGAATAAATAACTAAAAAAATATTAACCCTAAGAGTTAAAAAAATTTAACTAGAGTTTAATATTTTATAATATTTTTTTGCAGAAAACTTAAGTTAGATTATTGAACACTGAGGTTTAGAGAATGTTAACCAGGTTAATAGCGGTTGAAGGGGACACGTGTTGACCTGTGGGAGCAATTGAGCTCTCCCTGAATTCAATTGCGATTGGCTGTGATTCGATCTCGATAAGGACACGTGAGAAATGTGTCCATATATATAGCTCCTATTGATCGGATCCTTGTCTTTATTCCTCTGTTATCTTCTGTTTTTAATGGCCTCTTACCATCCCTTCATGACCCTGTCCAAATTTTTTTTTTGAATAACCATCTTTGAAAAATAAAATAAAAATAATATAGACATCCATCTAAAAATATAAAAAATCAAACTTCGTTTTTGCTCCCAATTTTTTTGTAACATGTAATTACCTCTGGTTGTTGCTCGGGTCCCACCAGAACAACAACATGTACCCCATGTAATCCTCGTCCAATAAAAAATGTAATAAGGGAAACGTCTGGATAACCCCAAAAGCCTATTAAAATTACGTATTCATATGCACGACAATCAAAGTCTCTATTTTTATATTTTTATGCTTCATCTTTACTAGCTAGTACTGGAGGTGATCATACCTATGTTGCCTCCCATGTGCTGGTGGGGAGTGCCTGCAACAACAAGTAGAGGCGCTCTCACTAATTGATTGAATATTAGAGTGATTATTACAGTGAGGGATTGAGCCAAATTTCCACATCATTAAGGCGCTCTCACTAATTGGAATCAACCCCAACACCCTCTCAGGGCAAGCCTTTACCATCTTAGCTTGAACAGGACTCCAAAATCTCTTCTGATTTGTCTTTAGAGGAGTGCTAAACCCAGACATAGCTGGTCAAAAAATTTCCAAAGACACGGAGTGGGTGCAACACGTTGTGTTGCTACCTTATAACATGGAGATGGATTCGCATTTGTTGCCATCACTTTGCGTCTTTGGAAAACCGTAACAGGCAAAATTTATGTTGTTTTAATCTTTTCTTTCTTTCTTTTTAATTTATATTATAAAAAATAAAAAGTATATATTTTTCTTAGGGAAGTGCTTCACTCCTCACTCTTTTAAAAATAAAACTAGAAGGATGCCTATGGTTTTTGACATATTATCTTTCTTATTTTATTCCAAAAAGAAAGGAGAATACAATTTTATCAGACGCCTCGGCAATACCACAGCGCACCATCTGGCTCAGCGAGCACTCAATGAGAGTATTTCCCTTCAAGAGCCTCACAGAGATAGTATTGGGAGTGATTTTCATTTCTCAGGGGAAGTTCCCCCTATTCCTGTAACGCCTCCCTTTGTTTAATGAAATGCTGTGTTCACCAAAAAAAAAAAAAAAAATACCAAGTGAGAGAATGAAATGAACAAAATTATTTTTCTTACGAAGAACGGTGGGTGGCTGAAGTAGCTACCCTCTCCGTAGGTTGATGCAGTATTTTTTTAAAATCAAGACACTCATATTTTGTTATTATAATAGTTAACCTTTCCTGTAAATTGGTATCAGCGAAACAAAAATAGTCAAAGTAACTAATACAAGATCCAATGCTTCATCCCTAGCTAAAATAATTAGTTTACATAACAATACAAAACACATGTAAGTAGTCCATGTCCGTTAAAGGAATTAAGTAATGTAAACATGCTTGGTCTATAAAAAAATACTTTCATTTCTTTCCGGTTAAAGCTGTATGAAAATATCTCTTTAGTTGTTTCAGTGATTGGATTATATCCCCTATAAGGGTGGATTCAGTTTTGAGTCTTGGAGTAAGGCAGTTGATATTAGAGAATATCTTATTGTAATTAAGTGAACGAGATACATTGTATCATTATTAATACATATCTTCACAATTAGATAGTATCAATTAAGTTTGATTTTAGGATTTGATTAGATATGATTAGATTAGAATTATCTTTTAGAGATCTTTCTATATTAGAAGTCTTGGAATATTATTTAAACCCTCTTAGGGTTCTTGTAAATTATCCAAGATTATTATCAATAAATCAATTTTTCTTTATAGTATCAGAGTGGGTCGATCGGACCTTATTTTGAATTTTTCTTCCTTTAATCTTGTTTTTCCGGCGGGCGGCAGTGCCGCCCGTCCGGCTAACACCTTCTTTTTTTTCCTAAAGTTGTAGCCTTCACCATTTCTAGTTGAAATCTCTTTATCATTAATACCTTCGATTTTTTTTTTCCTCCAAACCACTGGCCAACTTCTCTTTATGTGTTATTGGGAGAGATCATGACAATTTGCTCTAGTATACCATTGGCTCCGATAGACTCTAAGATGCGCAGGATGCGACAGTGATGGATTTCATAGACTAACAGTAACCACCAATATGTACAATTGGATTTTCTAGCGACTTTTCAACAAAGCTCAATGATCTCGGACTAATTTTTTGTTTGTAACAATTGTAAGATCCTTCTTCAAATGATCATGCAATTGCGAGAGGGTATTAAAGATAGGTCTAGAGAATATAGAGTGGTGTAATAAAGTGAGACTCATATCTAGATAGATTTGAATTTGAAATAGATTAGTTTCGAATCTTAAATTTGTTTAGGATTAGATTTGATTATGACGTGATACTATTTCTATCTTGAGACTCATATAATCTCTATATAATCCTTAAGGAGGAGCCATTGTAATCACTCAAGCTATTCAATAGAATCTCTTTTCTATCATAATTATGATATGCATGAGATGCACCATATCATTACCATCATCACAATTGGAAAAATTTGAGTTTAGAATGAGATTATGATTGAGATTTGATTAACATTAAATTAGGAATAGTTTGATTTAGTATCTATATTTATCTATATACTATTATCTATTGAATTAGTCTAGGGATACTCCCAAAGTGTATTCCTATATATACTCCCTAATCCTAACCGTTTATCTCAATTATTAAACGGTTAGGATTCTAGCTGATGTGGCAATAGAAAAGACAAAATAGGCCAATTGAAATCTTGGCCCTTAGTGGTTGGTTATAAACGGTTAGGATTAGGGAGTATATTTGGGAGTATAATTGAGAGTACCTATAGACTAACTCTTATCTATTTAAACCCTAATTGGGTCTCTTTATAATCATCTTGAGAATTCAATAAAGAATCAGTTTCTCTTTATGGTAAATATCAGAGCAGGCGATCTGCCTGTATTGATTTTTTTTCAATTTCATTACGTGTTTTCGGTGGTCGGCATTACCGTCGTCCGTCAGGACTTAAGTTTCTTCATTCTCTTTCTTGTTTTCCTGTCATTAAAGCCATCATAGATGTTAGCATGGTTGAGATCTAACCTTTTTTTATTCCTCTTTGATGGCTGGCATAATAAGTGTATCTCCTTTTATTTTATTGAAGACCTCTCTAATTAGAGATTTTCTTCACATTGCAAATCATTCTTCCGGTGCTTTAAGGAGCACTACTAAACTACATGTCCATAACGGTGGATTTTTAACGGTGGTTTTTTAACGGCGGTTCTCAATAACCGTCGTAGCAGGTTATATATAACGACGGTTATCAAGAACCGCAGTTACATCTCGGTTACGCATAGATATAACGGCGGTATTTTAATAATCGTCGTTATAAACATATTTCCAACAACGCTTTTTATATAACCGTCGTTGCAATCCCTCCACCTTTTCACTTTCCCGCACTGTCACTTCCCGCCTCGATTATAACGACAATAGGTCTAAAAACCATCGTTATAGTCATTAATAATAGCTGCAGTTACATACTAAACGCCGTTATAACAAAATTATAACGGCAATTTTTAATTATCGCCGTTATAAATCTTTTAATAGCCCCCGATGTTTTCCCTTCATTTTCACCCTGTTTCATCCATCCTTCGTGCTCCCCTCTGCTCCGGCCTCCCATCCTTCCTTCTCCGGTGTTCGTGCTCCCCTCTGCTCCAGCCTCCCATCCTTCCTTCTCCGGTGTTCGTGCTCCCCTCTGCTCCAGCCTCCCTTCCTACTCCGACATTCGTGCTCCGGCGTTCGTGCTCCGGCCTCCCTGCTCTGTGCTTCGGTCACCCTCTTCAGTAGCACCCTCTACGGGATCACCTTGGGCAGCACCTCCACCCTCTCCCCTCTTCGCCAGCCACACATCTGCAACCTTGGGATCACCTCCGGTAAGTTTTCTCGTGTTCTCTCTCTCTCTGCTCTCTCTCTACTCTACTCTACTGTCTATCTCTACTCTCTCTCTCTCTCTCTCTACTCTCTCACTCTATTTGCATGTCACCTCTGGCAGCCAAGTTAGCTCTCTCTGGCAACACCTCCCCTCTGTCGTGCTATCTGCTCTCTCCCCTGTCACCGTGCTCTCTGCTCTCTGTACTCTCTCACTACCGCCGTCACCGTCCCTACCGCCACTGCCCCTGGGCCACCGGTAACCCTTCTCTCATTCTATTCTATTTGTAGTTGCTAGTTGCTCAGATTGTAAAAGGTTTGATTTTTTTTTCCTTTCCCTTCTTTTTGGTTTATACCAAATTGTATAAGTTAATTAATGAACTGTGTAAATTTTAACAAAGAAATGTGTAGATGAGTTTGATTATTATTTGCCCTACTAGTTGCTTAGTAACTTTAATTGAGATTATGAGTATCATATGGTTTCAAGTTTTATGGGTTCGATTTTTCAACTATTCCGTTAAATGAGTGTGTGTTAATTAATTTGATTGAGATTATGGGTAATATGTTTGATTGAGATTATGGGTAATATATGGATTTCATTTTTATGGGGTCTATTTGTTCAGTTATTCCATGAAATTGGTGTATGTTAATTACTGTAAAAACGAGATAGTTCTAGAATTGTGGTTGCTTGTTAACCCGTGGGTGTGATTGAACTCTCCGCAAGTTCAATCACGATTGGTTGTGATTCTAAATAGATAGGATGTATTGAAATACACACATTAGAAGAAACGGGATCGAAATCCGGCCCCTGGTTTGGAAATTGTGGGACAATGTAAGTTTAGGCCAATGTATAGTATCCAAATATGGATTTCGACCATCTCGATGCCTATATCGGGCATACGGCTTCGGATTCGCTCGAAACCAATTCAAACACTTAGGATATATTGAAATATACGCGTTAGAAGAAACGGGATCGAAATCCGGCTCCCCGGTTTGGAAATGGTGGGACGATGTAGGTTTAGGCCAATGTATAGTATCCAAGTATGGATTTCGGCCGTCTCGGTGCCCATTTCGGGCATACGGCCTCAGATTCGCTCGAAACCAACTCAAACACTTATGATGTATTGAAATACACACGTTAGAAAAAACGGGATCAAAATCCGACCCCCGGTTTAGAAATGGTGAGACAATGTAGGTTTAGGCCAATATATAGTATCCAAGTATGGATTTTGGCCGTCTCAGTGCCCATATCGGGCATACGGCCTCGAATTCGCTCGAAATCAACTCAAACACTTATGATGTATTGAAATACGCGCGTTAGAAGAAACGGGATTGAAATCCGGCCCCCGGTTTGGAAATGGTGGGACGATGTAGGTTTAAGCCAATGTATAGTATCCAAGTATGGATTTCGGCCATCTCGGTACCCATATCAGGCATACGGCCTTGGATTCGCTCGAAACCAACTCAAACACTTAGGATGTATTAAAATACACCCGTTAGAAGAAACGAGATCGAAATCCGGCCCTCGGTTTGGAAATGGTAGGACGATGTAGGTTTAGGCCAATGAACTAAACTTCATTGTTTAATCCATTAACTATGAAATATTTACGATTGTTTTTTTATTTGTAAATTTTTGATGAAATTGATAAATTTTATCATTTTGCTAGTCTAATAATAAATTATATTTTCTTATTTTTGTAGGAGGGTGTCAGCAGCACGCATCTATCAGGAACAGCAGGAGCGCAACAGTCGGAGGGACCTGCTAGGCAGTCATAGCAGATTTTTTATTTTACACTTGACACATTTTTTTGGACATGTATATATGTATATATTGATGGATATTTTAGAGGGTTTTATATGGGATTGTGATGGACATGAATTTATATGTGTGATGAATTATATTTTGGTGTTTAGAACTTTTGTAGATAATTTAAATTTTTTTTATTGCTTACAAGTACAATTAATACAGTTAAAAAAAAAATTTCATTTCAAAAATAAATTTTTTTTTTTTTTAATTTCCGATTAGTTGTGGCGGTTTTACCACCGTTACAAAGGGATATTTCTTACGGTGGTTTTTATTGTGCCGTTATAGATAGGACATACAACGGCATTTATACTGTGCCGTTACAGATTCACTATATAACGGCGGTTGAATTATGCCGTTATAGATCGCTTTGCTACAGCGGTTTAAATGTGTCGTTATAGATTGCATATACAACGGCGGTTTAAATGTGCCGTTATATATCGTTTTATTACAGCGGTGTATAACGTACTGTTATAAGTTTACGATATGGGGGCGGAAATCAAAAACGCTGCTATAAGCCCTATATATAGTTGTGCAACTAATAACCGCCGTTAGAAAAAGCCGTAATATCCGTTGCGACAAGACTTATGACGACACTTCAAGAAACCGTCGCTACAGTCGTGTAACGACGGTTTAGTTAGGTATTGCGGCGGATTTTAGCCGCCGCAATAAACCTGGAATTTTGTAGTGGAGACAGTCATGACAGCTCAATCTAGTGGGCTACCGGCTCCGACAGAAATGAGCGGGATGCAATAAAGATAGACTTCACAGACTGACGGTGACTACCAAACATAGTTAAACGTTTTAGCTCTTCATGCAAAACTGAAGTGCTCAAGTTATGGCAAACTCATGAAGATTTTCAATCCACATGTGTTTGAGGGAGAATATTAAAGAATATATTATTGTATTAAAATGAATGGCATACATTGTATCATTATCAATGTATATCGTCATAATTAGATAGTATCAATAAGTTTGAATTTAGGATATGATTATCTTTTAGAGCCCTACAATTTATATAAATTGCAATGTTGCATTTTCTTCAATAAGAGCCCTACAATTTATATAAATTGCAAAAAATTTATTGACAATGTGCACTTTGATAGAACCATCATTGGAAACAATTCTATGAGTAATAAATAGAGATTTGAAGTGTTGAAAATAATATATATATATATATATATATATATAACGACTATCAAAGGAGAGAGAGAGAGAGACTGCGGGGATAAATAATATTACAGTTAGACGCGGAGCCAGGGGTGACAGGTGCCAAAACTTTTTAATTGCTTTTATTAGATATAACTAATATAAATAAAAATAAAAATTAGTTTTACCTATATAATATCCCCTCCTCCCAAAAAAAAACTTTTTAGTTGCTTTTATTAGATATAACTAATATAAATAAAAGTTAGTTTTATCTATATAATGCCCCCCCCCCCCCCCCCCCCCCCAATTTCTGCATTTAACAGTATAGTGGCCCCCAAATTTTTGAACTTTACAATCTAATTATATAATATTTATATTTGTCACCCTTAAGTCCTATTAATTAATTATTTATTAAATCTTAAGCAACCCCTTTATAAGGGTATATTATAATTTTAGAGAATTCAATCCTTTTAATTGTAATTGTTTACTCTTTAATTTTTTTACTTTACCAAACTACCAGCTCCCAATCCCACTTTTTTTTGTGTTCCTTTAGTTCATCAAGAGGTAACCACTAATCATACATTTGTATTATGGGACCACCAATAAGTAATAAGTTAATATAAGAATATGGGTTTAGCTGTTTAGGGTTGAAGATATTCGTGGAATACAAGGAATACAAATAATCATTTGGGAGTCTAGTATTAAGTTTATATAATAGTTCTCTCAAAAGGGATTGCCCTTATTTTTATTTTGTACTTTACCTTTATTGAAATACAATTACTTTAACAAATTTTGTGATCATGATGGACCCATTACTTTAAAAAAATCACGAGCTTGCCCAACGGTAAAATTTCTTTTGACCATAATTATTTATTTGGAAGTCTAATTTACTTTTTATAATATATGATTTGGGAGTAGCTCAATGAGAAAAATTCAAGTCGAATTGCTATAAGGCTCTCCAACACTCAAATTTCCATTTCTAAGTCGTTTTGAGGGTTTCTAGAGCACTTTTTAGGGTTATTTTTGTAATTTTGTAAGGGTATTTTTGTAATTCGTCCTTAGGATTGTTTGTTTCTTATTTAAGGTATTTTTTTGCCCTTTTTGTAATCAGACTTGCAGAAACTCTAATCTAAAGTAGGAGTATAGACTCTTTTTCTTCCCTCTTTTCTTTATCTTTAATTTTTGCCTTTATTAGGGAGCTACACCCTTGAACCCCCCAGGCTACACACCTTCAAACACATTACTTTTCTTGATACATTTATTTCGTCCCACCAAGAAAAAATTCTTGGCTCCATCCCTATCTAAAGTGACGACTGAGAGAGAGAGAGAGCTAGCTGAATAAAATATTTTAAAAAAATAGACCAACAGTCAATATGAATATGGAATAATGGAGAAAGAGTGAGAAGAAAGAGGGGGAGAGTGAGAGCTATACATAATTATGGAGCTATAGTTAAATTATAAAGGACAGATTTAAAGATGGATTTATGAGAGCTTTGAGGGTCCTAGAGAAAATTTAAGGCATTTAAAGCCGTTTTTATTAGGCCTGAACATAGTTGTATGTCTAATCACCTAGGCCATGTATTTAAAAACCATGCCAAGAAATAAATGGGCAACAAATAGAGAGAGATAGAGATCAATTGGTCCACCCATTGAGCGAAAGATAGGACATGTTAATATGAGATAAATATACTTGAAATTGTTAGTCTCTTATTTCTTCTTTGATCTGCAAACCTTTTTTTTTTATATATACAAAGCCTAACATATCATATGGTAAAAGATACGAGAAGCATATAAAATAACATGTTTTTTGTTAGCCAAACTATCATATTCAAGTAAAATAATTTATATATATTTAAATGAAAATATTACATATATTATATTTTTAATAATGACCGCCTAGGTGACTAATCGCTTATAGGGCTATATTCGGGCCAAGCTTTGCCGGGCTTTGCCTTGCTCGGCTCGGCTCGACTTGAAAGCATACAGCCGAGGCCCAGCTCGGCTCGAGCCCGAATTTCAAACAAATTTCAAACGCCCAAAGCTCGGCTCGAACAAGAACTTCAAGCTCGAACTCGGCTTGACCCCGAACCGATTCAAGCTCGAGCCAATCTCAGATTAGCTTGAGCTCGGCTTGAACTGGGGGATCTTGAACCCATGGCACTGAGGACGACGATGGGATCTTGCTCGGCGTTGCTTCATGGCTTTCCACATCGCTGGAGCCGCTGTACATGCCTACCCCTTTAGCCTTCAGAGATGATAGAGTTCTACATAAACCCTAGAATCTGGTACAGAACGCTAGTATAATATAACCCCTCTTCAATTTCTTCCTCATTCAAAACCTTCACTCCTTTTTCATGTTCTCTTTCTTTTTCTGTATGTGAGTCTTTGCTTCTTAAGAGATATACAAGACAAGAAACTAAGACCCTTCTTGTTTCTCCTCTATTTAGTGGTTTTTGTGATTTGTAGACATATCCCATCTTTTTATGGTGGATGGCTCGGCAGGGGCAGCAGCAGCGGCAACGGTAGGCAGAAGTCAGCTATGGCAAGCGGAAGTCAGCAGCGGCAGGCTAAGGAGAACCCTAGGTTTGAGAAGAGGGGAAGGAGATGAAGGTTTCTCTCGAGACTCGAGAGCTATATTTAGGGATTTTAGAAAAAAAAGAAAATTATAAATATATATATATATAGTATTGAATCAAGCTGGGCCGAACTCGGGCCGAACCAAACATAATCGAGCCGAGCTTCGAGCCAGGGCCAAATCAAACAGGGTCTGGCCCAAGCTCGGCTTGATCACACATTCAAGCTTTTTTTTAGGCTTGGCTCGGCCCAAACTGGGCCATTCAATCAAGCCGATCTCGGGCCAAGCCGAGTCGCACAAACGGGCCGATCGAGCTTTGTGCAGCCCTAATCGCTTAAGCCCAACAGAGCAGCTGGTTGCCTAGGCGATCTCTTGAGATACCTGAGGCGACACCTTTAACTAACCCTACCTATATAGAGCTTGCCTTGCACTAAAAGGGGGAAAAAAAAAACCTTTATTGAAGCTTGAATTCCCTTCTTAGCCAGTATCTTTGGCATGCATGTTCACCAAAGAGTGGGCCAATCACCCATATAGTAAGCTCAAAACTTTATCAAGTGATACCAAAAAAACACCATGCATAAGGAAATTATTTCTATGTGCCACACATATACTGGTCATCACATGAGAGAGAGAGAGAGATAGATGGGTAATAAACGGTTGATGCAGATGCAAGGGTGCCTATTTTCACGCATTTGAAGATATCATATGACATAGTTTTGAATTGACAAAAAGATCCCAATGTGTGGAAGGGTCATACACACCACATGACTAAAATCAAGATTATTCAACTCTTCTAATCCGTTCAATAAAACAAATTTTAGCCATAGGTCATGTTACTAGGCCCAACCCAAATACACATTGGACTTGATGACGTAGCACATGGTAAAAAAAAGTATGATTTGAAATCCTAGAAGAGTCCTATCAAGCTAATTTTTGGTCACATGGTGTGCATGATCCCTTTGCACATTAAATTTTTTGTAGACTAAAAAAATTTCACGCGCCCTTGAACATACATCTCGCATATACAAATTTGCTTATGTATCAAGTGAGTGAAATTTGATGACAAAAGTCTTTGTAGCCCACGGCTACATATGCTAGTAAGATGCCAACTCATAGGAAAAGTATCAAATACAATAATAAAAGTAAATGTAATGTTTTTGAGATGTGTGTCTGACACTTTTTCAGATGCATGTGTCAGTAGCATATTGATGCTTTGCAGTCTTGGGTTATAAAGACCATTGCTGTCAAGTAGCAACTTGTTTGAGATTCCGACCATTGAATGTCAATGTGAGTCTCTTGAGAGATATGTGACAAAAAAATCAATTTGATTGGACAATTTTACATCATTCAATTAGACCTTAGTTTGTTAACATTAACCCACTTAGACCTTACTTTTTTTTTCATTTTTTCTTTCTAATCTACATTTTTTTTTAAATGTATATTTTTCTTAGGAAAATGCTTCAATCGCCACCCAATTGCATTGTTCACTCTTTAGAAACTAAAGGAAAGTGATGAAAAACTCTCGATAGTACCTATTATCGAGAGCTGGACCATTAGATTTAATATCCAATGGTTCCATGTCTTCACGTGCTTTAAATGAGAGCCCCACCTAATGCTTGAAACCATTGGATCTTGAATCAAACAGTCCAACTCTCGATAGTAGTTACTATCAAGAGTTTTAAATCAATTCCCAAAAATAAAATAAGAAAGATGTCTGTGACTTTTGACATGTCAATTTTTTTGTATTATTTTAAAAAGAAAGGAGAACACAAGCAAGAGAAAACAAAATTAGCAAAAACATTTTTCTTACGAAGAAAGGTGGGTGGCCGAAGTAGCTACCTTTCTCGTCGAGTGATGCAGCCATTTCTCCAAATCAATACATACTCATATTTTGTAAATATAATGGTTAACGCCCCTTAGTCAAAGCAAATAAACTAATACGAGATCCAATGCTCCATCTCTCACTAAAATAATTAGCTAACTAAACAATAGAAAACACATGTAAGTAGTTATGTCTATTAAAGAATAAAGTAATGTAACCATGGTCTAAAAATTTTTCATTCTTTCCTTTTGAAGCTTTATGGAAACACCAATGGTAGGAGTGTATCCCTCACAAGGGTGAATTCAATTTCGAGTCTATTGGAGTGAGGCAATTGATATGCTCACTAATTTACTAACCTTAGATAAATGATGCCTTGTACCAAAAGGAAAAACAAGTTTATAGAAACTTGAATTCCTTCCTTAGCTAGTATTTTTGGCATGCTAGTTCACTAAAGAGTGGGCCAAATACCCATGTAGTAAGCTCAAAGCTTTGCCAAATGACACCAAAACAGCACCATGCATAAACGAAAAAATTATTGTCACACACATATTAGTCATCATATAAGAGAGAGGGTAATAAGTGCTTGACGCATAGGTAAGATTGTCTATACGTCACGTGTTTTAAGGCAAGTGGCTTATTTTCGAAACCTCAAAAAGGTTTCAATGTGTAGAAGGGTCATACGCACCATATGACCAACAATCAGGCTAATTGAACTCCTCTAACTTCTTCAATTATTCAAATTTTGGCCATATGTACAGGCTCAACCGAAGCCACACACTAGACTTTATGACGTAGCCCATGGAAAAATTTTGTATGATTAAACACCCTAGAGGAGTTTGGTTAATCAGAATAATTTTTGGTCATGTTTTGTGTATAATCTCTTTGTTGAAATTAAATTTTTTGGGGACAAAAATTTCACGTGGCCTTGAAAAGTGTGATGCATGCACAACTTTGCATATACATTAAGCGAGTGAAACTTGGAAGCAATGGTCTTTGTAAGACACAATTACAAATGTAAATAGGATATTAATACTTCAGGAAAAGTTTCAGATACAATAAAATTAAATGCAATGTTTTTTAAAAGTGCATATTTGATATTTTTCAGATGTGTTAGTAGCCTATTGGTTCTATGCAACCCTGAGCTGGAAAGATCATTGCTATCAATTTTCACTAATGTCGAGCACTTATTATCGATAAATATAAATATATATATATATACATATATATATATATATATATATATATATATATATATGTATGTATGTATGTATATACACGTGCATGAGGGGAGTCTCGGCGCATTGGAGGAAAAAATTATTTGTCTTCCATCTCACCCAGCCCCCCTCCCCTTTTCTCTCTCTCACTTGCTCTTTTTCTCTCCATTATATATTTCTAACAATGGAAGTTTACTTTGGACTTGAGTGTATATTAGATGAACCTGAGAAAAATCTATGAATTTTCTCTCTAGTGCCTTCTTTTTCTCCTTCTCTCCCTCCTCAATAGGAAAAACATTTCCCAGTGACAATTTGGATTTACCATATACCCAAGTATATACAATCATCACTTAGGAAAGAAAATTCACATTCCCCCTCTCTCTCTCTTGCCATTTTTTTTGGTAACCGTGGGATGTCCGTAGCTCAAGACTCCGACTAATCCCCACGAACCACCCAGGAATACCCCCTCCCAAGCAAACGAGATACTCGTGTGCATCCAGAGTCGATTATAGGACCTCCGGGTCTACAGTTCATCTGGGCTACACCTCGGGGGGTTTCTTGCCATTGACTCGAGTATATACTATATGTTCCTAAAATATATATTTCACACTCCTAAAAATAATGCTCATTATATTTGTTTTTCTAAAAGATGAAAGTTATTCACTTTCTGCTAGAAAACACCACCCTTTATAAAAAGAAAATACTCAAATGAGGAAAAAGTCTCTTTTTGCAGGTAAATTTGAGAACCGTTGTCATCTAATAGGAATAAATATAAAGAGAGTTATTTATCATTTAAAAAGGTTCATTTAAAAATGGTAACTTTTGTCATTTTGAAATACAACAAGAGTTATTTTTATCATTTGAAGAAAGTACATGTAAAGAGAGGATACTTTCGGATTTTAAGAAAAACACATTGAGGGGAAATGTTAGCCTTAATTGCCCCATGTAGCTAGTTGCACTTTTTATTGAAATAAGACAAAAGAATTTAGGTTGGAGCGAAAATACTTAGAGACAAAAATATTTATCTTATTCCTCTAAAAGAGGCAATTACATGGAGGCCATTAAGGTGGCATTTTCTTGCAATGAGAAGGTTAAACTCAGAATAAGGATCTGAACAAGGATCTACTGCAGGAGGCAACCTGTAGAAGTTTGTTGTAAAAGAGGCAAAAACCCTAACAAGCTTTTAAAGTTCCATCTCAGAATTTTTTAGAACCTAAGAAAGGGAGAATTAAACTTTGTGGGCTAATGTTGAAGCGTCAGAGCATGTTAGGGATTTTAGGGTTTGGGGTTTCATAGATACTTTTGAACCCTAACCTACCCTAACACTAAAAGTCCTTTCAAGTTTGGCACAACAGCTTTACCCCCTAAGGTTAATGCTCTCATTAGTGCTGCACACAAAGCAAGCTAGTTCATCGGCTTAACTCAGCCCGTCTCATTCGAGCCAAGCTCAAGCTGGCATTTCAAATTCAAACGAATCAAGCCAAGCTTTTATTTCAGCTCGAATGTTTTAACAAGCTAGTTCATTGGCTCAAGGTTCAACTCGTTTAGGGCTCGATTCAGATTGAACTCGGTTCGGCTCAAAATAATATATTATATATATACAAAATATTTTTCTAGTAATGTTATTTATATTAATACAAAATAATATTTCTAACTTAATTTATGATATATTGTAATGATTTATATTACATAAATTTAAGAAAAAATAAAAAACATTAAGAAGTTAAAAACATAGACTTTAAATTAACTCTCTACTCTTTGGACCGGATGACTACCCCAAATATATATATATGGTATTGATGAATTAGTTTTATGTAGTTTCTTGCATTATTATTTATTAATAAACACTTTCATTAAATCATGTAAAATTAACCAAAATAATTCCATGAATCAAGCTTGAGCTAACCATGCTCGACTTGAATAAATTTCGAGCTTGAATGGAGCTCAAGTTCGATCAAGCTTATTCAAGCCAAGGTCAAGCCTAAACATTTGAGCTCGAATCAATCTCAAGCCAAGCTCAAGTCAAACTTGAGCATGTTCAAGACAAGCTCAAACTCGGCTCAACTCTGCAATACACCCCTAGATCTCATGCTTAGATTGTGAAAATTATTGATGTGACATGAGAAAAACATGATAGGATTAGAGTTTTGCACTTTTGTCGCGGTCTTCTACTGGATACCCTTTGCAATAGTACTTTTCTTATTTTCTTCATCCAAAAATTGAAAGAATCAATACATTTATCATTTTGAAAAAATAAATGTAAGAGTCGTCTAGTCACCACATAGAAAAAAAATATTATTTACTTTCCTTGAAAAAAGAAATTACATGATAAACATGGGATATGATATGTCTGTAGTAATTGAAATCAATCTAGCCATGCCCAACCAGGGGCGGAGCCAAGATTTTCTTGTAGGGCCTAATAATGCTAGTAATTATTAGAGATGGATTTGTGAAAAATGATTCGGTGGGAATGAAATATTTTTGGTTCAGAGATGTGGGGGTTCGTGGGCATAGGCCCCATTTTTTTTTTTTTTGTGGACCGTCTTGTCTATTTGTGCTAGTTTGTAAAGAATAAATATTTTTTGAGACTGGGGTAGTTGCTCCCCTTGCCTATGGTTATGCTATCTTAAATTAAATAATATAATATAAAATTTATTTATTTTTTCAAAAGTTTAGGGGGAAATTGTCCCTATCTATGCCTATGCCCTCTTAAATTAAATAATATACTATAAATTTAGCATTTTTCATCAAAAGTTAAGGGCAGGGGGCTAGAGCCCTCCTTGCCCCCTGGTTCCACCCTTTCCCCCATGCTACATCCCTTAGTATCAATGGAAGAAAAAAAATTCCCCATAGGCCTCATGTGGCTCCATCCCTATGCCCAACATGAGGCTAATCATATTTTTTAATCGTTTTAATATAAATGCAATTTGGTTGGACTGGCTCGTGGCTTGGAGCCAGAAGTTTAGGCAAAGTAAGCCTACCTTTTTTTGGGCTAGGTCAAGCTTGCACGGAATTTAGGCTCAAAGTAAATTTTGGACAGAGCTTGAAATGCCCATCCTTAGCTTAGTTGGAGCAAATGTCACGCCCCAAAATCTCATCTAAGCTAAAATGGGACTTTAGGCCTGAGACATTGCTTATCCCGAAATGATCTTTAAAGCATGTGAGACAATACTAAAAGTAAACTTGAAAATTTTCTTCCATATCAAACTTGTATTGATTAAAAACTACGACAATCTATCTAATAAATGAGTTTATAATGTCATAATCCTCAAAAAACATAATTCCCAATATAAAAGTAACCTAAGAATCATCAAAATGAAACTCTGTATCAATCTAAGTATCTATTACAACTTTTTAAAGTAAGACAAAAGTCTAACAATCTAATAATATGGAAAATAGTCAACGACCCTCGGTCCTTAAGAAGATCACCTTCTTCCTGTTCTCCGTAATCTTCCTCCACCCATGGCTCCGCTGGGATCTCGAAACCTAAACCTGGCGACATGATCAAAACATATCAACTGAGCAATAAGCGGTTCAGTGGATATGAAATCCCAACTAGCAATATCAGAATTATTAAATAGCATATTCATTATTGATAACATAATCATCAGTATAAGCAGGTTCATAATAGCATTTCATAACATTATTCATATGAGCAAGTTCATCATGATATTTGGTATACAAACATGTACATAAATCAAAGTGCGAAAGTTTCTTTATTTTAATTCATGCTTCTTTCTTTCTTTTCTTATCTTATTATTTTCTTCTTTCCTTTCATAACTCATCATTTTCTTATTCTCGTATAAACATCAATAACATGTTCAATCCTTAGTAGTAACTTAAAATAACTCTTCACTATATAGGTAAAATAAATTATTATACTCTACATACCAAGTACCACTCCATAGCACTTTTCTCCGGTGTGCACGGAATTACTCGTGATTCAATTTCTTAGGTATTTGTACCACATGATCTTAGACTTGTTGGTGCTTGGGCTAGGAAACTCAACATGCGATTTCACATACACTTTATTTATTTCCGATTGTTCATGTTCGTGATCGAGCTTCTATCATGCTTGTGAAACTATCATAATGGTGAGTAAAGGGGGTGATACACTTACCGGTTAAATAATACTTTAGATTACCAATCTCGTTACCATCGATGATCCATTATGCATCTCATTACATCATGATAGAAAACTAAGGCTCATAGGATTTAAATTCAAAGGTTTATTCACACAACAACACATCACTACATGCAATTCCAATAACATTTATCATTCATTATTTATCGATGCATGTTAAACTCATAATTTCATCCATTGAACAAGAATAATCATGATAATTAAATATGATGCTCATTCCATTTTAAACATTCAACATAGGTCAATTTCACATTTTACAACTTAGAAAAAACAAGAATCTTAAATCATCATTTGCATACCGGCCCATCATTCCACACAAAAACCACACACCAACTCATCCAAATCTCCACAATACAACTCATTCTTCATTCAAAACCCAAACATACATCCCATCATCTTATTTCAACCATACAACTTCCAATCATTCCCTTCCTCTGTATTTAATCAAACAGGAGCTTTCCCAATTTCCTTGGTTCCCTCCAATCGATCGTAGGCTACTCGCGATCAATCGTAGACTCTGTCTTTTCCTATTTTTTCATCCGTTTAAGTATTTTAAACACATTACACCGTTTAATTAGAATTAAACGCACATAAAGACATATCATTGACCATTATACCCCTATTAAATAAGATAATAACAGGAAATTAATTTTGGGTCTCTACAACTAATCCTAGCCCAAAGCACCATACATTGAGGTCTTTTATTTACTTATTTGCATACATCTCAGTCAAAATTTGTGTAGGTTTAATTATTATTAAATAATATGTCTTACATGGAATTTTATAAGTTCATAGTATGCTCATGATTGATAATCAAATGAGATTTTGTAAATCAAAAAAAAAATCAATTTTACAAATATGTTCATACGCACCCATACAATTGTAAAAAGGCTCGTAAAACTTTTAAAATTATAGAAAATAATTCCTAACACCATGAAAAATGTCCCTACACATTCAAATTAAGTCTAGTAATAGGAAATAGGCCTCCCACGACCCAGGTTTGGGCATAAAGTAAAAAGCCCAAAACTCAAACCCAAATCCAATATTAAAATAGGTCATACAACCACCAAATGGTTCGGCCCATCATCACCAAGACTTGGATGTGGAGCAGACTTGGATGTGGAGCAGTGTTGTCACGCCCCAACCCCCCCCCCCCCTAAGAGAATGTGCAACTTTGGCACGTGACTTACTTAACTTAATATATTCAAGAGCATTTAAAAGCATAGTAAAAGATGAATCTGAAAATTTCCTCATAATCATTAACCTCAAACAATAATAATAATTCCAATAATTAAATTAAAGTTCTCTGACCAATCATACATATCAAGTGACCCCGATCCTTAATCATGATCAATAACTGAAAGTAAATCTAAACAATATAATATGAAATTATCTTATTACATCTCTTAAATAAACTAAAATATACAACTAATCATCTAGACTCAATAATAGGAAAAGTAGTTAAGATTGACTTCATCTTCCTATAAATCACCTTCCTGCTCTTCTGTGTACTCCTCATGTATCCAAGGTTGTGAAGCACAGATGTCGAACCCTCCTGAAAATACCGACAAAAAATAAGGCTGAGTAAACAAAAACTCAGCGTATGCAAAGTCTAGCTAACAATATACAATAACATATCCACATGCTAATACTTTAACATAAATAACATATCTTACAATTCATGTGCGGAAAACAAGAAAACATGTTATCATGCAAAATATATAATCAGACTCTTGACATGTGTGGACTCGTGAGACTTATGAGATACATGTCAATTCTTCTTAGGTTTCTTTGTAACTACATGTTATCATGTTTGTTATACTATTTATATCACTATATGTTGCCATGTTTGTTAGATCATTCTTATTCAACACGTATTGTTATGCTTGTTGGGTCATTCTTGTTCACCATACGTTGTCATGCTTGTTGGGTCATTCTTGCTCACCACATGTTGTCATACTTGTTGGGTCATTTTTGTTCACCACATATTGTCATGCTTGTTGGGTCATTCTTGTTCATCACATGTTATGATTGTTGGGCCATTCTTGTTCACCACATGTTATGATTGTTGGGTTATTCTTGTTCACCACATGTTACCATGTTTGTTAGGTCATTCTTGTTCAGCACATGTTTCTATACTTGTTGGGTCATCCTTGTTCATCACATGTTTCCATACTTGTTCAATATCCAGTCCTCGTAATTAGGGTCTTACAAGTCTTGTTAGTTCATGCAGACTCATGACTTATGAACTTGTGAGGGCTTAACAATTATCATACTGTGAGACTTGTGCTTGATCGTGTAATAATTAACCTTCATCTAAGTTATCCCTTAGATTTACATATTAAAACATCGAATCCCACCAAAGTCACTCATATAACTAAGGTTAGGATATTCAGGGCATTGATATCATCCTCTAAGTATTCACCTATCCGAAATTCAATCAATCAGTATACATGCATAAATTCATATGAATAACATGAGGGAACCACATCATAATCTTTCTCATACATGAAGAATAATTCACGATATAACATAAGGTTTAATAATTGACAAAGTTAAATCATAGCATTAATAGAAATTATCAATTTCTAGCATTATCTATAATTCATCATAATTTCATGATTATTCACATTCTTCTTATTTCAAGCATAAATCATAATGTTAACAGAGTTATTCACATCCTACTCATGTTATTCACATCCTACTTTAATAATTCATGAATCCATAATCTAATCCCTTCCTCCGTTCTCAATCATACATAGAATCATACATCCATTGACTCTAGGTCTCATCCTTGAAATTCTTTTCAATTCATACAAAAAAACATTGCATTATGTTTATTCAATTCACATAAACTCATAATCAACCCTAGATCTTAATTTCATTCAACCTCTTAGAGATATCATTAGGTTAGATAATGCATAGTATATAAACACATCTTAAATATCTAGATCTTAAAAATATTTAAACTCATAACAACCATTAGCTAGAAAAGTACATAGTACCTTCCTTGATCGTTTCCCTACAATCTCTTGCTTCAGAATGGGCTTGGATCTCGATCTCCAAGCTTTCTCTACGATCTCTCGCTTGAGAATTGGCTTAAATCTCGATCTCCAAGCTTTCCCTTCTCCTTGAGATGAAAACCTTTAAGAAAACCTAGGTTGAACTCTCTTTGGAATTTTTAAGAGTCTTAGAATGTTTTCTTAACCCTAAATCCATGAAATATGTGGTATTTATAGAGTTAGGGATCCTAAAATATTTACAAAAAAAAGGTCGGAATCAACGTTTTTCAAAAAAATCTCGTCTCAAACTATACTCCAGTATTTGACTCATAACTTTTGACTCGGTTATCGGAATTGGACGATTCAAAATGCGTTAAAAACCTTATTCAGAAGAAAATAATTTCTTATTAAATAAATATGTCTCAATTTTAAATCTTTTGAGGTCAAAACAACCTATCAAGTTAGATGAATGTAAAAGAGAACCACAATCTAATTAGAAAATAATTAGGATACTTCTTAATTAATTTAGAATTTCCTCCTCTAATCTATTTCATAATTAGAAAGAGAGAGAGAGTGTGTGTGTGGGTCCCTTTTTATTATCTATTGGTTATAATTCTTATCTAATTAGAACTTATTAAATAGAAGGTCTATGATGGGCTCCACTATTTATACCTTAATACCCTAGATACTAATATCATATATAAAAGAGGGTTTTATTATACAGTATATAAATTATCATTTTTCTTTTCTTTTTTTGTTTTTACTTTTCTTATTTTTGCATACATCACATGAATGCCACAATTATCGATAAATTAAAATTTGGGTCTCTATAAGTGTAATGAAGGCGTTTAAGCGATTAGGCCTAGTTAGGCGACGCCCATGCTGTGCCTAGGTGATAAAAATATTATATGTATATACACACACACACACACACACACACGTACCAATTCAAATTTCCTAATGTTGATAATAATCTTGACAAATTAACATTTAATGTTGTAAAACTTGAATGTTAGTTTTTTTTTTTTTTTTTCTGTTGAACTGTTAGTTGACTTTTTGACCTTATAAATTAAAATATTTTTGAAGAATAAAATATAAGATTTTTTCACTGGACTTTTGGATTTTAGAAATGTTTCGATATGATATAATTTATGAATTTTAAGATTTGATAAACAGTTTATCATTTGAAAGTTGAAATTTATACCTAATCTGAAAAAGGCATTGAAAAATGAATTTTATTCTTGAACTGAAATTTGACTTTTTATTCTTCAGGAATTTGGATCAAGGATAATTTTTATTGAATTCAAATAGGGGTATAATTTTATGTACATAAATATCACTTAAGTAAACCATTTACTTAGGATATTTATATGTAACTAGGATGTTAAAAAGACTTACATTTAATTACATTTAAAAGGAAATGAGAGGATGGTGCAAAAATGTCTGCTTAGGTAGGCGGCCTAGGCCATGATGTTCCAAAATTTCCTAGGCGATGCCTTGATTACACAGGTGTGGACTCAATACCCAATAAATTGGTGGAGCCCACGAAAGTCTCATAAGTTTCTAAAACCACTAAATAGAATGGGATTCACAAGATCTTTATTTTATTTTAAGTAATTTGTTAACAAGACTTCCAAGTCTAAGAAATGGATGATCAACACATCATTACATTAGATCATCAACATTCACAATAATTCAACACATAAGAAGAGAAGAAAATATCAAAGCAAACTCCCACAAAGGATTCAAAGCTCTCCAAATAAGAAAAAAGTTGCCAAAGTAGAAGCTAGTCTTTTCAGAGCAAAAGTACATTGCTAACCCGCACGAAGCACAAAAGAAATGAGAGAAAAATATCACAACCTCCAAAGGAAATCAAATAGAAGCCAAAGTGTTAAAGAAAAGAAAGTTAGAAATTCAAAGCTTTCAAAAAACAAGAATTATGCCATTCGTCCCTCATCTTCATTCTCAAATAATATTTGATCATCTACTTTTCGTGTTAATTTGTAGCGCAAAATTTGTGTCAATAATATTTTTGGCATTTTTAATGTTTTTAAACTATGACAAATTTAGTGGGGCATTATTTAACACATATACAACCTAAACATAGTTCATTTTAGGCTAACTTGAAGTTTGCCTGAACTCAACCTACGAGTTGTCCAACCCAAACTCAATCTGAAATCAGCCACAAGTTGTATAACTCAGGCCAACCTGAACTCGCCTCAAAGCACGATGTTATGTTGTGAGCCAAGATTGAGCTTGCGCTGAGAATGAGCTGAGGTTTTAAACTTTGGGCTGAGCTCGGGCTAACTCTAACCTGAACTCGACGGCCACCACTACCTCCGACAAGCAAAGCCTAAGGCACAAGCGTCCTAAGCCTAACATAGTTAGCAAATATGCATATAATACATGAAATGAATCGACTGAATTATTAAAAAAATATTTCTTCAACGAATTATGCAAAAAGAAGAAAATTTTTAATTTTTTTATTACACGCAATTAATATACATATTATTTGCATATTTGAATTATACATCTTAAGAAAACTTCTTTATAAAGTTTTAATCTTGCATTCTTTTCATCTTTAGTTTTTCATTTTTCTTCGTCGAGTACATTAGGTGTGAATCTCAACTCTCATCACATCCACTTCATATTTCGCTTGCCACCAGACTGATCATGGATTTCTACCACTATTTCGAGCTTGTCACAGGTAAGCCCCCTCTATATCGTCTTTAAGGACTGAATTTTATTTCGTTGTCAAAGTCTAAGTTTTCCTTCTTTTTGTTGCCTTATTATTTTTAAACCAAAACCAAAAAAAATTAGATAACTCTCTATTCATGTCTTGTATTCAATCCTCTCAAATTATTCTCCAAACTAGCGGGTGGCACGTGCGATGCACATGAGAGCGAGGGGAAAGAGTTAATCACAGTTATTAGGAGTTAAAAGGGACACCTGTTAACCCGCGGGTGTGATTGAACTCTCCCCGAGTTCAATCACGATTGGCTGTGATTCTATTCTTTAAATAGATAGATGAGGGTAGTTTGGGAATTAAAGTAAATCATTAAATTAAAATTTTGTTTTATATAAGGGTAGTTTAGGAGTTTCGGAAAATTCAGGCTACACCTACCTCTCCCATTATAATAGTAAAGATATACAATTTTTTTGAAGACTTTCTAAGAGAATTGCTTTACTTCTAAAGTCACTCTTATCTCTTCAAATGCTTCAAAAACGCATATTTAGATGTTCTAATCTTTGTTTTTATTTATTTGTTTATGTAATTGCAACTTTGTCGCCGTGAGTGAATCTTAATCACAATTAATGAGTGTTAAAATAGACACATGTCAAGCAGGGGAGCCACGCGCATCTACCTTTTTTTTTTTCTTTATGCTATTGGGAACGGTCTTGGGGTTGGGATGGTCTCCACCCTAGACGGTCTCAATAGCATATCCCTTATTGGAATGTTATATTAACGAATTTTATGACCACAAAGGACCCATTATCCAAAAAACAAAACCGGGAGCTACACCCCGAACCCCCAAGACCTAGACACCAATCTCATTAATTTTCTTCATATATGTACTTTGGTCCCTAGGAAATTAAAATTCCTGGCTCCGCCCCTACTTGCACTAATGGTGTGGCCTCTCTGTTGAGAGAGATTTGAGAATTCCATCCCCATGCTAACCACTAAACAACCAAACTATTAGTACAGGTAAATGATATATGAAGCAAGCAAGAAAAAAAATGGGAAATGGAAAACGAACTAGGGTCAGCTTAGAAGTGGACCCTAGGATCCTTTTACCACTCATTAACTATGGTTATGATTTACTCACCCCCTAGGGTCAAGCAATCTAACCATGGTTTTTAGAAAAATAAAAAAAACAAAATTATTAATTTTAACTTGATTAAACTTAACCATGGTTAAGGAGGTGTTAAAAGGGACACGGGGACACTGCGATCAGCTTAGAAGAGGAAGACTCAAAAAAATCCATCTAATCGAACGTGCGAGTCTCCTTGGGTATGGCGGGCCTAGGACTAGGGGTGGTTATTAAACAAAACGTTCGTGAGCTACTCGGGCTCGACTTATTTAAAGCTTCAGTATCATTCGTTTATTTAGTAAATGAGCCGAGCTTGAACACCATTTTCGAAGTCGTTTAATAAACGAGCTGAGCTTAAACATACCCTAGCTCGGTTCGATTATATATACATATTAACCTACTAAAATATTTAAAATATATTAATTTAATTTAAATATTAAAATTAAGTATATGGATTATATACTAGTAAAAATTAATAGTATATAATGTATTTTATATGATAAGAATATCATTTATATAATTACTAGCTGGTGGCATGTGCGATGCACGTGAGAGTGAGGGAAATGAGTTAACCACAGTTAATAGGAGTTAAAAGGGACACATGTTAACCCACGAGTGCGATTGAACTCGCTAGTGGCACATGCGATGCACGTGAGAAAGGAGTTAACTACAGTTAATAAGAGTTAAAAGGGACACGTGTTAACCCGATGGTGCGATTGAACTCTCCCTGAGTTCAATCGTGATTGGCTGTGATTCTAAATAGATAGAAGAGCAAGGGTTGTTTGGTAATTAAAGTAAAACATTCAATCAAGGCAAGGGATAGTTTGGAAATTAAAGTAAAATATTAAATTAATGTTTTGTTTTTATATAAAGATAGTTTAGAAATTTCGAAAAATTCATCTGCGTAAGGGTCGCATTATATTAGTAAATATAATCTAATACTACAATTTTAGTTGACACCGTGATTTCTTTGCCAAGATAATAAAACGAAATTTTTATCTCATATAAATAGCTATATCGGCTAGTAAAACTCGAGCGAGTGAAGCTTAAAGTGGCAGTGTAAGTAAATAATTGGAAAGCAAGTGTCAAAACGGGAATCAGGTGGCACGCTTTCAACCACCAAAAGACGGTTGTCCCGAGTAACCGGAGAAGCGTGGCTGAGGCTCAGCTCCTGAGTCCTGGCTATAAATCCACCAACCAAAACGCAGATTCTAGCCCTCCTCTACTCTTCAATTTCTGCAGAAACCTTCCTTGGCAATGGCGGGGACTGGAGTTTTTGCAGAGATCTTAGATGGTGATGTCTTCAAGTACTACGCTGAAGGCGAGTGGAAGAAGTCTTCTTCTGGCAAATCTGTCCCGATTATCAATCCCACTTCGAGAAAGACTCAGTACAAAGTTCAAGGTAACTACTCCTGCTTTGATCAATCTCGTCTTTTGGCTTTCCTTGATTTTCTCTCTGTTTTGTTTTTAGTTGGATTTGAATCTTATCTGAGTGTATGAGCAGTGAAATTCCTCTTCTTTTGAGGATTTTGTTTCAAATTTTGAGAACCGGATTCGGTTTTCTTACTCTGTTAGTTTGAATCAAGGGTTTCGTTTGAATTTGCAGGATTTCTTATAGTTTGTGGCTGAAATTGAGCTTTTTTTCCTCTTTACTTGATTTTTTTTTCGAGATATTTCACTAATCAGTGCAATTTTCTAGTCTTTTTAATCAGAAAATATTCTAAGGTTTCTCAGAGAATTAATGGCGGAAAATTGAAGCTAGTCACTGTTATTACTGATTTTTTTCCCCGGGAATTATCTCTTGATTTTTAGGATCCCTAAAAATATCGTTTGCCACTAATTATTTCCAGTTTTACGGGAAATTTCTCCATTTCCTTCTCCAATCTTCAAAAAGTTTTAATCCTCATAAACCAACCGGTTCTTGACTCGTTCCGGGGTCCTTTTGTAGCTGAATAAGTTTCGGCCATCAACCGAGTCAACTCGCCAACTCCGTACAAGCAACTCGTTTCGTTCTCATGCTAAATCGACTTGCTTTGATTTCCAAACAGCTTGTACACAGGAAGAGGTTAACAAGGTGATGGACACAGCAAAAAGCGCACAGAAATCATGGGCAAAGACTCCGCTTTGGAAGCGAGCGGAGCTTCTTCACAAGGCTGCAGCAATCTTGAAAGAACACAAAGCCCCAATTGCCGAGTGTCTGATCAAGGAGATCGCGAAACCTGCTAAAGACGCAGTCACTGAGGTAAAACTGGTTCTTTAAAATCTAGTTTTCTTGAATTAAATCAACCAAATTGGAGGTGAAATTCAGATGGGTTTGTGGATTTTGATTCAAGGTTGTGAGATCTGGGGATCTGATTTCTTACTGTGCTGAAGAAGGGGTTCGGATTCTTGGAGAAGGGAAGTTCTTGGTTTCTGATAGTTTTCCTGGGAACGAGAGGAGCAAATACTGCCTTACTTCTAAGGTAATTCTCAGAATCGATTATTTTTCGAAACGCTTTTCAATTCTATAGAAACGTTTTTTTTAAAAAAATCGTTTCTTATTGAAACGAAACAGAACGAGTAGATAGATATGGCCAAGTGGCTTTGTGGCCTTGTTCTAGATTGCGCGGTAGTGATGAGTGAGCAGATGGAGTGACGTCAGTGACCGTTTTTGTCTTTGTATGAAACTTGGTCTATCTGAAATCAGTTTCAAAGCTTAGTGGGGAATATGCTTGGCATATATTTGGGTGCGCATTGCCACCTTTCCCCAAGCCATGGAAGAGATACCCAAAGTTGGCCTCGGATTGTCTCTGGCGAAGCCAGAAAGGCTTCGCCAGAAAGGCCTCTCGGGGTTCCATACATTGTGCGACAGTTGGTGTAAAAATGGAGAGAAGTCATTTCATTTTCTTCCCATAATTTTGACTTCTCTTTATTTGATATCTCTCACCCTTGTTATCACACACTTATCGCTGCATGTCTTATAATGGGTGGAGAAGTCAAAATCATGGGCCCCGTGATTTTGATTTCTCCACCACTTGTCACCTATTCTATGGAACCCCGAGACAAGCCCTTTCTGGCTCGCCAGAGACGATCCGAGACCCCCAAAGTTTTGCATTAGTTGAAAGGCTTGGTGAAGTCAGAAACCTTTCTTGTCTGGGGCAACCATAGAATAAGGAACAAGTGGTGGAGAAGTCAAAATCATGGGCCCCATGATTTTGGCTTCTCCACACATTATTTGACACATGGCAATAAGGTGTTGAGATAAAGGGGGAGAGATATCAAATGGGGGGAAAATGAAATGACTTCTCTCCTTTTTAACGCTACATGTCCCCTATTCTATAGTTGCCCGAGAGGGGCTTTTGGCTTCGCCAGAGACAATCCGAGGCCTAGTTGAAACTTGGAAAAAGGTTTATTCCAACGGGCTTCGGATTTACTCTGGTGGACCTCAAGCTGGGTGCTCGGGCATGCACACTTCATAGGACACTTGGCGATAAAAAGGGGATAAGTCTATTTCATTTTCTTCTCATGATTTTGACTTCTCCCCTATTTGATATCTCTCCTCTTTTTTTTTTTTTATCATCAGGTGTTTGATGAAAAGGGGAGATATGATATTGCCAATGAAAAATAATTCCCTCCTAGAGCAATGCTATGTCCATTTTTTGTTGTTGACTCTCTCCTAATTTTATTCAAGAAGACAAAATAGTATGATACTTTCTTGTGGGTGTCGTCATTTTTATTGTCTTTTGTTTCACTTTTATTGTCTTTTTGTTTAAAATTAAGAAAAACAATTCACTTTTTGGTTGTGAAAGTCTTTTTTAATTTAAAACAAAAAAATAAAATAAAAGTGATGCACATAAAAAAGTGTCATTATTTTGTTTATCCATAGGTTAAACAAAAAGATAAAATAAAAGTGATGCACAATAAAATAAAATTTTAAAAAAAGTGTCATATTATTTTGTCTTTTCCTTATAAAAATAAGTGAGAGTGGACAACCTGAAAGGTGGATGTAGCATTGCTCCTCCCTCCTATAAGGATGGTAGGGAGTAGGGAGGACGCTCTCTCATCTCTTCAAATTCACCACTTCAAATTCCTCAGGATGTCTCGTTTTAATTCTCTTTAATTGTGATTAAGATTTATTAATCTTTAGGATTAAAGAATCTAATCTTAGTTTCTAAAGAGGGTTAAAACTTTTTAACCGGGGCTTAAGAGTAGTTAAAGGGGCTTTGTGAGGGGCAAAACGCTTCCCTACATCCTTCCTCCTCGTACGAAGAGTGCCAATTGCTCTGGATTGTCTCTAGCGATGCCAGAAAAGTGGTCTTGGGATTCCATACATTATGCAACATGTGGTGATAAAAATGGCATAAGTCATTTCATTTTGTCCTCATGATTTTGACTTCTCCCCGTTTGATATCTCTCTCCCTTTTTATTGTCACGTCACATAATGTGTGGAAGCCCGAGACCACTTTTCTAGCATAGCCCAAAGAAGCGGGATCTTCTCTCCTCCAATTGTAGTTGTGCAGGCCTACAACTTGACATGTAGCCAATCAAATCTCTTTGCATACCAAAACGGGTAGGTGACCTTGGAGATACGGGTCACGGCAGTGATTAGCCCACCACAAATTTGACGATGCTGTGTGCAATTATCATTTTATTTTTTCTTTCTAAAAATTAAGGTTAGATCTTTTAACCTTAAACGTGAGTGAATTTTAACCATAGTTGATGAGTGTTTAAATGAGGACATGGAAACATTTTCCCTTTAAGCTACTACTAAAGAAGATCTGTGTCTTCGGCAATGAGATTCACCAATTTTTTTTGTGAGGAGCTATATAACTAGCACACATCCTTATTTAATTCTAAAAACCAAATTAGGTATGCATTAATCTTAAGCTAATTATGTTTTTAGAAAAAAATGGGTAACAACTTACATTTGGACAACTGTCTGTTTATGGTTAATGTGGGCCCTGACATAAATTGGAAGGGAGGGATTTCTCAATTTAGAGTGAAATCCTCTAGGTGGTTTCTATGTACAATTATTTGTTATTTTAGACCATATATACTAAACCAGAATATAACATGTGTCTACTTAGTTTTTCTAAAATTTTCTTCATTAAGGTTGACAATGACTCAACAGATTATCAAAAAACAATGGCTCAACAGATTATAAAAAGAAAAGTCTCAACATTTTACTAAAAAAAGGAGACACGTGTCACATTATGGTTGGTATGTGCGGTTCGAATAATAAAAATAGTATTAGAAATTGTCTATCTAGACCTTTCATCTGATTAGGTGATCTTTTGGATTACTATCTCCCGTCATGCGATTCCTTTATTAGTTCTCAATAACATGAAACGTCAGGAATTCCTTTTAATTTTTAGTAATAAATATTTATATTTTGATTTTTGAAAAGAGTTTTAACTACAAATAGGAGCTCTAGTTTAGGAAATAATCAGAGCTAATTAAGAGATAACGAGTCAAAAATATGCCTTAAGACATTTTGAAAATCATATAAAAATATTAATATGAAGAGAATATCTTTTTTTTTTAATATTTATAATTCTTAAATTGTCCATGTAATAAGTCATATTTTGGGGAGTTCGGGTTATCCCTTGGACCATAGCAGTAATTTAAAAAAAAAAATTTACTTGCACATGAAGTATGTTTTGTTTTGTAATGGGCCTAGACGCTTCAACAGCAACAGTTGAAACTAGGAGATTCTGATTTAGAGAAGTGGGTCTGCCAATGCTGCCACGTGTTAGACCTGGGTTTGATAACGTTCCGTCCAGATAATTCGTGTTGCTGATAAAAAAGTGATTGTGCCCTAGTTTTTTTTTGGTCACTAGATTGTGCCCTAGTTTGAACCCTTGAATGTCGTTTCTTGGCATTATCAGGCAATTTGTACACGCAAAAGCTAGCCTTGAGAGTAGAGATCCTGGAAATTATCAGAAACTAGTGGCTCCTTTTGAACTACTCTTAACCAAGCGTTAATAATCTTGAATGGGGTTTAAAAAACATAACCAAGAAAACAACTACTTTACGTGGGTGGGGTCCCCTCATTGGTAGGGATGGATCGGGTAACCCACCCCGACCAGGGACGGAGCCAGGATTCTATGGTGGGGGGCTAACAATGGGGTTCGTTGGCCATCTCATGTGTTTGTGCCCATTTGTAAGGAATATATTTTTCCTCAGATGTTTAAGGGGGGCTAGAGCCCCCGTCCCCCAGCTCCACCCCTTTCCAAAGCTCCGCCACTATTAGTACTATAGGGAAAAAAAATTATTTTCCAAAATTTCAGTGGGGGCTGCAGCCCCCCTGGCCCATGTGGCTCCACCCTTAACCCTGACCCCCCTATTGGGACGGGTTTGGGGAGCTCTTAAACGGAGTAGGGGCGAGTTTGGGAATGGAGGATTAAACCCGGCTCGGGTTCGTGTTAGGAATGGGTTTAAGCTACCCTGCGCTGCCCCGCCCCACCCCGTCCCGTTTATAATGTAATATTACTAATTTATCCTTAAATTAGTCATCAATCAAGACCATCAAGATGTTAGCCCACCTCCTAGATTGAACACAAAACCAAACCCCATATGCATGGAAAGATTCTAACCTACTATCCTATAAGAGATATCATTTGGGCAGACTCTTTACCACCCAATTCAGTGGTAAGTGTTGATTTTGGTTGCTTGCCAATCCAAGGCCAAGTACACCGTAGTTCATGCCCGTTTTCTTCACATGGGTAGTTGATTTAGGTCTGGACTTGGCCAAAGGCCTAACTAAGCTAGGTGTCAACAATTATTTCATCTAACATAGACCAAGATGGTTCAGGCTCAAGTCCAAGCTGAGCTTATGTCCGGCTCAGATCAGTCCTGCCTTCTGAGCCCAAATATGTGGCCCAAGCATTGACGTGCTGGGCCTAACCTCTAAAGTCCGAACAGCCCCCAATGTAGAAAATGGAGCATCTTTTGAAAAGCAATGTGTTTTGTAGAGCTAAAAAATAATTTGTTTGCTAATTACAATTAAAGTTTGATGTATTTAGGTTGTGCTTAGGCTACTTCCAATAGAAGATAAAAGCAACGTAGATGCTATGAATTATAATGAACTATGTCGGGTATGGGTATTTTGGTAATTTGCTAAGCTGGTGCAAAAGACACCACATTTCTCCCGTTTAAATTACTAAATTGCCCTCCAGTGGTATACGTGTTCATCACAGTGGTTTAGTTGCTTTTTCTACTCCTGCAAGTAGGGCTAGCATTCCTCTTATTTCCTCACGTGAAAGTGTGTGTGGGATATATTATTTTTCATGTGAAAGTGTGTAACCTATTTAAGTCCCTCACCCTACCTTATTTTTAGGGTCTAAAAATGTCATTTTTAAAATTTTAATGTAAAGGCGGTGGCAGTCTTGTAATTAAGGCGAAGCCTTACTATTAAGGCGGTGAGAAACGCTCATCTTTTTAATGTCAAGGCGGGTAGTAGTCCTGTAAATATGGAGAAAAAATGTTTTGCAAAACTACACTATTTCTTTCCATAATTACAAGATTGTCACCGTCTTTACATTAAAATTTATAAAATGACGTTTTTATGCCCTTGAAAATAAGGTAGAATGGGACAAAATAGAGACATGAAGAGTAACACACACATATTTAGTGTAAGGGTCCACGAACACATCTATTCAGCTATTTACAAGCTCTCGTTAGACTCGGCAATCTTTTGGAAAGATTCCCAGTAGGCCCCTCATAGTTGCAGGGAAGCTATGTATAGAGTGGGTTTCTCACTTCCCAGGAAACTTGCTTCCATCACGACTTATTTAGTGGTTAAAGACTAAAGAGGGCTATGTATGTGGGAGGTGATGGGATAGACCTGAGTACTATTTAAGTTGTAGATCTTGAGCTGGTATCATTAGATCGTGAGCAGATATCCTTTCCATCACGTCTCATTATAGATCGCCTATGTCCCATTTCTTGCTTCAATATTGTTTAGCCTCGCTTTCCTCTTCCCTCTTCTCACTTTCACTTCGCTTCTCATTTTCATTTTTCGCTTTGGTAACCATGGACAAGCATTCCCCTACAATGTTTATCAAGTTGTAATGGACATTGGCTTCAATATATAGGAAAGAACACATAGTGAATATGCTGAGTGATTAAAGTGTTTTAATAGTATTACCTTCTCAAGACTATTGTCTTCTTATTTTTTCCAGATTTTCTCAGCTAACTTAGTTGCCAATAAGTTTACTTGTACTAAGCTTTATTTCATTGTTTCTAAGTTCTTGCATGTCTATATTATTATATTTAAAGTTATGGATTAAGTGCAGATTCCGCTTGGGGTCATTTTGGCAATCCCACCCTTTAACTATCCCGTCAATCTTGCTGTTTCGAAAATTGCTCCTGCACTGATTGCCGGGAACTCCCTTGTGCTGAAGCCGCCAACTCAGGTAATTTACCATAAAAGTAGCTGATTGCTTCACTTACGCTTTGATATGAAAAGTTGTATATGGTCATATATGGATGCATGACCGAGCTATTAATCTTCTGAGTTTTACAAAATTAAGTATTCTCATAAGTGCACCCTTGTATTACTGCAGGGTGCTGTAGCTGCCCTCCACATGGTGTATTGCTTTCACTTGGCTGGTTTTCCTAAAGGCCTTATCAGCTGTGTTACTGGAAAAGGCTCTGAGATTGGGGACTTCCTTACAATGCATCCTGGGGTGAACTGTATAAGGTATTATGTTACCCAAAGTCAGATCTTCAGTACTCCAGTAGCTTTTACTTTCCCTTACTTTTCGTAAGCAGTCACCTTCTTCTACCTCATGACCATACTTGCTCCTTCAGCTTCACCGGCGGAGACACTGGAATTGCAATCTCGAAGAAGGCAAGCATGATCCCTCTTCAAATGGAGCTGGGAGGAAAAGATGCCTGCATCGTTCTTGAAGATGCTGACTTGGATTTAGTGGCTGCGAATATTGTAAAAGGAGGTTTCTCTTACAGGTGAAACAAAATATTCGCTTTGGCTCCTCATTGTTATGTTGCCAATTGGCGAACATACCCTGATTGCTTTGCTATTCTTGTCTGTAACAGCGGCCAGAGATGCACTGCTGTTAAGGTTGTCTTGGTGATGGAGTCCGTAGCTGATACTCTTGTTGGGAAAGTGAATGCCAAAGTAGCAAAATTGACTGTCGGACCACCTGAGGATGACTGTGATATAACTCCAGTAGTGTCCGAGTCATCTGCCAACTTTATTGAAGGTCTAGTTATGGATGCCAAGCAGAAAGAAGCAACCTTTTGCCAGGAGTACAGAAGGGAGGGAAACCTCATTTGGCCATTGTTGTTGGATAATGTTCGACCTGATATGAGGATCGCGTGGGAGGAGCCCTTTGGGCCGGTATTGCCTGTTATCAGGATCAACTCCGTCGAAGAAGGAATCCACCATTGCAATGCTAGCAATTTCGGCCTTCAGGTATTTTTTTTTAATTCCAAAATTCCATTTATTTTCCATGAAATATTGATGTTGTTCTGTTAGACCATAGTTCATTCTTTATATTAGCCTTTCTGTATGAGCTTGTTCATCTGTTTCTAAAGAGAAACGACGTGAAAGCAGATTGTAATGGCACCCAATCTGGGCTCCCCGGGTTTACTCTCCCTGGGTTAGATTTTCTCATCAATCCAGGACTGTCCACTGGATGACCCGCCTCTTGGGTTCAATGTAGCCTGAAAATTCACACTGATCAATCCCCTAATCAGATGATGCAATAACCAATCAAATAAATCTGTGTCTCGTGTCCATGTAAAACTGTTATCAACTAAAAATTTTATCGACCAAACAACTGAGATCATGAACTTAGGGTGATGTGCAATACAAAAGGAACCGCCTACTAATTCGATCATCCTGATAGATAAGCACATTCACCACATGCTTCATTTGAGAACCCAAAAAGGTGGGAAAGGCGGGATTTTCATTCATATATATTCGATAGCATTCGATTTTAAATAATTTTGGCTTTTAAGTAGTAAAAATCATTTCCTGTTTTTAGCTAACGAGAATCATTTGCATTCTTAGTTATATACTTTAAATTGTCAAAATAATTAACTAAAAGGTCTGATGAATGGGTAAAACACAGGGTTGCGTTTTCACGAGAGACATCAACAAAGCAATGTTGATAAGTGATGCAATGGAGACAGGAACAGTTCAGATCAACTCGGCACCAGCTCGTGGACCAGATCATTTTCCTTTCCAGGTACATTAGTCTAGACCTTATCAATTGATGTTTCTCAATTTCCATACAAGTAGCCTTCATGTTTAAAGACACCAACCGTTTCTTCATGCCAGGGTTTGAGAGACAGTGGAATTGGGTCACAAGGAATTACTAACAGTATTGGCATGATGACCAAGATCAAGAGCACCGTAATCAACTTACCTACTCCTTCATACACCATGGGTTGATATCCCATCCGGGGATGAATCGGAACTACTACTATGGTTAGTAAAATTAGGAAACTAGGGACCTTTTTTTGTTGTTTGCCTCTTTGCTATCTTGTTCTTTGAGGGTATCAACAATAAGAGAGTGATGGAATGAGTCTATTCACAAGTACATCATATTTAGTTTGACTTTGCTATTTGCATTATTCACCTCCAGATTATGTTTCTTTTGGATTTACTAAAGAAGCTTCATGTCACCATTTACGCACTCTTTGGTTGCTGTTGCTTGTGTTCCGTTTGTTTCGATATAATATAGGGCCGGGAAAACAATCATATCCATGAAAAATCATTTATGCGTGTTTGCTTGCTCGTAAAATCTTTCGTAAGTAAAATGGTTTATGGAAACGAAAAATGGCTTACATTTCAAAAACTTGTAAGTCATTTTACCGTAAAATTTTTGTCTTTTTAAATATATTTTAAAAATTACAAAGTATCCTTCTTCACTATTATTTTATTTATTTATTTTTATTTTTTAAAAAAATTATGAGGAATGCAACCAAACAACAAAAAAAGAAAAGAAAAAAGAGTGGATTCATCTTTTACCGTAAAAGCATTTCCTTCACTATATGATTTAGTGTGCATGATCGTTTAGTTTGAGTTTGAGCTAGTGATGAGACTTGCACATAATTCTGCCATGAAAATAATTTGTGCAAATATGTGAGGGCGTTGCTCCTTATACCTCATCGTAGAGAGCGTATGGCCCACCAAAAATCAGCAGAAAAGTCATTGGTCACCTCCTGAACTAGTGGCTGGTGAGCATGGTTTCTTACTATGGTGCACTGTTACATATCTCTCGGAAAATATCGAGAAAAACATTTAAAGTTTTAAATTTTGTTTTTATCCCGATGTTTCTCTCACGAGAAATAAAATTCTTTTTTAATATCACGAGATTTAGCTAGTATTTTAGAAATATCGCGAGAAATACCCAACAATATTGTTGTATAATTGTATGTAATTGTAATTAAATTTTTAGTTATTACTGATATTTATGCGAGAAATATTGAGGGAAAAAAAACCAGATTTAAAAATCTTCAAAGAAAAATTCCAGTAGATTATAAACCTGAGACCGAGATTTGTAACTATGGTTTATGCACCAGCACCTAGATTTGCACCGCAATTTTTTAATGGGTACCAATGAGAAAGGCTTGCTGATGCTTCCTTCCTGTCAATATTGAGGCTCTCTTGTAACAAGTTTTTGGCCAAAAGGAGCTCACATGGACTGTGTCATGGAACGAAACTTAGCATCCATGCTTGATCTGGCTGCTACTGGTTTTTTCTTCTATAAGAGTGCTAACCTTCACCCTTCAATCTTTAACAGAGGGAGGTCCTGGGATCAATTTCATGGCAGAGGTGAGCGTAGTAGGCCCCGGGATCAATCCCGTGGGAGAGAGGTGAGCGTAGTCGTTACTCCACCTGGAACAGATACACCCCTACTAACCAGCATGTGTCAAAATAAAAAATTACAACCTACCTAATCTGCAATTATATATCCTCCACTTTCATATGATCATGGTTAGCAGACAAGACTTTTTTTATTGGGTGAGGATAAGGATATGAACGGGCCAAACCGGGCTTGGTTTTTATCTGGCTCGAGCCAAGCTTGCATAACCGCATTAACGCTTCACTGGCAAAAATGGGCATAACGCTTCAAAGGCAAAAATGGACTACTTTTGTGTGTGTGTGTTTTTCTATAAACAAGCCTTATCAGGCCGGGCCAGCCCAGTTAGAAATATAGTATCACGGCCCAAGCCTAAGGCTCTAAGCCTAAGCCCGCCCAACTATTTAATCGCGCCGGGCCAACTCAGCATGGTAAACTTGGTAATAGTGATTGCAAATTATTTTTAAACTCTCTCAGATTTACTTCTCTGTAAGCGCATTGATAGGGAGAAAATAATAAAGTGGCTGATGGTATGGCAAATCTTGCTTGTGAATTTCAATCTTTCCATACTTATTTGCATATTGCTAAGTTTTGTCATTTTTAGATAAACGGTCACCTACAACATGTGATCATTTAAAAAAAAATCATCTAATTATTGTATTTAAATGGCTAGTTTGTTACAATTTTAATACTTTTTCATTTGTGTCCCATATATGATGGGAAGAAGGGTTGCTAACCACCTAGGCGAAAAAGCGTTGGAGCTGGTTGCTCGCCAACTCGTCTGGCGATGGACAACGATGCACATTGGAAATTTTAATTTTGATTCAATACTATGTATGAAAAGTCTATCAAATATCGATAGGAAAAAAAATCCAAAGACGACAAAGGAAAAAAAAATACATATGAAAACTTGTATCAAGTATTAAAAATGGAAACAATAGACAATACGATATATCATATAACAAAATTAATAGTCACCGTTATAGTACTTAAAAGAAAATAGTACGTAACATAAAAGAGACTTGTTTATGTTATTAATTCTCATGGAAACCGATAGCTTTTGTTTGTTAGGAGGGAAAAAGGTGTAGAGAATAAATTTTTTAAGAAAAATTATTTCTGCCTCACTTTTTAGAGAAATATTTCCCCTCGAAGTATAAAGTAAAACTTGAGAATTATTTGAGTAGAAAAGCTCAGTTTGCAACATTCCAAATACAAAAATTAGCTTTTTCTCCTGAAAATAATTCAATAAACCTATTTTTCCTCTAAACAGACACAACCAATAGAAAATGACAATAATGCATATAGTTTTAAAGAATAAGAGATAATAAAAGCTCACCTTAATTGGTGTGAGAAAAGGAAATATAAGGAAAATGAATGGAAAGAAAATAAATTTTTCCTCGACCTTTATTCTGTAGGTGTTTGATTAACAAAAAATCCGTAGAAATTATAATTTGCAATAATGATCTATTTTCTTTTTGTCTTTTGAGAAAAAAAGTAATGTCTTTATTTGAGAAAATTATTGTAGTCCAAGGAAAGTAACTTTCACATAAAAGTGTACTTTCATACTAACTAAATACAAGAAAATTACATTTTTTTTAGAAAGTTCCTTTTTCAACCTATTTTCTTGCCAATTAAATTTTGAACAATTAGATGCTTAGTTGATTGATCGATCAAACTAAATTGCCAAATGACCTTGAAAGATTAATGAAAAATTATTCATAAAAATCTTAGTTAGGGGCGTTTGTCCAATCTTATCGATTTTAACTCTTATTTTTTGAACAAATTAAATAAGTTGTATTTTCTAGACCTGTATAATGCTACCTTAGTCTTCAACCGGAAAAAAAAAATGTATAAATGATGAGCACCTCAAGACCTTTGTGGTGCTAGTTCACCTTCCATGCGTTAGAATCCAACCCATCTACAAGCTTAAATTTATGAGGAGTGCTAGCCCTAGTCGCATTTACTCCAAAAGTTTCCATAGGCATAAGAGTAGGCATAACACGTGGAGATGTTTGATATTTGAACACATTAAAAATAAATAAAAAACTGGAAATGTTTGACATTTGTAGCCACCAAGTGGCGTCTTTGGAAGATTTGCGACTGAGGCTAGTAAAATCCTAAATTTATTAATTTTGAACATAGATCTACTCAACTTGATTGAGAAGATCGATCATAAAGGAGAGAATGGGTGGCTCTCACAAGTCATATCTTGTTAAAATGTGTTACCCGTGTAATACAAGTAGAGATAATGGGTGGGTCTCACAAGTCATAGATCTTGTTAAAATGTGTTACTCATGTAATACAGGTCTCACAAGTCAAATATCTTGTTAAAATGTGTTACTCATGTAATACAGGTCTCACAAGTTATATATCTTGTTAAAATGTGTTAACCGTGTAATACAAGTAGGAGTGGGTTCATTAATTTGCGATGGCACGCATAGGGTTAATATTTGTTTAGGTTAGGAAAGGGTGTGCGTGGTTGAAATCTATAAATGTTCATAAATGAATTTGTACATCCTTGTGTTTTAGGCAAACTTATTGCTGGACTGCTAGCTTCACTCACCTCCATGCAATCGCCCCAAAATTATAAGAGGACAAAAAACTTTATGCCAAGTAGAAGTGTATATGCCATAAAGTTTTTTTTTTTTTTATCCTATTACCCATTTTGTAGGCATTTGCATGAGGATGTGAGTGAAGATAGCAAAATTCAATTACACATGGGTGATTGATTGGAAAACTTGAAAAGAGACCATTGACTCCATTCTCGACCAAGCTACTTAACAACCAGCCCTATGAAACTGTCTAGGTGCTTAGACACTTACATTTGATAATTTTGTTTCAATCATCGCCTTGACAATGGGGGAGATACTCACCATCACAATCATAGAAGCAGGGTTGGAGTCAGGATTCTCTTGTAGGGGGGCTAACAATGAGGTTTGGAGGTATAGCCCCGAGAAAAAAATTTGAGGGCCAAGTTTATGGGCCATTTACTCTATTTGTGTTCGTTTGTAAAAAATTTTTTTTTTGGTTTCCATGATCATAGTCCATGTCCTACACAAAAACTTTGGTACCATTTTTTAGACAATCTATCGCTATACGAGAATCTCATTTGACCAACAAATGTGTGATTTGGACTCCTTCAATAATACTTCTTTGCAAAACCCATAATTTATTCACCATGTTAGTTATACCCACCGAGCTCGCACTCCCAACGATTATTTGATGCTACCAATTCCTTGCATTTTGTCCTCAAATAACCGAATCATCGAAGTTCATTTTATTCCATGGAAGGTTGGGTAGTCTCCACTTGTTCAATCTTCAACTCTTCGGATTATTGGAGTATACTCGCTATCTGCCAACACATTAGTAGCATTAGCTTCCTTAAATTTGTCTGCATTATTCTTCTTTAAATATGCAATAATGATGAGTTGCTTGTTCTACAATAATAAAATGATCTATTATCTTATTGTTAAAAATGGTAGTATACCTTGCTTGGCTAGAGATGCCATAATAAGAAACAAAAAATTTTTTTGGGGGGGGTTTCATTGATTTTCTTATTATATATGGTTTTCCTCGTTTTTGGAGAAGATCCAACTAATCCCCCAACAAAAAAAAAAAGAATCCCCAACACATATATCTCCTCTGTAAGTGGAGTTATGAGGACCAATCACACCAGTATCCTCACATCTCATGTTAGTTTGCACTACAAATATATGCATTACAGTCAAATCCGATTTATCGCAATGGACATATTAATCTATAACATTTACTCATTTTTCACTCGAACTGTTTGGTAGGGAGGCGATTGATCACTGCAATGAACATGCAAAACAATTGTGTTTTTCTTTATTTTTTTTTCTAAATCCAATAAACACACTTCGCATTAGCATGCTTGAGCTCTACTTAACCATCCTTACGTGCCTCTATCATCCTTACATGCCGACTTCACCGTAAATTTTCCATTTGGAGTTTGGACCCTAACATATCAAATCATGTGTATGCATAATATTTGTAAACATCATTATTATCAGCAAGGCCTTATCTCAAATACTTGGAGTTTTGCAACACCATCCCACTCTTTAAGATTCATGTCATGATGAGGTGCCTTTTTACACTGATTATTGACTTGATGCAACCCTTCTCATTTATTTGGACGATAAATAAATTTACACCCGATTGCCAACATGATGCAATACTCCTCCTTCAACACAAGGAGCGGCTCGACGAAGTTACATCAATGTTATTAATGGGGTGCAAAGTTATTGAGGAAATGCTTATTATAGCTGTAATCAAACACCTTTCCCCTCCTACACATGAGTTTGCATATAGTATTTGTAATCACCATTATTATCAGCAATGCCTCATCCCAAAATACTTGGATTCTGCAACACAATCCTACTCCTCAAGCTTCAAGTCGTAACGATGTCTTTTTACACCTATTGTTGACTGATGCAACCCTCCTCCTTTATCTGTGCTTGGCCAATTTATTTACACTAACTGTCGACGTAACACAATACTCTTCCATCACAAAGAGCGGCTCGATGAAGTTACATCAGTGTTATTAATGGGGTGCTATGTTAATGTGGAAATGCTTATTATAGCTGCAATCAAACACCTTCCCCTTCCAATAACACATGGATTTGAATAGTATTCGTAATCACCATTATTATCAATAATGCCTCATCCCAAAATACTTGGAAACTGCAACACAATCCCACTCTACAAGATTCACATCATAACGTATTTTTACACCGATTGTTAACTTGATGCAACCCTCCTCATTTATTTATATTTGATCAAATTTTTTTCACCGATTGCCAACCTGACGCAGTACTCCTTTGTTACAACCAGTGTCCCGATCAAGTTATATCAGAGTTATTAATGGAGTGCTATGTTATCCCCCCCCCAAAAAAAAAAAAAAAAAAGAAGAGAAAAAAAAAAACTTCCTCAGGCCCACCAACAAAAAATTACAAGGCATGCAGGGATGCAGACAGCCAAGGCGTCAGGAGTCCAATAGTACCTTCAGAATCAGCCAGACGGCATCGTGGGTCGGGTCTTGTTACAGCACCCGTACGTTAATCGAAGCGTCCAGGTGTGCCCACACAGAACCCGAAACTGCGGAAACCCATGGCGGATTCGAAAACCATGTTTAACCAAAATCCATAAATGGAGCAGATTCCTACAAAGCGAGCCAGAGAGAGTAAACGAGAGAGGAATATAGAAAAAGCGAGAGAAAGGAAAAACCCATTTTTTTCCTGGAAAAAAGAGGTACAAGAAATACTGAGAAACTCGTCCAAACACCACCTTATGTTAGTCTCTGCGTGATTTTCTCTTCTCATTTGAAACCCTAGATTTCCTTCTCTTTGATTAATTCTCCGTTTTTAATCCTTGTTGCGTCTTAGTTTTTGTATCTGGGATTAGTTTCTAGGGTTTTTTTTAGGGTTGCATGGTTTGAGTTGCAGTGGAATTCAAAGCTTCGAGGATCTGGAGGGAGAAGAAATGGCGTCCTCGGAGAGAGAGCCGGAAGAACAGCTTCTGGAAGCTGGGAATAGACTGCTCGAACCTTTCTCTTCTGTTGATGAACTTTTCGCTCTTCTCGACGTAAGCTTTCTTCTTCTCTTTTTCATTTTTTCATTTTTTTATTTGTTTTTCATTCGAAAGTTGGATCCTTGGAGAGGTTTCCGTGAGTGTCTGATTTTTGCGCTACATGCATTTTTGTTTCAGGTTGTTTGTCAGTATGATTTTGGTGTTTCTAATGATTTTATTCTATTTTTTTTTTTTTTTTAAAATTCAAAGCTTGTTAAACGTGTTTGTTGAAGGGGTTTTGATTATCTGTATTTTTCTTTCCTGTTTGTTTTGTTATTTCTTATTCTGTTTGTGACTTTGAACTAAGCATGAAGAGAAAATTTTCTATTTTGAAATGTGTTATTCGTGTGTGTGTGTGTGTTTTTTGGAATTATTGTGTTTAAATCAATTGACTGAGCTTAATTCAAGGAGATTGGAGAAGCTCGAATTTACATGAGGTTTTTGCTGATGTTGCAAAATAATTTGAGGAAGCTACAGATAAAAATTATATATAAAAATTAGGAAATGAGGGACCTTCACTATTTTTTTTTCAATTGGTAATGAAGGTATATATTAGTAAGAGAAAAATAGCATACAATAGGGAAGGAAGTACACAAAATACGAACCAGACAAGAGACAAAAGTACCAGACAAGAGACAAAAGTACGTCACGAATCCTCCTGATCTACCAATCCCCTAAAGGAAAGAGAATGGGTGACTAAACTGGCAGCATAGGGAGCTCCCCCAAAAAACCCCGTTCTCCCCTAATGGAACACCAAGTTAGGCAGAACTGGCGCATTCTTGTCCAAATCCCTGTCCATAGGGCAAACAGAATTCGCAAATATATGCCTGCTCCTCTCCTTCCAGATTTCATAGGTAATATATTATGTTTTAAGTCTTGAATTTGTTAACATGTTCTAAGGGCCGAAGGAATTTTACTTTGTCCATTTGAGACATTCCGACAATTCTTTCGACTTGGGTCTAGATTTTGCATTAATGTTTGGATCAATATACCTACATATCCCACAAAAATGGTTAACACTTAACAGTATACCCAAAGCAATTTATACACTCAGAAGCATGGTTTTCTCCACTTGCAAATAAGAGGCGATTTCTGCCTAAATTTGACCTCCTATTTAAGTAATGCCTCCAAAATTCAGATGGTTGTCCTGATTGAAAAAATTTGGACCTCTTGCTTGATGAACTTTGTAATGATCTCTAATCCAAACATGGATATGCTCACAAGAAGATGTGAATGTGTAAACAATCCTGCCGTAGACCACAGAAAAATCAACGATTACCAAGCAACACCCTCAATTTGGACATGATCTAAGTTTAAATCATGATTTTTAAAGCAGGCATTGCTGGACTTCCTTAATGTTCAGGAACTTTCACCTCTGTTTGTAACCTTGTTCTCTTTTTTTGGTTCAAAATTTGTTCTTTTTGGTTGTTTATTTGCTTTCATCCTATACTGTTATTGATCAGAAAGGAGGGTCGCAGTGGGGACCCCTGTTCAATTTGCACTTATTGAAATTGGTTTGTTATGTTTGAGTGAAATTGTTGTAATCTCAATCTTCTTCTCTATTTGAGATTGGTCTTGTATAATAGCAATCAAATATGTCATTGACTTGGATATAGAGTGACCAATTATATTTTTCTATTTGGAACTACATCTCTGAAAAGCTTGAAGCTTGGGGTATTCTAACTTCTTCCTAAATTATGACTGTTTATATACTTTTTTTTTTTAAATTTTCGAAAAGTGCTTGCTTAAGCTTTAGATACTCGAATTATCTATTTTTTTCCCTATGAAACAGAGAACACCCCCTTCCCCACCATAAAAAATCAACAAGTAAAACCACCACCTCCAATCAGACTTACATAAACACAGTCACACACAAAAAGAAGAAGAAGAAGAAGAAAGACTTAACTAATTGTAGCTAATGTTCCTTTTTTTTGGACATGAAAAGGTTGATATGGTAGTGGAGGTTTACTTCAACTTTAGGCTAGTGGGATTATTTTTTTATTCCCACATTGGTGTGGAATAATTATACTGGAAGGAGTAAAAAAGAAGGGAGGAGGACTATTGCCTACTAATGGTAGGGCTATTGGTTCTAACCAATGTTTTAAAACTCGACTCGACTCGAAACCTTGCCGAGTAGAGTCAACTCGGAAACTTGGGCAAAACTCGTCCGAGTAATGACACCTAAAACTCGGACATATAAAATATTTTTCTAATACTATATATATATATATATATATATATATATATATGGTATAAATCCAAAATTAATGATAAACCATGCCTAAAATGAGATATGTAATTCAATACAATTTATCAATTACCATCCATAAATAAGAATAACCATCCAAATGATTCATAATTTCATATAACTAGTTAAAACTTAAAAGGAATCATAGATTAATGAATTATAGACAAAAAAAACTAAATATGATATCGTTATCATCTACTAAAAGTTTTAGATTTCGTCAACCATTGACATTAACAATTTAGTGATGACAAAAAACAAGTATACTAGAAGTTCAAATTAAAATATTAAATCTCAGTATCGGCATTAGAGTCCGGCAAAGTCTCGCTCCTATGGGCAACACACTCTTCTCTTGGGTCCAACCAACTTGTGTCATTGAGATCATCTGCTTTAGGCTCACTACGTCAACATGTGTGCTACTATCATCAGGTTCACCACCTACCCACTCATCATCACCTTCCTCTAGCATAATGTGGTCTATGAGGGTTGGATCATAATCTGAAGCATGTGTTCTTAGTTGTTGCTCCCTTAGCCTTCAATTGTAATGAATAAACACCAATTTATTCACCTTCTCTTGCCTCAAACGATTCCTCTTTTTAGTATGAATTTGGTTAAAAGTACTCCAATTTTGTCCACATCCAGTTGAAGAACAAATTTGACTCAAAACGCGAATGGCAATGCGTTGAAGAATTGGAGTACCCAAACCATAATTTTCCCACCATGAAACTGTAACACAAATTTTTTATTTTATTTTTAAAATAGATGATTATTAATATCATTTTAAATCCAAAGTCACTTACTTGGAGAAACCCTACTTCGACATTTTATTGCCATGTCCGTCCCAAAGTCTCCTTGAGTCTTTTCATATAGAGAAATTTGAAAACAAGGATTTGAGTGTGACTCACTAATAATTTGCTTTTAAAATTTAAAAGTTCGAAATTAAAATACCTCCTCAATGACATCAATTCGGTTGTCCTCACTCGGTTCCAAAATACTAATCACTTTTGGCATTCCACGACGAACTTCTGGATGTGATGAAAACTTAGAACGATATCGTAGAGTTGGATTAAGGAAATATCCTGCTGCATGGAGCGGAGAGTGAAGGGTGGACTCCCATCTCTCATCGATAACTTTCCAGAATTTCATGTACTTCTCCTTCTTGTTGTCATTTACTTCTTTAATGGCTAGCTTTGCTTTATCAATTGCATCATACATCAAACCCATAGCCGGTTGTTTATCACCATCAACAATGCGCAACAACTGAAGAAGTGGGGAGATTGAATTTTGGAGCTTCTCAAGTTTTCTTCAAAAGTCATTGTCCAACAAAATATTTTCTATTTCCCTCCCTTCTACTATGCTTCCATATCTTGATTTTACCCACTCTTCAGACAACATCATAGATTTAAACCCAACTCTCTATGTAAAAAAGATAAGAGCATTTAGATATAAATTCAAGATAAAATAATTAAATAAACATACATTTTAAATATATAAAAGTGAGTAACTGTTTATTTTAAAAAATCATTTGCCTGCTCAGAAGACTGCATGTGAGAATGAAATTGGTTGCAAAATGTGTTGCCTCTGGCCTCACAATTTCTCTACCCCTAGTATGATTCCTCATCAAACTTAATACTTGGCCATGATTGTATATAAATTTGGTCGCCTTCTTAGCCATTTCAATTACCTTACTCACACTTTTTAATTTTTCAATTTTCTCTAACATGAGGTCAAATATTATGGGCAGTGCATGAAGTCTGAAAAAGATGCTTCCTTTTGCTCATTAGTAATTTTCAAGTAGTCACATAATTTGCCGCATTATCAGTGATCACTTGTATACAACATTGGCTTCTCCAACCTCATCGACAATGCCATCAAGAAGGTTAAACAGATTGGATTCATCCTTAACAATGCTTGTTGCATCCACTGATTTAATGAACATTGTTCCCCTTGTGCATGACACCAAAAAATTAATTATAGATCTTCCTTGTTGATCTGCCCACCCGTTTGATATTATGGAACATCCAGTTGAAGCCAAAGATTCTTTTAATTCTTTGAAATAAAATTCTATGGTAGAGACCTCTTTTTCTAAAAATGGGCCCGATATTTCATGAGGAGTTGAAGTTTTCATTCCCGCTCTGTAACTTCCCATGGCTTAAAAGGACTTTAGGGAAAAAAACTGAATCAGCTACATTAAAAGGAATTGCAGCATGAAAATCCATCTCGAAATCATTTCTACAACCTTGTTCGTACATTAATATCCATGGCTATTGGCAACTTTAACTGAACTGTATTTGGATGAAAGAACTCTTTTCCCTTCATTATTTTCAGTTGCTCTAATGTGTTACTATCATCTTCATCTTCACAATTTGCCTCCCCAAAATCTCCCCAACTCCGTTTTCTATTTGCTTGTATTTTTTTACTCTCCTTTTTCTTGTTCAAAGATTCCTTCATCTTCTTAGCTACATCATTCGGAACTTTGGGACACACAGTATCATCTCTAGGGAATCTAGCAATGTGATGTTTCAATCTATTAATCCCCCAACCATTTCTTTCCCACAATAATTGCATTGTATCTTTTTCTTATCATTTGTCAGTGCAGTGCAATGAGCCCAACTAGGATTTGTCAAGTGAGATGTAATGATCGTTGATTGGTTTGTTTCAATAGTCTGGCTTGATGCAACAAGCGTGGATGTAGGGGTGGGATCATTTTCGCCGCTTCCCGATGAAGACATCAAAAACTTCTAAAAAAATAGAACTAAAATTGAAAAACAAAATCATAACAATTTACAATTTCAAGAGAATAATGAAGACATCAACTATGAATTATGAGTTACAATCATGGTTTTAAAAAACGCCGAAACCGTTATGTAACGCCCGTTACGTAACGGTTTCGGTGAACACCATTACCCGTTACCGTTACGTTACACCTACATATTTTTTAAAATTTTTATTTATTTATTGTGATTTCTTTGATTTTTTAAGCAAAAAAAAAAAAACTCCGTAAAGGCCGAAACCGTTACGTAACGGCGTTACGTAACGGTTTCGGCCGTGTCCGTTACGGTGTCCGAAACCGTTTTTTTGAACCTTGGTTACAATAGTAATTTATCAGATTACAGGTCTAATTACAGGCATAGTTACCAAGTTCTCCGATAACCCGATGCAAAACTTCGAATGGTCCAATAAATCTTGGAGATAACTTCCCCTTCCTCTTCCCAAATCTCATCACACCTTTCATAGGAGAGACCTTCAAGAGAACATGGTCACCCACTGCAAATTTTAAACTCCTCCTTCGCCGGTCTGAGTAGTGGCTTACAGACTTGCTTTGCCACCCAGTCTTGCTAGTGTGCATAATGTGTTCCACGTATCCATGTTGAGGAAATACGTGAGGGATGAATCGCATGCAATCGATTTCAGTACCTTGGAACTTTCAAAAAATTCCAAATAATACTCGATTTTTTCGTCGAACAATTAATTCACGAAGCATTCGTGACTTTTAAAAAAAAATAGCGACTTTTTCAAAACATTGCGAATTTCGTAAATTAAACACGAATTATTCACAATTTTTTTAAAAAGTCCTAATAAATATGTAATATATGAAATATTTTTGTCTATAATTTTCATAATTAGTAATCTTATTATATATTTCTCCATATATTGCCCCGACATTTTTTCCGATTTATTGCAGAATTTTTTGAATTTAGTCGGTTTTTCCAAACTATTCCCTAGACGAATAATTCCCGAACCCCGACTTGGTAATTATGATTGCAGGTCTCTATAATTGCAGGTCTGTTAAACAAAATCCATCCAAAGTACTGATAAAAAATTCATACAAAGCACAAATTATAAATTATGATTTTCAATTATGAATTATGATTTTCAATCTATTAAACAAAATTCATAACTGATTATCTATGCTTTTATTCTAATTGCAGGTCTTTATTATTGCAGTTGCAGGTATATACTGATAAAAAAATGTAGATTTCTATGAAGAAGTTAAAAAAAGAAATGCAGGTTTCTATGAAAATGTGAACAGAGACTCCAAATGGCAATGAGTATCAAAGTAATGAAACCAAGGCTAGTTCGTTTGAAAAAAAAAAAATAACCACCACTGCGTCTGAAAAAAAATGGACCATGGCACTCCTCTTCGAAAAAAATGGGCTAGCAATCCTCTCCGAAAAGAGGAAGAGAGAAAAAAGGGAAGAGAGGAGATATTTTAGTTTTACCTCGTGGTGCGCTAGCACTCTCCGAAATAAAATGGTCTCTTCTTTTCCTCTACTATAAGTATTCCTATACTGGAAAAAATGGAAAGAAAAGAAGATGAGAATGTGAAAGAAAAGAAGAGAGGAGAACAAAGAAGTTCTCCGAGAGGGAAGAGGAACAGAGAGAGAGGAGAGAGACTCACTGACACTATAGATCCCCGGCCAGAACTTTTCGGATGAGAGGGTGGGATTGTGGGGTTTGGGAGATTTTCGTGCCCTAATCCCACCCCCTTTTTCGTTTTTGTTTATATACTAAGGGAGTATAAGGATTTAAAAAAAAAAAACTTATCTGGTCATTCGGGCGCGTCACCGGGTCGGGTTGTCGCGCTCGAGTAGACCGTGTAACTCGTTATTTTAAACACAAATCACATTTCCACAACTCGGGCAAGTCGCACGGGTCATGCGAGTCGAGTCGACTAGGGCGATTCGAACGCATTACTCGTTAAAAAATCGCATTTTTGAGTTTTTAGCCAAACCCGACTCGGTCGAGTTTCGGGTTGACCCGGCGAGTTGTAATACCATGGTTCTAACGCCATGTTAACAATCCTGGTTGGGTTGCAATTGCAAACCTCCTAATGTAATATGGGATGAATTTGGGTGGTAACATTAAACTTTTGGATGAGTTTGGGTCCCTCTTCTGGTTAGCAGTTGAGAGGAATGTAGTGGTTAGAGATTCCTTTGAGTGGGGAAGGGAGTGATGTGTGGGCCCAAGCTGAGGAGGGATTTAAATGATTGGGACTTGGGAGATCGATGATTTTGGTAGGTTCTTAGAGCGCCTAGGGTCTTTAGTCCTCGCATCTCAAGGCAGTGATCGTAGAACTTGGTATAGAGGCAACAATGGTCTATTCTCAGTAAGATCTCTAGTACAATAGCTTAGGTCTGCCCCATTTGGTTCATTTTCTCATAGGACTGCGTGGAATCATGTTTCCCTTTAGGGTGTGTTCGGTTGGGGAGGGGGTAAGTTGGTGGGAGAAAGTAAAGTAAGAGAATAGAAAGTAAAAGAAAGTGTAGGTTCTTTTGTGTGTTTGGTTTGAGAGAAAAGTGTTAAGAGGAAAGTTACCTTTTTTTACTTTTGGTGTTTGGTTTAGAAGAAAGTTGAATGAAAAAATTATATGAAAAGTATGATGTTTCCAAAATTACCCCTTGTACAACAAGTTTACCATAGGTCAACACATGTCCATTTTAGCCTTTATTTAACTATGGTTAAGATTTACTAATTTTTGGGTTCAATAATATAACATTAGTTTTTAAAAAGTATTAACCCCAAGGATTAGTGAATCTTGAGTCTTTGACCATAGTTAATACTTAATAGGAGTTAAAAGAAACACATGTTGAAGTTTGGGTAAGAGTTCAATTGTAATTAACTATGATCCAATCTCAATTTACCATAATAGGAGCGGTTGGGATAAGTGGGCCCACCTTACCAATCATCCCATTGCATTCTCACGGATGTGATGCTTGAAGAAGGGTAGAATTGGAAGAGAACCCATCATCGATTTGCGTGCATTTTGTCCATCATTTTGATGGAATTGTGAGAAAGGTGTAAATGAAGGAAAAAAGGACACCGTAGAGAATCCATTTTCTAGAGAAGCACTCACTTTCTCATGAAACGAACATGGGGTAAGTGGGGGATTCTCCCACTTTCTTTTACCTTCTCCCAATTTCTTCTTAAACGAACACAACCCTAAGGTATCTTTCTTTCTTTTTTTTGATCGGTAATCAAGCCATCAATATATAAAAAGAAGCGAACATACATAGAAGTTCACAATGAGTGAACCAAGGAAAGCAAATAAAGCAAAAAACAACATGTAAAGGATGTACAAAGTAACCATAGCCAACGGCCTGCTAACTAGAGACAGAGCGCCTCACAACAAAATAGCCCCACTTCCCCTCTCAAAGGGGTAACAAACAACCAACCCACAATCATTCGCCGAATACGGGCCAATATCAGAGAGTTGGGCGAGGATGAATTGTCAAACACGTGACAATTCTGTTCCTTCCACACCCCCACGATATAACTCCAGGTAGCTTAGACCAAATCGCTTCCTTAGCCCCTACCATTGTCGCCAATTTCTAACCTGATAAGAAGCTCAGAAAAGGAGGAAGGGAAAACCCACTCCACACCTAACCTAGTGAGGAAGAAGGCCCAAATCCCGAAGACAACCGGATAGTGAAAGGTCAAGTGATCAACCGTCTGTTACGTGGTCAGGCACAAATGACAACGGTTTGCTAAATTGTACCCCCTGCTCTTTAGATGATCAATGGTAAGAATCTTATTCAGAGCTGTAGATGAGAGGAAGAAAGATATCTTTGATGAGACTCCTGTGAACCAAACAACCCTATGAGGAAAAAAGTGTGCTGGTAATCGGCTAAGGGACTGTAATAAGGTTCTCATTGAAAACTGACCTTTGTTGCTTAATTTACAATCTATAAGCTGAGGGACGATAGATGAGGAACTTAGTCTCCGCAAGAGGAGTTGAAAGTCTTCAACTTCCCAATCATTTAGATTGCGGGGGCACCAAACGGACTCACTACCCACCCTCTTTACACAATGAGAAACTAATGCATCCTTGTTAAGGGCAAGGATAAAGATGTTACCATAGTAATCCTTAAGCCTCTACGGACCACACCATATATCTTTCCAAAAGAGGGTTTCAGACCCATTTCCGACCTTAAACCTAATGCGAGGGTCGAGAAACTCAGTCACACTCATGATACCTTTCCAAAGACCAACTCCATGAGAACCCCGCACCCATTTCCGATCTTTCGTTTTTTGGACAACTTTTTTGAACAAGATTTTTACTTGTGACCACTTGAAAAATAGAGGGTGGAGGATGACGAATCGTTGTTTTATGTGCCTTAAAGCGAAAGAGTTGGTAGATTACCTGCTCTTGTATTGCCTAAATGCATTTGAGATTTGCTTTTTTTCTCTCCCGAGTAGACATGGCTTAGATCTTTCCTTCTTCCTTTCACAACTTCTAATCTTGTTGGTCTATGGTAAGTGGAGATAGTTCTAGGGTGGATATATGTTTAGTGTTTCCGGGAGCTATAACATGGCTGATATGGAAAGAAAGGAATAAGAGGGTTTTTGAGGACTCCCATTCTACTGCTTTTCACATTTGCTCACGGATCCGGACGCTCCTTAGGGAGTGGTGCTCCATCTATGCCGGAGAAGTGGACTTGGGGGGAGTACTAGCTTGATCGCTATGACTAACTAGGCTCGGGGCTCTTTCGTTTGAGGTGGCTACTTTTGTTCTGTTTGTTGTTTTTTTTTTCTGGGTTCACTATCTTGTGAACTCTCTTGGTTTCCTATTTTGTAGTTCCTTTTTATTCCTTATTAATATACATACTTGGTTACTGGTACCAAAAAAAGAAGATATTTTTTCTTGCATGTTTTGTACTGAGGAGTTCTCCTAGCGTTTTGGAAACATTATTTTCCTCTTGTTTTCTATGTACACGACGGATTGCAATTATGCAGTTGTTCTTTCTTATTGAGATGCTTCACATTTTGCTTTTGTTTACCGCAAATTTTACATCAGCCATGCCTCCAGATCCTGGTGCATTTTTAGATATGGTAGTTTGTGCTTCTAATCTAAAAAAAGTCTTAATTTGTCTAGTCCTCTTGGTAATGCTCGGTCTTGGTCAGAAATGCTCTATTAATCTTCTAGGGGCATTTGGCAAACCTTGCTAGTTCAACTTTGTTATTTTATTTGTCTTAGTTGCTTCGAAGCTAATGCAATTGTACGCTATCATCCTTATTTTCCTTGTGTTTTGAGGAAGATAAGAATTGTTTATCAAGAGTACAGTTTAATCCTTATTTTCCCTTGTTTTTAGGAAGTTGAGATTTGTTTATCAAAAGTGGAGCAATCACCATCCAAATCAATGCAAAATGCACTTTGTCCCTCAATGAAGGCGCTGGTTGCTAATGAACTTCTAAGGCATTCAGATATGGATGTGAAAATTGCAGTCGCATCTTGCATTAGTGAGATTACGAGAATAACAGCACCAGATGCTCCTTATGATGATGAACAAATGAAGGTACTTGGAATAACTTATTGTGGCTCTCATTTCTAACCAATATTTATGATTTAATGGTCGTCTATCGCAGTACAATTTCTGTAAATTTTATGTCATTGTATTACGTAATATCATGATCTGTTTTTCCATTTAATTGCTATGCAGGAAATTTTTCAGCTGATTGTAGTGGCATTTGAAAAATTGTCTGATATGTCTAGCCGCTCTTATTCCAAGAGAGTATCGATTCTTGAAACTGTTGCAAAGGTCAGGTCATGCGTTGTGATGCTGGATCTTGAATGTGATGCACTGATTCTTGAGATGTTTCAGCATTTTCTGAAAGCCATAAGGTAAGAATTTTAACCATGTTGTTTTGTTGGTCATCACTGGAAATAGATCTCCCAGTACGGTGTCATTGGCATTTTGGTTTTTTCCTTGTAGAAGTTTGTTGTTTCGGAATTTTAGGTTGCATTTTTAATGTTTTAACACAAATTAATTGACTAACCGTGGTTGGTTATTTCTTCTTGGCTTCTTTCTTGCAATTGAAATACACAGTAGATTTATGCTGTCACACACCTATGTAATGAACACTATATGGTTCCTTGGTTTGGGTTATGTATGGTTTATTATTTTAACAAAGAATGGAAATTTTCCATTAATGTGTCATTGTGTCCACTCTTCTCACCAGATTATTAGTTACTCAACTGATGATAACTGATCTTGTTGTATAGTGTATACTTTATGCATTGCTGCATGCATAAGCATCGATCTGCTCACACATATCAACACAATCAATGCATTATATATATACACACTATATAATCAGGATATTCTCCCCGTCTTACACATATAAGTCATGCTCACAGGTTCTTTTTAAAAGGAACTTTTGGTTCTTTTTATATAACTTTAACCGACAAAATTATAATCTAAATGTTACTAGAACGGGAACTATTCTATGTTATATACTTACATCTAACTGTAACAAGGCAGCCGTTTTTTCAATATCATGGCACTAGTGGTATGGTAGGTTCTAGTTGTGCTGCAAGAGAGCTACAGAATAGTGCAAATTTTCTTTCACCTTTTCCAATAAAAAGCGGTTGCTTTAAAGTCAAAAAAGTCAAAACCACTACACATTGGACATGTTGGTTTTTTGAACCATCATTGGTGATCATAGTAACAAAATTCCCCCCCTACCGAAGTAGTTCCCAAACTCCAACTTGGTGAATAGGTTTGTGAGTATTACTTAATTAAACATATGTTTATCATTTAAGTTCAATTTTAATCCACCATGAATATATAGTTTTATCTCTGAATGCCCCCAAAGTTCATCTGACTTTGTCTTCACTCTTCATTGAGGGACAAAGTTCTATTTACATAGATTTGGATGGTAATTGTTTCACAACTCTCGTAAAAAGCATATGGAAATAAATAGAAGAAAAGATATGAATGCATTAGCCATGCGGATGTTGAGATGGATGAGTGTAAATCCAGGGGAAAACAAATTTAGGGGAAAAAGGAGTAACTATATATGTGATAAAAAAAGAGATGTAGTTGAGATACTTAAGTCGTGCAAGACCATTGATGGAAGCAATGAGATGTATGTATAGTTACCAAATTGAGAAGCGAAAATGAGAAGCAAAGAGAAAGCAATGCTCAAAAAAATCTTAAGAAACGGGGAGCGAGGATTAAGATATAGGTGCCTCAGTCCCATTATATTAGGATGGCCATCTATACCTTGGATTTTATCTCACATGAGATATTTGAGGAGAAGTAGGTGTCTTAGGTTTTAATCCAACAATACCTACTCAAGATCTACACCTTAGGCTTTAAATCACTTCTTACATAAGCAACCCCCTTTGGTCACTAAATGGGACGTGATGAAAACGAGCTTCCTTGAAAGCAAGTCTGGGAAACGAGCTTTCCACCTTGTAAATAGCTTCCTGTAATTATGGCTGCATAATCAAAGCTCTAAAAGGATAAGTGGTCGCCCAACAGGACATGGATCAAGGTAATGACTGATGAGGACACACATGGTTTATTAGAAGATATGCCTCTAGATAGAGTGGAATGACAAAGCAGGATTGGTCTAGCCAACGCCCGATAATTGGAATAATGCTCTGATGATGAATTTTAAGATTGGATTTGTAGTGGCCGGTGTATAAAGAACTCTACTAGTTTTAAGAATGAGAAACATTTTGAATATTAACAATTAGTTGTTGGTTTTAAACAAAAGATAAAATATTAATATTAAATGGAAAACGTAATTAAATGCAATTGAAAAAACCGTTATTACATGATGAATAGTGGCTTTCATTTTTCTTCTCTCATGAATGCTGTGTTTTGGAATAGACTAAACAGATGAAGCTGAATTTGAAAGCTCTTACGTTGTTTGAACTTTGAAGCAATGTTACATAGTTTGTTGGTTCGCTTTGTTCAAATTCGGGTTCGCAATTCGCCACTTTAGAATGAACTTGGTTCGCTAGGGGTAGGATCAGATATATATTTTTTTGATTCGCATAGTGTTTTTTTAATTTGGTTCGGTCACTTGGTTCGTTTACTTGAGAAAGTAAACAAATATGCATTTTATAATATATTTCAATAATCAATATTTATATCTATATTAATTGTGCAAATAAATATATCATAAATATTTTTTTTGAAAACCTATAAAAATGTATTTTTATGAGCAGTTCACGAACTCCAAAGAAAAATCCGTCGTACCCTAAGAATAAATTCGCCGAGTTCAAAGAAAAATATCAGCAAATTTAAATAAAAAATTTGGCGAAGTAAGACCGTTTGGAAGAATTGTGTGGTTTGCTCAATTTCACGAACCAAGTCGAACCAAACTGCGAATTTGTTCGGGTTCGAGGTTTGCTGTGGTAGTATCAGTCTGTAACAAATGGAATCATACGATTGAATCATTCATTGATGTAGTTGAATTTTTCTAAGAAGTTCGTGTTAGCCACAAGGTTACAACCTTGGGTACCCTGATTAATATTGATGATAACACAAATGGAATGTCCATTGTGATAATAATGTTTCTATCAAGTGTTTATAAAATTTAGATCACAAGAACATTAGCACATCATTTAAGGCCTGAAGCATGAAAATAACTTAAGGCAAATCAAAATGGATCCACTCAAGCAAGTCCTTCAACCACATGCAAGCCATCAAAAATCAAGATAAAAGATCACTCAACCCAAAGTCCAATTTGGATCATGAACAACAATGAAGGATCATGAAGACAGTGAAAATGAAGATCTCAAGATTAGAACTATTATTGAAGATCCAAGAATCAAGTTTGAAGACTCTTAAGAAGGTTTCAAAGTTTATTTAGTCTATGAGAGTGCTTAGGACCAATGTAAAAAGTCCTCAAAAGTTGGTATTGAAAAACTCACAAACTTAGAATGACTATAGGTACCTTAAGATCAAATTGAAAATCACTTTAAGGACCAAAAAAGTCGGTAATTATCTTGATAAAGATAAGGTAGGAGGTCTTGGAATCAAATCCCATATTTAATGTCTCTAAAAATGGATTCTGTGCAGAAATTATACCATCCAGTCGAGTAGATGGAGTCATCCAGTAGACTAGATGAAGGCCAGAATTCATTCTGGCCACTGTGATCATCCAGCCGACTAGATGACCCATCCTGTCAACTAGATGACTCGAAATGCGCAATAAATGCACAATAACGGCTATATTTAAACGGATGTTTGCATTTATTATCCCACCAATGACCATAAATCCTCATGGGCTATAAAATGAGATTACTTATGAATGAAAAATAACTATTAATCAATCTATAAACACTCATCATTCACTAGAAGTTGATTTTCTCACATCTTTAGTGAAAAACCGAAAAATCCCCAATCCTCTGTTTTTGAGCTATTCAACTCCAACTGTTGGGTGATTTTATTAGAACTTCAAAGAGATCTTATCCAACTCATCTAAGGAGCATATTTCAAGATTGTAAACTCTTCATACTTGTTGTATTGAGAATGTCAAGAATCGGTAGATTCTTGCATTGAAGCTGGAAGCTTTGGGAAAAGTCAAGAGAGGGTGTTTAAGGAGCATACTTCAAGATTGTAAACTCTTCATACTTGTTGTATTGAGAATGTCAAGAATCCGGAGATTCTTGCATTAAAGCGGGAAGCTTTGGGAAAAGTCAAGAGGGTGTTCTCTTGCAAAGTCGGGTCTAATCCTTACCCGGAAAAAGGATTGTAAATGTGTGATTCTTACCTGGAAAAGAATTGTAAAGGTTTGGGCTTCACCCGGAAGAAGTCTGTGCGATTAGTGAAATCGTGGTGAATCCTCTAGCGGGTAGCTTGAGGCGGGGGTGTAAGCAGATTGCCGAACCTTGTGCACAAACTCCTTCTGTTTCTCCAACTTTCTCTTTACTTTTCTTTATTGTTATAATTTGGAATTGTTAGTTGCATTCTCTTGTTAATTTTAATTCCGCAAAAAGGGACTTAGTAGAAATTTAAATTTGCCAAGTGGCCCATTCATCCCCCCTCTAGGGTCAATACTTGGGCAACAGTTTGGACTTGAGTGGACGAGGTGTTTTTTTTTTCCTTTCTTTGCTTATATATACTAGCGAGTGACACGTGTGATGCACGTGAGAGCGATAGGAAGGAGTTAACCACAGTTAATAGGAGTTAAAAGGGACACGTGTTAACTCGCGGGTGCGAGTGAATTGAACTCTCCTCGAGTTCAATCGCGATTGGCTGTGATTCTATTATTTAAATAGATAGATGAGCAAGGGGTAGTTTGTGAATTAAAATAAAATATTAAATCAAAATTTTGTTTTATATGAGGGTAGTTTAGGAATTTTGGAAAAATCAGGCTGCGCCTGCCTCTCCCATTATAATAGTAAAGATATATATATATGCTTAAACGTGTTAGGTCATAGGGTTGGTTATAAGAAAGTCTTCTCTGCTTCATCGAGATGTTTTCAAATCGATGGAAATTTCACTTTAATGAAATGCTCTGTCTGTATTTGAGGTGAACCTTACTTTATGGTGCTGATCTTTTATGTTAATATTTGATGGTAAAGTGTGGTGAGACTATGGTCTTATGTGATGAATAATGAAAGATTTAAGGATGCATAATTTTCAGATGATTTATATTTTTTTTCTCAAATTAAAAAGTGGACAATGTATGGTGTTATCTGTTATGTGATGAATTATGGAAGATATAGGGGTGTGATTAATCAATATTTAGTAATTTTTATTTTTTTCAACTTATTATTATTTTTAAACATTAAGAAAAGGACTTTTCTTTTTAAATCCTAGGGTTTAGAATTTGTTTTGTGATTAAATTCAAGGCGACCGCCTTATGCTCTGCCTCGACTTTGACAACATTGCGTGTATGTGTTAATGTGATTGTGATGTTAGTATTGTCCTTGGCTGTTCTATTGGTGTAGCCCACAAATTATGAAGATAGTCCTGTGCCAAACACAAAGTTGGTTGAACACTAAAAAAAAATATCAATATAACAGTATAAGAACTGAAATATCCGTAGCATGAATGGTCACTCCCTATGTTGTTATTTGATCTGTTCTTTTGTAGAAATTCTCAGAGTTCCAGTTGTCTTGTTATGTAACTATATTGGAGTCGCACTGTTTTGGCCTCCCTCATTTTCTTTGATTGATTTTTTCCCTATCTATATTTGGTTGTTTCAAGCTCAAATTCAAATCCAGTGGTGGTTGGAGGTTATTCTTGCATTATTTACTTATGGCTTTCTTTTATGTATTTTTTAATTGTTGGTGTATTTCAGTAATTTGACGTGATTGGAATTCTTCAAAAGCAGATGCAATTTTTGTTTTCCTATAGTAAAACATGTTTTAGTTTGATAGATGACATGCCTGTCTTTTCATGGTCTGATTAGACATTCTTGATTTCTTGCTCAACTTCCAGGGACAACCACCCAGACAATGTATTTTCATCCATGGAGACAATTATGACCCTGGTCTTAGAGGAAAGTGAAGATATTTCGTCAGAGCTTCTTTCTCTCCTTTTAGCTAGTGTAGAAAAGGACAATCAGGTAAATTATCATTTTTGTGACCTTTTGCTTCACATTGGTCTTTTCCATTGTCTATATGACTGCTGATCAGCTCCATTCCTTGTTTCAGGATGTTTTGCCTATTGCGCAGAAGTTGGGGGAGAAAGTAATTGAAAACTGTGCTACGAAGCTTAAACCCTACCTGAGGCAAGCAGTGCAATCCATGGGCATTTCTTTAAATGATTACTGTAAAATTGTTGCGTCTATATGCCAAGAGACATCGGACACTGTTGAGCATAATGATGTCCATGCTTCTGACGAACATTTGGTGCGGCTCCCCTTATTCTCTATATATCATTGATGATTGGTATTGGTGATCTTAGATATTCTCTATATATCATTGATGATTGGTATTGGTGATCTTAGATATTCTCTTCTCAGTCCTATAAGGATTCTGATTTGGTCTATGTATCTTGTATTCTATTTATGTTCCATGTTGGCTATTGAAGACATACCGACTACTTGACTACAATGCATTTGGCGGCATTACTTCTTTTTTGCTCACTAGCCTTGCATTGCCTTCTAATTTCAACTGTGTATGTTATCAAAAATGCCTTTTCCCAAGACGGGGCTGAGTATTCATCACATAAATATTAAGGGGAATGAGAAAAGCAAGTGTTTTTCTTGCCTCCTACTTTTATTGCTTTTCTGATCCCGATAAGTGAATCAAACTTGAATCATGGCCCTTATTATTTATTTATTTATTGAATAACGTGAATTGTATTAAGAAAAGATAATGTACAAAGTTATGGTGGAAGAGAGGTTCTGTAAACAAAAAAAGATAAAAGTGACTTAAGACTCACCAATTATTACATAGTTCCAATTATGCACCTAATCAGGTGTCCAAATGTCAAAGAATTCGGGCAAATGAGTAGACCAACTTTGAGGGCACCATAGAGCAAAGCATGGGCAGATCAGAACTAACCCTACTACTGTTCTTTTTTTGGTGACTCTTGGCCTGGGAATTTCTTTTGGGCCATGGTGCTTTCCCTTGGCTTGGGAATTTATGGTCATTTTAACATTGAGAATAAGTGGAATTTGCATGAGGGGCTTAAAGAAAGCCTCCAAACCCTTCAGTGTTTCTCTTAAGCCCTACATAACTCTCAAGAGATGAGCTTCTCTCACTAGGGTTTTGTTGGATGAGAAAGCATGTTCAACTTTCAAAAAATCTATATGTGGGTTTCTTTATTGTTCAAGGAAGATTTTGTGGAGATGAGGAGCTTAATTTGTATTTTTTAAAATGTCATATTAGACTGTTATTATGTATGCGTTCTGTGTACTGGTTTTAAATACTAATCACTGCAAATTGGTTAAATGACATACATCCCTTGATTAAGCAATTTTTCTGTGTACTGGTTTTAAATACTAATCACTGCAAATTGGTTAAATGACATACATCCCTTGATTAAGCAATTTCAAGTGAAGTGATGGTCATTCATCCCTTGGTTAAGCAATTTTAAGTGAAGCGACAGTGGCTCTGCTTCACTTTTAGTTATTTTTGATGGTATTTACTAGATGCTTGCTACCCAGAAGTTTTAGAGTGTTAAGACTCACTTCCATTTTCTGGTTGTCTAGTTCTCAATAATATTACTACCACAATAATGTATCTGTTGTCCCATAATGCTTCTCTTATGTTACATTGGAGGTATCATACTAGTTTGCTATTCTCTTTTTGTCTTCTGAGTAGTTTTTTTTTTCCGCTTGCATTTTTTTCCCATGTTTTGTATTATTGTCCTATGAGAGATTTTTTTCCCAAGACACTATGTTAATCTTTAATTATTGGTTTCTTCTAGGCCTATTGTACATGAATGTGAGCATGATTTAAAAGTTACTCGTATTTTAGCAGTATCTATCTACTTTGCCAATCATGCTTTGTTAAGTAATTTTTGAAAAGGGTGCTGAACTCAGTTGTCTCTTTATCAGGTGACTAAAGTGCTTGCACCAGAAGCGGCTTGTCCTGGAGAAGTTGACCCTGCTGTAGACGGACCATCACAGTCGTTGATGAGCAATGGCACTGCTCAGACTGGGAAAGATGACTCCTTGGTAGATCGTTGTGGTCGAACTAATGAGTCCAAAAGTAGTAATGCAACAAGCAGGCCTGGACCGGATGTTTTAGACTCTGAGAAGGTAGTCAATTCAGAAACTAAGCCTGAACACAGTGCCAAGAGAAGGGGCCGGAAACCTAAATCTTTGATGAATCCAACAGAAGCCTCTGACCATTCTCGCATTGACGGTGGAAAAGAAGCTGCAGAACTATCATCTCGCAGAAAAAGTCGCAGCAAGGAATTTGATAGTTCACCTTCTGAAGATCCACTTGTCAAAGAGGCCGCTGTGCCTTCAGAGCATGAAAAAGAGACTCATATAGGACTTTCCTCGCCAACAGAATCACACAATGAGAAAGATGTTGCTTCACCATCCCCAAGTCAGAGCCTTCCTGATGGAAGTCGTCCCAAAAGGGGCCGCCGGGGGCAAAAGAAGAAAGGGAGCATGGATCAAGAAACTGATCCTGGTTCTCCTTCAGTGCCAAAGGGAGCTTTGTTGAGTGATCAAATTGAGGATGAAACTCCACCATCTGCAAATGCCATCTCAAAAAAGGAATCTGAGGGCACAAGTGATTTGGAAGCAAAACCACGGAGGCGCTCAGGTAAAAAGGCACTTGCTGGGAATAATAATGAGAAAACTCCAGCTCCCAAAGATGTCTTAAGGAAGGAAGTTGGGGTGACAAGTGATTCAGAGGCAAAACCACTGAAGCAGTCAGTTAAGAAGGTATATTCGGGGAGTATTAACGATGATGGATCATCAGTAAAACAGCAGGAAGGTAAAAAAAGGCGGGGAAGGGGCAAAACTATGTCTGAAAAGGATGCAACTGAAGAATCTGGTAACAAGGTACTCTTTAAAATGACTTGGCCGTTGTTCTTTTGCAGTTTCACCAATGATGTTGTGTATTATATCTCAAACCCAATCAGTTCAACAGTTATTGTTGTGAACTATATAGGAAATGGTTTCTTCACCTAAATCCGCCACGAAATCAAATAAATATGAAATTCACGTGGAGGAAACTCCGAAGATGAAGTTAAAGAGAAAGCGTACTCCAGGGAAGGAAGAGGTATAAATTCTTAGTCTTTTTGCAGTATAATTTGTATTTCTGGCAGTTAAGAACTTTGTTGAATTCTAATTGTCTTTTGGATTGTTTTCATGAAGGTTATAAATGCATTATGTATGCGTATGTTTGAAGTATTATTCGGTTTTAGGAATTGGTTTTCATATAAATGAGTGGATTGTAAGTGGATCAGTTTGCTCATATATTTCTGATTGTTTAGCTTGAGATGCTTCACTTTAGGATTAAAAATAATCTATGGGCCACTTATCTATTGAAATAATTGCATATGTGGGTACAAATATATCGGGTTGAATGTCAACTTCAGTGACTGTTTCTAGTGAAGTGGTGAGCCAGTGAAGTAGTAGGTCGTACTTTTGCTTACCATTTTCCCATGCTCACTGTTGTAACAGGTTTCTGCTCTTTTTTGAAATTGTAAGAGAATCAAATGCTGCAACTGGAGATTTGTATTTTGGCTAAAGTTTAATTTCTCTGTATTTCTATCTCCCTCTCTTCCAAATGGAAGCTTGTACTCTCTTTTCCTGTTATTTTCTTACTTCATATTTATTTTGTCTTTTTTCTTGTTAAAATTTTGAAATAGGATGTTAAGTATCCTACTAGTTTAAGCATTAAAATGATATTCTTCTACCACTGATTAAAATGTGAATCTTTTAGTCCGAGTATATTCTTATGTTTCGCCTTTCAAATCAAAATTTTCAACACAATTTTATTTTGGGATTCTTGGGGTATTTCCTTGAAAACAAGTCCGGCACATTTTTGGATCTAGCACTGTCCATTCTGACGGCTTAGGGTTTGATTATTCAAAAGGAAAACCAATGGCTGTCTTGGTTCCTTTTCTCTTCTAACCTGAAATGGATCAGGAAAGATGTGACGCCCCGAACCCGCGCCTAGGGAATCAAGTTCCGAGACGCGCATCCGTTCGTCAAATCATGCAAGCGGAAGACTTTACCCGCGAAAATGTGGGAAATTTAAACATTTATCAGAAGCTTCCAAAAAGCAAATAATACCTGTCATCACAATAGCCATCATACAAACCATATACCTATATTGTTTACATCAAGTTTGTTTTACAAAAGTAGGCGCTTCTATCACGCCAGGTACAACTCGTACAAGCTTCCAAAATGTCCAGTTGGACTTTTCACTTACTGGTCAGCAGCTCCAAGATCTGCTGACATAAAAAGTCAGTGAGCTATGAAGCCCAATAAAATCACAATCCTTCTTACTCTGCTTACGGTTGTTCAAAATCGCATGATACTCTCGTGCCGTAAGCCTCTTAGATGATAAGGGTGGAGGTATCCAACCAGTCCCATCCGGACTAGGCCTGATGTCTGCAAGTGCCCGCTTGACCTGCCTTAAAATCTCACGACGTACCCGAGCCGGTACTGCAAGCTCCATCGGAGTCGGGGGTGGCATCCAGGCAGTTCCGTCCGGATTTATCCAGACAGCCTTCGGCTTAATGGCCGCCATGATTCGTTGAGTCATCCCAAGGATAACGGCGACTTAATATGGCTGCCATCTGCTCATAATGCTGCCAATCCTCCTTGGTGGGGACTCTGTGCATTAACGGCATCCCTGCACATACACACAATTTCCAAATCACTATCTGATTTCGAAATAGGTGATGTACAGTAATACATCTAGCTACACAACGAAAAATCATGTACTACGGTATTTCATGAACAAGTATGGTTTGTTATGATGGTTATTGCTCTTAGGCTTTGATACCAATTGTGACGCCCCGAACCCGCGCCTAGGGAATCAAGTTCCGAGACGCGTATCCGTTCGTCAAATCATGCAAGCAGAAGACTTTACCCGCGAAAATGCGGGAAATTTAAACATTTATCAGATGCTTCCAAAAAGCAAATAATACCTGTCATCACAATAGCCATCATACAAACCATATACCTGTATTATTTACATCAAGTTTGTTTTACAAAAGTAGGCGCTTCTATCACGCCGGGTACAACTCGTACAAGCTTCCAAAATGTCCAGTTGGACTTTTCACTTACTGGTCAGCAGCTCCGAGATCTACTGACATAAAAAGTCAGTGAGCTATGAAGCCCAATAAGACCACAATCCTTCTAAACTATTTTCCACATAATAACACGCATCAATAATGATATAATAAGCAATTCAATTTGTATGTTACAGTAAAATAGAACAGTATATAATAAATTGTGACCCAAGGTCACTTAAGGTTACGTCATCCTAACAGAGGTTCCCGACCTCACATTACTTTCCAATTATGAGGTTCAGTTATGAATGTATTATATTACCAAATTATCGTTTCGATCATCAATCATGTTTCATTTCGAGTCCTGAGACTCTATTAATTGGCCACAGCCCACAAATGTTTAGCTTAAAGTCTCTAAATCATAACCATAATACATTGAGTCATTTAGACTCACACCCGTTGTTCCGGCTTTCACCCGAACATGACCAAACCTTGGGTCTACCAACCCAACTCACCTAGAATCCGATGATTCCATACCGAACCATGAGTCCATCAACTCAGACAAATACACAAACCCTGAGTATACCAACTCAGACAATTCGTATCCGAAGCTTACACACACAACATGGGCATTCACCCAATAAGGACAATACTTTTCCATTCACCTGACTGGCAACATCTACCGTGTATTCGCCGTCATCGCCCTGGGTATCAGTTAAGAAGGAACCCCGACCAACCTGCCTACCGTCATCTTCTGGCCAGTTTACGGAGGAACCCCGACATCTATACCAATGCCGACATCTCCTGACGTTCCACCAAGAAGGGACCCCGATAGACACGGTGCCGACATCTTCTGACCCACCCAGAGAGGAACCCCGGACTATACACTATCTGATGTTCAGCCACTTTAACTCCCTAGGACTCCGACATCTCTTGACTATCAGTCACGGAGGAACCACGGGCCATGCAGGACACCGCCACTCCTGACCTAGTCCAAGAGGCACCACGGATGACCTAGACAAACAGACTGACATCTCCCGACTATCAGTCACGGAGGAACCCCGGGCCTTACTGGACACCGTCTCTCCTGGCCTAGTCAAAGAGGAACCACAGACTATACTTAACCCTGGTTAGATTTTCTAACCACAGGTTAACCTCAGTTAACCCAAGCCTCGCTTGATTAACTGAAATACTTGGGCCTCGCGCCTGTGAACCAACTCCGGTAACACACCGTCCCGTTAGGGAACGTTTCCAGGCTAATGGATGTCTCCATAGCCTTACACAACATGCAAAACAACTTTTCGTCACCCTAAAGTGACGATACAATTTACCCGGGACCCGATCTGGGCTCCCTGATGGACCACATAAAATCACAACATCACATAGGGGTCTCCGACCCTTTTTCATTCACGTCAAAAGACATGCATATGCTTCAGATAAAAGAATATAGCAAAATAAGGGGAAAAAGAGAAGAAAAGAGGGGTTTACCTACTTCACGCGTTTCGAGGTAGCTAGTGCAAAAAGGGCACCGCCAACACGTCCGGGATGGCGATCAACCCCAAGATAAAGCTCCTCTCTCTCTAACTTTTTCTCTCTCTACACGCAAATCGAGGCGTCGTAGAAGAAATCAGATGCCGCCAACGCGTCGGGGATGTCGAAAAACCCTAAGGGGACCTCCCTTTCCCTTTCTCTCTCTTCCTTTCTCTCTCCTCTTTCTCTCTTCCTTTCTCTCTCACTTTCTCTCTCTAAAATAGTTCGGGCAGCAATCTGGCTCTGCAGATTTTGTGGGAGAATGAGGGTTTTAACCCTCCTTATATAAGTAAGGGGATGGGATCATGTGCAATAGCACATGACCAATAAGGTGTGGAGTTGACCGGTCAACTCGTTTGACCGGTTGATTGTTTGACCAATGTTTGAATTTTTTTTGTATTTATAGTATCCGAAACCTTACTAAATAGAGTCCGATTTTGACGAAACTTTAGGTGACCGGACTTGGGGCAGTCCGACACCTACTGTAAAAATTTCAGCGAAAAATACTGAGTTTTTACAACTACACTTAGGTTTCGGATACCGTAAATACAAAAAAAATTCAAACATTGGTCAAACAGTCAACGGGTCAAACGAGTTGACCGGTCAACTCCACACCTTATTGGTCATGTGCTGTTGCACACAGTGTTACCTAGGCACGTGGCACGGGTGCCAAGTGTTTAGGTGTCTAGGGGTGTTCGGCACGGCAAGCTCTGAAAATCCAAATACGGCAGCACGGATGTACAATTTTTTTAAATGATTAAATATATATATATATATATATATATATATATATATATATCTCAAATATTTTAAATAACAATAATAATAAAAAGAGGGGGATCACTAGTCCCCAATTTTTTTTAAATGTATATACCTAAGTTATAAAAAAATACGCATATGGAGTAGAAATGAGCAACAAGAGAGAGAAGAGACATACATATTGATCGTTGTTGTTGGTGCTGCTCCCTTAGTAAAATTTCATCTATGTTTCCAAAAAAATAACACAATTGGACAAAAAATTCATTGTAATTGTATTTTTAATATGACACGACATATTTGAAGCACCATGTGCCTAATCATAATGTTGATGTCACTATGACATGGTATAGGCACGTACCAAGGAGTGTCGTGTCGTGCCATGGAGTGTCGTGTCGTGTCCAAGTGTCGGCACGACAAATTTTGGGAAAATTGAAGTGCCTAAGTAACACTGGTTGCACATGATCCCATCCCCTTATATAAGGAGGGTTAAAACCCTCATTCTCCTACAAAATCTGCAGAGCCAGATTGTTGCCCGAACTATTTTAGAGAGAGAAAGTGAGGAGAGAGAAAGGAAGAGAGAGAAAGAGGAGAGAGAAAGAGGAGAGAGAAAAGAAGAGAGAGAAAGGGAAAGGGAGGTCCCCTTAGGGTTTTTCGACGTCCCCGATTACCCTGGAATCCTAAACTCAGATTCCAACTCTTGAATTCTTCGATCATCTTCCATCGCTCTGTCCTCATATATGCTACAGATCTAACTGTCTTTCTACTCAGGGTATCAGCAACCACGTTACCCTTACCAGGATGATACTGGATTACATAGTCATAATCCTTCAAGAATTCCATCCATCTACGCTGTCGCATATTGAGTTCCTTTTGGGAGAATAGATACTTTAAACTCTTGTGATCACTATAGATCACAAACTTCTCTCCATAAAGATAATGTCCCGCGAAATGGTACCTGACGGAACCGATACGGTAGGGGTGTGTCCCGGCAGTCGACCGACACACTGTGTGCAATTTTCGCCAAAAGATACTGAGATTTCCTCGGTGCACTTCAATCCCGAGCAAAATCCACTTTTTATTAATTTAACAAATAATTAACTAATTAACCTCCATTAAGGACCCATAAACACATTATTTTATTATATTAAAATTCCGGGTCGTTACAAAAGATATCCTACATATAAAAACAAGAATTAGTTTTGTGAAGGCCATTATGGATGCCCTACATCCAGGAACATGGGTGAACTCTATTCAGGGAAGACACACCAGAATCCTTTATCTTTTTGTACCCTTTTCCCTATTCTGTTATAAAAATATCGAATTAGTGTCAACTCTATGTCTAGACAGGTGGTTTTTGAAGAGACTATTTGGAAAGGCACTCTTCGGAGGAGGAAATTTGGAGTGTGCTCTGAAGGAAATTTGGAGTGTGCTTAAAAGAACGGAGTGAGATAAACTGCTAGGACCGGATGGTTTTTCCATAGAGTTTTGGAAGACTTGTTGGGTCATAGTCAAATCAGATCTAATCAAGGCAATAATAGAATTTCTTGAGGAAGGCAAGTTTGATAGTCTTGAACAGCATGTTTCATTACTCTCAAAATGCAAGTGGGATCAGGATTTTCATAATTTCCGACCAAGCAGTTTACTCTGGAGTTTGTACAATATTTTAGCTAAGGTGTTGGTTGTAGACTCAAGGAAGTCATGGGATCTATAATTTCTCCTCCACAAGGAGGCATTTGTAGGGAGGAGATAAATTTTGGATGGAGTCCTCATCGCGAACAAGTGTGTTGATGCTCACTTAAAATAGGAGTGCCTGGTGTTCTCTGCAAAATCGACATGGAAAAAGCTGACATGTTAATTGGGAGTTTTTGGATTGTATGTTTAAGGTAATGGGTTTCGGAATCAAATGGCGTAAATGGATGAAATCTTGCTATTCGACTGTATCCTTTTAGATTTTGATCAACGACGGCCTGACTAGATACTTCCACAATTTTAGAGGTTGGTTTTAGGGTGATCCTCTCTCACCATTTCTTTTCATTATGATAACTGGAGCTCTTAGTAGATTGATCAATAGAGATACGGATCATGTTTTAGGGGGCTCTCAGTTGAGAGTTCGGGTCTCTCCATTTCCCATATTCAGTTTGCGGATGAGAGGGTGATTTTTTGTGCTGCTTCTTGTAGGTAGCTAGCTCACCTCAATTGTCTCTTTAGCAGGGTTGTTAAATCCTTGCGATTTGCGATTCAAATCCTACGATTTGAGTCGAATCCCATGCAAAATGATTCAAATCACGGGTGAACTTCTTAATTGGGTAAATCTCATTCGATTTGCGATTCATATTACGATTTGCGTACGATTCAGGCGATTTGAGTTACGGACCAATACTTAAAAAATTATATTAATTTTTTTTTATTCTTTCAATTTTCTAAAGGTACTTTATGTCTTTTAAGCAGAGAGAAGAAACTGGAAAACCCTGTTATGGACATGCCAAAATCCCTATTTGGGTTTTCTCTCTGTTGCTGTGAAACGGAAAAAAAAGGAAGAAGAAGAAAGAGGATGAAGTTGAAGAGTGGACTCTGGGAGAACTTGATAGTTTATTTTATTAATTTTTTTAATTGTACAAGTCTTTCAAGTTTCAATACTTGATCTAGTGCAAAATGATTATATGAGTTTATTGTTGCTGATTTATCTTTAATGATATTAGGAGTTATGTTTCGTTTTATGGAGTTCATTCGCGTTTTGTATAGTGTATGCAATGAAAAGTTCATTACTTTCTTTTATCAATAAATATGAATGAAATATTTTGGATAATGGATTATTCCTTTTTTCCTGATTTATTAATATATATTTTGTATTTTTTAGCAATTGTTTTTAAAAATAGATTGAAGCTTTACGATTTATGATTTGAATCGAATCGGTCCTAAAACGATTTTACGATTCGATTACGATTTAACAACCTTGCTCTTTAGATGTTTTGTCTTGTCTTGGGTATTATCGTGTTGTCTTGGGCTTAAAACAGGCTGCCTCCCTGCCTCCTATTTGGGCCTTCCTCTTGGTGCCAACATCATGGCTAATTCAAGTTGGAGTCCTGTAGTGGAGCATTTTTTCAAGAGGTTATCCGGTTGGAAATCCTTGTATCTATCCAAGGGGGTAAACTCACATTGACTAAGAGTACGTTGAGTAGCTTGCCTAATTACTCTCTCTATGTACTTTACCATTCTGGTCTTCGTAGCTAACAGACTAGAGAAAATTCAAAGGGTCTACCTTTGGAATGATAGTCTGGATTCCATATTCCATCTGGTTGATTGGAAGTAAATTTGTATTCCTTAAAAGGCCAGCTTGGTATTGGAATCTTTGGCAATGGCAAACAAAGCTCTCTTGGGCAATTGGTTATGGCGTTTTGGGAGTGAAAGAGATTGTTTGTGGAGGAAGGTGATCGTCGTGAAATATGGAGAGCAGCCTTGTTGGGGTCCAAACTTTGTTAAGGGTTTGCACTTTGCATTGGGTTTGTTTTTGGAAGGCCATTCTATCTGTACACAAAGAATTCTCAAAACACATCAGGTTTAAAATAGACGATGGAAAGCTAGTGAAATTTTGGGAGGATTTGTGGTGTGGGTAAATCGTCACTGAAAGATGATTTTGGGAATTTGTATTTATTGGCATGCGACAAAAAAGGTTAGTAGCTTCATGCTTTGAATGGGGGGTTAAGTTAGTTGTTTGGTGTCCTAAGCTTAGGCATAATCTCAATGCTTGGGAGATGGATGATTTTTCGCATCTTCTACAGCGGGTTCAAAGGGTCGCCCCTTGTCCTTCTCTTAGAGACCCCCGTGTCTGGTCTAAGGTGAGAAGTGGTCACTTCACAGTGAAATCCTTCCTCCTAACCCCGTGGGGATAATTCTCGTACTCCGTTTCCTCATAGGATTATGTGGAATCCGGATGTTCCTTCAAAGATATCTCTTTTCTTATGGGTGGCATATTGGAACAAAACTCTCACTTGTGACAATTAATGGCAAGAGGGTGGAGAATGGCTAATTGTTGCTTCCTACAGTGTTACAAATCTTGTTCTTGGAATTTTATTGGTTAGGAAGATTTTTAAATCTAGAGTTTTTTTTTATGGTATTTTTAGCTAAATCTTGGCAATGATTAAAAAATAATTAGAATTAAAGAAAATAGTAGTAAATATCACTGATTTATAAATTCATCAAACCACCAATGTTTTGTATTTCTCGTGATATTTTCTAAATATCGGCTAAATTTCGCGATAATAAGAGAATTATATTTATTGCGAGATTTTAAAAATATCACAATAAAATCTGAGTTTTAGACTTAGATTTTTCTCTTTATTTCTCGCATGGAAATGGTTATTTTTTGTGAGATTTGTAACACTGGCTTCTTGTGCCATGAATCGGAGGAATCAGTTGATCATTTGCTATTAAGTTGTTTATTTGCTAATGGCATTTGGATTTATTTCCTATCACGCTTGAACATTGCTTGGGTCTCCCCTGACTCCTTTCAGAGCTTCTTATCTTGTTGGCCTTCTACAAATGAAGAATCCCCCATTTTCTGGGCCCTCCTACCGAGTGCGATAACTTGGTCGATTTGGAAGGAAAGAAATCTTTGAGTTTTCGACAGCATTTCTGGCCCTCTTGTCACTACGTGTTTCAAGATTTGTAGGTTGCTCATGGACTGGTGCTCCATCAGAAAGGAAGTGGATGAGCTGCAATTTCACAGTTAATTTTGACTTCTACAGTTAGGTTTATGTTGTATTTCTCTGTTTTTTTTGCTGTTGGGCTCACTTTCTTGTGATTCTTCTTTGTATATTTCTTTTGTCATATATCTAAGATCTCTTTACCTATATAAAGAAAAATGTCCAGTCGGTTCTCTAGTGAGAACAATTTTATTCTTAGTCAAATATTCTTTTTCCATTATTTAAAGTTATGTATCTCTACCAATCTTCAGTCAACATTTCTATTGGCAAACAAGTCTCCAAGTGCATGCCAAGTACATTTACTTATGGGGTCGTAAGTAAAATTGTGTCTAATATTGGTAAGTGATTAGCAGTAAAGAAGAAGTCCCAGATGAGATCTTACAAATGTTAGAAACAACTTTAGTTGTCAGAGTTGTCTGTAGAATATGTATTTGTTATTGATCTCATTTTTCTTCGTTCGAACCATATAAAACCCTCAGGAAACAGCTTTCAGTGAAACTATTTGTTCAGTGATTTATTTTTTCTATATTTTTGTCCTGATTCCTTCTCCAAAAATTGTAGGACACGTTTGTTAGATTATTCATTCCATATATCTGTGCAGGAAAGCACTAAGATATAAACGCTTTTGTGACTTAACTTGCTTGATTAACATGCAGGAAATATAATGGAATGATTTTGATGAAATCATTTTAATTCTTTTAAACATAGTTACCAAGTACGGGTATAATACAGCAATGATCCGTTCGGTAAGTACGGGTATTATACGGCAAAAACACGACAAAAGTACGGGAAAATTAAAAATGAATTAATAATGATAAATAAATAAAAATCATGATATTAACTAATAACAAACATTTAATGCGGAATGTGCGTTTAACACGGTAAAAAAATGGCAAAAATACACGTATTGTATGTGTTTAATACGTAATTCGCGTATTAAATGGCAATACGGGCATAACATGTAACACGGCAAATGTACGGAGTTTTAAACGGTGACCCCCCCCTCCCCCCCCTAAAAGTATTATACGAGTACTATATGGGTATAACACGGGTGTTTGGTAACTATGCTTTTAAAAAAATAGTAAATGATTCCCAACATATCTACCTTTAAGTGCTTTTTCCATAACTGCAAAGATGGTTCTTTTTGAGTTAGCCAAAAGTCTTTTTTCAGTATCGCCTTAAAGCAATTGATTCACCTTGAACAAACCAAAACAACTACATCCTTATTAATCCATCTAGTGTTTAGGTTATCTTATACTTATCCATCTGTCTCATGTTTAGATTGTCTTAAAAATATGGCTCCTGATCATTTCTTCTTCATTCCAGGTTGTCTCATATATTTTATATGGCTCCGTATCTTATTTATATACTTGCATTTCATTATAATACATGGTTACAAACACTCAACTCCAAATTGTTAGAAAAATATCTATGGGGCTTTAGTTGCTATCAGGTTAGTGGTAGAAAATTCTGGACTTATTGTTTCGATGTAGAAATCAAGATTTTTTGGGCTGTGTAATTACTGTCCCTGTGGATTTCTGAGAGCAGAGAGGGCAACCTATTTTGACCTTGCATATTGATGTTGCTTGGACTTTAGTTTTAGATGAAGGCATTTGATCTGTATTTCTTTTTTTGGGATTACAATTCATCTATTGGAGTGGTTATTACTTATTTGTGCAAATGTTATTATAAGTCCATTATCTAGTAAGAAGCCTGTGTCACTTGGTCCGTGGCTAAGCTTTGGGTGGAGAATAGTGATGGTTTTGGTTGGTTAACACCATTTGGAAACAATTTGAATTTGGTATTAGTGATTTAGTGGAAGAATTTGCTTGGGGTGGTTACTGTCCAAGCCAATGTTCTCAAACCTGGATCGATCATCGATACTTGTAAAAGTGGTTTTGGTTTATACTTTATAGACAGGAACAATAGGTATGGATTTGACGAACGGTTGTTCCTTTTTAATTGCCAAATTTTCCTTCTCACTTAAAAAACCCAATAATTTTTTGCAACATAAAAACTGCAATAGGATTACTTTTAATGTTTCTAAATGTTTACCTGAAAAAAATTCCAGCCAAAATCGCCGCAAAGTTCTTTCTAAAACATTTTTTTGATCACTTCTTTTTCAAAAATTTAAAGCCTGGTTGGTGGTATCTGTTCTTTCTTATGGCACAGATGTGGGTATAACTTGAAAACCGAAAACGATTTGAATAGTCTGATGGTTCAACCACTCAGGCTGAAGGATTTTGCATTTAGTGAACTGTTTTGAGCTCCTTACTAGGTTAATGGTTACCCATTCCAGTTTTGGGCCTGTTCAACGGTTCAATCGCATGGTCTGTTCTGAGCTTCAGAACACTGTTTTAAGGTAAACTTTCGGTATGGCCCGCCTGATGTATTAAGTGGTTGGAAAGGGTTGGTCAACCCATGTTATGAGCAACAAGGGATGTAACAAGTAGGTTCCCTTCTCGCTGAAATTTCACGACAGTTGTGGTTCTATTATATTTTTCATATATTTTTTTTTGTGCTGTGGTTTTTGTTACCTTGCTTCAAGTACGATTGCTCCTATGTACAATTTTTTTGAGCCCTCGTCTAATTTTGTGTGTGGAAATTATGCCATTTCTTAGACTAGATCATGGTGGTTTTCTTCCTATATTGGTGTTGGCCAGGATAGTGTAATTTTGTATATCTAATATCAGTTGACCTAATACCCAATTTGTTCCGCATCTAAGAGGTACTGTTTGTAGGGTGTCAAATAACTCAAATCTGATGCCTACCCATATAAAATGACATCTGGTAGGGATGTTAGCTCCATAAAATCAATTCATCCTTTAAACGGGTCATTGCAAAGTTTTATGCTGCATATAATGATTATGCGCATACCCTTATGTTTCTTCAAATTTTTTCCCAAAAAAAATAGGTGTCTTCAAATTTTACCATTTGTGTCCTTATAGTCGTAATGTGAACTGTGTTAACCCTTCTTTTTGTTTGAGTTTATAGAGTTATGGGATCGGTTTAAATGGATGAATCTTGTGATGGTTTGACATCATTGATGGGTAAAGGTGGTTGTAAAGTTCCTGTAAAATGTGGGGTACCGTCCGATACTGTTTTTATATTTTTTTCTTCTTAACAACACCGCACTTGGAAATTGTTTTTTCCTGCATATCATGGTCCCTGATCATTGGTGGTCCTATACATTGTTGTTAACCATCACTTTGAAGCATTTGGAAGGTCAAAATTATATTGATCCTGGTTTGGCAGTATTTACGCCTTTTAGTTTGCCTGATCTTGTAGATGAATATACTTTGTTTTGCATCCTTTTCTTTTCCATGTTCAAATTCAATGCTACCTTTTATTTTCTAGTATGTCTAGTTCTAAATTCTAATTGATAGATTACTTTTCAATGCCAGGCTTCTGAAATGCCACATGGTACAGATCTTGGTGAGAACCTGGTTGGTTCAAAAATTAAGGTTTGGTGGCCAAAAGATCAAACGTGAGTACTCGCTATACATTCTGTATTTTCTGGCGTATCCTATTGGAATTGGTCTCTGTACCTTGTAATTATGACTGCAGTTATTTATGGTGCCATTTTCTACAGTTGTCTTGTTATTGCTACATTTTATCCCCCCTCTTAATTTTCTTGAGGGGTTGCATTTTGTTGTTCTTTGTGTCCCTATCTTCTTATAGATTGGTTTAGTCTTGGTCTCAGATTCAGGGTTTTAAGAAACATTTTCAACGTGTGTAACGTGTCCAGCCGAAACTGTTACGTTACCGTTACATAATAGCATTTTGTCTCTTATTGCAGTAAGCACTATTGCTGATATTGGGTCCTAAATGAGAAATCACTATTAAAGAACCTAGAAATAGGAAAAAATAAAAAGAGGGAAAGAGAGAGAGAGAGAGAGAGAGAGAAAATAAAGGAAAATGAGAGAAGGCAAAGTAGGTGAAGGGTTGGTAATCCCATCACTTTTTTTGGGATAAGGATAGGTATGCACATATTTAAATAGGTTTAAGATTTTCCGTATTGATTTTATTATTTGTAGAGGAGTGCTGACCCCAGTCGCATTTACTCCAAATGTTTCCATAGACGCAAGAGTAGGTATCACATGTGGAGATATTTGATATTTTAACATATTAAAAAAATAAAAATCAGGAAATCTTTGACATTTGTAGCCACCAAGTTGCGTCTTTGGAAGATTTGCGACTGCAGCTAGCAAAATCCTTATTTGTAATGAGCTTTTTGCCTTTCATTTGACTGTTTGACTGCTGTAAATGTCTTTTGGAAGTTGCTGGAGCATCTTTTGAAAAAAAAAACTAAGTGATGTTTTGTGACTTGTGAGACCAATAAAACTTAGTGATGTTATGTGAGACATTTCTGTTGCTATTATATGTTATAGGAATTCATGTGGGACTGTACTAAATATAGAGATTATGATGGGGTTTCTGAAATGCATCCAATGTGGTAAATTTACTGTTGTGTTATGGACGTTTCATAATAGATTTTTTATTACGTAACGCTGATACGGGTGTTATGCTACAAATCCCCTTAAAACTCGTATCACTCTATGCTTCGGATCGGGGTCTTTTAAAACACCATTTCACAATGTTTTTCGGTGATTTTTAAAACCATGCTAAGATTCTAATGAGGTCATTCCTGTTCGTCGCTCGACTTGATTGTTTGGTTATAATTATTAAATGTTATTATGTGCAAGCTGTAATATGTAAATGTGGTAAGTAAAACATATTATTCCGGAGCATTTGCATGATATGTATCATCTGTACGAGTAAACATACTAAAAAAATACTAATGTATACGAGTCTCATGTGCACAGTTTGTTAATTATATGCTATAGCATATTAATGATTTTCATTATTTTATTGAAGCAGATCATTTTTTATTTATATTTCATATTATATAGTTTTTGTTATACTAAATATTGTAATAGCCTGCATGTCATAGGCCTACAATCTCCACTCCTTAGCTGGATCAACAAGGATCGCCATTTGTAGGCCATATGGTCTCAAATTAGGACTTCCAGAATGTCAGGCCTGCCCTTGGATTTGGTCACAGATTAAAGTTCACTCCATTTGGGCAAATGATTCAAATTCAACTTGGCTACTCAGTGCCATGAATTTGGATGCTCTTGCATTGGCTACTAACTTTCATGCCATTTGCTCACATTTTTTTCTTCTCTATATTTTCCTTCCATATTCTGTTGTCAATGTTCTATTAATGATAATTTTTCATTTGTATTCTTATATTGAAGTTGTTTTCCTGCAGGTTCTATGAAGGTGTTATTGTTTCTTTTGATCCTGTTAAAAAGAAGCATCAGGTGGGATGACTCTCATGGATGCTTTATTTATGTGTATATATACTGGTTTTGTTACCATTCATGACCTTAGGCTTCGTGTGGTTAGCAAGAAAGGAAAGGGCAAGAGAAAAAAATAATAAAGGAAAACTTTGAATTTTCAAAGTTATACTTTATTATTTTTTTCCTTTTCCTTTTTTTTCTTATGTTTATTTGCTAACCTAATTAGCCTTTGTGAATACGGTGAACTTCACTGGACATTTTGCACCTATTTAAAAGGGGAATGGTCTCCTTAGTTGACTCAAGGAGTTATTTCAATACAGCTGACCCATATATTCGTCAGCATCCCTTGATAAGCGGATGTTGACCAATAAAAGCCCGTCTAACGCCAATAGTTGACTCAGTAGAGATCATGTTTCATTTTTAAGAGACTGACTTGCTATTGTAGTTATGTATAGGTGATTGTGTGGGCGTGCCCGCTCGTGCGTGTGTCTGTATATATATATATATATATATATATATAATTTCACAAAAATTAAAATAGAAATGTGTGAGAGGATCTAGGAAATGATTATGTGCTAAAGATTCCTTGATTATCTTCACCTTTTTCTGCCTCCTTGATGTAATTACCTCAGTCCTGCATGTAAAAGGTTTAGTGCCACCGACTCTTAACATTCCCTATATATATGTTGTATATGTTTCTTTTGACTGTTCCTTTTATGTAGGTTTCATATGTTGACGGTGATGAAGAGATATTGAATCTCGGAAAGGAACAATGGGAGTTTGTTGGAGATGAAACTCTGCCAGATGGGGTTAGTGTACTGCCTGATTCTTTTTTTTGCTACATTATCTGTGCTTGTACCATCTTCGTTCTGATACATTTTCCTAACAGGGGCAAGCAACTGATCTTCCAAGTCCTCATGCTTCTGAAATGTAAGTGTTGTGCTTTGCTGATATCAACCTTTTCCGTTCAGAAGCGTGTTTTTTCTTGCTTTGAATTTGAGAGGCCTTGAAGACACAATTCCCAAAGTTGATACTGATTTTTTTGACAAGACTCAAAATACGTACTTGAAAAGGAGTGCAATTAGTGTTATGATATGACACATTTTTTTTTTACTTCTGCTGCTGCAATGGTATTGCAATCTGCTTTAGTTAACTCCTGTTCTTTCTTTCCATTAATCGGGGACCACATTTTTTTATTTGATGTAATGTTTGATTATGCACTTTTTGCTACTAATTTTTTCCTAATTCCTTGATTTTCTTATTTGAATAGTTCTGAAAATTAGATTTTTCACATTTAACTCTTAACCCTGCAACTTGCTTTTTGAACAAAGCTGTTGTATGATAAATTTGATGTCAACCTTTTGAAGCAATCTTGGAAATTTAAGGTTTCTTATGGTTCTAAAATATCGGTATGTACTGGCTGATACGGTATGGTATGTACCTCTTTTACCTTTTCGGCCCACCCAGTACATCACTATGTAGGAATTAAAAAAATTCCCCATATCAGTACCGTATTGCCCGTGTCGGATCGATACGCTATTGATACGGGCGATACGATACTGATACACATGGTATGCACCCATTTCTCATTTCATTTACTCTGGAAGCCACGACACGGACTCGATACGCACAACTTATTTACATAAAATATCATTTAAAGTAAACGTAATTAAGTTTATATCTGCATCCCCCATTTGAATTCAATAAAAATTATCATAGATTCAAATTTTTGAAGAATAAAAAGTCAACTTTCCAGTTCAAGAACAAAATCCGTTTTTAAGGAATTATGTCAACATTTTAACTTTCAAATGGTAAGGTATTTCTTAAATATTAAAATTTCATAAATTTTACTATATCAAAACTAAAACCTAAAAGTTAGTTTTAAAAATATTTTTATTTACATGGTCAAAAAGTTAATTAACAGGGTAACAGTTTAGCATAAAAAGACTTACATTCAAGCCTATAATTCATGGTTGTAATTCAATATATTCTTATTTAATTTACTTAATGTAAGGTTTTAATATCTAGACTAGATTGTATTGCTTATAGTAGGCTAAGTAATTATTGTTTGTGTTTTCATAGTTGTTTATTAGCATGATCGTTTTTTTTTAACTTATAAAATTCTTAACTCTTATATGTATGGTTATAAATGTATTTGAGTGGCTTCATTTAGTTATTTTAACTTATATTTGTATTAAAAGATTAATGTAAGACATCAAAGGTTTTCCTTGCGTATCCAAGTGTTTTTGAACGTATCTTGATTTTTTATATTGTATCCATCCGATACGCTCCGATATGTATCCTATATTCGACATACCCATATGACACCCGATACCGATATTTTGAGCCATGGGTTTCTTTAATTTTGCTTTCTAAATAACGCTTGCTCTTGTATGCTAATTTTGATGTCAAAACTTTTGAAGCAATCATGCAAATTTTCCTCATCCATACCCTTCTGCTGTTTGTATTACTAAGCTCTGCTAGTGCAAGGACAATTAGCATTTGACTTAGGCTGCATGTATTAAACTTGTCCTGAAGATCCCTTGCCTATTTTGGTCTTGAATTTGAGTGTGTGGGTGGCCACTTATACTCTAGCTCATGTGGTAAATACCATCGCAATATCAGGCCATGGTCTTAGTCCTATTTGGTTTAGAAATCTGATTCAATATCGCTTTTCTTTTACCAATTGTTGGAACTTGGGAACAGCCAGGTTTCGATCACCTGTTATTCAATGTCGCTTTTCTTTAGGTTACTAGAAGGATGTTGTTCTATTGTTTCATCAGTTATGGATGAAATGCTTAGACACTATGAGCACAATTAGTCCACTATGCCTGCTCTTGATTTATTTGGGTTAGTGGTCATCTAAATTCCACTTATTTGCAACCAGTATGCTGTGTAATGCTTTTACAGATGCTGGTATGTTTTTTTAGTGCCTTACAAAATGCATACCATACATGATGTTAAACCAAATATTCCTATTTTGCAAATTTTAATGTCTGTCAGAAATGACCGATAAAAAAAATGTTTGTCAGAAGTGTTTGCAGACTTGCAGTCATAGTAAGGAAGCTGGGGTTCGGGAATAATTCGCTGGGGGTCTCGTTCGGGAAAAAATCGACAAAATCTGGCAAAGTTGGAAAATTTCAGAAAAAATGGAAATAATAAAAATAAATTTAATAATTATAAAGAGAAAGTAGCTTGATATTTATCAACCATAGTTACCAAGTTAGAGTTCGAAATTATTCGTCTAGGGAAACATTTCAATTTTTTTTTTTTGGCTAGACTCAAAAAAATCGAAAATAAATCAGCAATACATCGGGCAAGCAATGAAAAAAAAATTAAATAAGATTACTAATTATTAAATTATAAACAAATAAATTTCATATATTAGGTATTTATCTGGAACTTTTTCAAAAATTCGTGAATAATTTGTGAAATTCGCGATTTTTTGAAAAAGTTGTGATTGTTTCAAAAAGTCATGAATAGAACGGGAATTAATCATTGACAAAATAGTCGCGTATTATTCGAGACTTTTTGAAAAATTGGAGAACTTTGTTACTATGTGCAACACATGTATTATTTGTCCAGAAAAAAATCTGTAATATTGCCATTTTAGCAGTTGGAAATACATGTTACTAGTACTACTGGAGCTGATTGTTTTCATTGTCAGAATTTCCTTTTTTTAACTTAGATTTTTGTTCTTGTTATTTGTCAAGCAGCATTTACATATCTAAGTTTGATTATTTCATGTGAAAACTTGGTAGCATTTGGACAGTCTAAAAAATAGAGCTTATTTGACTTCTATTTTAAAAAATAAGAGTTAAATCAAAATAAGACCGAATGTTAAACATCTATTTCAGAGCTCTATTGTTAACAAGTAGGCATTTTGCCTATGTTTCTGAAAGTGAAATAAGTTTACCTTTTAAAACAGAGTTTATTATGCTAAAGTAACTAGATGTTTAAACGTCATTTACGCTGAATTGTTGACAGTTTTGTCCTTAAAATTTCATTACATCCTATTATTTCCATAGTGACAAAGTCAGGAATAATTCAGCAGGGTCAAGTTTGAAAGGAATAAAAAAAATAAAAAATAAAATAATAATTGTAAAAATATATACAACAATTTCATTAAATAATATACAAAATAAGTAGTTTACTTGCCAAACTAAAGGAATTATTCATGTTTTTACGATTTATTCGCGAATAATTCGACACACATAAAATTCGTGAATAATTTATGAATTTTTCAAAAATCCGCTGAATTTTGATACTTGCTGCAAATGCCCATCAAATAAGTGATTATTTGTTTGTATTACCAACATGCTATTTAAAAATAAGAGTGTTTTTTAACAAATAAATTTTTTGTTTGAAAAAACCTAGAAAATAAGATCTAATAAAGTAGCTCTTATTATAGCAGCTCTCATTAGATCAGATTAGATTTGCCAAATGCCCTTTGTTGGTTAATTGATTTTTACTTCATTCTCTCTCTCTCTCTTAAATCAAGTATTGTACTTGTCTTGTTCGTGTAGTTGAAATCTCTACAAACAGTTAACATCCATATATAATCTAGGCTAGCTACCAATTAATCCAGAGGGTGATGACCTCAATCATGGTTCGAAAACCCGTAAACTCAACTCAACTCGAACGTTAGCCGGGTCGAGTAGCTCGGAAAATTAAAAAAAAAACTCGACTTGGTCCAACTCGGAATATATATGTAATAACTTTGAAAAACTTGGGTTAAAAGAACTCAATGTTGGTTTTACAATCTCAAACCTAAAAATTAGGTTTAACAAAACCCATAGTAGGTTGTATTTGTAGACCCAAAAGAATATGATGCAAAAATAGTGTGACGTTCGAGTTTAGGTTTAGAAATGATAAAATATCTTATGTGGCTCGACCTAGTCTGGTGAGTCGAAAAACTCGGTTCGACTCAACCGAATAGCTCGACAAATACTGTCTCTTTCGAGTTTTGAGGTGACTCGACTCGAAATTCTGTCGAGTTACTCGGGTGACTCGAGTTTTCGAACTATGACCTCAATTATCTCCCCTTAATAGGGAGTGTTTGGGGGGGCAAATCCTAGATGGTTTCCTGATAGCCAATAAATGTATCGATGAGCGCATTAGATCCATGATTCCTGGAATCCTCTGCAAAGTCGATATCGAGAAAGCCTATGATCGTGTAAACTGGGGGTTACTAGATTATGTTATTCACAGAATGTGTTTTGGTTTAAAGTGGATGCAAATGTGCATCTCATATTCTCTTATTCTTAACGGTAGCTCAGTGGGTTACTTCCCTATAGTTCCAAGGGATTGAGGCAAGGAGACTCGCTCTCTCTATTCATTTTTGTGAGTATCAGAGGCCTTAAGTGGAATGTTGTCTAGAGTTGAGGGGCTAGTGTTCGAGGGTTTCTCGATTGGCCAAGACCCTTTGCTTATCTCTGACCTTCAATTTGCAGACGATATCCTGATTTTCTGCAATGCATCGAGTAGGCAATTATTCTACCTTAGATGTTTACTTAGATGCTTTGAAGTAGTGTCAGATTGTCAGGTCTGCGAGTGAATTTTGCAAAATCAGAGATTGTGAGTATGGGTGGAGTTTTAGACTTAGATCAGCTTGCGGTCTGATTGGGTTGTCGAATGGGATCACTTCCATTTGTGTTCCTGGGTATGCCCTTGGGAGCGGGTTTCAAAGCAAAGTCAATGTGGAGGCCAGTGGTCGAGAGATGTGCTAAATGATTATCAGGGTGGAAATCACACTTTCTATCGAAAGGGGGAAAGTTAACCCTCATTTATAGCACCCTCAGTAATCTCCTGACATACTACATGTCCACCATCGCTGTTTCCCTTGAGAAACTTCAGCGGGAGTTCCTATTGTATATGAAGTTGATTCATTCAAATATTATTTAGTCCCTTGGAAGCAAATCTGTCATCCTAAGGAGCATGGGGGTTTAAACCTCAAGTCCCTGGTCCAAGTCAACAAAGCCTTGTTAGGAAAATGGATATGGAGGTTTGGGGCGGAAAGAGAGTTTGTGGCGTGCTGTGATCATAGTTTGAAACATCCTCGATATTATTGATATATCCTCGATATTTCTGATATATCCCCGATATTGCAGGGTAAATAGTATTTGTTTCATGTATTTTTTTCTTACAAAATATCCCCGGTATATCTCCGATATTTCTGATATATCAACTGATATTTCCGATATATCTCCCGATATTTCTGATATATTTTTATAAGGAACATTGGAAGAAATGTCGACGATTTATGTCGGTATTGCAATCCCAGGACGTATTTACATGGGGTATTATAAATCGTACATCATATCGTACAATATCAACGATATATTGTCGATTTCGTACAATATTGTGCGATATTCTGTGGAGTATTGGTTTTAAGCTATAAAAGATAGCCAAATTATGTTGACAGCTTATTTACTTTAAATATCATTTAAGTAAATGGTTTTAGGTTACACCCCCCATTTGAATTATAATTTTTTTTCCTAGATCTAAATTCCTTAGGAGTAATAAGTTAACTTTTCAGTTCAAGAACAAAATCCACATTTTAGTGCATTTTAGGGATTATGTCAAAATTTCAACTTTCAAATGCTTAAGTATTTTTCAAATCTTAAAATTGTATAAATTTTACCATATCAAAACATTATTAAAACCTAAAAGCCCGGTGAAAAGTCTCATATTTTAATCTTCAAAAATATTTTCATCTAGAAGTCAAAAAGTCAACTAACAATTCACAAGGAAAAGACTTAACATTCAAGCTTTACAAAAAAATTAAGCATATTATGGGTACCCTCCATTTAACATGCTCTCAAATTTATATTTCAAGAAAATCATATGGATATATTTTTGGGTATAAGTGGTATGAATGAGTATGGGGAACAACCTTATTTGATAGTGTCAGTGACAATTGTGCTCTTGGGAACATAATTAAGCATAGTCAGAGGATCAATATCCACATAGATTTTTTTTTTTGTGTATGAGCCACGTCCATATGGGTATAGAGGTGTACAACTTCATTTGCCAGTGTGGTGACAGTTGTGCCTCAATACTCACAGTATCCACCGATGGGCACTTTGCTATATTTTCGATCAGATGACTACCATCGTTATGTACTTGAGTATACATTAATGCACCATAATGTGATGAACTTGGCACAATATTATACATTTGTGGATAACTAATATTATCACCATCCTAGCTGAGAAAGAGATGACTTTAAACCTTTGCGTAACTCCTTTTGGTTTTGATTGTAGTTAATGGGATGAGTTGGATTATTATTATGTATATTGGTATTGTTATGAATCTTATGGATTATATATAAATTTATTAGATTGAGAAATGAATGATTTAGGAATATGAATCAATCATACATTGTGTCGTCAACGCACATCTTTGCCCCTTCCCATTGCATTTTTTATGTACATTGTTTTTTAAAATGTTTTTATTCTCAAAGGTGTATTAACATCTATTTAACATTTCCTGAAGTTCCACTGTAATATTCAATGTTTTGCCCAATTTGTTTTGTCATTTTTTCATAAACACCGATAAACCAAATATCTTGCGATATATCTTTTTTTCACGGCTTGACATGTCGAGCGATATCGACATTTAGAACCTTGGCTGTGATAGTGGTCAAATATGGGGAATCTTCGTGCTAGGTCCCGAGTGAGGTTAGGGGATCCCCCATGGTTTGGGCTTCTAGAAGGGCATCATGGTGAATGCCAGTTTAGTTGTGCCTAATTTTAGGTTTAGAGTGGGGCAAGGCCCCTTTGGAAAGAGATAAATAGGAGGGCGTTTGAGGATTCGTTCTCCCCCCCATCTCTTGTCTGTGCTAGGATTAGACAATAGGTCTTGGATTGGAGTCTAGTTAGACAATTTGTAGTGATCGCGGAGGGGTTGTTGGGGGATGTCTTGGGTTCCTAGTATGCCAAGGGAGAGTATTTTTACATATCCTTTTTGCTCTTGTTGTCTAGATTTTCTAGCTTTTCGAGTTTACATGCCTGTAATTATTTGTAGTCTTTTTCATTATATATATATTTTCCGGAGGTTTTGGAAGGATGTGTGGTCATATTTTTTTGTTAGCCACCGACAGGGAGGCTTTAATAGAGGATTATTACAAAAGGCGGGGGGAGGGGGTGGTATGGTCTTCGAGGATGAGACAAGTTTTAAATGATTGGGAAATTGAGGAAGTGTCGCGATTTTTGGCGCGTATTAGCTCTGTTTGCTTGTGTCTAGAGGTTACGGATTGCAGAATTTGGTCTAGAAGCAACCATGGTCGTTTATCAGTAAGATCACCTTTACAGTCTCTTGGTCTGGCCCCCTCGGGCTCGTTCCCTCATTGGATTGTGTGGAATCCGGGAATTCCCTCAAAGGTATCCTTCTTTCTTTGGAATGCAACACTAAATAAGATTCACATGTTATCACTTACAACATAGAGGGTGGAGAATGACTAACCGTTGCTATATGTGCCTCCAAAAGGAGTCTGTGGACCATTTACTCTTGCACTGTCCTATTGTGTTTGGTATATGGGGTTATTTCCTCTCCCACATGGGTGTAGATTGGGTCTTTCCCTCTTCCGTCACAACTTATTATCTTGTTGGTATTTAGTCAGTGTGGAAGGTGCTTGGGAAGCGATTTGGTCGATTCTCCCTAGAGCCATATCTTGGACGATATGGAAAGAGAGAAACTTGCGAGTCTTTGAGGACTCTCCATTGTTCCCTCTCTCGTATTTGTGGTTGGTGGCATTGCAGTGGGTGGGGCTTAGACGTGATGGGGAGGAGCTTTAGGAGGTTTTGGGTTGATCGTCACGTGGCAGGCTAAGCGGTCATGAATGCAATCTTTGTAGTTTGCTTTTGAGTTTATTTGCTTGTAAACTCTTGCTTCATTTGCTTTCGTGTTGTTGTATATTCCTACTCCTATTTTAATATACTCTGTTTGTTTATCCATCAAAAAGAAAAAAGGTGGCTGCATAGAACCAGACATGGTTACAGGGGTCTAGACCTCTAGACTGGGCGCAAGAGCGCCCACTTAGGTGAGAAACATATGTATGCCTGAGATTCCATTTTGAGAATGTGATTTTAGGAATGTTTTAAAATCTTTGTACGCATGAGTCGACAATGAGAATAACTAACAAGGAGAATAACTAACGGAAATTCTTACTTCTTAGAAGACATTTCCTCTCGCCCATTCATTGATCAATCGGTTTGAATTGATATACCAATGATGCATTTTTTTTAATTTGTCCCAAAAAAAGATGAAGGTTGTGTTATTGGTTTATTTATTTTATTTTAAATTTCCTCCTTTATTATTCTATCCCTTTTTCCATGTAAACAACATAGTATCATTAGCATAAGAGAAAATCATATGGAGTGTTTTATTTTTCTCAAATAAATTCAGTGTACTTTGAGTTCTTTTTTATTCAATACCATAAGATTAAATGAATAAATTTAATTTAATAACATAGGTAAATTATTGGCAATACTTATTTTCTTCAACAAATTTCCAAAATTTTGGGTCGGTTTTGTTACCAGAGTCTCAGGTGCTTGCCAATGTTTTAAAGGCTAAGGCGTGAGGCGAGGTGCTAGGATCTATTGAGGTGTAAACCTCGAGGCACGATGCTTATGCATCACTCCCTCATTTTGTATAAAGCGGGCCTCTACAGGCTGCCATGTGTCAATTATCACTTCCTTAACCGTCGTTAAGCTTAACCAACCCAATGTTTCTCTAAAAATCAACGTTAGATTTATGAACTCTAAGGGTGAGTGAATCTTAACCACAATTCATGAGTGTTAAAAGGGGCATGGGGGGCGGAATGCATGTGCGCAGAAACTATCATTCTCCTATATTTATATATAATTCATCAAATTGCATATTTTGAATGCAAACAAAATTCATGGAAAAGTAAAATGGGAAAAAGAAAAACAAAACATCAGTTGTATTGTGTGAGGTGCATGCCTGAAAATTAAACTATAACGCGAGCCTCAAGGCTTGACTCTTGAGGTGTGCACCTCATGTGAGCCTCAAACTTTGGGGCATAAGCCTCAGGGGATTTAAGCCTGAGGTTGTACCTCGAGGCGTAAGCGTCACACCTTTTAAAATGTTGGTACTCGCTTAGGTGACCAAAAAGTTCAACAAAACCTAGGTTTGCATGAATGCTTCGGCAAAGGACAGCGCACTATCTACATGTACTTATGTGTTGTTTTTCTTGGTGTACATTTTCAATTAGCTGTCTGATTCTCATGCAGTCTTGGCAGCTCGGTTATATAAACTGTGTAGGTGTACAAAGTACAAATCGGTATTTCATCCTTTTCTTGTGATTCAGTTTTGCAACGCCATCTTGATTTCTGCTGTAAATGAAGATGTGTACTGGAATTGTTGGGCAGTGCAGTATGGTATCATGCATTGTTGTTTTTGTAATGTTGACGACACGCCAGCTCCAAAGATGTGGCAGTGTTTATTTTTATTTTATTTATCCATATAATGGGTCAAAGATGAGTAATGTAAAAATATTATAAATAGTCCTTTGGTTTAACATGTCTCGAGTTTAGAATTTATATTTCCCTACTTTTAATTGTTCTTTGATGCTGAATGGATTATGTGCTGACCTCCTTTATTTAGGAGTGTTGATTGATTTCTTCTCTTAAAATTTTATTTATTTGTTATTTTTTTTCCTTTGGTCTCACCTGTATTTTTTCTTTTGGTGGGTCATTTTGACTAGGCATCAAAAGAAGAAAGCAAAAACGTTTTCAGATTCCTCAACCAAGCAAGTAAACACAGATGCTTCCTCAAAAAGGTGAGATGTGCATACCTCCACTAATATTTGCTTCTTCTGTCATGGGTACTCAGACCTCTAAGTCTAAATTCGGGTTGCTAGGAGTGGAGGAACTTCGACCAGCAAATCAAAAAGTGAAGCTACAAAATCTGATGGTAAATCCAACGATGATGGTAAACATGGCAGAAAATCCAAAGATGAGATCCCTAAAACTATCAGGAAATTCAAGGATGCCAGTGGTGGTAAATCTAGGGATGACACTCGTAAAACCGGCATTAAATTGAAAGATGATGCTCAGAGATCTTCTGGCAAAGCCAAGGATGACACACCCAAGACTGTCACCAAGTCCAAGAACGAAACTTCCAAAAGTGGCAGCAAATCCAATGCTAATGGCACTGCTAGAGGGAAATCTGGTTCATCAAGGGTGCAAGAAAGCAAGGATGTGTCGAAAGGGGAATTGTCAGATTCGGCTAAGGCACAAGATAGTGAGACAAATAGTCGAAAGAAGCGACAAAGAAGAGTCAATGGCTGATGATGTAATTGACTCTTGACCTGACTATACTCTAGCATGGAAACTTTTTTGGTTTGGTACCCATGTTCCTCAGGTACGTATGATCTTATTTGCACTTCCTTTATTTTCAGTCCCCGGAGGCATACATCCATCTGTTGCGGCTGCTACTGCGCTTCGGTTCAAGGTGAGCCATGTATTTTGTACTTGCCATGTTTGGCATAATTCCAGAGTCTTGGCTAGCGATGTTAAAAATCACTTTTGGTGTGCTGTGATGCTGCTGTGGAGTTGGAGTGTTTTGTCTTTTTTGGGGTTGAAAATCTTATTTTTGCAGGGCTGCAGGAGTGGACTTGAAGCCCTTACCTTTGTTAAAATATTTCGTCGTAGATAGTGCTATAGATTAACCAACTCTGATGCAAGATGACTTCTACTTACTTGCCCATCTCTTGGCTGCTACAGCGTGTGAAGTTGAAGGTCCAGAAAATATACATGTAATTTGCAGATAGAAGTCTTGGTGGTATAGCTTGTTCTTTGTTAGCCCATGGCAACTTTCTTTTGAGTGCAGGTGATGCCTCAAAGCAATTCATTTTGATTTGTGAGATGGTATAGGCAATTAGAAACCTAACACTTGCCCTCAAACCACATTTCATTGTAGCTCTCTACCCATGAAGATTGGCCGATGACGACCTGATTCGATCTTTTCGAGTTGGTCTTTTATTGTTGGTAATGGGCTCCAATCTCTGTAAGCTGAAGGGTTACTGATGATTTTGCAGGGTTTGCTGTGCTGTAGAATGGGAATTTGTGTAAAAAAAGGGAAAAATGTGGATTGCTCATAGCATTCACAGGTATAAGACAGACTGAGACGGGGTTCACAATCCCATGCTTGAGAGAACCTCTTAAGCGATAATATGGTGATGACATTTGTCCCGTTCTGTTATCCTTTTTTAAACTTTTTGTATCCTAGTATTTTTTTGGTTTAGTATTGATCCTAGGGTTATTGATGACGAATTAAGGTTAATGCGGGTCAGGATTGCTTAAAAGGTTTCTCTCAAGCATGTGGATTGTCCTGTTTCCATACAGAGCGAACTTTCTTCGTTTGACCATCTGGAGCACACGAGTAAGATACTCTGAAATGTCAAAAAAAAAAAAGTATATGATAATGTAATATCTCCATGCATTTCACAAAAAAAATAAAATAAACAAAAATAATCTCTATGCATCACACGACCTACAGCTCTAGCTGAGATTTTGATGTGTGTTAATTTAAGGGAGGTCTTCGGTGGTTCAAGTCTTGGGGATGGAATTGGGAGTATATTAGGTTAGGGTAGCCAATGTATGGTGACCTTATAAATGTATATATATCTTTAATATAATTTAAGACATTAATTTTTTTAAATATAAATGAGTATAAAATTTAATTTGGTCTTTTTAAAAATAAAATTTATATTTTTAGTTTTTTTTTTTTTTCTTTTAAATTGATTAGAAGTAATGGGTGAATTCATTGGACTTGGATACAAATATTGTATTTCCATATTAATTGGATATTTATTCGAATTTATATAGTCGGATATGTAAATAGATATGAATTTTGATACACTTATAACCCTTCTGAATTTACTCTGTTGCAAGGATTATTTGAAAAAACATTACTCGAGAAAAAAAAAGTAAGGAATTAACCAAAATGAGCCAGCCAAAGGCCTTACAGGGCCTGAACTGGTTAGGTCCAGCCTGGGCTTAAAAGATCAAAATAATTAATTTTATTTTTGTTATAATATTTGGTTAATTTTTTTCTTCTAAAAAACCGATGTCAACCTAGCACTATCTCTCTACCTCGATACGGTCTTGGGACCGCAATGCAACCCAATCTTCAGTAAAAGTTATAATACTAGTTATATTTTAATTTTAGAGAATGAAATTGAGAGAAATGAAAGGATTAGAGGGACATTGAGTGAAGGTATGGTAGCAAATTATTACCATACCCCCATTACTAATACGTAATGGAGGGTGTAAAAGCGAATTAATATTAATAAATATTATCTCCATGTACATTAGTTAATAGTTAATGGTGTAGTATAAGAGCGGAGGGCCGGGCTGGGCTCTATTGTGTTTCCCAAGCCTGTCCCTTGTATCAGCGGGCTAGAGATTTCGGGCCCAATCAGGATTGCGGGTTTTTAATAGGATAAAAAGAAGCCTCGTTTTTACGGGCCTTGCAGTAATTCATAGAGAACTTGAAATAGTTACAGCTTACCACCTGAGGGGGTGGTTCAGTGGCTTCCTGTGTTCAGCGCCATCTAGGCGTCTTGGGTTAGACTCTGTGGGGGCATTGATCGTGGCCTTTCCTTGCCGGCTCACCCTCTAGCCGCATGCCGGGACCCACTGTTACTCGGGTGGTGGGTGCCTGCTATGGGCAAGCTTAAATCTGGATGTCAACCCGGGGCCAGGGCCTACGGAACCGTGACGCTACTCCGGAGCTCCCTTTTTATTAGAGATTAAATATGAGCCGGAGAGATAAGCGGAGACATCTTGCAATAACTCCTGTCCTATGTAATTTCTTAAAAGAAAGGACTAGAAACTTGTTTACCGGTAACCAGCCCTAATTCCAATGTTCCCAACTCTCAGGTCGCTTTATTCTCAGCTATTGTGGGTACCAACTAATTCCAACGTGCACATCTCTTTACTGTTACTGTGTTACAGCTATTGCGGACCCATCCAAATCCCAAGGTGGCCATCTCTTCCTTCCTTTGAGTTGGAGACGGAGAGTTTAACCGGTTATCTAAAAGGGGTTTTCTTGTATATCAGCTGTGAGGTTTATTCTTAGTTTGCAAATACACTGTTGAGAATAACTTCTCAACAGAATTGCAAATTAACTCACCATTCTTCAATTGTTAGACAAAGAATCTCATTCTCCCACTTCCGTTTAATTGCATTAAAATAGGTTTTGAGAGTGACTATAGTACCCTCGTCATATTTAGTGGATTATCTCCCTATGTTAAGATTTACTTACTCTTACTGTTAAAGCATCCCTTGCTTTTAGAAGAAAAAAAATTAATCACATGGTTTAAAAATTATCAACCATAATTCAAGGGCAGTTAAAGGGTTGTTCCCTTTTCATTGCCCTTTAAATGTGGTTAATATCACAAACCCTTAGGGGTAAATTGGTTTTTATAAAAAAAATTAACCATAGGGAATAAAACTTGTTATCCATAGTTCAAGGACAGTTAAAGAGGTATCCTCTTTTTACTCCCTTTAACCGTGGTTAAGATTTACTAACCATTATGGTTTAAGCATCTTGATTTTTAGAAATAAAACAACCACACGGGTTAAAACTCATTAACCATAATTCAAGGGCAGCTAAAGGGGTGTCCCCTTTTAAATTCCTTTAACTGTGGTTAATATTTACTAATCATTAGGGGTTAATGCATCTAACCTAGGTGTTTAGAATTTTTTAAAAAAAAAATTAACCCCAGGGGCTAAAACTTGTTAAAACTCAGTTCAAGGACAGTTAAAGGGGGTTCACTTTTAACTCCCTTTAACTGTGATTAAGAGTTACAAACCATTATGGTTTAAGCATCTAACCTTGGTTTTTAGATGAAAAAAGTAATCACACGGGTAAAACTTATTAACCATAACTAGAGGGCAGTTAAAGGGGTGTCCCTTTTCTCCTCCCTTTAACTGTGGTTAATATTTACAAACCCTTTGGGTTAAAGCAACTAACCTTAGTTTTAGAAAAAAAGTAACCACGAGTTAAAACTTGTTAACCATGGTTCATGGACACTTAAAAAGACCATGGTTCATGGACACTTAAAAAGAGGAATTGTGAGATTATGAAATATCTTAAGGGCATAATAGTTATTTTATTAACAGTTTTAAACGAAAGCCTAACAAAAGTAAGAATCGATGATGCCGATGGAAGGAACCACCGGAGATTCATCCAACTTCGATACCCTAAAGGCAAGTGCGTAGGAGAGAATGGACTTCATCCATTCGGACAAAGCCCATGCCTCCCCTAACCAGTTGTGCTCTGACCAGGCTTCGAATAACTCTGAGATCACCGAGTCCCTCGGGATTCGAGGGGTCAAGAGCCTAATCAGGTAAGAGAAAGGAGGTTAGCTGGACGCACCAAACAATGCGAGTCAGGGTGGCAGATGGGTTGGTTGATCCATAAACCAGTGCGTAAGCCAACCAAAATGGAATGAGAACCTGGCTTGCTTTAGGTTTTGCGCATTGTTGCTGATTCAGCTTCTTTGGATGCTTCAGTGGATAGCGATAGATAGAATCCCCATAAAAATACCACTAGATCGCTGGGAAGAACTCCCATACATGGGCCGACCGACTAAATGGATATAATCCCACACCATCATCGCACAAAGGAGCATCCCGCAAAAATCAGATCCCGCGGAAAGTTTCAACTTCTCTGTCCAGCTGAAAAAGCCCTTGACTAGTAAGCTGTGCGCCGTGCAATCAGCACGGGTGCTTAATGTTGATAGTGAAACAAGTCTGATTTCGAGAAAAAGACTTTTTTATGTGCTTCAATAGAATTACTAGGAGTAAGTGCTATAGCTTGTTTCCAATACTCAGCAGCTTGATCGGATCAAGCCTCCACATTACTATGACACAATCAAACCCGAACGAACAAAATGTTTATTAGAGTAGTTCCTCGGGATACTCCCCAACAACTGGTCAATGGAAATGCTTGGTGCACTTAGGCACGAAGTATAGACTTGACTCCTTCATCGTACAAAGTGACCCAACCCTTAGAGATAGAGTTGGAAGAGGAAGAACCCTTGCCGTAGAATCAGAAGAACAAGCATGTACCAGAATATGCCGCTATTGTTCCTAAAGAGTTTTCCAACAAGCCTTATAAGGAGCTTTAGGAACTTTGAATAGTTGTTTGAACTATGAGGTACATATGAACGATCAGTGCTAATATTGACATCTTTGTCTATCATTTGATAAATGATGAGTTAATTTACAAAATTGTTTTTCATAACAATGTATTTGCAAACTAATATAAACCTAGAAGCTGATATGCAAAAAACCCTATCCAAAATCCCAAGGTGGCCATCTCTTCTCAACCTGAACCTAATATCCTCTCTTTCTCTTTACCATTTGAGGGTTATTGAGATTGTGTTAGGAAGGACTAAATAGAAACGTAATCTGAGAGTAATCCTTGTTACGGTAGTGATGAGATATCATCTTCTAACACCTACATGGAGCACTTATCAATGTAGGGTTATTTTTATGAGCCACCTCAATGATCTACAAGGCTTTCTCAAACGATGAAGGAGGTCCGGACTCAGATAATGATTACAATAGTAGTTGAGTTTAGAGTTGAGACCCTATTTACTTGTTCTTGTTTATCATTAAAATACACCTCATGTTGCCATGCATAATTTGAAAAACTTATGTCTTTAAAAATGGAGACAAAGAGAGAAACGTGGCTCAATCTGACAGCCCGCTCTCAAACTCTTCCAACTGCTATTTTGCACTGCCTAAAGTGAATTGAGCAGGAAATCAACACCCATATTCTAAATTGATCAAAAAATCTCATTTTTTCCTGGTCTAACTATCTCCTTTCACAGACTCCATGAACCACACAAGGCTTTTTAGTTCTAATATATGTAAGGAGCATAATAAAATGGATAAAAATGACCAAAAAAAAGTGCATCATCTAATTTCATTTTCTTACATCCCAAAAAAAAAAAAAAAACCTCTTAAGTTCACTGTAATAGAGATACAAAATCTGCTTCAAAAAATAAAGTACCCACCATCTCTACAAATTTTTTTTTTGATCAATAACGCACTTTATTAAATCAAAGCAAAAAATACAAAGAAGGGAAACAAGCAAACACATACAGAGTTTACAAGCTAGTAAACTTGAAAACGACAGAGAAAGACCACCCACATTCTCCCCCCTCTAGGGAAGCCAAACACTAAAACTCAAAATTCAGAATATCCTCCCTAGAGCAAAGAACCCCTGCCTATTCCAAGATGGTCAAACGAATAGGATCACAAAGTCAGGACATTGTGGATGAAGCCTCTTCAATAACTCTCTCATTCCTCTCTTTCCAAATTAGCTAAGAAATAACCCTACGAAGGACTCCCCACATCACCTCCCGAACGCCTTCACCTCTTTCCCAATTTCAACCCTCAAGAAGATTGCTCAAGGTCAAACGAAAAACTCAAGTCACTCCTATTCGAGACAAGAAAAAACTCCACACCTCTGTTGCTACCGAACATTGCAATAAAAGATGGTTCACCGACTCTTCTACATGGAAACACATAAAACACCTATTGGCATACTCGAACCACGATGTTGCAATTGATCCACTGTTAGTATTCTATCCAACACAGTAGTTCATAAGAAGAAAGAGACCCTTGATGGTAATCCTGGATTCCATACTATCCTATGTGGAAAAGACCCACCTTCTGAGGGTAGAAGAGACTGATATAATAGTTTAACTGAAAACCTCCCTTGGCTATCTTTGCTCCACAACCTGCAATCCCTAACCTCAGGATAAATAGCTGACGATGAGATACGATCCAAGAGCCGGAATAAGTCACCAATCTCCCAATCATTTAGATCTCTCCTCAACCTTGGGCACCAAACCACTCCTGAAGCACTCCTATCGTACGATTCTTCCACGAGCACTTGCTTGTCTAAAGGTAGGCCATACAGGTTTCTAAAGTCATCCATAAGTCGTGACGATCCTGACCATATATCCTCCTAGAACCTTATTTCCATACCTCTCCATGCCCTGTAACGAAAGAACGACACCACCAAACCCGCCGTAGCCATAATCCCTTTCCAGAAACCCAAACTGTGAGGGCCCCTAACTTCCCGAGGAATCCAACAAGAGTTCTCCCCGTATTTGACTACAATCATCTCCAGCCAAAGACTAGTCCTGTCCTCTCCGAATCTCCATACCCACTTGCCTAACAAAGCTCTGTTCATTTGAACTAATGGTTTTAAACTCAACCCTCCATCCTCCTTTATTCGACACATCTGAGGCCATGCCACCAAATGATACTTGACTTTATCCCCTTTCCCATTTCAAAGAAACTCCCTCTTCCTCCTTTCTATAATGGTTGTTACTGAACGAGCAATAGTGAGAATAAATAAGTAATAAGTAGGCAAACTCTGTAATGTGCTCCTAATTAAAGTCAATTTCCCCCTTTGGATAAATAAGAAGACCTCCACCCTGATAATCTTTTCTCAATACGATCTAAAACTGGGTTCCATACCGATTTCAACTTGTAACTAGCTCCAAGAGGCATGCCTAAATAAATTGAAGGAAGAGTACTCACACCGCAGTCTAGGCAAACGACAAGGTGATTCATAATAGGGACCTCCCCTACCTTAATAATTTCAGGCTTAGCCAAATTTACATGGAGGCCTGACTTTATCTCAAAACAACGAAGTATACATTTGACATTGAGAAGGTCCCTTCTTGAAGTCTGACTAAAAATAAGGGCATCATCTGCAAACTGTAGATAACTCTACAATTGCCAGCGAAATATTCTCAAAATTCAAATGTTGTGATGCTGCTACCTTTAGATCCTGCAAAAACAATAAGAAACACACACAAACATATAACAATATTTTAGTTCTAATATACGTAGGGAGTATAATAACATATGGATAAAATGGCAAAAAAAATTATCACCTAAAAAAACCTTTTAAGTTCATTGTAGTTAAAAAAAACCTTTTAAGTTCATTGTAGTAGAGATACAAAAAATAAAGAGTCCAACAACTCAAAAATTCAAATGTTGCGATGTTGCTACCATTAGATCCTACAAAAATCAATAAGAAAAACACATAAACAAAAAGTTATTTTGCTATTTGAATGGTAAAATTGAGACTCTTTTGTGGCATTGACTTCCAAAATATTTCTACTTCTCATACCATCAAAATATGCATTTTCAACATCCTGAGTTTTCATTTAAGCAAGAGAAATGAATAAACCATGTAAAGTATGCATTGCATAGTCATAATGTCTTTCTGAACGAGATTCCTTTTCAACAACTTTAAGAAATTGTAACATTAGACCGTTTCTCCACAATGTAAAAGGTGTTTTAGTATCAACTTGTATCATTGCACTAAAAAGTTCTTGCACAACTTCTTGCTTCTTGACATATCTTGTCCATCGATCCCAAATATAATGTAATGGAAGTGAAAATCTTTTTCTTAATAAGACTTGCCACTATATGTCTACAAAGAATGCCTTCAAATTCAAATTTATGACATGCACAAACAACCTTAACTTCAGAAATATCAAATGTCACAATGAATGACCTATTTTTCCGATTGTCTTCAACCACCCTATAAGTATTCACTGTACCATCCTTTCTGATTTATGTTAAGACTTGAGCTGACTTTGAAACAATTATTCTTGAAAAATATTGAAAATTGTTCTTGTGTATTTGCCTGCAGCTTATTTCTCCATACACCATAATGTCTTTGGAACGAGAACTGAATTCACCATCTCAAAGTCTTTTTCACTCTCAGCAGTGTAACGATTATTTAATGCTTTTTCAAATTGTACAATAAAATCACTCATCGATGTTTTTGAATTCACATATTGCTTAAAAAATTTGTTCATGCTTTCACTCCTTTGGATAGTCGACATTCCAACACAAAATGTAGTTCGTAATAGGGATCCATCTCTTACGAATGTCATATAACTTTTGAAGCCACCTAAGCCTGCCCTTATATAAGCAGGCTAGAAACTTTGGGCCCAACCAGGATTGCGGGCTTTAAGGGTAAAAAGAAGCCTCGTTTTTGTGGGCCTTGCTCTAATTCATAGAGAACTTGAAATAGTTGCAGCCTACCACCTGAGGGGGTGGTTCAATGGCTTCCTGCGTTTAGCGCCATGCTAGGCGTCTTGGGTTCGACTCTGTGGGGCCATTGACTGTGGCCTTTCCTTGCTGGGTTGCCCTCTAGCCATACGCTTGAAACCTAGCAATGTGGGGCTGTACTTGGGACCCACTGTTACTTGGGTGGTGGGTGCCTGCTATGGGCAGGCTTAAATCTGGACGTCAACCTGGGGCCAAGACCTACGGGAGCCATGACATCACTCTGGAACTCCCTTTTTACTAACCCAAAAAAAAAAAAAAAAGGGTACGTTAAAGGCTCTTTGTTTAGGATGATATTTGGGATTTACCTATCAAAATTAAAGGTGGCATGAAGTGGTTCACAAATTATATCGTTTATAAAGTAGATTGTCTATTGAGCTCTCTTTCATGACCGCTTAGATTTAGCTAATCCCTGTTTGTTTTCCAAGAAAATAGGTCAAAACTGAGAAAAGAAATCTTCTCTCCTCCCTATATTTTCACCTATTTTCTTGGTAGCCAAACAGGTGGTAAGTGATTGCCAAGGATATACAGAAACAGATAGTGATTCATTTACTCTATATAAAGATAGGATATGGTGACTTAGTCCCCTAACTTAAAATTATCCCCAAAGAAGTGGAACTCATCTCTTTGGATTTCACCTTTTTTTTTTTTTAAATATATAGAAATTCTCAATGTTCATATCTACATATTTTAATTCTTTTCATTTTCAAATTAATAAGTCTAATAATCTTCTAAATGTCAATAATATCCTATAATATTCACATATTTCCCGTAAGCATATTACAAATCCAACATACATGTAGATTCCATATGCATACCATTTTTTTTTTTTTCACATTTGTTCTATATTCATTAAAATAATGTTTTATTAATTTGATTTCATTAAAAATAATTAAAATTTTTATTCTAATAATATTCAAACATTATCTTCATCCAAAACGAGAGGCATAACGGCAGTTATAATTAGAATAACCGTTAATATTTACCAATTAATTAGATATAAAGCGTAATAGTCATCGGTGTTAATAACGTTTAAAGAAGGTGGGAACTCTGTACTGGCATTGACATCTAAGTTGTTAATGAAGAATTTTACTCCTAAGACATAATTTGATTAAGACAATCGCACTTACATGATTCTCAATATTCTAAAGAAAACCCATTTTTCTAAGAAGATATTCTAATTCAAAGTTGTTAATTGAATGATTGAACTAGTTCCAGCTTGTAATCCAAGTCAAAAGCTTCTCTAAAGTTCTACTTGATTTAATACATAGAGGCATGATCTCCTACCTCCTGATAAGGTACTTTTGCCTACCAGAGTCGACTGACTATTTGTCAAAATTCCTCCCCTAATACATATTACAATGTATGAACCTCTCTGATACAAAAATTAGATTGATTAAACGATTTTAACCATCTGATAAGAAGAATTTGTATATATATATATATACTATAATACAAAGAAATAAGACTGATTTTGGACTACAAACTCTAATCTTTTGAATTTTAGAAGTGCTGACGTGACACCTCTAAGAAAGATATGGATTTTAGGGGATTATAATAGGTGGGGGGGAGGGGATAGAGAGAGAATATATAAACGCATTAATTCACAAGATGGATTTTAGGGGATTATTATAAGAGAGATAGAGAGAGAATGTAGAAATGAATTAATCCACGAGATGAATTTTAGGGGATTATGATAAAAGGGATAAAGAGAGTGTAGAGATTTTTATTTTTGTCTTTTATTCATACTCATGCATCGCACGGGGTCTTTGCTAGTATATATATATATATATATATATTTTGGTCTAAAAAAGATCTGTCACTTTGCTGGGATTCGAACGATTGGGATGATTTTCGGTCTGATGGATCTTTGAGATGGGCCCGAAAATTGTATACAACATTGACAAGATCATAATCCGGGGCCCATATATTAGTACTGGGTCTATCCCATGTGGGCCCATGAAGCATATCATATTTTGTTATCATTCTCTAAAGAAAATAATCCCCTCCTTGGGGCGAGGAGGGAAAATCCATTTCACCCCTTTTTTTGTCACCACGTATCCCTTTTTAACTATCTTTAACCATGGTTAAGATTTATTAACTCTTAGGGTTAAAACATCTAACCTTGGTTTTTAGAAAAAAAATTAACCAAAGGGGTTAAAACTTATTAATTATAGTTCAAAGACAGTTAAAGGGCTTTGTGAAGGCGAGGAGAAATAGTCCCCTCCTTGGCCGAGGAGGGGATTATTACTCATTCTCTAATTCTCTTCTCCTTGAAACAACATCATCTCTGTTACTGGGAAAAAAAAACACCATGCCACCATCTCTCCTTATAAATATTAGAAGGGTTGACTATAATGTAAAGAGGAAATCTTTAATGATGATGGGCATTTGCTTAATTTACTCGAATAGATAATAGATTTAAATATATAACAAATAGGGATACAAGATTGGACTAAGGACCATCTTTCTTTATTTTTGTAGAATTTAAGTGACTCTTTTGCCATCAAGTCCCCAAGCCTTTGCAATTAACTAATACCTGTCCTTCGTCTATGATCACGACCCTTTTTTTCCTTCTTTTGTTTTTTGTTTTTTTTTTGTTTTTGATCACAGAGAAGCAAATCAGACAGCTAAGATTTTCCAAAAAAAAAAAACACGGATTTTTTAGCTCATATCTTAGGAAATGCTTTTAAAACCAGGCCCTTAATTGAACCGGGGTTCGCGGTTGGGTGGTTCAACCGGCCGGTTCGGTGGATTTCTCTAGTGAGACACTTGGGGTTTAAATTCTCTCGCTCTACTTAGTTTCTTTCTCTCTCTATATAGATATAGATAGGTCTTCCTAGCCCATTATTTCCCTAAAAAAATAAAATAAAAAAGTCCCTAGGCCAACTTTGTGTCCTTTTCCGTATAATTCTGTGTAATAGTTAGACTAGAATTTAGATAAAAGGAGGTAGAATATACGTCCCCATATATAAAGGGTCCTTGTGATGACAAAAGAAGATAATCATGTTTGATATGCATATATATATTTTGTGTAGTATAGTAAGTGGTGTATAATAATAAGTGGATGAGGTGTAAAGAGAGTCTCTCACCTGAAGAAAAGTGGGGATGTGATTGGTACAAGGACAGATACCTACATCTTTGGCCACGACAATCAGCTTTACTAAAGCTAATTCCAGTCTTAGCAAATCCCTCTCTCTCTCTCTCTCATGGCTTGAGAACAGAGAATATTGTCTCTTGTCCATGTAGCCTATCTGCCTTACACTCCAGCATCTAGGCTCAAATCAAGTCACAGTAGAAGGAACTTCATGTCAATCCATGAATTACATTTTTTTGGTCTTTAATTTCCTCTAAGCTATGTACACATGGTTAGTGATACTAGAAAGTGACACAATCAGGTGTTAAACCTGGATTGGAAATTACAAACATTATCAATTGTTTGCTTAAGCTTAGCTTATGGAGTGAGGAAAATCTTAATTTTAAGATAACAAAGGGTGTAGGATTCTTCATTTAGTGGTATATTGTGCTTTAATTAAGTAATTAAGGTTATGGGATGATCTTCAATTTTTTTTAATGGATTAGAACTCTAATAACCAATACCTTATATAAAAAGTAGTGTTATACTATCAGTACCGGATCCATCTCTAGAAAAACTTGTTGAAATCATCTCCCACCAAGAGCTTTGGAGCCATGGAGTCTAAAGATGGTAGAAATTCTGATTTATTGAGAATTCTTGAGTGATTACAATAATCTCTGATAGGGTTTATATAGAAATTACATTGACCTCAAGATAGAAACCTAATCTAATCAAATCTTTGATTGATGCTAATTCAATATTGTCAATGAGATCTTGTGTATCTCATACATATTATATCATTATTTCCTTAACATAATATCTCTCTAATAAAGATCATATGCACGGTAAAGCGATGAAAATTTCTTGCATCATTGTCTTTAATGGTTGAACAGGTACCCTCCATTGATCCTTGAATTATTTTTGACTAGACCCAATACTAATAAAGTCTAAAAAAAGGTAAATAAAACTAATTTAATACGAAAGGCTAACCCTCTCATTTGTCTAACTTTTTTCTAGCTTCCTCATTAGTATGAACAATAGGGGTTCTTTGTTCATACTCAACCTCATTTTTACTCATTGAGTAAGCTAAGACAATGATGTGATCTTTTGGACTATCTATGAGCACCCTGTAATGCACTCTCTCTACTCCATCGTCACCTCTCACTAATAATACTCAGTGGCTTTACTATTACATAGATCATTTCCTTTATGACTCCCTACTACACCTTTCACTTTGCTCTTTTGTTCTGGACCTCATGGTGAGGATCCCATAGATTCAATTTCATCCCTTACACGACTGCCATTACAGGTTCTTGGATAAGTTCCTCCCTAGCTCGGAGTTCATGACTTTCGTATTGGCGCACATCTGCGAAACTTGTCCTAGAAAAGCAACCAAATCGGTTTCGGATCGCGTTATCTTTGGTCATGGAAACATGTCGAAACATGTGGTGACATATCGTTGCGCTTTGGTTGGTGATACAGAATCCCATTAGTAAGAGAAACTGTTTCACAAGTGAATCAATCTTGATAAGTCTAGGGATGTAATGGAAAGATCCTCGAATTGTAGACTTCATAGCTTGGAAGGTTTATCTGTTTATAGCAGTGTTAACACCAAAATCAGACCAGATGGGCAAACACGACACGTATCGTGCCACAGAAGAATCTAGGTCAGACAGTTTGGCTAATAACACACCCACTAAATATTCCTGATTTTCTTGACAGAATAATATGTCTAAAAGTGCCATCACCTTACCTTACACTTCCAACTAGTGAAATCATCTTTTAGGGTAAGAAAAATAATTTTGGAATACAAAAGATGGACTCTTATGCGAGAAGATGTTTCAGATTCTCTTACCCAATGTAAATCACTCAAAAATGACTGAGACCATATTAAACTATCGAATGTTGGTATAAACATAGGTCATGTGATTTATTGAAGCAAGTACTAGAATTTGTCAATCTCATGGGGTACTAGTCTTGCATTTCTACATCTAGATAATGTTGTGAATCGCGCAACAACCCATAATGATAAACGAAATACCCAAAAGATAACGAAAACAAGATGCAAATAAGAACATACACAATTTACATGGTTCGGCCAAAGATGCTTTCACATATCCACACCAGTTTCACTATGCTCCAAAGCTAAAAAACAAACAAAATTGTTACAGGGTTCTCACGCACTTTCTCTCCCTCTCTCTGAAACTCATTTTTTCACTCTCATCAAAACTCTAGACATGACTAATTTATATGTTTGGTCTTCAATTACAAGAAAGGAAACCAACAAATATTTGGTCTAGGGGTTCCTCCTCCGAGTCCCAGGGCAGGGGGCGCGCTACCCCCTGCCCTCCCCAACAAGCTAATCGTGTAACTCGACCCACGACTATTTGCTATAACGCAAACCTGCTGAGCCTAGTGCAATTAAGCTGCATTCATAACAGATAAATCAATAATTATTTTTAATGAATACACCCACATCACTGAAATGTAAAACTGAAATAATCCTAAAGGATGATTATATTCCGCAATGTGACATTTTCCTCGGAATGCTTTTTCTGTTATTTATTTTTGCTGGTATATTTAAATGAACATTTCTTCCTTACAACAACAATCCATTTGATTTTTCTTAATCTTAATCCATTTCGATATCTAAAGCTTATGCTTCTTCAAGATGGTATTAACCTTCTCCTTTTGATGGCCAACAGTTCTTGCTTTCTCTTGGTTAGACAGATTTATGCAGTGTTATGAGGCTATTCGACTTCGAAGGTTCTACGAAAAGTTTTCGGTGTAGTCACTAGTTACTATTGTTAGAGATCGAACGCACAGAAATGCAATGATTCGAATTCTATGAACATCACACTGAGACAAAGCGCACCTTCCTAATTGGATTAAAGTTTGTAGAGCATTTAATTATAGCCATATAAACATTTTTTGTGAAAATCTTTAGATATTATGAATTCTTTGTAGAATTTATTTTTGATGTCATGTTCATGTTCCTCAAAACCAACTTGGATATCGATGACGAGGAGACGTGGATATCACTCTAGGATCTATCACAATTGTATGATATTGAGATCGACATTCGATAATTTGTTTCCAAGATAATTATACTGACAAAGCCATGGTTTTGATCCATATGGCATGATCATGAAGAGCGCATAAAGATCGACATTTAAAAGAATATATAATATTATACTCACCATTCCGTCATCGAGAAAGATCATGTTCTATCATATCACGAGTAACTCAAATTCTTAAAAACATATATTTTAATCACCATGGAAAGGGAGGAGCAATGAAAGGGAAAGACCCAATTAATAACATTAAATACAACAAGCACTTCACATTGCAAAAAAAAGAAAAGTAATTTCATTGGGAAAGCACCTCTTTCTAAACCGGAACTTATAAATGAAAATTTATAAGATCTAATATGGAGATATTAATGGTAACATGAAAATTTGATCAAATCATATTATTGATTAGGACTCCAATATTAATTTTTACCAAACAACAGTATATATGGTTCCCAGTTCCCACATTAAAAAAAATTGGCATACTTCTCATTTAGATATTCCAAGCCCTTTAATGCACTCAGGGGCGGAGCCAGAAATTTATTGTAGGGGGGCACATTTGGTTTAAGGGACGGGGGTTCGAAATTAGAGCCCTCGATTTTTTTTTTACGACTAAGTTTATGGGTCATTTCATCTATCCATTTTGTACATATCCTCTAGGTATTGTTTCTTCTTATTTATGAGAACAGTTGTCTCCTTGCCCTATGACTATGCCCTATAAAATAATATAATATAATTTTTTTGAAAAGTTTAGGAAGCAATTGCCCCATTGTCCAATGATTATGCCTTATTAAATAATTAAAAGAATTTTTTTTTTTGATAATTCCATGGGACAACTGTCCTACATACTAATCTTTTACGGTTATAACCAAATTAATAAGAATATGGTTAAGTACAAAAGTCTTTTAACTCTAGTTAACAGCTTTAACCTTTAAAGTTATATATTTTTTTTCTAGAAACCAAGGTTAGGTGGTAGAACCCTAAGGGTTAGTGAACCTTAATCACAATCAAGAGGTATTAGAGCATCTCCAACGCAATACTCCAAATCCTTACTCCATTTCGGTATCTCCTCCATATATGGAGTTCATGGGCACCACTAAAAAGTTTTTTACTCCAATGCATCCATCTCCAAAACACTATTCCTACTCCAAAACACTATTCATTTATTATTTTCAAAAAACAATTCATATTGAAAAAATTCGGTGAACCTCAAATCTAAGGTTTGAGTTGAGAACTCACAGTTCAAGGGGATGGTTAGGTCTCCCTACAAGTCTATCTACCATTTTTAGCATTTTAATAATTAAGTTATTAATTAAGGGATAATGTACTTTAAAGTGCAGAATATGGAAAATAATTAAACCACAACACAAGGATTTTTATGTGGAAACCCTTCCGGGAAAAACCACGGGACCTAGTCCAGCAATGAGAATCCACTAAGACAAAGTCAACAAGAACTTACAAGACTCGAACTTGACTCATTCGGACTTGACACTACGATCCTTCAGTTCTTAGTCCTTCACGTCTTGAAAAATCATCACGTACTCACAAGTCCTGTGATCAACCGCAGCCGCTCGTACTTCTCTTTGTGTCTCAAAAACAACCACAATCTTCCGATCAATCTCCGTCAATGACGGCTTTGGATTCCATCGACCAAATCACACATCCACAATCCTTCTCGGATCGATCTTCTTCGCAAAGGCTCCGGAACACTTTGGCCAAGTTGTTCTATCCAGAACGGGTTGATGGTTTGATGAAAATCAAATCCTAGATGGACTCCATCAATGGGAAAGTCCAAGCAAGCAAGAATGATGCATTGACTTGCTAAACTAGGATGAGAGAAGGATTAACAAAGGGGAGGAGAAAAAATAGTTTCCAAAGTTTTTATGAACTCTATAGATAGTTAAAAACCTTCTCTATAGATACTCTCCCAAAGTTGCTCTCCACGAACTAGAAGAGTTCTAATTAATTAGAGAACCCAACCCTAGGAGACAATTGGGTCGATCCAAAGGTGCACTTGGGTCGACGCAAGTGTCTTCCAGGGTCGACCTTGGGTATTTGCACTCTCTGTCCATTTTTACCATACATTTTTTTCGAGACTCAGGGTCGACTCTATGTGCTCAGGGTTGACCTTGAGGTTAAAACCCGTTTTTAAAACTTCATTTTCAGATCTTGCTTTCTTCATGAACAATGTAGATCTTTTCGACATAGTAGATTTGATATATTATAGAGCAAAATCCGAGCTACGGTTTGGGAGATATGCCACCTACAAGAAACCTTGGTTTTTAAAAGAAATTTCAAAATTTTCAACTTGTTTTGCACTACATATCTCATCACTTAGGGTCCATATGATTAGTCTAAACCATTTCCACCTAAGGTATCATATTATGGTTAATTTAAGTCAATTCCCACCCAAGGTAACATGGTATCTATATCACTTACCATCCTATGAGTGAAACGAAGATTGTGATTGAAATTTTTTCAACCGGTCTTCTTCGGTCTTCAATGTCGCTTGTCGTGGATGCTTGAAGGTAATGACACAAGATACACACCTAATCACCTAGACTCACTTGTTTTGACACCGGAATAAGCCAACACATAAAACATGGACTTTACACATATGTTTTCTTCCTCATTTTGCCTCTCAAACTCAATAATTCATCATTTTTGCCTCTAAAACTAAATAATTGGCCTACAAAATTTCCACTAATGATTAAAAATAAATAATTAATTGTACGGAATGAACATTTTAAGAAGAAGACTAGTTAAGTTTGTATCTTTTAATTAAAAAAAGTGTCAAAAATACATTAAAAAAGACTAGTGGAATCACAAGCACTAGATTAACAAAACAAAAAATTACAAGCATTAGTAAGGTGGTAAGTCATTTCCCCCCGTATCTACCTTGATACTAACTAAAGCTACTAAAATCACCGTGACTAAAGGTAGCGGATGATCCACCTACTCTCCGGAATTACGAGCCCTTTTTTAAAATTAAAAAAAAACTGTTTTTAGAATTTTTTAATAATAAAAAATAGTTTTTCAATTAAAAAAAACTATTTAAAAAAAAAAACCAAGGATGGGTGGGTGAATCTTAACCACGATTAAGGGGTGTCAAAAGGGATACGTGGCGACCTCAATGGGTGATAACCTCAAGGGATGATTGGGTGATACCGTAGAGGATTTGGCTTTTTTTTTGCATCTTTTATTGATGAATTAATTTAAAATTTAAACAATACTTAAAAAACATAAAAATAATTTCAAGATAAATGATAATTATTAAAATAAATTAAAAGGATACAAATGACATTTTAAAAAAGATTGGAAAACAAAAAAATGACACAAACGGTATCTTACGAGGATGAATAGTGCTATGGAGATTGATCTCCATTTTCTATCCCCTCAATATTTGGAGGGTCACTATAGCACTTTGGAGCATCTCCTCCATATGTGGAGCACGCTTGGAGTTGCACTTTGGAGCCGGTACTCCATATATGAAGATATGGAGCACGGTTGGAGATGCTCTTAAAAGGGACATGTGTTGACCTGTGGGTTGTAATCGATTCCAAGGAGTTTGTTTATAAGGATTCTAAATCCTTAGTAAACTATATTTTAAAAAAAATTAAGAGGGGTACCCACCTGAGATAGAATCACAGCCAATCACGATTGAACTCAGGGAGAGTTCAAACACACTCATAAGGAAACACATGTCCCTTTAATCCCTATTAACTATGGTTAAGATTTACTAACCTTGAGATTCAACAATATAACCTTAGATTTTAGAAAAATATTAAACTCCAGTTAAAGATTTTTAACCCTTAGTGTTAATATTTTTTAATATATTTTGAAAAAGCTAAAGTTCTATTGTTGAACCTAAAGGTTAGTAAATCTTAACCACAGTTAATAGGGATTAAAAGGGACATGTGTTGGCATGTGAGTCCGATTGAACTCTCGCTAAGTTCAATTGCAATTGGCTGTGATTGGATCTTCATCCACCTCCATGCCCCATGCTAAGTTGTTGGATCTTCATCCATCTTAGGTAGGTTAGTAAAAAACTTTTTTTTCCCAAAAGTTTAGGGCGGGCACGCGCCGCGCCCCCCCCCCCCCCCCCCCCCCCCGAATGCTGAATGCACTTGCCTAAAAAAAAGATCTGTATATTTAAAAAGAAAAAAATGATTTGTGAAGATCGTATATGAAATGACAATTAAAAGATAATTTGGTCTATGGAACAAAATCTTTATCATTTATATTTTTTGCTAGTTCCATATTTTGATTGGGTTGTATAATAGTTTTTTCCTTTTGTTAGAAATTAATCACAGCCTCACGGGTATATATTCAATTTTTATCGGCATCACTTTGAAATTGAATTTTTATCCAGTATATATTGGGTTTTATATATTCAATTTTTATCCAGTTCTTGTCACCTTGTGCAAATGAACAAAACACCTGATAAAAGAGAAAAATTTTCGGAAATAAAGAAAAGATAATTTGAAATCGATATATTAATGTCAAATTCGAAGATAATAACTTAGAATATGAAATATCAATTTTCATTTTTTATTTAAAAAAATTTTAAGGTTGTAATTGCTAATATATAGTTTATTTATGAAAATTGTAGACATCATCACAAACTATAATATTAATGGAAATAACAGGTTTTTCTTGAAAATTTGCATTTCAAATTCCAATTCCTAAACAGATTTGATTTTCAGAAAAAATGCCTTCTGAGGCACTGTCACATTACTGATAATGTTATTAAGTGTCTTATTATCTTATCCCATGCGGACGAGGTAGACACTATTCACCTTACTATGTATATCTCTTCGCGTTTGGATTAGATATTTTTGGCTAAAAATCAATACTGATAAAATTGATTGTGTAGAAATTAATGGTCAAATAATCATTTTTTTAAATAATAGTGTTCGGAGAATACGTAGATGAGTCTCTCAACTTTGTATTCTTAGAACACTATTATTTAAAAAAATGATTATTTGATCACGAATTTCAACACAATCAATTTTATCAGAATTGAGTTTTGGCCAAAAAAATCCAATCCAAACGCTAGTGTATAATTGGACTTAGAACAAATTGAAAGTAGATTGGCCTTTTATTTATTTGAGCAGTAGATTCTTTTTCACATGTTGAAATGGCCTATATGGTGTGGAGAACATTTTACTGGAAAACATGAAGTTATTTTGTCATAGTGGCAGTCTGTTTGAAATATTTAATCATAGAACAGCCGATTAAAATAAGCTCAGAAATCCATTCATGATTAAATTAGAGAAAAAAAAAAGGTGATAAAACTTGTAGTCATTATTCCGAGATTTATAATTCGAGTTTCTTAAATTTTCACGGATGCCATGCCCCAGAATGGAATGGGGACCCCCAAGCAAATGAAGTAGCTTTTGGGTACCCCTATCCTCAATTTGGGTAGGCATATCCTTGTATCCACACATCCCTTTTGTGATTAACATAATCACCCCATTCTTCACCTAGAGGTGCAACGGGTAGATTTGTCCGAGTGATTCGACTAGGTAAAATATCCTCAATTGAAATTTAACTTTGTTTATTGCTTGAGATTCTCTACTTTTATGTTTCGTCCAGTTAATTCAAGTCTGATTGTTTCTAAATTGACACGTGTCCTATTACCAAGCATCAACCTCTGGTTAATGCTACCTCTCAAATATTCTCTCCATTCTTATTATTAAAATTCAAATAATTAAGGGCTAAGTTTAGATTTAGTTGAACTTGATTTGTCATTTTCTAAAGCTATATTAACTCTAATTTTGACCTTTAATTATTTGAATTAAATGATTAGAATTTGGGAATACTTTGACTCAAATAAAAAGAATGGTTCGAATTAATAACCCAACTTAATTGAATGAAACATAACGTACAATAGAAGATCTAGAGTCATTTATAACAGGTTACGAAAGGCAAACCAGAACCAAACCCAACGAGGATGCTTCAACTTGCTCTCCCAACCCAATTATTAATAATGTAACTATGTTAACCTAGCTCAAATATAAAATGGGTTGAGAAAATTAAACTGAAGCCCAACCCATGGTTCCAAAACCTCAACTTGAATACTAAAAATTCAAGCGGGTTGACGAAGTTTGAATTATTGTTTAAATACAAAGCGGAGCTTTGCTTCCTGTGGAAAAAGTAGAGCTCCCTTTTTCTTTTTTTGATCTATAAACATGTTTTACAAAAAATGCCCTTATCTTGCTCTATAATCATAAAATTATAACTGCCTTTACACTAAGAAGAAGAAAGCTCTGATTTTCCGTCATAAAGATAGCTCCCCTCTGGGAAGCTACTTTGTGCTAGTCACCACTCATTTGGTTCGGGTTCCATTCTCGAGAGAGTGAGTGTTGTAATCTCCACCACCCCCTAACTTAGACCTTGAGCAATAGTTCACTCCATGAGGAGTGAACTATTGCTCTCTGCTTTCACAAAGATGCCTGTTGTGAATTCAAATTAATTTTTAACTCTAGTTAAAAAAAAATTATTTATTTTTCTAAAAACAAAGGATAAATGGATAAATCCTAAGGGTTAGTAAATCTTTACCACAGTTTAAAAGAATTTAACTGGGAACACGTGACAAGAAAAAGGGATCCAAGATGCTCCTTATTGCATCACTGACCGAGGAGGTAATAATTTTCCTTAGAACTTATGCTAACTTATTAACCGGGGGTTGCAAGCCTAACCGCTTATCCGTCACAGAAAAAAATAAAAAAGGCAAAAAAGAGAAAGAAATAAAGCTCCCCCTCCATATTACACTCTGTAGAATTATCTTTAGCCAGGTTACTCACGTTTATAATAATAATAATAAAAAAAAAAAATTCTCTCCATTTGATAAATTATATACCAGTTAACGCAATAAAAGTTTTATTTTTAATTTTCGAATTTCAAAATTCAAACTTCCGAGTTTAGAGCTTATTCGGATTCTTAGAATAGAAGAAAATAATTTAGAAATTAAAAAAAGAAGAAAAGATTGCGGCTAAATGATAAGATTACTTTTAAGTCATGTCGCATGAGGACATTTCAGACATTTGTCAATGGATCATTAGCGAACCCTAGTAAGAATGGCCGACCAAATGACCCCTAGTAGCCTAACCATGGCTTCACTTCTGATCTCAGAGAGAAAGAGAGAGAGAGAGAGAGAGAGAGTATTTAGTTAGAGTAAGGCAAAGCAAATCCAAAAAGCTTTGCTTTTGCTATTTAATATAGAAGAGAGAACTAGAAGAGCCAGTAAACATCCAAAACGAAATGCTATTGTTTCTCTCTCTATTCATGTAGTTTCGCTTTCTAGTTTCCAGAGATCTCTCGCTCTTAAATTCCAAAACCCCTTCTCAGAATTCACACCCAGGTACGTGAATCACCATTTTTTTTTCTTGTTTTCAAGACTTCTAAAGCTTTTATATCAAAAATCTCGATCTGGGTATCTCTCTCAGGCCTTCAATTCAAGATAGAGAGCTTGAACCAGAATCTACAGTTTCAAGTTTCAACCCTATGCAGCCTTGTAGTAGAGAAATGCAAGGAATGGGTTCCATAACGGCTTGCTTGAGCCCCTCTCAAATAGCTCTTCAAGAGCTTCAAAACGCTCAACAACAACAACAAATCCAAAACCCTCCTCAGGTTCAAATTCAAGGTACCCACTTCGATCCTTCGTCTCACGACGATTTTCTCGAGCAAATGTTTTCTAGCCTTCCTTCCTGGTCTGAAATCCCCGGAAACCCTAAATCTCCTTGGGACCTCAATCCCCCAAACCCCAATAACAACAATCACAAGCTCTTCAACATCCCTATCGGTTCATCTTCAAACAAAGCAAGAGATTTATCAGAAGATCCGGAAAATCTTCACTACCCATTCGACGAATCCACACTACTGGCTTCGAGACTCAGACAGCACCAGATTAGTGGGAGTTCTTCCGTAGGAAAACCATTAATGCTTCAGCAACATCTTCTCCTTCCCAGAGTAGTCGGAGGCGGCATGGCGAGATCTCCGTCGGCTGCTTCTGGCTCCGGCGACTCGGCTTTTCTTCCACTTCCTTTATCTCTAGGTAGTGCCGATTCTTCTGATCATCGTCTCCTTGTCGACCGATCTCACGACGATTCCGTCGACCCTCCGTTCAAATCACCAAACCAGGTAACTCTCACTACATTATTATTTAAAAACAAAAAAAAAACTATGATTTCATGTTTAAATTTTTCCAAGTTTTGATTTTTATGTGATTTAATTATCAGGTGGGAGAGGGTTCAGTTCAAGGTCTCTATAATGGATTCCCTGGATCTTTGACGCGAACTGCTCAGGCAGCGAACCAGCAGCATTTCCACCAGCCCCAGGTTGATAAATTTCCATTTTTTAATTAATTTTATTACTTTAATCTTAAATGGGTATTCCTGGGGATCTTTTTTTTGGCTTTATTTCTTGCAGACTGGATCGATTTCGACGCAAAACTATGGAGCTCCGGCGACCGGAATGAACCAACCGACGGCGACGGGTTCCACCGGAGGTGGCACGGCTCCGGCGAGGCAGAGAGTTAGGGCAAGGAGAGGCCAGGCTACTGATCCTCACAGCATCGCTGAAAGAGTAAGCTAGAAGATTACTACCGTTATCCCTTTTTTTTTTTTTTATATTCGGTAATTATAGGAAAAAGGAGAGGGTAGAATTGGAGTTTCCTTTGTCTGTTATTCATGGCTTCTATTCGATTCTTCTGAGAGACTGAGACGGGAGTTTCTGTGGCAGTTACGGAGGGAGAGAATTGCAGACAGAATGAAAGCTCTGCAAGAACTGGTGCCCAATGCCAATAAGGTATTTTTGGCTTATTTCTATTGCCCTTTTGGTCATTTTAATTATATTTTTTATTATAAAAATGAAATTTAGATACCTGAGACTCTCAGTCTCAGCTTCCGACTGCAAATCTCCACCTTCTGATCATTGTGACTGTACTACTACCACTACCCTTGTTTGTAGTAATTTGAAAACGCGTCAAATGAGGGTATTTCAGTAATTTACTACCAGTATCGCCGGAGAGAAAAAGAGTGTTGGGTTGTGTTGTCGTTCCTTCTTTATCTTTTTCCGTGCGTACTTGAAAAATGATTACAAACTACAAAGGCGCGCATGCGCAGGAAGGGATTGCAGTATACTTTATCTAAAACATTAGGGCTATATTTGTCTTTTCACTGATTTGGACTTCTTTGTATTTAAACTGTTTATTTTTTAATATTTCACTTTGGTTTTTGCTGTTTGGAATGACAGACGGACAAGGCGTCGATGCTGGATGAGATAATCGATTATGTGAAATTCCTCCAGCTCCAAGTCAAAGTAATATTTTCTCTCTCTAACTAGCTGTATTAAAGAAGAATCGATTCCCTTGCTGCCATTTTTGTTTGTTTTTTAATTTTGGTTTTCTGGTATCTTCTCTCTGTCCTCTCTTGCTGTGTCCAGGTTCTTAGTATGAGTAGATTGGGAGGTGCAGCAGCTGTTGCTCCCCTCGTGGCTGACATTTCCTCTGAGGTAAGCTTAGAGAGAGAGAGAGAGAGAGAGAGAGAGAGAGAGAGAGAGAACCCAAATTTTTAATTTTTAAAATTTTTTTGGGGTATAGATAAGGGAAACACTAAATACACAATCAAACACACAGAATGAGACCTATTTTTTTGGGTATAGATAAGGGAATACTAAAGGATAAAGCTTCTGAGACCCCCTTAGGTCCTACCATGTGAAATTGGCCCCACCTGAAATCCCATGCTCTTAGAGCATGGTCTCGGCCCTAAGGGGGTTCTCAGTAGCAAAGTCCAATACTAAACACACAGAATTAGACCTAAGCAACTGCCATGGTGCCATAAGAGTAAACCCGCACTCACTCCAAAGGGCCTAACTAATGGAGGGGTTGTAGACCCTTATACACGTTTCTGACGTCTAAGTACCTAACCACTGTGGGACTACAAGGGAACACAAATAGCTGTAAGCATATATATTATTTTTTTTTGGGTATGGGTTAGAGAACATTAAACACACACGACCAAACCTATAATAACCTCCAAGGTGCCATAAGGGGGAAGCTCTCATTAATTTCCAACATTTAGACCCACCCTAGCACTAAAAAATAAAAACATTTAGACCCATCATCTGTCTCTCTCTAAATTTGCAATTTTTTTAAGCAAACCTATTAGATTTCCAGGAAAAAGAAAAAGTAAGGAAAGAGAATGAAATAGCTAGAGATGTAAGCTGACTAAAATTCAAAGATCCCCATCTCGAATTGGAAAGAGAGTGAGAGGGGGATGTAACCATGACAAAAATTCAAAGACCCCGTCTCAAATTGTCAAATTTCTTACTTAAACTTCTAACATTTATAGACTATCCAAACAAACCCATCTCTTTCTTTATAAAATTTTAAAACTCTTGCTTAGAAGCAAATCTTTTAGCTTTTTCAGGGAAAAGAAAAGAACAATATCAAACTAGGGTAATGCTAACTACACTTTCTTTAAAACTCATTTTCTTTATAAGCAAGACGTGTGTTATTGTCTTCCAATAAAAAAAAGAGAGTGAGTCTCAAAAGAAAGTGATGCTAGTATTATTCATCAAACAAACCTCTCTTTAAACATTCAAACTTCTTGTAAGCAAACTTGGCTTTCCATTAAAATAAAGTGGAAAGAAAATGAAATGGATAGATGTGAAACTTGGATATATATATATATATATATATATATATATATATATAAAAGAGCAATTTTTGATTTCTTTGAATATGGAATTAAAGTTTTAAGTTATCTCAGTGTTTTGTTTTTTTTTTTAGTTTTTTAAAATAATTTTCAATTGAGTAATAATAGAAAGTCTTTAATCTCCATCTTTCTTTTCAAGACACGTAAGTCTCTTCATAATATCTCAAATGCTCTCTTAATATAAGATCGAATCACAGCCAATTGTGATTGAACTCGGGGAGAGTTCAATTGCACCCACAGGTCAACACGTGTCCATGTTAACCCCTATTTTATTAAGATTCACTAACCGTTAGGGGTCAACAATCTAACCTTGATTTTTTTAAAAAAACTTGAAAATATATTAACCCTAAGGGTTAAATTTTCCTAACCAGAGTTAAATGTTTTTCATTTTTAAAACAAAGGTGAGATTATTAAATCCTAACACTTAGAATCTTAACCATAGTGAATAGGGGTTAACAGGGACACATGTCGACGCGATTGGCTATGATTCGAACTCCTTAATATAAAATTATGAGGAAAATATAGTACATGAATAATGTTGTCTTATAATTCTCAAAATCCAACATTATGTTTAAGACTACATTTTTATAGTTAACAATTTTAGCTAAAATAAAGCTTTATTATACAAGTACAACCCAAACCCAACCCAATCAGCGTATTCAGGTAATCCAAATTGAGCTTAGGGTTGAGAAATGAGTCATTGGGTTAGGTTTGAGTTAGGCACTTTGGGTTGAGAGTAGAACTGAGTTGGGCATGAAAAAAGTGTTCCCTGAGTTGCATCCCTAGAAATGTAATGTGACCTAAATAAAACTTCAAAGAGCTCCCATCGCCAAACGGGATAGGATCCAGCCAATTGCAATTGTTTTCAAGACAATTCAATTACATATGTTGCATAGGTAGATTGGATGAGAGAAAAAAAAGACAGAAATTTAAATTTAATTTTTTTTCCTTCATCCAATTCACTTGTGCCACATATGCAATTGAGTTCTCTTGAATTCAATTGCAATTGGTTGTGATCCTTTCTTTCTCCAAACTATCCACCATGAATACGACAACCTACTTTCCATCTTCTAAAGCATTGGAGCTCCTTGTTTTTTTTTCTTTCTTTCTTCCTTTTAACAATGTTGATGAAGAAAGATCAAAATTCTAAGCCTAGCTTACTTTGGGAGGGGAATGATATTTTAGGGTTAGGTTAAGCATTAACCCATGAATTTATACCCCCATTTGGAAAAAAAAAAGAAGAAGCAAACTAGGGTTAAGATTTTGGCTGTTTTGCACCCATCTCTTGAAGTCACGAATCGTTTTTTCTCCTTTATTAGGAGTGCTTTTAGTTTTAAAATATTTTCTCTATCGTCCTATAGGGAGGTGGTGACTGTATCCAGGCGAGTGGAAGTGGGATGGGAAGGAGCAGTAACGGGACACAGACGGCGTCATGTAACGACACTCTGACAGTAACGGAGCATCAGGTGGCTAAGCTGATGGAGGAGGACATGGGGTCTGCGATGCAGTACTTGCAAGGCAAAGGGCTGTGCCTGATGCCCATCTCTCTGGCTACCGCCATATCCACTACTTGCCACCCCAGGAACCCTACCAACACCAACACCCACACCCACAACAACCCCCTCCTCGCCTCCAACGCCGACGGCCCATCATCACCGAGCATGTCCGTCCTCACCGTTCAATCCGCTACAATGGGTAACGGAGGAGGTGACACTTCCGTCAAAGACGGAGCCTCCGTTTCCAAGCCGTGATGACGGAGTACTGCTTGACTGACTGTTGGTTGGTAAGAGAGAGAGAGAGAGAGAGAGAGAGAGAACGTAGACGGAAGAAGAAAGCATGAGGATTAAACGGTCGTCAAGTCTACGAAAATAAGGAGGTCTAAGTAGTGTTTGACGCCGTATCTACATAGACTTGGCTTAAAGCTAACAACGAGACCTTTCAGTCCTTGCTTTTCAGTCTTTTTCTTTCTTTTTTACTTTATTATTTTCTCTTTAAATTAAGTCTCTTATTTCAGTGAGAGCGTCCATAATCTTTCATGAATTAATAATTATGATGAAATTAAAAAGCAAAATGCTTGTGTGAGAGGGAAGCCAAGCTCCAAAGACAGACGGTAAAAGAATATTGTTGCCAAAACCCTAATTTGCTTTTTGGATGTTCATATTCGAAAAGGACTTTTTGCTGCTGAGACCCCCGAGACCGTGCTCTTAAACTTTGCTTATGAGACCCCCGAGACCGTGCTCTAAAGAGCACGAGATTTCAGGTGTGGCCCATTTCACATGGTAGGTCCCACCTGAAATCTCGTGCTCTTAGGGCACGGTCTCGGCCCTAAGGGGTCTCAAAGCTTTATCCATTCGAAAATGTCTAGAAAACCGCCGCTAAAAAGTATATCTACAACAGCACCGCCGTTAGAATTGCCGTAAAAGGCTTCCCCCAACAAGCTATTCAACGACGGTTTGGTAAATCACCGTGACGGTTAAGGGACTTTTTGCGATGGATTTGAACCGCCACTAAAAGTCTTAAATTTAACGGTGACATGAACAACCTAAGGTTAAGAAGGGGTAGCATGAAGAATCCTAGGGGGTTATTACTGAGGTGTTGTAGTGGAAAGGGTATTTGAGGGTTAAGGGTTTTTTTTTTCCTTACCCAACCTTTACCCAGGGCGGAGCCGAGGAGGGGGGGAGGGCACAATTGCTGATGAATTTTGTATAAAATGATTAGGCAGATATAAAATATGTTGGGTTTAGGGGCATAGCTCCCAATTTTTATTTTGAGGATTAACTTTGGGGTTCAATTTGTCCATACATATCCTATAAGTATTATTTCTCACGTGCATTGCACGTGTGTACAGTCTAATGCACATGAGAGAAAGGAGTAGGGGAGAGCGACTGGGGAACCCTAGAGGTGAATGAATTTTAACCACAGTTAAGGAGTGTCAAAAGGACATGTGTTAACCCGTGGGTGCAATTGATGAGAAAGAGGTAGTTTGAGGTGGGTGAATTTTAACCACAGTTAAGGAGTGTCAAAAGGTGTAGATGAGAAAATGATAGTTTGAGAATTAAGTAAAATATTAAATCAAGGTTTTGTCTTAAGGGTAGTTTGAGAATTTATAACTTTAAATAGATTATAGATGAGAAAGGGATAGTTTGAAAATTTATCAAAAATAGGCTACCTTTTAAGAAATGGGTAGTTTGGTAAAGTATAGATGAGAAATAGGTAGTTTAGAAATTAAGTAAAACATTAAATGAAGGAAGATTTGTAAGACTTGTATATAATGATAATTTGGGAATTGACAAAAATTAGGCTACGGGGGTAATTTGGGAATTGACATCATCAGGGGGGGCTTCTCTCATTATAGTAGAGATAAGCAGCTATCCCCTTGTCATATGTCTGATTAAATAATTAAATAACATAGTGTAAAAATAGTGTAAAAATATATTTTGTAATCAAAAGTTTAGAGTTCTCTTTGTCCAATGACTATGCTCTATTAAATAATATATATATTTTTAAAAGTTTAAAAATGTTTATTTGTCCAATGATTATATCTTATTAAATAAAATAAGATGAAAGATATTTGTTTTCAAAAGTTGAACAGGGCAATTGCTCATGACTTTGCCTTTTTATTTGTTAAAGAGACGTATATTACTAGTCAGAGACCAAATAGTCCAAGGAAGAACAAGTAACACTTCTCAACTCAGAAGGCCCAGAAAGATCTCACAGACTGATATTGTGCGACATTGTGAGCCGCTAAATTTACTTGTCTACAAATCCACTGAACTTGGACTTAAACTTGAACTAAGGGGATAGACTAAGGTTTGAACATCTCCCAAAATTGAGCTAATTTCTCAAGGAATGTGAAAGACTAAGCTGAGCTCTAGAGGTTTTGAGCACGTAAGAAACCATCTGAGGAACCACAGCGGTGTTCTTGAAGAATGTCAAAGATTTCCTTCGAATCAGTCTCTAAGATTATTTGCTCCCATCGCCACCAAACCTATGCTTGCCGCTGAAAGATTCTAGATTGCAACACCATTCACATTAATCTTCCTCCACCCTGGAGGCAGAGGCAGCCACTTGACCCGCTCTACACCCCTTAGCAAACTATTCTTTAAAAAAAAATCAAAAGCTGAGAATTTTCTTAAACAGTGGTTAAGATTTTCTAACCATTAGGATTAAAAAATTCTAACATTGTATTTTACAAAAACCAAATTTTTTTTTAACCCTAAGGGTTAAACCTTCTTAATCGGAGGATTAAAGGATAGTTAAAGGGGCTTTTTAAGTGGTATTGAACTCTCGGACTTGTGCTTTGGTGTTTTCAATTGCAACTTTTTTTTTGTATTATTATGTATTTTTAATTTTAGGCAATTGATATGCCTACATGTTGGTTGAATCTTAATTCATTGTTTGGTACTGTTACAACTATTGACAGGATGTTAATTCACTATTAGGTACTGTTAAGTGTTTAATAATAAATAATTAGTGTGCGCATGTAATAGGAGGTCGTGTGGACAGGTAAAGAAATTTGATTATTGGACCGCGCTATCCGAATGCCGGTCCACATGTCCCTTTTAACATTCCATTCCTTTTAACTACGGTTAAGCTTAACTAAATTAATATTAATATTTTTTTACTTGAATGAACCTTAGGTGTGAGTGAATCTTAACCACAATTAGTAGGTGTTAAAAAGGAGAATGTGGACCAATGAGGATTGGCATTTGGCTAGATAGCCGAAGGTGCGCGAAATATTTCCCAAGAAATTTTCATAAGCAATTCCATGACTATTATATTTTGATAGTGGATGTGGTTCATTCTCAAGGTCCACCAAACATTTCCCAAGAAATTTTCATAAGCAATTCCATGAATATTATTTGTTGATAGCGGATGTGGTTCATTCGCGCGATGAGTACCTGCTTAGGGGTTGGGCTTGAATTTTTGTGATTTTTAAATAGGTCCCACCTAAAGCCCGACACGTTTACAAAAGGCTTAGAATCTCAAACTTGGCCCTTCCCTATCTAAGGGAATTTAGTATGAGATTTATGTGAAATGCGTGGACATAGTCAACGGGCCTGTATTTATTATTTGAGGGGGCTGTTAATGGGTTATTAAGTTATTGGCGATGTGCTTCCAACTTTGTTTGTGTCCTGTCTTTCTCCATTTCTTTTCATATTTTTATTTCTTTCTCAAAGCATCTGTCGCTATGAAATTGTGGTTTCCATTAGATTTTTTATTTTTTATTTTTGATTGGAAAAGAAAGTGAGAGGGACTAGTTGTTTGTTAGTAAACAAGTGGAGAGTATAAAAATCTTAGATACAGGTAACGGGGTGTTACACACAATAGATTTGGGCACGTATAAGAATCTTTCTAGTTTCCTGTCTCTTTGAAGCCTCTTTCCTAATTAGGGTCACACCTCCACCAGGGTGGGTGTTATCTCAATCTCGTCCATCTCATTTTCGGATATGTTTTCTCATGGTGTGCCCCGCATTCAAATAAGCAGGAACCCCAATGAAAGTAGTAGTAGAAGTTTCTATTTGATTTGTGTGAAAGAGCTAATTTATTGAATAACTTGGATTATTTATAATGACTCCACAAAAAAATTTATATATAGATTTCATCATCTCAAGATAGAAACCCTATTGAAACAAAATCATATCTAATCTTTTTTTGGAGGGTATAGTCATATCTAATCTTAATCAAAACAAACTAATTTATCATAGTCTAATATTATTTAAGGATTGTGATGAGATATATCTTTCTTCATTATTTCCCTAATAATGTGGTAATATAATAAGAGGGTTCACTCATCCCACTAACACTAATAATAACTCATCCCACTAACACTAATAATAGAAAAAAATTATGGCAACCAAAAATAAAAAATAAAAGTTTTCATTGGGTAATATAACATGATGACTTACTCATCTCACTTACAATAACAACTAACCAAAGAAAATTGAGAAATGCTAGGCTTAGATGTAGACTTCCAATTGCATAACAAAAAAAAAAAAAAAAAAACCACATGTTTCACCATTGTTTTAACTAGGTTGTCTCACACAGACTCATAGTGTTTGTAGTTTTGTGGGTGTTATTTGTGATTTAATTTATCCGGGAACTTTAGGGAAATTGAATATTATATTTTCCCCAACAATTGATATCAAGACTTTAGGGCTTTTTGATGTTGGATTACATCAAGGAAAATGACAAGTTATAATTTTGAGGTGGAGAAATTTGATAGAAAAACAAACTTTGAATTATGGAAAATGAAAATGAGAGACTTGTTGACTCAACAAGAGTTACATAAAGCATTGGATGGGAAGGAGAAGAAGCTTTCTTCTATGGATGATGAGAAATGAGAAGAAATTGATTTAAAGGCACTGAGTACAATTAGCTTGTGCTTGACAAATTGTATATTGTTTAATATGATCGGGGGAAACTATGGTGGCGGGTTTGTGGAAAAAGTTGGAAGGTCTTTACCAAATCAAGTCAATTACAAACCAAATTTTCTTGAGAAGAAATTGTTTACTTCAAGAATGAAAGAGGGGACTGTCCGATCACTTTAATGCTTTCAATAATGTCATTTGTGAGCTTGAAAGTGTTGGGGGTGAAGATGAAAGAGAAAGATAAAACGGAAATTTTAACTACTTTAAGTTGTGCTCAAACCAAGCTTGAGATGGATTCGGTGTGTAGTGCATTACTTGCGATGAGATTCGACAGAAGACAATTGAGGGATCATCGAGTATGAATCCGGAAGCACACATGACAATGACGCGGTCTAATGATCGTGATGACTTGTCTAAATTTCACTCAAGAAGTAAATCTAGACCTCAATCCAAGTCAAAGGGTCTGGTTACTAAGAAGGGTTGTTGGATTTGTGGGGTAGTGGACACTTTAAAAATGATTGTCCAAAGAAAAATTACTTAGGTTCTAGTTCGAGTAATGAAAGGGGTAAAGAAAGGAAGGATAATAAGTCAAAAGAATGAAGCAAATCAAGTTAAAGAGTTGACATCTAGTTTTGTTGATTATGAAGTCTTCATGGTGAGTAATAGTTCAAGTTTTCACCAAAATTGGTCTTGATACGGGTGCTACACATATGTGGCCACATAGATCATGGTTTAGCACATATGAGCATTGTGAAAATAGTTCGATAAAGATGAGAAATAATTCAACAAATAGAACTATTGGATTTGGTTCGGTGCGCTTGAAGATGTTTGATAGGGCAATTAGAATACTTGAAAGAGTCGGCATGTACCCGATATGTCAAGGAGTTTCATTACAATGTTTACTTTATAATCAAATGGTTGCAAATTCACCGGGCAAGGTGTAGTCCTAAAATTCTTAAAGGGGGTTCTAGTGATCATGAAAGGTGTTCAAATGGACAACTTGTACAAGCTATTAGATAACTCGATACTTGATGATGTGACTAGTATGATGGTTGAAAATGATAATGTTCATCTTTGATTGTGGCATAGAAGGCTTGGACATATGAGTAAGAAGGGGATAGAGATCTTGATGAAAAGAAAGTTCATTCGATCAATTAATTTTTCCGAGAAAAAATTTTGTGAGTATCGTGTTTATGGAAAGCAACATAGACGGAGTTTCAAAACAGGAAGTCATACAAGCAAAGATGGTTTTTAGGGAGACATGAATGGCTTTGAGTATGAGACTCTTAATATTAGCATTTATGGCTATGTGGATGACTGCATTTATTGTATGAATGAGTACTCTAGCAAGTATGGTTATGTCTATGTGTTGGAGGATGATAATTTACTAAATAAAGTGTACATAATCTTGTGGGCGAATGGGCTTTACACATGTGATGCTTGGGTGGTTATACTTAAATATTGTTTGTTTATGTTCAAGCTCATTGTTTATGTGCATGTATTGAAACTTAGATCTTCCGTTCAAGTGTCGTTGTGTGACAAGTGCCCCTTTTATCATCAATATGGATGAATCTGTTGTAAATTACAATGTTTAGTTTCTATGTGGACTACATTGTATTTAAAACTGATTTACCATGACAAAAATAAAAAAGTTATGTCTTTGATTGTTTACTTGTTATATTTTTTTCTTCATTCTTGACATGGGTACAATAGTGGGTGGTTTAAACATTATTGCTGTTACTTACATTGCATTTGAACATATCATTATGAAAGTAAGAGAAGAAGTACTCGAGGAAAAATCGACGCATTTGTACTGGTCAGTCACTCTGTCAAGCCAGGAGGAAAAATCGGCGCATTCGTACTGGTCAGTCACTCTGTCAAGAAAGGAGGAAAAATCGGCGCATTCATACTGGTTAGTCACCCAGTCAGGCTAGGACATCCCAGCATGAGTATGGGAGTTCCAGTGCTGCTGCGCCATCTCAACACTAGGGTGGGAGTAGTAGGATAGTTGCTGCGCCATCACAGCCTCATGGCGGGCCGTCTAGTCTGCCTATGCCACCTTATCCTGAGGTTTCCCAGTCCCAGCACATGGTTGAGCAGACAACATGTAATTGTGAATCATGTCATGTTAGTTACTATGAATTTGAAAGTAATTTAATTTTGTAATTCTAAATATCATTTAAACTTCATGCATTATTATTGGTTTTCATATACTGTGTTCAGACACTCAACGTCGCAGATGGACCAGGGGTCCAAACAAGCCGAAACCACCACTAACATCGGTAGCATCCATGTGTGGGTTAATGAGTTGGGACAGCCCACGAGCAGCACAGCGGGCGACTTATTGCGCTTCAATATTGGGGTTTTGTCTAAGGTTGGGCATGTTATCCCCATCAATTATCACCACTGGCAGATTGTCCCAGGCGAGGTGAAGCAGGTGGTGATAGATAGAGTTTAGGTAAGATCAATTAAAATCCAGAGTATTTTAAATAGGTCATTAGAAAGTGAAAGTGTATATGAGTGGACCAAACTATTTAACTCTATTAATCATTGTGTACCTGGTGCGTGTGGCTTGAGGGGTATTGCACGTATGTGGGACTAGTCAGGTGCTCTAAGAGGTCCGGACACCCTCTTTACCACAAAAAAAAAAAAAGATTGTACAGGAATAGAGAGTCGCCAGAATCACAAATGGCAAGCAATATGTCAATACCATATAAGAGAAAAAATTGCTCTCACTTTAACACAAGTTTAATGTGGTAATTAAAGGTTGTCTTAATCCATATAAGGATTTGTTTTTAGTTGGCATGCTAAACGTGTTTCCTAATAGACATATGCTATGGATGTTTGAATTGTTGGTTTATTTATTTATCCTTGTTTTTTGTTTTTTATGAACGTGATATCCTGGGCTCAGCTCAGACTAAATCCAATATGATGCACAGGTCAACCCCCAACCCATGCATCTGATAGTGAGGGGAGCTCAGGTATCAACCTCAAGACCTCTGGGTTTACGGTTCGTTCGTTTGGTCACTAGGCTACACTCCAGGGGTATTTATTTATCTTTGTTTTAAATTGCAAATTTCGGCGGCGTCAAAAGCATTTTATTGCTAACACTAGTGGGGTAAGTGGTCCATCTCCATCCCCCAAAGAACTTTTACGATTATATCAGGGTTACTATTTCTAGGAATTGATCCCAGACCTCTTTCAATAGGGCCACACCTTCAGATCCACGTTAGACGGGCAGTTGTGCATCGTTAGTTTATTGCATTTGTAAAATGTTACGTATTGTCTTATGACTTAATTTTAAAAGAGCACAATTTTGTTTACCTGGCATGGCATCATTTATAGGAGTTAGTTGTTAGGGTTAATGAGGGGTGAGTAGGACCCTCCTGTCATTTATACACAGCTTGCTAAATAAAATGGGTTGGATTTAGCTTTCCTCTTTATATGATAATATACTTACGTAGTCTTGATACTAGCCAATAACCAAAAGCCCAGCCCATCTACATAGTCGTGATATGGGCTTTGGCATCAATTATTTGGTTGTCATGGGCCTAGGCTAAGCTTGGGCCTTGTGACTTAAGACATGGGTTGGGTTGGGTAGTAATTACCTGGGCCAATCCATCCCATTAACGCCCCTCTCAAAAGAGCTCTCCAATGAGTCAAAGTTTGGTTTGGACGGTTTCATACCAGAGGGACCATTATAATTGGTTAATTTATTTGATAATAATATATTTCTATGTGTTGAGGCTGTGAGCATTTCTCATGGGTGGAATGCCTGCCCACCCTATGCGAAGACACCATGTGTATAATGAGTTGGTCACCTAATTAATCTTAGTTAAAATTAAGTCTTCAAAGTTGATCAGTATTAATTTTTAGAGTTTATAATGTTTATTCCAATTATGAAACACACATGTGTAGAGAAGCCGACCCCAAATAATACATATATTAACCATTATATTATGTTTATATATATATATATATGTGTGCGTGTGAGTGAAGGGAGGGATCCGTAGACATGAAATAAAATACATGTTAACACAAGCACATGATGTCAACCCCCTCTATTTGTTAGGCCCTTTTGGAGTTATTGCTTGGACTCACCAATATATGTATAGCACCTTAGCGGTTACCTTAGTTCTAGTTGCGCATTGTTAGGTGCTTTATTACCTTTTATCAAAAAAATATTTTAATATATATATTTATACATCTAAAATATAGAAGTAAAGATGTCGGACTGGGTTGGTTTTTAAGAAGCTAATCCCTAGCCTCGCCAACACTAGTATGGGCGTACAAAATCGAGTCCATCCCTAAATCTATGATAACCGAGCAGGCTTTTTTTAGGGCGGCTAACTTACACCCTTGCTTTCCATCCTCTACGGTTTGAACCTGACTGGTAATTAAGTCTACTTAGTGCAACGAGGTAACATGGGTTTGACAAATCATAAAGTTTGACATTTGTTTTGATAAGGGAGGCGTCCTAAACCCTTCGAGGCAAGGACTAGTCTCTTCGGGTGTCTGAACCGACCCATTAAAATTTTCTCTATGAAGTCGAGGAGTGAAGGGGTGGCTCCCCACAAATTTTCTAATTCTTCTTTATTATATAGTAGCATTATTAAAAAAAAATATTGCTTTATCTATGTAATGCCTCCCGCCCCCATTTCTGCATTTAACCAGTTCTGTCTCTATAATGGAACCCAAAATTTTGAATTTTACAGTGTATTATAAAAATTTATGTTTTAACCCTTAAGTCCTTTTAATATTTCTTTTCTTAAATCTTAAGCAAGTCCTTTTATAGGGGTATATTATAATTTTAAAAATTCGATGCTTTTATTTGTAATCTTTTTAAAAAATTAGTCCTTCTAATTGTAATTCTTTACTCTTTAGTTTTTTACTTTACAACTACTAGCTCATGAGACCAGATCCTATCAAATTGAGTTCAATAGCACTCAGAGAGACCCCTTGACTCTAGTTAGTTAGGATCTTTTACACTTTAGGGTTAACAAATTTTAATATATTTTAAGAAAACCAAGGTTAGATTTGCTGAATCTAAGGACTAAGTGAATTCTAACGACAATTAATAAGGGTTAAAAGGGACATGGATTGGTTGAGGGTGTAAGTGAACTAGGGGAGAATTCAATCGCAATTGACTGTGATTTGATCTGATTCTAAATCCTACCCTCTTTTTTGTGTTCCTTTAGTTCATTTCAAGAGAGTTTGTTTAAAATTATAATTGAATGAAATTAAGAAGCCAGTAATCACTAATCAGCCACTTGTATTAAGGGACCACCAATAAGTAATAAGTTAATTAATAATATAGGTTTAGCCTTTCATGGTTGAAGATATTTGTGTGATACAAACAATTATTTGTGTACCGGATTTTTATTGAAATACAACAATAAGGAATTTTTTTGACCGCCATGGACCCAAAATTAGTCCCGAAAAACAAAAAAAACCTCAGGGGCTACCCTTGAACCCCCAAACTTCATACCCTAAACCCATTATTTTCTTGGTACATATATTCGTCCTAAGAATTCTTCACTCCGGCCCCAAGAGGAGTGGGAGTTCAACACACAATCACGTGGAGGAAAACCCGGATGCTAGCCAACTGCACCAACCCTGGTAGGTGGGTGCAGGGTGCAGAAAACTTAGTTTTTCCTGCATTGTACTGACCCGACTTTTTTTTAGTCGAATACTAACGGACGGATTTATGTTCTTTTAAAGACTCACTGTGCACCTACCAGAGAGAGAGAGACTAAATATGTCAAAAAGAGGAGGCGGGAAGGAATTTCCAGCGTCTCCTCACCGGTCATTGACCCGATTAGCTTTGTGAAGGCGTCTCGTCACAGCTACAACGACCACTGCAGCTGACACACCAACCAAAACAAGCTCCATATTTCCAATTGTGATTGAATTCAGGTAGAGTTCAATCACTCCCACATGTTAAAGTGTGTCCCTTTTAACCTCTATTAACCGTGGTTAAAATCTAATAATCCTCAGTGTTCAATAATCTAACCTTAGTTGTTTGAAAAAAAGTATTAGAAAAATATTTAACTCTAGTTAAGAATTTTTAACTCTTAGGATTAATATTTTTTTAATATTTTTTTTTCAAAAAACTAAAGTTAGACTATTGAACACTAAGGGTTATAGTCATAACCATGGTTAATAGGGGTTAAAAGGAACAAGTGTTGACATGTGGGAGTGAATGAACTCTCCCTGAATTCAATCACGATTGGCTGTGATTCAATCTCCCATAAAAAAAGTTGATGCCATTTACTATCACACATGGATGGGCTAGCCCAATGCTAGTGTATCCCTCACTAGAAGGTTTTTGGACGATCCTAAGGGGTGCGTCATCTAACCTCAGTTAACGTCATCTAACCTTACAAGCTTCAAAATACTAGGCACTAACTCGTTGTCCCTTTAGTGTTAACGCCAAAATTGAGAATGACGAATAAAATAAATGAAAATGCTGGCGAGACCGCAAAGGGCCGAGACCGTGCATGTGACGCACGGATCTCAAAATTTTAAAAATAGGTTTAATGAAATTTTGAGATCCATGCATCACAAGCACTGTCTCGACCCTTTACGGTCTCAATAGCAAAGTCCATAAATAAAAAGCCATCTGCTATCGCCCGGCAATTGATGGAATTGATGGAATGACATTATTTAGTTTTAGATTATCCCATAGTCTAGTTTGGAAGGCAAAGACATAACTTAGATGAATCGGGTCCCTCATTTGCCGTTTTAAAGGATTGGGTTGGGTAAGCAGTTGGGTTTGAGACCCACCCATTAAGTAAACCTAACCAAATCCAATCCGTTAATAAGTGGTGGGGGATGGCAAATTTAAACCAAGTCCATGGTTCGAAATCTGGTTTACCTCTGGCAAAATTTTGATTTTGTTCCCATCTTACGAAACTGGAATGACTATTATTTCGGGTTTACTAATTTCGGCCAATATTTCAATATTTCAAAATTTTGGATGAAATTATAGAATTTCAAAATTATAATAAAATAGCGAGATATATTGAAATGATCCCAAATTTATCAAAATCTTGAAATTTATAATTTATTTTAAAAATAAAATAATAATATTAGTATAAATTTATTAAAATTTAATTCAGCCAAATTTTTGAAAAATTTATTTCACAAATTTATTTCGGCCAAATTATAAAAACTTAAATATTTCACAAAATTTAAAATTATTTTCACAAACCAAAATTTTGTGAAATATCGATATATATTGTGAAAAGAATTTCGTTTTGGAGGACCAAAATTGCTAACATAAATAAGAGTTCAAACCTAGACCACAACAGCCAAATGCACCCACCTAATTCATTTAATTAAAAAATTATTTAGTTAAATCTAAAATTATAACAATATTAAATCTAAAACTAATAGTTAGTATATATTAAGTATGAGGTCCTACCATTGAGACTAGTTAATTTGATAACTCGAGCTCTTTCAAAAAATGCATTGATAGGATTATTATAAAATACATAAAAATATTTGCTCAACAAAAATTCACTTATTTTATTTTTAACGATTCTTAAATTACCCTTATCATAATACATATTTAAAATTATATCTTGAACCCGCGGCTCAAAATCTCAAAGTTAATCACACAAATCACGTGGGTATTGCCACCCTACCTGCTACTCACAAATTTAAAATTTTCTTTATTCATTAACATATTAGTTTTCTAATGAATTGTCGTTAGAATCTACATCCGGAGGGTTTTGTGTGTGCAACTTGCCAGAGCTAGCTCCGCATGGGTTTACCCGGACTTACCTGGTGTGACGGGTTGCGGGCTCACGTCGTACCCTCGGGGATTAGTCCTGACTCAAAGGGTTGGGGACACCCCGAGTTCCAAAACTAAAAAAAAAAAACTTGCCAGATCTTGTATGCCCTACTAATAGACAGGGGTTGTTAATTGGCTCAGGATTGTCTCTGGCATCCACAAATCAACGAACATGTGGCGATAAAAAGGGGGAGAGATATCAAGTGGGGAGAAGTCAAAACCGTGGGGAGAAAATGAAATGACTTCTCCCTTTTATTGCCACATGTCCGCTGATTTGTGGGCTGCAAAGGAAAGGAGATGGAGTTTTTGATCTACTAGCGAACACGAGCTGGACTTGTCTATTTATCTCGGCTTCCTTCATTTGAAAAGATTGAATTGCCCTACATAAGAAGGATTTAGTCCAAAGTCAGCTTTTGTTCCTCGATCCAAGTCTCGTTTGATGAAATGATGCTTACGATTCTGTTAGTGAGAAGCTAAGTTCCGCTTTAAGCCCGACAAGCGGGCAAGAGAACTAGCCCTACCTAGCCCTAAAGCAGGCCCTAAAAGCAGGCAACCAACTTCTATGGGATTTCTTATAATTTGGATATGCTATTTTGGAGTCAATCTATTAGGAATAGGACTACATAGTTATGGTTCATTAACATTAACATCTAATGCAGAAGTTTTTTTCCCTGGCATAGCCAGAGGCAATCTTAAGCCTTAGTAAGAGTATAAGTCTAATGTTTTCACCTAGACTTAGGATCTTCTCCAGTCACACACAAAGTAGACTAAACATCCTGGCACTATCCTCTGAGAATTTGGACGCTATAACAACCAACCGCCACCTAAAATGACCCTAGCAAGACCCTAACTAATACAACAGCCCTACCATCACGATTCCAAGAGTCTTATCCATTTGAGAGGCGTGCTAGCCCTATTCTGACCGGAAAACAACTTCTATTTCACCAACTCACTGACCAGAAGTTTTAAAATTTGTTGGGGGAAAGTCTATCCAAACGTCGCCTTATTCTAGCAATACTTTCTTTTGAGACTCACTCTCTTTTTCATTGGAGAGAGAGTGGAAAATGTGACTTTCTCTCTTAATGGAAGACAATAACACATGTCTTTGCTTATCATACCTAACTGATTATAAAAAGCAATTGATTAACACAAAAATATTTATTGCTTTTTGGCTGAGAGTAGGGCTAGCATGCCTCCTTAGGGATGCGACTATCTTCAAGAAAGTATGGGCATTTGGGTTATCTAAGTGGAAGAGACAAAGAAGTGCAAGCAGGCATGTTTATATATATATACACACTAGTAAACATCCCATGCAGGGGCAGAGCTAGGATTTTCTTCCGGGGGCTAACAATGAGGTGTGGGGTTGGGGGCATAGCTCCCAAATCGTTTTTTTTAGGGCCAAGTTTATGGGATATCTCGTCTCTTTGTCCGTTTGTAAATAATATATATTCTTATAGCTAGGTGCAATCGTTCCCTTGCTCATGGCTAAGACATCTTAAACTAAATAATTCTCATGCCTACGCCCTCTTAAATTAAATAATATATGTACTAATTTTTTTTTTCTGCTCAAAAGCTTAGGGGGGGATTAGAGCCCCCATCGCTACCAGCCGGCTTCGTCCTTGCTCCCATGCTACACCCAAGTTAACACTTCCCCCAAAAAAAAAATTCCAAAGTTGAGGGTGGGGGGGCTTCAGTCCCCCCGGCCCCATGTGGCTCTGCCCCTGATCCTGTACGTTGCAAGAGAAAATGAAAAAAATAGCAAAATAAATAATATAAATTTTAAGATATGATATGTTTATTTGATAAAATTACATAACATTTCTCTAGACCAATTTTTTTTTACATCAAATTGTTTATTTAATATAAAATTGTAGAAATATGTACCAACATCCTCATCTCGATCTCTATTATGATAGAAATATAATAATGTTTATTAATTATGATTAATATGAGAGCTGCCACAATCAATGAGGGAAGGACAAATATTTGCAAGGAACATTATCTTTAAAGAGAGAAATAATGAGGGAGAGATTTTAGGAAAGATAAGAGTTAAATGAAGATCATGATAGAAATTTATGGGTCCCACCTATTGATTTGAGTTTGAACAGATGAAGAGGAGTCCCACGTTGCATAAAGAGGAAGACAAAGGTGGCATTCATAGAAACACTCTAACTGTCAACGGTAGCATTCATAGAAACACTCTAACTATGTTATATAGTAGTAGTATAAAATATTAATATGAAATTGTAGAAATATGTATCTCATCTTCACCTCAATCTCTATTATTGTAGAAATATAATTATCATGTTAAATAAATATGATTAATAGAAGATCTGACACAAGAAATCAAAGGAGGACAAAGGTTTCCAAGGAACATTGTCTTTAAGGAGAGAAATAATGAGGACGAAATTTTAGGAAAGATAAGAGGTTAATGAAAATCATGAAAAAAAAATTGTGGGTCCCACCCATTTATTTTAGTTTGATGATATATGACCTCACCAATAAAGAGGAGACCTATGTTGTATTTAGAGGAAGACATAAGTGACATTCTTCATAAAAGTACTCTAACTGTGTTATGTAGTAGTTGTGAACAGGGATTTCGGTCCCGCTGACAAGGGTGCTGTTTGGCAATGTAGTTTGTTGATTTTATGTTTAGAATTGCCACTTATTTATTCGGCAGGGATAAGTTCCATTGTAATGGATAAGGTCTTAGTCTACTTAGAGTTCTAGGTAAGAGTTTTGGTTAAGTCCGGTGAAGGTGTTAGGCACCCTGACACTTCCGTTTTGCAACTGTTCCCTAATTACTAGGTTTAAGCCAATTAAAGTCAAGTTATTAATCAAATGCCATAAATTTAGTTTATACTAATCCAAGAAGGGAAAAGCTAAACTAGCGTCGAATCCGGGTTGGGTTACCTACAAACTCACATTGGGTGTGAGATCAGACTGAGCGTAGTTCTGATATATGAGCCCGTATCGAGGCTAAGGGAATATTGTGTGTGCACCAAGGGTAGCTTAGGGTCTAGCTGGAAGGTTAGGGGTGGAAGGTTAGGGGTGGTTGACCGGGTTGGTCAAGTGCTTGGTCATGTTGATTAGGCCCGGTAGGCCAAGGTTGAAGTCCGGTAGGCTAGGGTTTGGCCCGGTAGGCCGAGGTTTGGCCTGGTAGGCCGAGAGTAAGCCCAGTAGGCTTGGGTTTAGTCCGGTGGACTAGGATTAGGCCCGGTAGGTCTTGGGTGAGCCCGATAGGCTTAGAGTTGGGCCTGGTAAGCCAAAGGTAACTCGGTAGGCTTAGAGTTAGGCCCAGTAGGTCAAAAGTTGGGTCCGGTAGGCCAAGATTAGGCTTGGTAGGCCAAGGGTGAACTTGGTAGGCCAAGATTGGGCCCGGTAGGCCAAGGGTAAGCCCGATAGGCTTGGAATTAGGCCCGGTAGGCAAAAAAGGTTTAACCGTTGTTAGGATTGCTAACTGGGGTTAGGAAAGGTCCAAGGTATGTTTATGGTCCTTAAATGTTGTTTGAACATTTTTAGGAATTTTCCCTAAATTCCCAAGTTAAATGGGCTAACCATGGTTAAGACATGAGTTTAACCATGGTTAGTCCAGATAACCAAGGTTAGGCAATGTAAAAAGTTGGATTTGGATTAATATTTCCTTTTTATAATTTTCCTATTTTTTAGGATTTTAACCAAGGTTTAAGTGGGCTTAACCATGGTTAAACCAAGTGTTAACCATGGTTAAGCTCATCCAACCGTGGTTAGGTATGAGCATGCAATCAAAAATACAATTTTTTGAAGTTTTAGAATATTTGGGATTTTCTAAGATTTTTGGGAATTTTTCCATGAAGGTTAGTTTAACTAACTATGGTTAATGTTTAACCATGGTTAAGTTAACCAAGGGTTAAGGTAAGGCAGGGGGCTTGTCAAACTCGGGATGGGCCTCAGGGGTCAATTCAAGTCCAGAGGAGGGCCCTTATGGGCCGTGGGCCCACTGTAAGGCCCACAAAAAGAACAAAAGTCACACTGTCGGTAAAGAGATTACCGACAGTTTGAGGTGATTTTTCTCCAACTTTGGAGGATCATAACTCCAGTTACGAGAGGAGTCAGGGGGCCTACGACCTATGGTCTTGAAGCCCTGGATGAGGGAAAGGTAATGGACTTGAAGTGGGCCCCAGGGGGTGCTCCATATGGGCCTGGTGTGGGCCCAAACTTACTGCCACATGAAATAACAAAGTGTCGGTATTGGGATTGCCGACACTGTGACAGTTTTGGTTTTTTGACATTTTAACCCTAGTTAAACTTAACTATGGGTCTTGAGGTCTTCAGGTGAAGTGTAAGGGAGACCCAGAGGGTTCTAACCCATGCTTTGGATTGGCCCAAAAGTCCTCAGGTGGGGCCCACGAGCTCTGAAACAGTGATGTGCACTGGTGTCGGCACTGATATTGCCGAGACTGTGATTTTTTTTTAGAAATCAAAATTTGCCCTACAGGGCTGTTACCAGAGGGATACCAGGGGTTCCTCCATGATGTGTAAGACCCCCAGAAGCCTAGGAGGTCATTAGAAAGCTGCTATACCCGTGGGGGAGGTGGGAGAGACCTCCCCGTAGTGGGTTCACCTGCAAAACCGAAAGCAAAGTCCCCTGGAATGGACCAGGGGCTCACAATGTTGTGAAAACAAATGAAAAGGGGTAGGAGGAAGCCCTACCCTACTATCGGATAGCGTAGAGTTAGTGGTGGTGTTGTGCGTGGCTGAGGTGCTGCTGCAGGCGGTGGAGCACGGTGGTGCTGCTACCTAGGTGTTGGGAAGCGGAAAGGGACTTTGTGGAGCTACTAGGAGGAGATCCTAACTGCTTAGGGGTTCGGACAGGGTGTCTCTAGGGTGTTTTTTGCATATGATCTTGGCCATAGGGTGGTCTGCCCTTTATAGGAGAGGATATGAGGATACATGGGGATTATCAGGGGTCTGAAGGAGGTAAGGGGATAGGCAGGAACGTGCCTGCATACTGGAAGGGTTGGTATGCAGGAGGAGTGGTGGTGGAGTGTGCAGGGGAGAGTTGCAGAACATGAATACAGGGAATGGCGGTAATGCAATTGCCGCCATTCCCAATCCTTTAGAAACCAGGGTTGTCGGCGAAGAGTTTACCACCAAGCCTGGATAATACCCAATAGGCCTGGCCCAGGCTAGCATGCAGTACCAGGGGGGGATTATTTGAATTTCATGGGCCCTTGCTTGGGCCCAAACTGAGATCCATGAGTTTTTAGGGCTTAAGCCCTAAAGGCCTAGGGCTTACTAGGGCTTGGACTAGGCTAGGCTAGGGCTAGGCTTAACTAGGGTTGAAACCTAGGGTTTGTTAGGGTTACACCTAGGGTTAAGTTTAACTATGATTAGGGTTTAACTTAGGGCTACTAGGGTTTGTCCTAGGGTAAAGGGTCTTGACTGGGGATTACCATGGTTAAGGGACTTAACCATGGTTAGATAGGGGTGTAAAAATTGGGTGCTTACAATAGTATTATAGATTTTTTCTTCTAATACGACCCTATCAAGTTTAACATGGTTGCGGCATATGCCCCTTTAACAGTAATTGGGCACCATTAATCTCTCAAGTTAAAGCTAACTCAATTTTGGATTTCTAAAAGACTGGAAAAATATTGAACTTTTGTACTAATATGATGACCCCTGGCAAACTATTAGAATTTGGGTGGCCTTCTGATCAAGATGGAACTTTAGGGGATCTGTTTTTCCTTTTAATTGTAATTGATTTTTTTTTCCAATTTAAATACAAAGAGGAGCTCTGTTTCACGTCGTTGAGCGGAGCTCCCCTTTTTACATTGTGAGGGTGGCAATGTTGTAATTATGTGTGTGGCAAAATTGTCCCAACCTTTCCCAATAATTACAACTGTGCCACTACCCTAGTGTAAAAAGGGGAGCTCCACTTCAACGCCATGAAGTAGAGCTTTGGCTCAAAATTAATCTTTTTTTTTTCTGCTCTTATATTTTATTTGCTTGTTGATTTTTTTTTAAAGGGGCCGTATGAGAGATAAGTTTAGAGAATACAGAGTGGTGTAATAAACGTATCTCATCTCATCTCTGGGTATATTTGAAATAGAATAGTATCAAATATTAGATTTGATTAGGATTTGATTTGATTATTATGTGATTATGTTTCAATGTTGAGACTCATATGATCTTTATATAATCCTCAATGAGGAGTCATTGTAATCACTCAAGTTATTCTCAATAAATCAGAATTTCTATATGGTATCAGAGTAGGTAGATTAGACCTTATTTTGATTTTTTTTTCTTTTAATCTTGTTTTTCCAGCGGGCGGCAATGCTGCTCGTCCGGTTAACCTTTTTTCCCCCTAAAGTTGTAGTTATCACCATTCTAGTTGAAATCTCTCTATCATTAATACCTCCGAGTTTTTTTTTTTCCTTTTTCTTCAAACGATTGTATGACTTCTCTTTATGTACTATTAGGAGAGATCATGACAGTTTGCTTTAGTGGATCATCAGCTCTGACAGACTCTCAGATGAGCGAGATGCGACAGTGATGAATTTTCACAGACTGACGGTGACCACCAATATGTACAATTGAATTTTTCGATGAATTTTCAACAAAACTCAATTGTCGCGGGCTAATTTTTTATTTGTAACAATTACAAGATCTTTTACAAAGGATCATGCAATTGCAGGAGAGTATTAGAGACAAGTTTAAAAAATACAGAGTGGTATAATAAGGTGAGGTAGATTTGAATTTGAAATAGAATAGTATCAAATATTATATTTGATTAGAAGATTTGATTAGGATTTGATTTAATTATGACGTGGTTATGTTTCAATATTGAGACTTATATGATCTCTATATAATCCTCAATGAGGAGTCATTTTAACACTTAGGTTATTCACAATAAATCAGAATATTCTATAGGCTGGTGGTCAAATGTTCTAAAGAATTTTGTTAGCTACTCTTCTCTACCGGGACTCTACCATTTTCCCAAGGGCTCAAAAGGCAAAATCAGATTTTGTGAAGGGATTCACATAAATCTTGCATAAAATCCTTGTTGTTTAAAAGATACTAGCACTTCGCACGTGAGAGTGAGGGGAAGGAGTTAATCACAGTTAATAAGAGTTAAAAGGGACACGTGTTAACCCGTGGGTGCGATTGAACTCTCCCCGAGTTCAATCACAATTGGCAGTGATTTTATTCTTTACATTGATAAGGGGTAGTTTGGGAATTATAGTAAAACATTAACACATTAAAGTAAAACATTGAATCAAAGTTTTATTTTATATAAGGGTAGTTTAAGAAATTCAGAAAAATCAGGCTACGCCTCCCACTTATATTATAATAACTAGCGGGTGGCACGTGTGATGCACGTGAGAGTGAGGGGAAGGAGTTAAAAGGGATACATGTTAACCCGAGGGTGAGATTGAACTCGCTAGTGGCATGTACGATGAACATAAGAGCGAGGGGAAAAAGTTAACCACAGTTAATAGGAGTTAAAAGGGTCACGTGTTAACCCGTGGGTGCGATTGAACTCTCCTTGTGTTCAATCGCGATTGGGCTGTGATTCATAATACATAGATGAGCAAGGGTAGTTTCGAAATTAAATCAAAGACAAGGGGTAGTTTGGGAATTAAAGCAAACATTAAATAAAAGTTTTGTTTTTAGATAAGGGTAGTATGGGAATTTCGAAAAAATCATCTACGGCTGCCTCTCGCATTATAATAGTAAAAGATTAAGATAAAGTCTTCGTGATTAGATATTAATTTTCATTATCAATTTGCCACCTACCCGGGTGTGTAAAAAGGGAGCTCCGCTTTATATTTAAAGTGTAGTGATTAATATTGTCATTCATAACATTTCCAAGTATATTATTACTAAATTGACTTATTATGACAGAAATCTTACCCGAATCCTGCCAAATTATAAACGGCTTAAGAAAAAGTAACCCGGCCCAAAATCTCAACCCTAATCCTAAATATCACGTGGGTAATATTGCCACCCCTTCCTGGCTGCTCACAATGCTAAACTTTGGTCTCATATGGATGCAGTCAACAAGTCAATCAAGCAAAGATCCTGGAACCATCCTCCACCCAAACTAATAAGTATAGTTTCCCTTCTCGCCTATAAATACGCTTTATACTATCAATTGTAATGCACATGTTTGCATTTCCCTAATCACTATCGAGGAGAAAGAGAGTCGAGATTAATCAAAGCTTCGCCGGAAAACATAAGGATGACGATCGACAGCTCTTCAGTTTCCGGCAAAACCGTGTGCGTTACGGGTGCCGGAGGTTTCATTGCTTCCTGGCTCGTTAAGCTTCTCTTACAGAAAGGTTATACCGTTAGAGGAACGGTTAGAAACCCAGGTCAGTTTCCATCTTTTCTTCCTTTCTTTTATCAATCTCTGATGATTCCCATTCTTACGAGTATTTTTTTCATATTACAGATGATGCCAAAAATTCTCATTTGAAGGAGCTTGAAGGAGCTAAAGAGAGATTAGTTCTCTGCAAAGCTGATCTTCTCGATTACGAGAGCCTTCTAAAGGCAATCTGGGGATGTGACGGAGTCTTTCACACCGCCTCTCCGGTGACCGATGATCCAGTGAGTTCCAATCTTCATTACTGGACATTGTTACTAAGTCCAAGTTGGGGAATTAAGCGTCTAGTAAACTTTTGGCAAAAATTGGAAATAAATTAGAAAAATGGTTAATGCTAGTATTACTAATTTCTTTTAAGAACCACTCTCCTTTTAATTTTTTTAATTGGAGAGAGTGTTAGTGTAACAAAAATAAGAAATAAGATTACTAATTATAACGAATATATTTCATTTTAGATATTTTTTCATTTTATTTTTTTAAAATGTCATGAGTAATTGGTGTTTAATTTGCAAAATTCATGATGATTTTTTTCCAAAGATTGTAAATACTTTGTGAATTAATCATTCAATGAAATCAAACTCTTAGAAAAAATCGAAGAACTTTGTTTCTAATATGAGTATTCTACTTTTTGAGATTTTTTTAGTAGTTGTCCATTGAATTGATGATGAGATTCTTGTTGGTGCTTGAATTCAAGGAACAAATGGTAGAGCCAGCCATCAACGGAACCAAATACATAATAAACGCAGCAGCGGAAGCCGGAGTTCGGCGCGTAGTCTTCACTTCGACTGTCGGAGCCATATACATGGACCCTAATAGGAGCCCCGATGTGATCGTTGACGAGTCATGCTGGAGCGACCTCGAGTTCTGCAAGAACACCAAGGTATAATTGATCATTCTGTTTCTTTCCTTTGTTATTGAATTGAAATGGTTGGTGTTCTGAAATGGTGGTGATATGGGCAGAATTGGTATTGTTACGCAAAGACGGTGGCGGAGAAGGCGGCGTGGGAGGTGGCAAGAGAGAGAGGGGTGGATCTGGTGGTGGTGAACCCGGTGTTGGTGCTGGGGCCATTGCTTCAACCTACTGTTAATGCTAGCATTGTTCACATACAGAAGTACCTAACAGGGTCTACTAAGACATACGCGAACTCGATCCAGGCATATGTCCACGTGAAGGACGTAGCACTGGCTCATCTACTTGTCTACGAGACACCGTCGGCTTCCGGCAGGTACCTCTGCTCCGAGAGGGTGCTTCATCGCGGCGATGTAGTCGAAATTCTGGCCAAGTTCTTCCCGGAGTACCCAATCCCCACCAAGTAAGTCTATCATTATCATGCTGGTCAAAGATAAGTGGTTCCTTTCAATTATCCTAATGCCCTTACCAACCATATCTTTGGTCCACAATTTTTTTTCCAACAACTTCTTCTGTAGTCCTACTTCGACTGCTACTCCAATTAAAATCATTATTCCATTTTGACTCGTAATGGACTTTGATTCAAGAGGACATGGAGACGGGAGTGTCGTCACCTAGTGCGACTAATCCATCTTCCCACTTACCAAGACCCCACCATGTCAACAAAGTTAGCATATAAAAAATATTGGCCTTATGGTGTTATTTTTTATTAATTACTGTTAAAGTAATATTACTGTTTTCTCTAATAGGTAATGGTTGTTTTAACATGTTGCACAAAAGAATGAATAAGACAACACTTGCTGCCTTATTGCTCATAAGGCTAGCATTGATGGTCATAATTGGTGGCAACCCTGATGAGCACATCACCCCCCCCCAAAGAAAAAGCCTTGTTGGTCCCACTCATTTAGTTTGTCATTTATGATATAATGTTGTCATTTCTTAATTTTTGTCTTTTGTTTTTGGGGTGGATGCAGGTGCAAGGATGAGGTGAAGCCGAGGGTGAAACCATACAAGTTTTCGAACCAGAAGGTCAAGAACCTAGGGCTTGAGTTGACACCGGTGAAGCAGTGCCTCTATGAGACGGTCAAGAGCCTTCAGGAGAAGGGTCACCTCCCTCTCCCTTCTAATTAGATTTGATGATTCTCTTTCCGTTCATTCTTAAGAAAATTCTAAGTTACTACTATTATCTCACCGTCATTTTACTCATACATGGTCCATGATGATGATGATGATAATACCAATTGTAAGAAATAATACAAAGTTGTTTGATTATTTGTACCAATTACAACCTATTGGATCATTGCAAAGGAATACATTATTTAAATCTGAAACAGATTGTCCATTATGTTCAATGCCACAGTATGCATGAATATATCTCCCCATGGGGTAGACTCGGTTTTCAATCACTTCAGGGTGACGCAGTTGATAAGCCCACCGATTTAATAATGTGTCTTACTAACCTACTAACGTTGAATAAATGATGTCTTGTTAAAACAAATCAGAGGTCGATTTGACGAATAGCCTTTGTAGCCTTATTACTAGGGTTACATTCAAGCAAAACTAAGCTTGTGAGCTCAATTCGAGTCAAGTTGCCATTTCAAGTTCGAACAACCAAGCAAAGCTTTATTTAAGGTTGAATGTTTAAACAAGCTGTGCTTAACTTAAACCTTGTTTGATTCGATTCGGCTAGAATTGTTTGACGGATTTACTTACTAAATCCTTCTACAAAAGTTAGATAAATAAATAATTTAGTAACAAATAATATATAAACATGTATACTTAAATGAATCACGAAGTTGAGAGACGCTTAAAAGAGAATCTTTTTTGAAGTGTTAAACATGATGCTCAGAAAAGTCATTTAGATTGTAAGATTCTTATTAATTAGATTAATAGCGACATTTTCTTTATCTATTGTGTATTCATTATGGGTAATTGACCATGATCATGAGATGATCTATACGATATGACATATCGATAAAGGTTCATAAGATATATTGTAGGAAAGCTATGTGATGGGACTATCACAGGCAGATATAGCTTTCCAGTTCCTTATACCTTATATAGTCACAACTATGGGTGAAGCTGGACACTTTACTTATATGGCTGCCACAATGCTAAGATGTTCTCAATAGTTGAGATGTAGTTTTATCTCAAACTATTGTAGTGGAGACTATACATCAACATATGGGTGCTTAAATGTACACTAACTGATTGCATGCAATGAGAGACCTCTTGCATAAACATACTATCAGATAATTGGTCTCTTATTCACATTGACCTGTTTCAATGATCCTTAGATCTGATGAGTTCATTTATAATTAACTAAGCAGTAATCTGACTGTTTTGATTCCACCAAAGTACTCTCTACCTTAGGGATTACGATACAGTGACAGTTGGATAGTCAGAAAGCTATTCGAGTCATTATGAATTTCAAACAAGAAATCCATGATCATTAATTTGAGAGATTATCCAAGTTCTGGGTAAGACAGTCGATTAAGCTTAAATCCTGATCTGGTGATTTTGAAACAAAATAAGTTTGAAATATATTTTTATTATAATTTATTATACTTACAAAAGGTTTTTATCAAAATGTTTTACATGAGTAATTGTTTCTTATGCCTTAATTAAATGTCTTGAAAACCCGAATGATGTGCAATGGGCTATGAGTTAGATAGTATAAATAATCTCGAAGGCCCATTAAAGATAAAGTAATTAGAATGATTAATTGAATTAAAAATTTCATGTGGCAGGATCCTTAAAGGTTAATGTTCTTACACTGGGATTCAATTGCAATATAGATATCTCACGTCACTTGCAATTCTGATGTAATTCATATTTAGGGTCAATGAGATAACATTGGGTAAGCCAGGGTTTGAATGTCCCAGAGCAATCTGTGGAGATGCTCATATAAGAAATACAAGTTCAAACATTTGATTAAATGTTAATCAAGTATTTAAATGATTAAATGTTAATCATTGATTAAATAGATTAAATGTTAATGTATGGTTTAAATTAATTGTTAATTTAAATTAAAGGATAGTATTAATCATTATTTAACTAACCCAATATAAGGGGAAATGAGTTTGACCCATATCCATAAAACCCTTTAATAGTGGACCTTATTAATGGGCCCAAGCCCATGAGATTTAATCCCTAGGGTGGGCGTCCAATTGGAGAGTCCTAATTGGATTAGGATTTTGTTAATTGAATAATTATTAAATAATTACTTCTTATTTAATGGAATTAGATTACAATACTTGGAATGCAAGATTAAAGGAGAAGAAGTTGGAATTGTATCACAACTAGGAGTCCAAGACTCCATTGAAGCTCACGCCCCCTCCCCCCTTGGATAGTTTCCTAATTTGATTAGGACTCCTTGGTTTGAGGGAGTTGATTAATCCCATTATTTAGGGAATCCTTTTGAGAAAAGGACTCCTAAATTAGTAGGTTTCTTATAACTAAAGTAGTTATAGATAAACTAGGAGATTATTTAATTAATAGTAAGAGTTATTATTATTTAATAATTCATAAGGGATAAGTTGTAATTGGAGAAGGATTAGGATAAGATTCAAATCCTATAAATATACCCCAACACCCCATGACCGTACAACACTTCATCTCTCTCAATTTTCTCTCTCTCTCCTCCTCTCCAAAACCGTGAGCCCCAAGGGAATACCCCCTTGGATTTTCGTGAGCTTCTAGGGTCCCTCCAAAGTGATTGAAGACTTAGGTTTTTGAACCCTTAGTGCTTTGGATGATAGAAAGTCTACACCAATCTCTTCTTCTTCTCTTTGCTTCTACAATACCAAGTGGAGATTCCAAAGCTTCGCGGGGATAGTGAAGAACAAAGATCGAGTTTCGAGAATTTCTTCGAGAAATCTCTACAAAGAGTTCTGATGGTTGAGTTGGTTTTTTCTTCACCGGTTAACATCATTCACCAAGGTAATATGACTAAAACTTGTATATAGTATTAGTTGCTTTCAATGGTGTAAAGATCATCGCGATCCAGTTTTCCGCACAAATTTTTATCTGGATTCCCTTCATGAAGATAGTCAAAGCCTCTTATGTAAAGTGAAAAATAGCCTTATCTTTGCGATACAACTCAACTCGAATTTAACCGATCAATCTCTACAAGTTTATACTACTCGACGGATGATGGAGCACCAACCCCTTTTAGAATTTCTTGAATTAATTAATTCAAAATTAACCAAATTAATTTAGTCCCATAATAAATTAATTGAGTCCATGAAAATACAATCTCATTTTAATTAATTTGATGAAATTAATAATTTAGGAATACCTAGCCACCCAATTGGGTTTGTGAGTTCTTAAAAAGTAGTATGGATAGCATTGGTCAAAAGGCTAGCATTTTGGCAACTTGCTGCCTTATTGTTCAAAAGGCTAGCATTGGCGGTCATAATTGGTGGCAACCCTGAAAAGCCCATCACCCCCCTAAGAACAACCCTTGTTGGTCCCACTCATTCAGTTTGTCATTTTATGATATGACGTCGTCATTACTTAGTTTTTGTCTTTTGTTTTTGGGGTGGATGCAAGTGCAAGGATGAGGTGAAGCCGAGGGTGAAACCAAACAAGTTTTCGAACCAGAAGGTCAAGAACCTGGGGCTTGAGTTGACACCGGTGAAGCAGTGCCTCTATGAGACAGTTAAGAGACTTTAGGAGAAGGGTCACCTCCCTCTCCCTTCTAATTAGATTTGATGATTCTCTTTTCCTTTATTCTTAAGGAAATTCTAAGTTACTACTGGCCATTACACAATTTAATTATACATTTTGTAGTAATAATTTGAAGAATAGTACTAGTAAGGGTGTCGAACCTCCGAGGAATGTGCTAGTTTCGTTGCCTTATTATCGAGATTAATTCTAAATTAATATGTGAGAAAAGTTGATTTGAATTTAATTAAAGTAAAATAAGAATTAAATGATGACTTCTAATTAATTTATTAACTACTGGGTTTTGTGATATAGGAGAGAGAGGATATAGGGTGTTTGAATCCACCACTAGCTTCGTAACTGGTGCCTAATGCTTCAATTCAGTTTTATCATAGTGTAAACATTACAATGAGAGTGGCGACATGTACCCTCTCAAAAATGAAGAAAGATACAAGGGACCAAATCCTAGGCAAATCTTATCTTCGGTTGGCACGAGTGATACACGTTAAAATAGGGTAATGAAATCACTCGTCTTTCCTTAGCATAAAATATCTTAGGATATGATCTTTTGATATATTAAAACCATTGCATAAAAATTATATTAATTATAAGCCAAGGTACACCTCTCACGATGCAGGAGTGTAACCCCCCATGTGGTAGACTTAGATTTCAATCACTTCGGGGTGACGCAGTTGATATGCCCATCAATTTAATAATTTGTCTTACTAAACTACTAAAGTTGAATAAATGATGTCATATTAAAATAAAATCAGAGGTCGGTTCGGCACATAGCAGTAAATGGAAATTTTTGGGCTAACAGTACCTATCATGGGCTGTATGGTTCAGGTCTTGTACACTCGTCTGTAGACATGCGTCATCTGTACCCTTGTCTTATGTCACACTCTTCGAAGGAGTTGATGTTCATCTTGGGTTCGTTCTCGGTTCAGCTCAGGTTCGTCCTCGATTCAGCTCGGGTTCGTCCTTAGTTCAGCTCAAGTTCATCCTTGGTTCAGCTCGGGTTCGTCCTCGTAAGGTGGGCGATCGTCCAAGCTATCAAGACACTCCAACGAGGAAATCAGCAGATAGACATATGAGCTAGAGTATAGAGATATTTTACCATGTAACCGTTGATCGATTGACAAAGCATAGTCAGATGTTGGAGGTCTTTCCAGTCAGGAATATCAGGTAGATGGCCAGGGCATGTCGAACATGACCAGAGCGAAGGTCGAGCATGACCATAGGGTGAAGGTTGAATATGACCACAGGGCAAAGGACGAGCATGACCATAGGGCGAAGGTCTAACGTGACCATAGAACAAAGGACGAGCATGACCACAGGGCGAAGGTCGAGCATGACCATAAGGCGAAGGTCGAACATGACAATAAAGGGTGGAGGTCAAACATGACTAGGGTGAAGGTCGAACATGACTTGTCCGGACACACTATTGAAGTATATAGGTGAAATCATTTGTGCATGTGTACATGTTGAGTACATCTTGTGGGTGTCAGTTCAGGAGTGCATTCATCAAGGAGTGTACTTGGGCAAGGCAGGCATCTAGAAGTGTACTCGAGCAGATCGGGAGTGAGTGTACTCATGCAAGAGTGTACTCAGGTAAGTTGAGTATGAGTGTACTTGGGCATGTCGGGAGTGAGTGTACTGGTACAAGAGTGTACTCGGGTACGTTAAGGGTGAGTGTAGTCGTACAAGAGTGTACTCGGGCAAGTTGGGAGTGAGTGTACTCGGGCAAGTCGTGAGTGAGTGTACTCGTATAAGAGTGTAGTCAGGCAAGTGATTAAATACGTGACTGTGCTGGTGGTTGTGTGGCATTGACATATCATCAAGCAGATTAACATAAAGCATCTGGCATTGACAGGGTATAGGGGTACCTATTGGGCAATGTGTCATATCATGTGATGGTCGGGCGATCAGATTGGTAGAGATCCACTGGGGTGTTGCCGATCATTAATGAAGGGCATCAGTCTTTCGGGTGGAGCGATCATTTGGGCAGCCCTTCAGGGTTAGGGTTCGTGGATCGAACGACCAAGCCCCCAAGCTCCCCTTCCTCTTCTTTTTTCTGGCTTTACGCAACACGACCCTCCTTTTTTTTTTTTAAAGCCACTCAATGGGAGTGGGGGGTTTGGCAGACCCCTACCTGATTATTAAGAAAAGGCAATGGGGGGACATAAAACTTTACCCTACAAGAACATAAATACATAAGACTTTACTATTAACAATTCTTACATTACCAAATAGTAAAACTACTTATTAAATCAAGTTGGTTTCCTAACCTCCCTCTTTGGTCTTTCTTGAGAATAATCAATTGTTTTCTTCTTCTTTTTCTTATTTCTCCTTGATGTCACTTGTTGAAAATCGTCTTCTTATTTGAATTATTCAATAATAATATCATCACGAACTTGCTCTTGACTACCAAGTCGATTAGGAAGTCTAGCCTTCCCTTGACCTTCAGAAATTTGACTTTTAGAGGCATCTACACAAGCTTCTGCCCTATTTTTCACATCTAGATCTTTTGGCCGATCTGGATTCAGAGAGACAATTTGAATCGCCTTTAATAATATCCTTAGGTTGGGGAAACTCCTTCTGTTTGAATACCCATCTAGGTTTTGTTGTTAGTAGAACATTGATCAAGCTTTGGTGTTTAGCCTGAAAAGGATCTGTAAGCACCCCATTTTTACACCCCCTCAACCATGGTTAAATAAACTTAATCATGGTTAGCTCAACCTAACCCTAGGCGAACCCTAAGTCAAACCCAAACCACAACCCTAGGCCTAACCCTAGTTAAACCCTAGGTCAAATCCAAAGCCCATTCCTAAGCCCGAGAACCTCAAAAACTAGCCCAGACCACCCTGTGGGCCCAAACATGGGCCCACATACCTTTGGAGCCGTTGGTGTGGGGCCCACTATCCTGAATTTGAAAACTTCAGGAATGACGGTAATAACATTACCGCCATTCCCAATATAGTAAAAGGGAACAGTACCCATGCCCAATTGTGGGCAGGTTGAGCATGTTTTAACAAAAAACAGGAAATGGCAGTAGAGTTTCTACCGCCATTCCCATTTGTGCCTAAAATAGGAGTGGTGGTAGAAACTCTACCGCTATTACTGGGTTTCTGCAAATTCATAGCTGGCACCCCTTGCACCACCTCAGCTCTGCCATTGCTTTGTCTAGCACATCTATACTAATCCCTAAACTACCCCAAGGCCTTCCCAAGCCTATATAAACCCTCCCATTCCAAGCTTGTAAGGAATTCCAAAAAAAACCATACCAAACCCCTAAAGGATTTCGGCCACCCCCACCTCCTCCCTTCCCAGCCTCTGCATTCACCTCAGGAGGGTCCCTAAACCTCCCTAGGCCACCTCAGGACTCCTCCACCATGCACCACCGTCCCCCACACCTGTGGGAATCAAACCGAAAGAGGGTAGATCCTCCCCTCCCCCTTGTCTTTTATTTTATGTTTGTGCAACTCTGTAAGGCTCCTGGTCCTACTCTAGGGGCCATTTTGCTTCTGTTTTGTTTCATCACACCTAGGGACAGAGGTCCCCTACCTCACCATAGCTATGGGGGACCTTCTTGAGGGTTAAGCTTCGGCCACAAGGCCCCCTACGTGTTCAAGTCATCCTCTACCCATCCGGAGGGTCCTCAGTCCATGAGGAACCCCCTGGAGGTGTCACAGTGCAGCCCCTGTGGAGGAAAATTAGTTTTCTGGGCAAAATCAGGAATGACGGTAGAATAATTACCGCCATTCTTGGCCTTCCAATTTGCAGTAGCTGTAGCACCCATTTGGGTGGGCCTTGGTCCCTTCCAGGGCCATGTTTTGGATCTCCTACCTCTTATCTACCCACCTTGGTCCTTACAGGGCCACCCAACTTGCTCAACCATGGTTAGGGTGCCCTTAACCAGAAATTATCCAGAATGACGGTCAATATTCTACCGCCATTCCCTATTTGTTGTTACAGTGTGTTCAGGCCCCTGTGGGGCCCACCTCAGACCATGTCTAGGGCCCACCAAAGGCCCAAGACCTTCCTTGGACTCCCCTGACCAACCCTGATGGGTCCCTAACCTTTGGGTTAACCCTGAACTACTCCATTCCAGACCTACAAAACCATACAGTGAGAATACTGTAATGGCGGTAGACTGTCTACCGCCATTCCAAATTGTAAAATGTTTGGAATGGCGGTAAAGAGATTACCGCCATTGCTTATTTTCTTCTTTTTGGGCTTTGCACATGGCCCAGACCAGGTAGAAGATCATTCTAGGCCCTACCTTGGTACCTGGGCCCACCCTAACCAGACCATATCTTTTAATTGGGGTTAACTCAACCTTGGTTAGTTTTAACCATGGTTAAGTTCCTTAACCCTTGGAAAAATCCCAAAATACCAAAAACACTCAAAAAAATATAAAAAGATCAAAAAGAAGTTTGTAGGACTTTCTTAACTGTGGTTAGCCCCTAACCATGGTTAAATCCTTTCTAACTGTGGTTAGCCTTCAACCTTACACTTGACCAACTCGGTCAATTAAACCCTAGCTTCTGGGCTAGACCCTTGGCCACCCTTATCCACACACACACTTCCCCTAGCCTTGACACGGGTTCATTTGTTAGAACTACACTCGATCTGATCTCACATTGTGAGTACGTAGGCAACCCAACCCGGGTTCGACCCTAGCCTAGTTAGCTTTCTCATTTTCTTGGATTAACATACTCTAAACACTTAGGCATTTTCATTAATCATGAATTTAATTTGGCTTAAATTTAGGGAGTAGGTAATCATTGTAAAATGGGGGTCTTGGGGCACCTAATACCTTCCCTAGGGCTTAATCGAACCACTTACCTAGACTCTCTTTTAGACCAAGACCTTATCCAACCATCTCGGCACCTATCCCTAAGAATGAATAGGTGGCGACTATCAGTCAAACCAAGTGGGTAGAAAGACTCATACTTATAGGATCTATGATCATCTCTTCTTCAAAACCTAAAGGGTCCTCCACTTCGTCAAATAGAGAAAGATCCTCAAAAGAATTTTGATATTGGGATGGGAGTTTAGACTCTTATCACAATCGTCACCTTGATCAGTTTCTGATGGTGGAAGATCTGAGTCTTCTATCATATTTTTCATATATTCTATAGAGGCCTTCTCTAGAGTTTTCTCAGGAAGCATTCCTCTGTGGATATTTGAGCTATCCACTTGATTTTCTAATAAACTTGATGAGGGCAGCAAGTTCTTCCCGAATGGATGCTCCTATTCCAAAACCTCCACATGTGTTATACTCATTCCACCCGAATTCTAAGAAAAGACCTTTATTTCTTCTTGAGACTTCTTGTTGCTATACGAAGATGACCCTAATTTATGAACCTCGACTTCAAACATCATCAGAGTCTCTTTTATACCTCCTTGTTCTTCCACAGTTGAACCGTCTTCATGCATCACTTAGACCATATTCTGGACAAGATCCATGTTGAGGGATATTTCCTGAATTTTTTATGATATCTCGCCCTCTTCATCAGTTTCTCCCGATTCAGTAATTAACAATCTGTTCTTTTCTAAGTCAATGGGTTACGACACCTCTTCCCTATGAGTCACGCCCCAAAATCCCCCCTAAGAGAATGTAAGTGAAACTTTGGCATGTGACTTACTTGACTTAATCTATTCAAGAACATTTAAAAGCATACTAAAAAAAGAACTTGAGAATTTCTCATAATCATTAGCCTCAAACAATAATAATAATTCCAATAATTAAATCCAACATGTCTGACCAATCATAATTTTAACTGAACCCGATCCTTAAGCAAGATCAATAACTGAAAAAAAAGTCTAAATAATATAATCCGACATTATCTTATTACATCCATTAAATAAAATAAAATAAACAACTAATCATCTAGACTCAATAATAGGGAAAGTATTCTATATTGACTTCCTCTTCCTGGAAATCGTCTTCCTGCTCTACTATGTACTCCTCATGTATCCAAGGTTGTGGAGCACAGATGTCGATCTCTCCTGAAACTACAAAAATAAAAATACGGTTGAGCAAACGAAAGTTCAACCGTACATTTTATATAAAGTCTAGCTAACAATATATCATAACATATCTATATGCTCATGCTTTAACATAAATAACATATCTTATAATTTATGTGCGGAAAACATGAAACATACAATTATGCAAAACATATAATGATTAAACTCTTGACATGTGCGGACTTGTAAGACTTATGAGATGCATGTCAATTCTTTCTAGGTTTCCTTGTAACCACCTGTTACCATGTTTGTTATACCATTCTTGCCGCTACATGTTGCTATGTTTGTTAGATCATTCTTATTCACCATATGTTGTCATGCTTGTTAGACCATTATTGTTCACCACATGTTGCCATGCTTGTTAGGTCATTCTTGTTCATCACATGTTGCAATACTTGTTGGGTCATTCTTGTTCACCACATGTTTCCATGCTTGTTATACCATATTCTTACAATCACATTTTTCAATATCCAGTCCTCACAACCAAGGGCTTACAAGTCTTGTTAGTTCATGCGGACTTATGAATCGTGAACTTATTAGAACTTATCAATTATCATACCATGAAACTTGTGCTTGATCGTATAATGATTAACCTTCATCCAGGTTATCCCTTAGGTTCTGATATCAAATCACCAAATCCCACCAAAGTCACCCATATAACTAAGGTTAGGGGATTCAGGGTGTTGATATCATTCTCTAAGTTTTCACCTATCTGAAATTCAATCAATCAATAAACATACATACTTTCATATGAATAACATACAAGAACCACATTAAAATCTTACTATGCATGAAGAATAATTCATAATACAAAAGTCAGATTTAATAATTGACAAAGTTAATTCATAGCATCAATATAAATTAGTAATTTTTAGCATTATCTATTATTCATCATAATTTCATGATTATTCCAATTCTTCTTGTTTCAAGCATAAATCATAATGTTAATAGGGTTATTCACATCCTACTCATATTATTCACATCTTACTTTAATAATTCATGAATCTATAATCCAATCCCTTCTCCCGTTCTCAATCATAAACCTAGAATCATATATCAATTCACTCTAGGTCTCGTCCTTGAAATTCTCTTCAATTCATACATGAAAACATCACAATATGTTTATTCAATTCATGTAAACTCATAATCAACCCTAGATCTTGATTTCATACAAACTCTTAAAGATATCATTAGATTAGACAATGCAAAGTACATAAACACATCTTAAACACATATCCAGATCTTAAAAATGCTTAATCTTATAACAATCATTAGCTAGAACAGTGCATAATACATTACTTGATCGTTTTCTTACGATACCTTAGTTGAGAATGAGCTTGAATATCGATCTCCAAGCTTTCCATTCTCCTTGAGATGAAAACCTTTAGAAAACATAGGTTGAACTCTCTTTGGAATTCCTAAAAGTCTTAGAATTCTTTCCTAACCCTAAATCCACAAAATAGGGGGGTATTTATAGAGTTAGGGACCCTAAAATATTAAAAAAGGTCGGAATCAGTGCTTTCCAGAAAAATCCCGTCTCAAACTCTGCTCCGGTATTTGACCCATAACTTTTTACTCAGTTATCGGAATTGGACAATTCATAATACGTTGGAAACCTTATTAAAAGGAGAACAATTTCTTGTGAATAGAGATGCCCCAGTTTTAAGTCTTTCGAGGTCAAAACGGCCCCTGAAGTTGAATGAATGTAAGAGAGAACCACAATCTAATTAGAAAATAATTAGGATACTTCCTAATTAGTTTATAATTTCCTCCTCTAATCTATTTCATAATTAGAAAGAGAGAGAGGAAGTGTGTGGGTCCCTTCCTATTATCTATTGGTTATAATTCGAATCTAATTAGAATTTATTAAATAGAAGGTCTATGGTGGGCTCCACTATTTTATACATTAATACCCTAGATACTAATACCATATATAAAAGAGGGTTTTGTTATACCGTATATAAATTATCATTTTTTTTAAAATTTTATTTCTTATTTTTGCATACATCACATGAATGACAGAATTATCGATAAATTAAAATTCGGGTCTCTACTCTTTGGTCGTCTTCTCTTGGGTGTGCAACAGTCTTGGTAACAATGTTCATATTGGATTTGTCTTGTTGATCAACAACTCTGTTATTTCCAAAAGTTTTTTTAACCCATTTTTTGGTATTGTTTTGAGAAGCTTTTGGGTTGTTGGATCCTTCAGTCCGAGATTTAGTTACATCTGATATGAAATCAAGCTTCGAAGGGACAATCTTATTCCTTCTATTGGACCCTCTCTTTTGTTTCTCTCTCTCTCTCAGTATATATAGGCAATTACAACCCCTAGGAAGCTTTCTTTGCAATTTTTTAAATATCTCAAAAGATACTTTCACTACAAAAATCAAGGTTTTTAACGGCGGTTCAAAACCGCTGTTACAGGATATTACGGCGGCAGAGTGAACCGTCGTCGATTATCTTGTTGGGGAGTCCTGTAGCGGCGAATATTAACGGCGGTTAAATCTAACCGCCATTATACATAAATATTTCACGACGGTTTTCAACCACCGTCGTTAACTTTTTAATATGATTATTAAAATGCTCTATTGCTTCGTATATAACCGTAGTGACTTAACCCATGTTAGTTATTCCATCTATGACGGCGGGTTCTACCGCCGTTACATATTAAATATATAACGGCGGTTTCTAATGTTAGCCTCAAGGTTGCAACCTTGGGTACCCTGATTAATTTTGATAATAACACAACAATGAAATTAAATTTATGGTACTAATGTTTCTATTGATTGCTTGAATGATTCAAATTATAAGAACATTAGCACTACTCTCAAGGCAAAAAAAAGTATGGAAATCATTCAAGGAATATCGAAAGAGATTGATCAACTCAAGCTATTGGACTCAAGTAAAAATGAAGATTCATGATTATACCCATAGTCCAAGTCGGTTCTCCAACAACGAAGAAGATCTCTTGAAGACAAAGCCAAAGCCAAATCATAAGATCCAAGATCAAGCTCTCAAGAAGTATATGAATGTATTTTTTATTTCTTATGAGAGTGTTTATGACTTATATAAGAAGTCCTCAAAATATGGTAAGTTGAATGCTCAAAATACTTAGATTGACCATAGGAGTCTAAGACATATATTGGACATCATTCTAAGGCCCTAGGAATTCATAAAAATCATGTTAAAGGAAAGCTAAATTGACCTAAGATTGCTAATCAACTTCATTTATTTGAGCTATTCAACTCCATTTATTTGAGAGATTTCATTAGAGTTTTTTTCTACTCTTATCCAGCTCATATCAGGAGCTTTTATTTCAGATTGGTAATCAAAAAACATCTTTGTAAAAGAGAAGTCAAGAATCTTTGGATTCTTGGAAATTGAAAGTGTTACCTCAAAGAAGTCAAGAGTGGGTTGTGCTCTTGCAAGGAAAGGTTCTATCTCGACTTGTGAAGAGAGGTTGTAAATATTAGGACTCGTCTGGAAGTAGTCTAATTGATTTGGGAATAAAAATCGTGTGAATCCTTGAATCTAGAAGCTGAAAGGTGGGGACGAAGACAAGTTGTCGAACTTTGTTAACAAAGACTGAGTGTTTGCTCTCTCTAAATCTCCACTTTAGTTTCTCTATTGTATATATATATATATTTTAGAACTGTTAAGTTGCTTTCCCATTGTCAATTTAATTCCTCATTCAAAGAGAAAAATTAGTTTTTAATTTGCATAGACCTTAATCACCCCCCTCTAGGGTCAATATCTGGGCAACATTTAAACCACCGTTATATATATAACATTTCACGGTGGGTTGAAACCGCCTTCATTTATAATTTATTTCACAGCGTCTCATACCACCGTTATAGAGATAACATATGTCGGTGGTTTACAAACCGTCGTCATATATTGAATAAATATAACGGCGGTTACAAACCGCCGTCATTAAGTTATAAATAATAAAATTAATATTTTTTATAACGGCAGCTGGAACCCCTGCTACTAGTTAAAAAATAAAAAATTTTTTTTTCAAAAATTTTATTTTTTTGCCCTGTATTATTTGTACTTGTCAGTAATATAAAAATCAATAAACGCGTATACAAATAATTTTGTATTTGTAAGCAATATATAATTCCAACTAAAAATATAAATCTCATGTAATCAAAATACATGCCCCAAGTATGTAATAATAAAATTATATATACATGCCCATAAAAAAGTGTCATAAAAAGTGCACATAGTAAAAAGCGAAAAAAATCCTAAGCTAGTCGCCTAGCTCCCTCCTGGCGGTGCTCCAAAACCCGAAAAGTGTGTGCTGCCGACTCTCCTATAAAAAACAATAATATAAAATTTATTATTAGAATATCGAAATGATAAAATTTAAGAAAGTAATAATTATTTAATATGGAAAGAAACAAACTCATCTCAGAATATTAATAGTTTTTGGTAATAGTTAGGCCTAAACCTACAAACCCGGACCAAATCTAAACTCGGGGTCGGATTTCGATGTCATTTCTTCTAACGCGTGTATTTCAACTTAACCAAATGTTGCCTAGATATTGACCCTAGAGGGGGGGGGGTGATTAGGGTCTATGCAAGTTAAAAACTAATTTTTCCATTTGAATGTGGAATTAAATTGACAATGAGAAACAACTTAACAGTTCTAAAATATATGCAATAGAAAAAGTAAAGTGGAGAGTTAGAAAGAGCAAACACTCTGTATTTGTTCACGAGGTTCGACAACTTTTTTACGTCCCCGCCTTTCAGCTTTCAGCTTCCAGCTTCCAGTTTCAAAGATTTCCACAATTTTTATTCCCAAATCGATTAGACTACTTTTAGGCGAGTCTTAACCTTTACAATCTCTCTTCATAGGTCAAGATTAAACCTTTCCTTGCAAGAGCACAACCCTCTCTTGACTTTTTTGAAGCAACAATTATAGTTGCAAGAATCCAATGATTTTTAACTTCTCTTTTACAAAGATGTTTTTGGATTAATAATTCGAAATAAATGCTCCTGATATGAGTTGGATAAGAGTGGACAAATACTCTAATGAAATCTCTCAATAAATGGAGTTGAATAACTCAAATGAGATTTTGGGGATTTCTAAGTGTATGATCGATGATGAAATCAATGTAAACAAAGGAGTAGATGATTGGAGTTATTGCAATAATCAAGTGTTTTATTTTGTTCATAAATGAACTCCTTTTATAACTCATGATCCAATATGGCTGTTGGTGAAGCATTAAATGTAAATAAGGCCGTTGAAAAATAGTCATTACAACATTTTTTGGATCAGGCTTCAATTCGTCGACGAAACTGGGTCACCCAGTTCATTTTGTCGCCGAATACAAAAACAGTAAGCTCATGAATTTTTCTTGTCACCATTTCGTTGCCGAAGTTAGATCACCCTTGTGATTTCGTCGGTGAAATCAGAGCAAACTCTGTTTTTCTTATTTGATTCAGACCTTGATGATGGGAATGAATTCCTAGGTCATTTGGCTTTCATTTAACATGATTTTTATGAATTCCTAGGGCCCTAGAATGATGTCCACTATATGTCTTAGGCTCTTATGGTCAATCTAAGTATTTTGAGCATTCAACTTATCATATTTTGAGGACTTCTTACATAAGTCCTAGACAGTCTCTTAAGAAATAAAAAATACATTCATATGCTTCTTGAGAACTGGTCTTCGACTTGTTCTTGGATCTTATGATTTGGCTTTGTCTTCAAGAGGTCCTTTTCTTTGTTTGAGATCCGACTTGGACTATGGATATAATCATGAATCTTCATTTTTACTTGAGTCCAATAGCCTGAGTTGATCAATTTCTTGAATAATTTCTATACTTTTTGTCTTGAGTGAAATGCTAATTTTCTTATAATCTGAAATATTCAAGCACTTAACGAAATCATTAGTACCATAAATTTCATTTCATTATTGTATTATTATCAAAATTATTAAGGGTACCCAAGGTTGTAACCTTGAGGCTAACAATCTCCTCATTTTTTATGATGACATAATAATGTAATGAAATGAGATTTAGCACCCCCTCAGTATATATTTTAAATAAAGCTTTGAGGTTGGCTCCCCCTAAACATACGCATTTATATAAAATTTGACAATTTAAACTTTTATGCATATTTTAGATTCTTCATAGTTATGGAATAATTTCAATATTCAACATTCATTCAAGAATATCTAAACAGAGATTTCATTCATATCAAGGAATATATTAAGTACAATCATATAGAGACAATTAAGAATCAATGGAAGTTCCATGATATAATTTAAATTAAACAAGATTAAAATTATGAACCAAGAGAAGTTCCATAAAGAGAATTTATAAATTTTTCTTTACATTACATTTCTTCTCCCCCTTGGCACAAAAAAAAAAAAAAAAAACATAACAGAGCAAAAAAAATAAATACAACTATTGCTCCTTGTCTTGCCTCTTCCTTAGCTTCTACAGATGCTTCCTATGAGTAGTGCCTTCACTATCACTGGAATCACTGGAGCTAGAGACTAAGGAATGTATGATGGGGGGTTTTGGATCCAGATGCCTCTGGTTTTGCAGGTTTAGATTGTCCTGGCCTCTTGATCTTAAACACATGTTGAGTCTTGATCTTCACTACTTCAAGAGCCAAGTCTGCTACCTGAGAGGCCATCTTGTGAATAATGGGGGCCTGGGCTCCTAGAAGAGAAGACATCTAGGAGATGAGAGGACCTTGAGTCCTAATTTGCTTTTCATTGAAATCTATCTTTCCTCTAAGCATAGTCACCCCATCACTCAGCTGCAATCCTTGCTCTGTCGCATCTACTTCTTTTCTTTCTATCAGGGATAGAATAGAATCTACCATGTGCTTGGTCACTTCTCCAGCAATGCTAATCTCATCCAAATGAGGCTCCAAAGTCTCAGCACTTTTTCTAATCTCACTCTAGATGCTGTCCATCCTGGACTCTAGTGAAGTCAGTCTCTGGTATCTACCTGAAGAGTTGTCGTATTGGCTTTGCTCTTTGCCATGAATGAGAGCATAAACTCTCTCATATCAGCCTGAAACCTTAGCCGACTCTCTCTCATTTCCAGCAGGAACTGCTCTAAGCTGGTAGCCATGGAGGCTATCTGGCCGCTCATCAAACTCAGCTGATCCTCAGACTCATGGGGTCTCCTAGGGGACTGAACAAAAGTAAACTGTCCAGCATCCTCATATCGAGGAGAATCCTCTCTCTGAGGTGAATGCACAGGAGACTAAGAAGAGTGAAGCTCTAGGGTTGGAATCTCAGAAGGAGCCTCTGAAGTAGGGGCTGAGGAGGATGGAATGTCAGATGTTCCTGGAGCTGCAGCAGGAGTAGAAAGGAATGGAATCAGGAACAGGAATAGGAGTAGGGATGGAAGGAGGATATGAAGATGGTTGACTAGAGGGCTGGATGGAAGAAGGCTTAGGGATCCAGTCCTTCAAAGTATCATGCCATATATAGCCCATCATTTGGATGGTAGCCTTGCTATAAATGGTAGATTCATCAGCATTGACTAGGTCTGTATAGGAGGAAAGAGGGATTTTGAAATTTTTGAAAATTTTGGTCAATGCTTGACCAAAAGGAAAACATCCTGACTTTCTTTTATGAGCATCATCCATGTAGTGGACAATGATATATGAGGTCGATGGGTGTGGAAGTGAGAATATATACACCACATCAGAAAGACATCAAAATAGGTTAAGTATTCCCTACCACCTGCTCTAGGGACTAAATCATAAGTGATGATATGGTGGATCAGTCTAGAGGTTAGGGTGAGTTCTTTGACTTTTGTTTGGAAGGGTGAGGTGATGTCTTGGTTGATGCATATGAGTTTGAGTGCCTCTATCACATCAAAACAATCATACTTGGTGCATTGCCCATTGACAAAAGATTGGAAAGAACATTTAGGGAATTTAAGAATAGTTAAAAATTTTCTAAATGAAATGCAATTTCCTTCCCATGGATATAAGATGTGATGATTTGAGAGAATTAATTAAATTTGAAGTGAGTATAAAAAATCCGAACAAGTTCGGGATACATGGTTTCATTTGAAGAAATGAAAGAATCTCACTTCAGGGCTGAAAACAAAGTTTGAATGACTCCTAGGCTGTATAGCTCTAGGTTGAAAAAGTTCACAACCTTACCGTATAAAGGAGATCGAGAGAGGAACTAGTCTCTAAAAATCTTCTCGTACTTGAATGACTTGAACTTTGTTGGAGCAGACAAGGAAGCAACTTCTTTTCCTTTGGAAGTACGAGCTCTCTTCAATGGTGGTTCTCCCGATGTGTTTTTTCGTGCGAGGAGGCATGTTGATCGAGTGAAAGAGTGAATATTAGGTTAGGAATTGATTATGGAATGATTTTGGATTGATTTGAATCGAAATGGAAGGGTTTTGGATGGATAATCAATGGAATAGTGAAAGAGGAGGGAAAACTTAACTTGGGTGATTTGAATAAAAAATCAGATTTGGGGGTTTTAATTTGTATCCACGATCAATTTCATTGCCAAAATGGGTTGCCCCTTCAATTTCGTCGCCGAAATGAAGACAGGTAACATACTGTTTTGAGTTTGGAACGAATTTGTCGCCGAAAATTGAACAGACAATTAGTGGAGGAAAACCCGGATGCTAGCCAACTGCACCAACCCCTGGTGGGTGAGTGTAGAAAATTAATTTTTTCCTGCTTTGTTTTTTAGTCAAATACTAACGGACGGATCTGTGTTCTTTTAAAGACTCTTTGTGCACCTACCAAGGAGAGAAAACTAAATATGTCAGAATGAGGAGGCGGGAAGGAATTAGCTTCGTGAAGGCGTCCTTTGAGTTCAGAACGAATTTGTCGCCGAAATTGAACACACAATCAGTGGAGGAAAACCCGGATGCTAGCCAACTGCACCAACCCCTGGTGGGTGAGTAGAAAATTAATTTTCTGCTGCTTTGTTTTCTAGTCGAATACTAACGGACGGATATGTGTTCTTTTAAAGACAAGACTCACTGTACACCTACCAGGGAGAGAGGCTAAATATGTCAAAAAAGAGGAGGCGGGAAGGAATTAGCTTCGTGAAGGCGTCCTTAGAGTGTACGTCAGGTACAACACGACTACTGCAGCTTACACACCAACCAAAACATACTCCATATTTCCAATTGTGATTGAATTCAGGCAGAGTTCAATCTCCCACATGTCAACATGTGTCCCCTTTAATCTCTATTAACCATGGTTTAAATCCCATAATCCTTAGTGCTCAATAATCTAACCTTTGTTGTTTGAAAAAAGTATTTAAAAATAATTTAACTCTAGTTAAGAATTTTTAAATGTTAGGATTAATATTTTAATATATATATATTTTTTTCAAAATACGAAAGTTAGACTATTGAGCACTAAGGGTTATAGAATCATAACCACGGTTAATAGGGGTCAAAGGGGACACATGTTGAAATGTGGGAGCTATTGAACTCTCCCTAAGTCAATCGCGATGGGCTGTGATTCGATCTCTCATGGAAAAACAAAATGATGTCATCTACTATCACACACGGACGGGCTAGCACACTGCTAGTGTATACAGTATACCCTCACTAGGAGGTGTTTGAACGATCCGGAGGGGTGCGTCATGTAACTCCAGTTAACGTCATCTAATCTTACAAGCTTCAAATACTAGGCATTAACTCAGTGACCCTTTATACATCTAACCTCTGTTAACGCCAAAATTGAGAATGACGAAAAAAGTAAAAATCCATCTCCTGTCGTCCGGCAATTGATGAAATGACTTCTTGTTTTAGATTATCCCATGGTCTAGTTTGAAAGGAAAAGACATTGCTTAGATGGGTCGGGTCCCTCATTTGTCGTTTTAAAGGATTGGGTTGGGTAAGCATTTGGGTTCGGTTCAGACCCACCCATTAAGTAAACCCAACCAAATCCAATCCGTTAATAAATAGGTGGGGGAATGGCAAATTTAAACCTATATAAGGAACCCCAAGTCCATGGTTCGAAATCTGGTTTACCTTTGGTAAAATTTTGATTTTGTTCCCATCTTACGAAACTAGAATGGTTATTATTTCGGGTTTACTAATTTCGGCCGAGATTTCAAAATTTCTGATGAAATTATAGAATTTCAAAATTATAATAAAATAGCGAGATATATCGAAATGATCCCAAATTTATCAAAATTTTGTGAAAAATTTGAAATTTATAATTTATTTTAAAAATAAAATAATGATATTAGTATAAATATATTAAATTTTAATTCAGCCAAATTTTTGAAAAATTTATTTCGGCCAAATTTTAAAGACTTAAATATTTCACAAAAATTAAAATTATTTTCACAAACCAAAATTTTGTGAAATACCGATTTATATTGTTGAAAGAATTTCGTTTTGGAGGACCAAAATTGCTAACATAAATAAGAGTTCAAATCTAGACCACAACAGCCAAACGCACCCACTTAATTCATTTAATTAAAAAATTATTTAGTTAAATCTAAAATTATAACAATATTAAATCTAAAACTAATAGTTAGTATATATTAAGTATGAGGTCCTACCATTGAGACTAGTTAATTTGATAACTCGAGCTCTTTCAAAAAATGCATTGATAGGATTATTATAAAATACATAAAAATATTTGCTCAACAAAAATTCACTTATTTTATTATTACAATTCGTAAATTACCCTTATCGTAAGACATATTTAAGGTGTTTCCTCTTCAACCAAGCTACTGTATATAGTAAAACTCCATAAATATACAACATTATAACTAAATTGACTATTTATTATGACAGAAACCCTACCCGAATCCAACTCAAATATTATAACTCGAATCCGCGGCTCAAAATTTCAAAGTTAATCACACAAATCATGTGGGTATTGCCACCCTACCTGCTACTCACAATTTTAAAATTTTCTTTCTTCATTAACATATTTAGTTTTCTAATGAATTGTCGTCAGAATCTACATCTGGAGGGTTTTGTGTGGTCAACTTGCCAGATCTTGTATGCCCCACTAATAGACAGGGGTTGTTAATTGGCCCAGGATTGTCTCTGGCATCGACAAATCAACGGACATGTGGCGATAAAAAGGGGGAGAGATATCAAGTGGGGAGAAGTCAAAACCATGAGGAGAAAATGAAATGACTTCTCCCCTTTTATTGTCACATGTCCGCTGATTTGTGGGCTGCAAAAGAAAGAAATAGAGTTTTTGATCTACTAGGGAACGGAAGCTGGACTTATCTCTTTATCTCGGCTTCCTTCATTTTAAAAGATTGAATTGCCCTACATAAGAAGGATTTAGTCCAAAATCGGCTTTTGCTCCTTGATCCGAGTCTAGCTCGTTTGATGAAATGATGCTTACGATTCTGTTAGTGAGAAGCTAAGTTCCGCTTTAAGCCCGACAAGCGGGCAAGAGAACTAGCCCTACCTAGCCCTAAAGCAGGAAACCAACTTCTATGAGCTTTCTTATAATTTGGACATGCTATTTTGGAGTCAATCTATTAGGAATAGACTACATAGTTATGGTTCATTAAAATTAACATCTAATGCAGAATTTTTTTTTCCTGGCATAGCCAGAGACAATCTTGAGCCTTAATAAGAGTATAAGTCTAGTGTTTTCACCTAGACTTACGATCTTCTCCAATCACACACAAAGTAGACTAAACATCCTGGCACCATCCTCTGAGAATTTGGACGCTATAACAACCAACCACAAAGGTGATATTCTTAGAAACACTCTAACTCTCAATGGTGGCATTCATAGAAACACTCTAACTATGTTATATAGTAGTATAAAAGATTCATCTGAAATTATAGAAATATGTATCTCATCTTCACCTCAATCTTTATTATTGTAGAAATATAATAATCATGTTAAATAAATATGATTAATAGAAGAGCTGGCACAATCAATCAAAGGAGGGCAAAGGTTTCCAAGGAACATAGTCTTTAAAAAGAGAAATAATGAGGACGGAATTTTAGGAAAGATAAGAGGTAAATGAAAATCATGAATTTGAAATAGAATAGTATCAAATATTAGATTTGATTAGGATTTTATTTGATTATGATGTGATTATGTTTCAATGTTGAGACTCATGATCTCTATATAATCCTCAATGAGGAGTCATTGTAATCACTCAAGTTATTATCAATAAATCAGAATTTCTATATGGTATCAGAGCAGGTAGATCATATCTTATTTTGATTTTTTTTTTCTTTTAATCTTGTTTTTCTAGCGGGCGGCAATGCTGCCCATCTGGTTAACCTTTTTTTCCCCCCTAAAGTTGTAGTAATCACTAACTCTAGTTGAAATCTCTCTATCATTAATACCTCCGAGTTCTTTTTTTTTCTTTTCCTGGACACGACTATCCGACTTCTCTTTATGTATTATTTGGAGAGATCATGACAGTTTGCTCTACTGGATCATTGGCTCTGACAGACTCTAAGATGAGCGAGATGCGACAGTGATGAATTTTTACAGACTGACGGTGACCACCAATATGTACAATTGAATTTTTCGATGAATTTTCAACAAAACTCAATGTTTGTGGGCTAATTTTTTGTTTGTAACAGTTACAAGATCTTTTTCAAAGGATCATGCAATTGCAGGAGAGTATTATAGATAAATTTAAAAAATACAGAGTGATGTAATAAGGTGAGGTAGATTTGAATTTGAAATAAAGTAGTATCAAATATTATATTTGATTATGATTTGATTTAATTATGATGTGGTTATGTTTCTATATTGAGACTTACATGATCACTATATAATCCTCAATGAGGAGTCATTGTAACAATTAAGTTATTCTTAATAAATCAGAATTTCTATAGGCTGGCGGTCAAATGCTCTAAAGAATTTTGTTAGCCACTCTTTTCTACCAGGGGCTCTACCATTTCCCCAAGGGTTCCAAAGGCAAAATAAGATTTTGTGAAGGGATTCACATAAACCTTGCATTAAATCCTTCTTGTTTAAAAGATACTAATGGGTGGCACGTGAGAGCGAGGGGAAGGAGTTAACCACAATTAATAGGAGTTAAAAGGGACACATGTTAACCCGCAGGTGCGATTGAACTCTCCCCGAGTTCAATTGCAATTGGCTATGATTTTATTCTTTAAATAGATAATGGGTAGTTTGGGAATTACAATAAAACATTAACACATTAAAGTAAAACATTGAATCAATTTTATATAAGGGTTGTTTTGAGAATTTCAGAAAAATTAGGCAAGGCCTCCCTCTTGTATTATAATAATTAAGATAAGTCTTAGCGATTAATATTGTCCAATTCATGAAATTTCCAAGTATATTATTACTAAATTGACTTATTATGACAGAAATTCTACCCGAATCCTGCCAAATTATAAACGAGTTGAGAAAAAGTAACCCGGCCCCAAAATCTCAACCCTAATCCTAAATCTCACGTGGGTAATATTGCCACCCTTCCTGGCTGCTCACAATGCTAAACTTTGGTCTCATATGGATGCAGTGAACGAGTCAATCAAGCAAAGATCCTGGAACCATCCTCCACCGAAACTAATAAATGTAAACTTTAACCATAGTTAGCCGAGTATGGTTTCCATTCTCGCCTATAAATACGCTTTATACTATCGATTGTAATGCACGTGTTTGCATTTCCCTAATCACTATCGAGAAGAAGAGAGTAGAGTTTTATCAAAGCTTCGCCGGAAAACATAAGGATGACGATCGACAGCTCTTCAGTTTCCGGCAAAACCGTGTGCGTTACGGGTGCCGGAGGTTTCATTGCCTCCTGGCTTGTTAAGCTTCTCTTACAGAAAGGTTATACCGTTAGAGGAACGGTTAGAAACCCAGGTCAGTTTCCATCTTTTCTTCGTTTCTTATATCTATTTCTGATAATTTCCGTTCTTACGAGTATTTTTTTAATCTACTTATACTACAGATGATGCCAAAAATTCTCATTTGAAGGAGCTTGAAGGAGCTAAAGAGAGATTAGTTCTCTGCAAAGCTGATCTTCTCGATTACGAGAGCCTTCTAAAGGCAATCTGGGGATGTGACGGAGTCTTTCACACCGCCTCTCCAGTGACTGATGATCCAGTGAGTTCCAATCTTCATTACTGGGCATTGTTACTAAGTCCAAGTTGGGGAATTAAGCGTCTAGTAAACTTTTGGCAAAAATTGGAAATAAATTAGAAAAATGGTTAATGCTAGTATTACTAATTTCTTTTAAGACCCACTCTCCTTTTAATTTTTTTTAATTGGAGAGAGTGTTAGTGTAACAAAAATAAGAAATAAGATTACTAATTATAACGAATATATTTCATTTAGATATTTTTTCATTTTAGTTTTTTAAAATGTCATGAGTAATTGGTGTTTAATTCGCGAAATTCATGATGATTTTTTTCCAAAGGTTGCGAATACTTTGTGAATTAATTATTCAATGAAATCAAACTCTTAGAAAAAATCTGAGGAACTTTGTTTCTAATATGAGTATTCTACTTTTTGAGATTTTTTTAGTTGTCCATTGAATTGATGATGAGATTGGTGTTGGTGTTTGAATCCAAGGAACAAATGGTAGAGCCAGCCATCAACGGAACCAAATACATAATAAACGCAGCCGCGGAAGCCGGAGTTCGGCGCGTAGTCTTTACTTCGACTGTCGGAGCCATATACATGGACCCTAATAGGAGCCCCGACGTGATCGTTGACGAGTCATACTGGAGCGACCTCGAGTTCTGCAAGAACACCAAGGTATATATGATTGATCATTCTGCCTCTTTCCATTGTTAAAGAGAATAGAAATTGTTGGTGTTCTGATAATGGTGATATGGGCAGAATTGGTATTGTTACGCGAAGACAGTGGCGGAGAAGGCGGCGTGGGAGGTGGCAAGAGAGAGAGGGGTGGATCTGGTGGTGGTGAACCCGGTGTTGGTGTTGGGGCCATTGCTTCAACCTACTGTTAATGCTAGCATTGTTCACATACAGAAGTACCTAACAGGGTCAACTAAGACATACGCGAACTCGATCCAGGCATATGTCCACGTGAAGGATGTTGCACTGGCTCATCTACTTGTCTACGAGACACCGTCGGCTTCCGGCAGGTACCTCTGCTCCGAGAGGGTGCTTCATCGCGGCGATGTAGTCGAAATTCTTGCCAAGTTCTTCCCGGAGTACCCAATCCCCACCAAGTAAGTCTATCATTATCATGCTGGTCAAAGATAAGTAGTTCCTTTCAATATTCCTAATTCCCTTACCAACCATATCTTTCGTCTACAATTTTTTTTCCAACAACTTCTTTAGTAGTCCTACTTCGACTGCTACTCCAATTAAAATCATTATTCCATTTTGACTCGTAATCGACTTTGATTCAAGAGGACATGGAGACGGGAGTGTCCTCGCCTAGTGCGACTAATCCATCTTCCCACTTACCAAGATCCCACCATGTCAACAAAGTCAGCATATAAAAAATGTTGGTGTTATTTTTATTAATTATTGTTAAAGTAATATTATTGTTTTCTCTAATAGGTAATAGTTGCTTTAATGTGTTGCACAAAAGAATCAATAAAACAACACTTGCTGCCTTATTGGTCAAAATGCTAGCATTGACTGTCATAATTGGTGGCAACTCTGTTGAGCCCATCACCCCCCCCCCCCAAAGGAAAAGCCTTGTTGGTCCCACTCATTCAGTTTTTCATTTTATGATATAACGTCGTCATTTCTTAGTTTTTGTCTTTTGTTTTTGGGGTGGATGTAGGTGCAAGGATGAGGTGAAGCCAAGGGTGAAACCATACAAGTTTTCGAACCAGAAGGTCAAGAACCTGGGTCTTGAGTTGACACCGGTGAAGCAGTGCCTCTATGAGACGGTCAAGAGCCTTCAGGAGAAGGGTCACCTCCCTCTCCCTTCTAATTAGATCTGATGATTCTCTTTCCGTTCATTCTTAAGAAAATTCTAAGTTACTACTATTATCTCACCGTCATTTTACGTACATGGTCCATGAGGATGATGATGATGATAATACCAATTGTAAGAAATAATACAAAGTTGTTTGATTATTTGTACCAATTACAACCTAGTGGATCATTGCAAAGGAATACATTATTTAGATCTGAAACAGATTGTCCATTATGTTCAATGTCATGGTATGCAGGAATATATACCCCCATGGGGTAGACTTGGTTTTCAATCACTTCAGGGTGACGCAGTTGATATGCCCCCGATTTAATAACGTGTCTTACTAACGTTGAATAAATGATGTCTTGTTAAAACAAATCAGAGGTCGGTTTGACTGATAGACTTTGTAGCCTTATTACTAGGGTTACATTCAAGCAAAACTAAGCTTGTGAGCTCAATTCGAGTCAAGTTGCCATTTCAAGTTCGTATAACCAAGCAAAGCTTTATTTAAGGTTTAATGTTTAAACATGCTGTGCTTAAGTTAAACCTTGTTCGATTCGATTCAGCCAGAATTGTTTGACGGATTTACTTACTAAATCCTTCTGCACAAGTTAGACAAATAAATAATTTAATAGCGAATAATATATAAACCTGTATACATAACCGAATCATGAAGTTGAGAGACGCTCAAAAGAGAGTCTTTCTTGAAGATAGTAAAAGCCTCTAGTGTAAAATGAAAAATAGTCTCATCTCTGAGATACAACTCAACTCGAATTTAACTGATCAATCTCTATGAGTTTACACTACTCGACGGATGATGGAGCATCAACCTCTTTTAGAATTTCCAAAATTAATTAATTCAAAATTAATCAAATTAATTTAGTCCCATAACAAATTAATTGAGACCATGAAAATACAATTTCATTTTAATTAATTTGATGAAATCAATAACTTAGGAAGACCTAGCCGCCCCCTTGGATTTGTGAGTTCTTAAAAAGTAGTATGGATATTGTTAGCACCCCATTTTTACACCACCCTTTAACCATGGTTAGTTCAGTCCTAACCCGATGCCAACCTCACCTAAACCTTAGGTAGCCCTAGCCTAACCCTAGTCCAATCCCGAGGTGGACACAAGCTGTTAGGGCCTAAAACCTAGCAGCAAACCAAACCTGGGCCCAAGATCCAAACCAAACCTAGCACGAGGGCCTGGCCTCATAAAAATTTAAATTTCAATATGTTGGTAATCATATTACCGACATCCAGTTCCCTTTGCCATTGATAATGGCGGTAATTTGATTACCGGCACTATCACTGTTGCGTGTTTGCAGTACCTGCAGCGCCAGCCACCCCCTGCACCACCAACCCTCCAGGCCTTCTCCCACGCATCTAAGCTCACTCCAGAACCTCCCTCCATGCATCTGCAGCCTCACCAACACCCGTCCTAAATCCCCTTGAGTCCCCAAACCCTCAGCCTATAAAACCCAACTTACCCCACTATCAAAAGAAGAGGAGAACAACCCCTATAGGGAACCCCTGAGAGATTTCGGGGCCTTTAACAGCCTTAGACCCCTGAAACATCAAAAACACTCGAAGGCCAGCCCCCCACTTGTTGCAGCACCACCGCGGAGCAGCCACCTCCGCCCTCTGTCAAGCAGACCAGTAGGGTAGGGACTCACCCTACCCCCTTTTTTTTTTTGTTCTTGAGCCCCCTATAAACCCCTGGTCCATTTCCAAGGGGTTTAGCTCTGTAGTTGTAGTAGGGATGGGTTCCCTGCCTCCTCCATATGCAGTTCAAACCCCATGAATCCCCACACACCTCCACACAAGTACACAGACCCACTCCCCATCTCCATTAAGATTCTGGGGGTCCTCAGTTCATGAGGAACCCCCTGGTTGCACCGGGGAACAAACCATGGTTGGATTTTTCAAGTTCTGTAGAATTTCAGTAGTGACGGTAAAATAACTACTGCCACTTTGAGACTTTTTCTTGCAGGGGCTATTGCACATACATGGTGAGACCCTAGTCTATTCCAAGGCCCATTTTGGCTTCCTAAGAATCCCCTCCATCACTCCTGAGCTTTCCAAGCTCCTGGGGTTAGCTTAAGTAGGGTTAAAATAGCTTAAAATTTGAACTGCGTATAATGTTGGTGAACTCTTCACCGACATTATGTGATTTTTATAAACCAGTGACTTTAGTCCTTGTGGGCCAAACCATGGACCAAGCCCAGAGCCCATTATAGGCCCAGGACACGTGGCAACATACCCATACTCTCCCCTGGGCCCACTAGCCCACGTGGCATCACCCCTGATCTCCCCCATGCTAAGCAAAGTTGCTGTTCCTGTGATACAGGAATGGCGACACTTGGATCAGCGACATTCTCAATTCATACAAGATTGAGAATGGCGGTAATCCAATTACTGCCATTCTTTGTATTACATAAACAGTGGCTTTGCTCCAAGGCTTAGGGTCAAAATCAAGATCCATAAAGCCCACTTAGGCCCCACCACACCCACCAGGCCCATCTTGACTCTTGAACATGCCTCTAACCGGGGTTGGTTCAACCCTGATTAATTTTTAACCCTAGTTAAGTTTTCACTTTTGCGAAACACACATAAAACCATAAAAAAAACCAAAAAAAGTATAAAAGTCAAGAGACCAAAAACATTAATCTACTAGCATCCTCTTGAGCATAGTTGGTCCTTAACCATGGTTAACTCAACCTTGGTCAGTTAACCATAGTTAGCTTGTATATATCCCTAAATCCCATAAAATTACAAAAAATATAAAAACCTAAAAAAAAAGGCCTCGTAGACTTTCTTAACTCTGGTTAGATCCTAACCATGGTTAAAACCCTTCTAACTGCGGTTAAACTCAACCCCTGAGCACTTAACCTCCCAGTTAGCTAAACCCTAGTCCTCCGGGCTAGACCCTTGACCACCCAATGCACACACACACACACCCACCCCTAGCCTTGGCACGGGCTCATGTGCCAGAACTACGCTCAGTCTGATCTCACCTCATGAATACGTAGGCAACTCAACTCGGGTTCGACCCTAGTCATTTAGCTTTCTATATTTCTTGGATGAACATTCTTTTAAACACTTGAATATTTTAATTAAACTTTGAGATTATAATTGGCTTAAGCTTAGAAAATTGGTAACCGTTAAAAAACAGGGGTCCTGGGGTGCCTAACACCTTCCTCGGGACTTAATTGAACCATTTACCCTAACTCTTTATAGACCATTTGCCTTATTCAATACAAACAACTATCCGAGACCTATCCCTAAGAATGAATAGGTGGCGACTCTCAAGTCAAACTAAACCATATAATTGTGAAATTGGGGTAGGAAAAATCTCATGCTTACAGCTCTGCCGACTCTGTTGGGGAGTTGGTTTAAGCCAGAACCTAAACTTAAGCCAAATTAATCTCAAAATTAATTACAATGCCCAAATATTTAACAAATTGCTAATTCTTTATATCTTTTGGGTGTTTCTTGTACAGTGCATTCCATGCATAGTAGAATAGTGTAATGACCCGTAAAACCCATTGGATAGGCTTAATACGCTTACGACTGTTGGATGATTATCGTCAGTGACAGAGACTTAAAAGTCTTGGAGGTCTGCGAAATTAATCCTACTGGGTGATTACTCTTAGGTAAGAATTCTGAACGCTCCCGCTTACACCAATCTTCCATTTTCAAGGGAGTCACATACACGGTGTTAAGTGATCCCCCATCCTATAGGAACACATTGCATTACACCAGCATGCATACATAAAGATTAGGCTAAGATATATTCTACAAACAGCCCACCTAGAGGGATACTCTAAATCCTAACCTGCTCGTACCCTATACCTGTCCCCAAATCATGGTTGAATATTAGGGCATTATGTCCAGATAAACACCCATATAGGGGGCATGTACTGAGCCTTTTGTTATGCTTGTAATAAAATACTTCCTACACTATCTCCAGATATACATGTGAGGTTCAAATCCTAAGTTACAATGGGTTAGCCCATTAACCCACTTCAACTTTGGCCCAATTGGTCCTCACTACCAACAACCCAGGTTAGTAAAACGTAGTTCTCTTCACCTACCCTATCCACACCTGTCATGTCACACCTTGTCTAAATAAAAAAAATCAAAACTCTTCCTCTTTTGCATGTCATTCCAAACTTTCAGACCAGGGGCATTGTCCCTATGTCAACTAGACTCTATTAGGTCATTTGCATGCCTTCCATTTCTCCCATATTTTCTAATTCTTACTTTATACCTCCCATCTTTTCAGGAGCAGACCTTGAGCTAAACAAGTATTTGAAGAGCAAAATCAGTTGATACCTGATCAACCAACTGCGACATGGATCCTCGAGATGGCCAAGAGACTGACCCTGACACCCCAACCTGCCAACCTCAGGTCCCAGATTTTGAGGCAAGATTAGCGGAGAAGACTCAGAACATTGAAGATCTAAAAAGCATTATCTAGGATCTTATGATGGCAGTGACTCAGGCCCTCTCTTCCTTTAACTCTCAACCGGCCGAGGTAACAAGGCCATCACAACCTAACCCACCATCTACTTCCAACCTTATCCCATCTACCATCAACATTACACCACCACCTGCTCAACCATCACTCACCCTCAACATTCCCCCACCATCAAATCAACAGCGGCTAGAATTCACCTTCAACGTCCCTCCTCTACCAATCCAACCCCAACCTACTCATCATATTTCACCACCCGTCATTGACCAGTTCGAGAAAAAAGAGGTCAGGGCTGGCGGTGAACTTCATACAGGTTCCGTCCATATGTCCTCAAGTTCTACCCAAATCCCGGATGTATACCTGGAAAGAATTGAAAAATTAGAAGAACTGGTGAGGACAACTCAGAGATTCCGTAAGTCTACCAACTTTAAGGACATGTGCATACATCCTAGGATCCATTTGCCCAAGGACTTCAAGATACCCGATTTTGAAAAGTACAGTGGGAAGGGATGTCCTGAGACACATCTAAGGGCTTACTGCAGAGAGTTGTTCCAGCTCGAACATGGGGACAAGTTGCTGGTCCAGTTGTTTCAGAAGAGCTTGAAAGGGGCTGCACTACAGTGGTTCACTAAAGTAGACCCTAATAGGGTTCGAACATGGGAAGACCTGTGTGAGACAATCGCTTCCCAATACTCTTACAATGTTGACCTGTTCCCCAGAGGGCAGATCTGGAGAGAAGGTCTCAGAGGGACAATGAGACTTTTATCGAATACTCAGTTTGGTGGAGGGAAATGGCCGAAAAAATGAGCACCCCGCTGCCGGAATAAGAATTGGTAACAATTTTTCTCCGCACCGTCAAACACTCGCTCAAGACTCTCTTGGCAGCACAACTTATCTCTGCTTTTAGCACCATGGCCAAGTGCAGTGCCAGGATCGAGACAACAATGGGTGACAGCGGGTCATTCGACATTTTTTAGGGAATGAAGGGTGCATCTTCCTCTCGTCCTCCCGTCCATCCAAGAAAAGACAATAGAAAGAAAGAGGACGATGACACATGGTAGTAGCCATACCAGTCTGAGTGCCCAACCTGCCCTGATAACAAACTCAACAACCTAGGCAAGCTCAGCAATCCCAGGGGAAGTTGCTCTCTCATCAGATGACTCTCAAGTAGAGGAAAAACCGGACATTCACTTCACTCCCGTACTCTCTGTCATCACTCCTCTCTTTCCTATTAGACAAGAAGTCGATCACTCTGAAATATCCACAACTTCCTCCGACCATTCCCCTAAAGGGATACGGGGTCGAGCAATACTGCGGATACCATCAGTCACCAGGGTACAATATAGACAGGTGCTATGACTTAAAGCATGCAATCCAGGACTTGTTGGAAACAGATAGAATTTGCTTTGCACCGGAGAACACGGACATCGCTAAAGCTCCTCTCTCCAACCATACTCCTACAAACTAAGGCGCTCCAGCCAGAATAGTTCTGCAGCTGATTTTTGAATAAACTCTACTTTTGTTGAGTCTCTCTCTCTCTTTGTACCTCTTTCATTGGTACATTTGTCGGCCATGTTGGCCCATGTCAATCCCTACTATCAATCCAGTTCAAGCAAGTGGCCAGTGGTCCTTGCTTCGTATGTTGTAATGTCAAGTCTGTTAATTTTGGTATTTTAATAAAGTTGCTCTTTTCAGTCAAATTCCATTGTGTTCTGAGATGCTTAATTTGGAACTGAACTGGTAAGGAATAAGTTGATAGATGCTCTTCCAAGATTGAGCACACCAAGAAAAAAACAATGAAGACCTCTCTAAGCCATCAAATGTCAAATCAACTAAAACGAGGCGATGCAATGACCATACATGCTCTCGATCGATCAAGGAAAGGATAGGAGACCATCTTGAAATAATCCTCAAAATACCTCGCCTACCCATGCTATATATATCTGCTAGTTAGATAGTTGAGCCTAAATAGCCTTTCTTTCAAAACCCACAAAAGGGCACCCCTTGAATGAAAAAATGTCAAGTCAAAAGAGGAACAACCAGCAAAGAGCAACCAGCAAAATACGGCCTTTTGGTTGAACTATATCTTGACCTGATCCTTATTTAGGTACGTAGGTAGCCTGAAATCAGGTTTAGTCATAACACAGCAAATATGTCACAATACAAGGCAACCATGCAAAAAAAAAAGATACTTGGTCAAAAGGCAAAGTAAAGCTGTACCAAAGGACAAAGAATGCTCAAGCTGATTCTACTCCTACACCAAACAAATATCATTGGGTGCCCTACTTGTACTGAAATAGAGCCTTTGAGCCTTATATCATTTCTAACCAAAACTACATTTCGTCCTAAACATTAAGCCCTCCTTGATCCCTGAAAGGACTTGAGCATCAAACGGTCAGAAGCATTCACCTCCTCTACCGACAGGCAATGATGAGAGAAGAATAAAGAATCATCAAAGAAAAGTGTAAAGCTTGTATACCCAGTCCTGGTGAAAACTCGAAAGGGCTCAGGGGCAAAAAAGGGATAAACCAAAATTCAATTTCACGGGCATAGTCTAGAGTCATCAATCCTGCTATCGTACAAAATTTACGTGAACCCAGTCCTGGTAAAAAACTGTAAGGGTCCAGGGGCAAAAGAGAGAAAAATAAGATGAATACATGCTTTGCAAATATCTCTCCCCAGCGGGCAAAGATTGTCGCGCCCCAAAATACCCCCTAGGAGTTAAGGGATACTTTAGTCGTGACTATACTTAACCTGCCAAACCATCCTGTAATGAACAAAGCAAAACATAATACGATAACGACAATAATCAGAGTGCGGAAGCTAATCATGAGTGCAGAAGTGTAAACCAAAATTTTCTTTTCTATATTAGGTGGTCGATATTCAAAGTTAACATATATACATAACACGTCAAATCAAAGGTGGACATGCCCACCTATCAAAATACAAAAGTGATATTGAGCCTACTATACTCAACAGTAATCTAAATACAACCAAACGTCTCGATCCCTATCATCCTGAGACTGCATCGGGATAGGTGGCTCCCTCTCCTCTAGATACTCTTCCTCAACCCAAGGCTCAGGGTTGAGGTTGTCCATGTACCTGCCGACATGAAAGTACGGCTGAGTATTGAATACTCAGCGAGTATAAACTACTAGCTAACAATAACAATAGCATAACACAATAGTAACAACGAGATATAATTCATCACATCAATTTAAAGCAATACAAGCAACATATGACATTCATAGCATTGAAAGTAAAGTAATGGAATAATCTGACATGCTTGAATGAATGCGAAAACTCCGATAAAACTCGTGCTTAAAAATCATGTCTTATTCTTGAAAATAGCCTTTTGTGTTTCTTTCAAAACTTGCTTGTCGTGTTTGAAAACTTGTTCTTGTCTTGGTCTTTTTCGTAAAAATGACACATGCTTGTCTTGTCTTACTTGGAATCACTTGTCTTGCTTGTTCTTGTCATGTTCTTGACTTGACTTGTTTGTTTCTTGTGAGCTAGAAGTTAGTACCCTTGAAGCGACTTGTGAGTCGGGAATGTAAATTCCCTTCAGCGAAATATATATATATAGAAAATGGTATACCAACCTCTTTGACTTGTTTTCTTGTGAGTCAGGTATGACATATCCTAGGGATACGCCCTACCCTTGATCGGCCTGATGTCTGACTTTATCAACCTGCTTGTTTTACTTGTGAGCTAGGTATGACATATCTTGCGATATGCCCTACCCTTGACCAGGCCGAATTCTGGCTTTATCATTCGTATCGTGAATTACAATTCTTTTTCTTGTTTGGTTTATCATATACATATACTTGAAAACCCGATTTATGCATGCATGTGTGCGTGTGTGTAACATTTGTAGTAAACATGATGACATGCTTAAGTAAAAGGATCACTTGAGTATAGCATTTCAATTTCTAATATATGCACGTGGGAATGTAGATAACATGTAGAGCATTTGATCAACTTATCATTTTTAGGAAAAATTACATAAAGCCTACTTTCATTTTCTTCATTAAATCCATTAAATTCTCGTTTAGGTATTTTATCAAACACATGACATGTAACACCATTTATAGTCATTTCATTTCAACTTCTTAGTGCATATGTTTCATTAAACCACATAAAGTGTATTCATTATGCTTGAAATACCCATCCACCATTTTTCCAACACACATTCATCAACCAACATGGCATCCCATCGCCTCAACCCCTCATCCATTCATATATCCCACCATTCACATTTATCTTGTTTAGATTTAGGGAATATAGCATATTTCAAGGGAAGGAAAGATACAAGACCAAAATCACCATTTCCAAAAGAGAAAAACTAGGTTATTGCTAAGGAAGTTAGTAGGATGTACTAATCTTGAGATCAAGGCTTGATCTTGAAGAAAAACCTTGGATTAGAAACCCTAATGGTAGAGGAGAAACCTTGCTTGAAGAATGCTTGATTTGGGGAAGATCCTCCTTCTTCTTCAATCCAAACCCTTCTTGGAATCCCCAAATCTCTCCTCTTCTTTCTCTCATCTCCTTTCCCTTAGGTTTAGGTTAAACCCCCAAAAGCCCCAAATGCTTTCTATTTATAGGCAAGGGTTGAAACCCTTATTTTCGTGTCTTAAAAAAAAAACAGAGTTCCGCGATGACGATTGATCGTCGATCTTGGGATGATCGATCGTCCATGATCCCGTAAGCTTGCCCAGATTTCTGTCTCTAGACGATCGATCGTCAGTGTTGGACAATCGATCGTCCAGCTTCCCGAAAGCCATCAAATTTCTGGGTTCAGGGTGATCGATCGTCAAGTTTTGGACAATCGATCGTCCAAGTTCCAGTATGTTGCCTAGGTTTTTGAGCTTATGACGATCGATCGTCACCATGTGGCAATCGATCATCAAACCCAATTTTTTCATCCTTTTTACCTGTAGACCCCCTTGGGGTATTTCGACCATAACTTTTGACTCGTTCATCGGATTTTGACGATTCAACTTGCGTTGGATTCATCTTTCGAAAAGGAACATTTCTGGCGTTTAGAATCTTCCTATTCTTCTTTATTTAGTAATTGGACTACGTGAAAGGCCAATTGGCTATAAAAACTATTCATTAGGTACGAAAAGTTCTGGGGCGCTATAAAGATCTACCACAAGGATGATCAAACACAATGTAATCATTTACCTGAAGATAAAGGAACCTAACTAGGTCTCCCAATGCAAGCAATCTCAGACACGGTCAGTCACTGGTCAAATGTCAGTCTACTACCAAACCACCTATCAGTCAACCCACCAGTCTTTTCAACAGGTTTGTCGCATCATCAGTATGTTAGTAGGTTATTTGAATCATCCAAATCGGGAGGCATGTCAAATCGATTAGGCTATATATACAGAGAGGCATAAGATTCATGCAGCAACTCAGGGTCACGGCTCTCACTTTTATATTCAATTTCATCCTGCTTTTCAAAGTCTTGAATTCTTACTCACTCCTATCACTATCAATTCAAATTCATCCCTAGTGAGGCAATCAGACGATTGTCTACACTATTGTTGCATCCTATCTCTGGTGAAACAGTCGGGTGGCTGTCTTTACCCCTATCATCTTGTTATCCTAGAAGGCAATCAGACGGTTGTCTACAGTGTGACATCCTATCTCGGTGAAACTGTCGGGCGGCTTTCTTTAGCCCTAGCATCTTGTTACCCTGGAAGGCAATTAGGCGGTTGTCTATAGTATCGCATCCTATCTCGGTGAAGCAGTCGGGTGGCTGTCTTTACCCCTATCATCTTGCTACCCTGGAAGGTAATCGGGTAGTTGTCTACAGTGTCGCATCCTATCTCGGTGAAGCAGTCGGGCGGTTGTCTTTACTCCTATCATTTTGCTACCCTGAAAGGCAATCAGGCGGTTGTCTACAACATCGAATCCTATCCCAGGTGAAGCAGTCGGGCGGCTGTCTTTACCCTCACTATCCTTGTCAGAAAATCGAGCAGTGGTCTGTAGCATCGCTTCCCCTTCACTATTAAAGGAGTATGCTGGAACGGTCGTGTGGTCGAATTTCAGTTGCAGCCTCTTGTGAAGCTCCTTCTTGCTCTGCTAGCTCACTAGTAAAGGAGTATACTAAAATGGTCATGTGACCGGATGTCAGTTACAACCTCTAGTGATGTTAGTCTTGCACCCATCACCTGTATTTTTGCATTCAACATTGCTTCCTCTTCACTATAAAAGGAGTATGCTGGAACAGTCGTGTGGTCAGATTTCAATTGCGGCCTCTTGTGAAGCCCATTTCTGCTTCACTAGCTCACTATTAAAGGAGTATATTGTCACGGTCGTGTGACTGGATGTCAGTATCGGCTTCCAATGATGTTAGTCTTGCATCCATCACCTTCATTTTGTATTCAGCATCATTTTCGCCTTCACTATTAAAGAAGTATGCCGGAACGGTCGTGTGGCCGGATTTCAGCTGCTGCCTTTTGTGAAGCTCATTTCTACCTGATTAGCTCACTATTAAAGGAGTATACTGTCACGGTCATGTAACCTGATGTCAGTTGTGGCCTCCAGTGATGTTAGTCTTACATCCATCACCTTGATTTTTGTATTCACCATCCTCTTTTACTGTCGCGACCCAAAACCCACCCTAGGAGTTAGAGTGAACTTTGGATGACTAATCATGGCTTACATGACTTGCTTGACAAACCATCCTGCCAAAACCCACAGAGCATATACAATAGAGGACAAAAACAGCGGAAACATACTCTAATATAGCACAGCGGAAGACTACCAAACCTCTATGTATATACATACGCAAATCCAAGTTTATACAAAAGGAATCCATAAAAAAGTGCGGACATGCCCGCCAAAATACATAAATCTAACTCTCATCTCACCCACAGCTATTCCACTCAGAATCTAACACCCTCTACTGATAACCCTCTACGGGAGGTTCCTCCAAAGGCTCCTCGACGTACTCCTCTTCCACCCATGGACCAGGAGCACAAACATCAAATGGAGCAGCAGCTCCCTCAGAACCTGCCGACATAAGAAGTACGGCTGAGCATGGAATACTCAGCGGGTACTAAATACTAACCAACAATTATAGCATAGAAATGGCAATACATAATCAGGAGCAATTTATATATGTCAAACGGAAACAATTCATATCATACAAGGAAGTAAAGCAGTTTATAATCATGCTTGTAATTCGTAGAAAACCGATAAATCCTCTTGAAAACATCGTGCACTTGACTTGACTTGAAATATCTTTTCGTACTTGAAAGCTTGTCTTGTCTATCTTGCTTGATTCTTGTATGTCGTGTCATGTCATGCATGCTTGCTTGTGATCATGTAACTTGTGAGATGCACTTGTGAGATGCCTTGAGAGGGAAGGGAGACCCTTCATTATGCAATGCACTTGCGAGGGAAGGGAGACCCTTCTTCATGATATGTATGTACTTGCGAGGGAAGGGAGGCCCTTCTTCATGATATGCACTTGTGAGTGAGGGGAGACCCCTCGTGGAATGTTGGTTCTTGTCTTCTTGTGAAAAGCGAGGTAAAACACATCTTAGGATATGTCCCACCTCTAACCATGTTGTTGAAAACCTCGATAAATCATGTCATGCATGCCGTGCTCGTGGGAACCGTGTACATACTTGCATTCAAATTTAAAGATGACATTTGGGTAATTTCACAACACATATAGCATCAAAGATTGAGCGATTCAATATTCATAGCATTTAGGGAAAGCAGGAAACACACTATCATAGGCCCTAGCAATATTTAGAATTTCTTAGGTATGCATTTCCTAATTCACAGCTCACTTTATTCACCTTGGCAGTTCATCAAACATGGTGTGTTCATTATGGATTTACCCTACAACATGCTTTTCTAGATGGGTTATACTCAAATCATACATGTATGTTCATTATTGGAACAATGGCCTTCCCCATTTGTTCATCACACACAACCATTGGCATCCAATCACCCATTCCATCTCCATTCACCATTCACCATTTACCATTCATCCATCTCATAGCACATGTGTAAATGAAAGAAAATCAAAAGAAAAGAAGGGGAAAAGAGGAACTATAACTAGGAGGGTAGTAAGAAGTACCGACCTGGAAGAAATGAGGAAGAAATCTCCTTTCCAAAATGACTGTGTAGCTGCTACCCTAGCTTGGATCGCGAGCTCCACGAAAGCTTGAACCGAAATCTTGAAGAAAACGGGCTTGAGGTTGATCTAGGGTTTCAAAACCCTTTGATTTCTCTCCAAAATGGAAACCCTAGATTGGAATCGCCTTCTCCTCTTTCTTCTATTCTCTCAACTCTCTAAGTGTCGAATGATGCCTTAAAGGCTCGGGTTAAACTCTTAAGGTAAGAGTGAACTGACAAAAGACCATAATACCCTTACTAAATTTCTGTAAAAACACGAGTGTCGAACTTGTGGTGCTGTGGACAGTGCCAGCTCGTGGTGCTGTGGACAGTGCCAGCTCGTGGTGCTGTGAACAGTGCCAACTCATGGTCTGTGAACAGTGCCAACTCGTTGTCCGTTGTCAAGGGTGTCAAACCTGTTGTCACGTTGTGTCGTGCATAGTGCTGAGCTCGTTGAGCTGTGAACAGTGCCAAACAGGCTGTCCGTTGTGGACAGTGCTGAACACGTTGTCCGTTGTCTTATGTACAGCATGCCCGTGGTGAGTTGTACAACGTACCCGTGGTGAGCTGCACAACGTGCCCGTCGTGAACTGTACAATGGATGCACACAGTATACGTTATCAGAGTACGTTGTCCGTGCTACGTTATCAGAGTACGTTGTCCGTGCTATAATTTCCTATAGGTTCAGACTGTTTTAGCCATATCTTTTGACTCGTTCATCCGATTTTGACGATTCAACTTGCGTTGTGTTCGTACTTCGAAAAGGAACATTTCTGACGTTTCAAAATTTCCAATTTCTTCCTTATTTATTAACTATACCTCTTAAAAAGTGAAAATGACAACGAAAGTGTCATGTATTAAGCATGAAAAGGTCTGGGGCTCTACATCTACTCTGCTAGCTCACTATTAAAGGAGTATATTATCACGGTCGTGTGACCGTAAGTCAGTTGTGGCCTCCAGTGATGTTAGTCTTGTAACATCACCTTCACCTTTGCATTCATCACCGTCATCTTGCTCTGCTAGCTCACTATTAAAGGCATATACTATCACGGTCGTGTGACCGGATGCCAATTGCGGCCTCCAGTGATGCTAATCCTACACTCATCAATGCTTTACTTCAATCCAACCTTCACCTCATCTTTGGGGAACGGACGTGTGTTAATTCCCCGTATTCATCATGCTTGTTCATTCATGCTTATCCATCATACCTGCTTGCTCAGGCGTAAAAAATTGCTTGACTCCAGTCTTTGTCATTTAATTGCCAATTGGGCATTCTCCGACAAAGAGAGGCAGCTGTCACCACCTCATTTTTACACCTCCCTTTAACCAATGTTAACCAAATTAACCATAGTTAGTTCAGTCCTAACCCGACGCCAACCTCTCCTAAACCCTAGTCCAATCCCTAGGTGGACCCAAGCCCTTAGGGCCTAAAACCCAGCAGCAAACCAAACCTGGGTCCAAGCATGGGCCCAAGATCCAAACCAAACCCAGCAGGAGGGCCTGGCCATATAAAAATTTAAATTTCAATTTATCTGTAATCATATTACTGATATCCAGTTCCCTTTGCCTTTGATAATGGTGGTAATTCGATTACCGCCACTATCACTATTGCGTGTTTGCAGCACCTGTAGCGCCACCCCTTGCACCACCAACCCTCCAAGCCTTCTCCCATGCGTCTAAGCTCCCTCTAGAACCTCCCTCCATGCGTCTGCAGCCTCACCAACCCCCGTCCTAATTCCCCTTGAGTCTCCAAACCCTCTGCCTATAAAATCCAACTCACCCCACTGTCAAAAGAAGAGGAGAACCCCTGTAGGGAACCCCTGAGAGATTTCGAAGCCTCTAACTGCCTCAGACCCCTGAAACATCAAAAAGCCTCGAAGGCCAACCCCCTACTTACAGTAGTACCACCGTGGAGCAGCCACCTCCACCCTCTGTCAAGCAGACCAGCAGGGTAGGGACTCATCGTACCCTTTTTTTTCTTGTTCTTGAGCCCCCTGTAAACCCCTGGTCCATTTCTAGGGGATTTGGCTCTGTAGTTGCAGTTAGGAGGGGTTCCCTGCCTCCTCCATAGCCAGTGGAACCCCCATGAATCCCCACACACCGCCACACACGTACACAGACCAACTCCACATCTCCATCAGCATTCTGGGGGTCCTCAATTCATGAGGTTCCCCCTGGTTGCACTGTGGAACAAACCATTGTTGGATTTTTCAAGTTCTGTAGAATTTCAGTAGTAGTGGTAGAATAACTACCGCCACATTGAGACTTTTTCTTGCAGGGGCTGTTGCACATACATGGTGAGGCCCTGGTCCATTCAAGGGCCCATTTTGGCTTCCTAAGAATCCCCTCCATCACTCCTGAGCTCTTCAAGCTCCTGGGGTTAGCTTAACTAGGGTTAAAATAGCTTAAAATTTGAACTACGTATAATGTCGGTGAACTCTTCACCGAAATTATGTGATTTCTGTAAACCAATGACTTCAGGCCTTGTGGGCCTAACCATGGACAAAGCCCAGGGCCGATTATAGGCCCAGGACACGTGGCAACATACCCATACTCTCCCTTGTTCCCACTAGCCCACGTGGCATCATCCCTTGACCTTCCCCATGCTAAGCAAAGCTGTTGTTCCTGTGATACAGGAATGGTGGCACTTGGATCATCGACATTCTCAATTCATACAAGATTGAGAATGGCGGTAATCCAATTACCGCCATTCTCTGTATTGCATAAATAGTGGCTTTGCTTCAAGGCCCGGGGTTAAAATCAAGATCCATAAAGCCAACTAAAGCCCTACCACACCCACCAGGCCCATCTTGACTCTTGACCATGCCTCTAACCGGGGTTGGTTCAACCTCGATTAATTTTTAACCCTAGTTAAGTTTTCACTTTTGCAAAACACACATAAAACCATAAAAAAACCAAAAAAAATATAAAACTCAAGAGAACAAAAACATTAATTTGCTAGCATCCTCTTGACCAAAGTTGGTCCCTAACATGGTTAACTCAACCTTGGTTAGTTAATCATGGTTAGCTTGTATATATCCCTAAATCCCATACAATTACAAAAAAAATATAAAAACCCAAAAAAAAAAAGGCCTCGTAGACTTTCTTAATCCCGGTTAGACCCTAACCATGGTTAAAACCCTTCTAACCGCGGTTAGACTCAACCCCTGAGCACTTGACCTCCTCGGTCAACTAAACTCTAGTTCTCCGGGCTAAACCCTTGACCACTCCATGCACACACACACACACCCCTAGCCTTGGCACGGGCTCATGTGCCAGAACTACGCTCTGTCTGATCTCACCTCATGAGTACGTAGGCAACTCTACTAGGGTTCAACCCTAGTCATTTAGCTTTCTATATTTCTTGGATTAGCATTCTTTTAACCACTTGGATATTTTAATTAAATTTTGAGATTATAATTGGCTTAAGCTTAGGAAATAGGTAATTGTTATAAAATGGGGGTCCTGGGGTGCCTAACACCTTCCTCAGGGCTTAATTGAATCGCTTACCCTAACTCTGTATAGACCATTTGCATTATCCAATATAAACAACTATTTGGGTCCTATCCCTAAGAATGAATAGGTGGCGACTCTCAAGTCAAGCTAAACCCTATAATTGTGAAATTGGGGTAGGAAAAATCCCATGCTCACAGATATCATTCCTCAAAAGGCTAGCATTTTGGCAACTTGCTACCTTATTGTTCAATAGGCTAGCATTGGCGGTCATAATTGGTGGCAACCTTGACGAACCCAACACCCCCTTAAGAACAACCCTTGTTGGTTCCACTCATTCAGTTTGTCATTTTATGATATGACCTCATCATTTCTTAGTTTTTGTCTTTTGTTTTTGGGCTAGATGTAGGTACAGGTATGAGGTGAAGCTGAGGGTGAAACCATACAAGTTTTCGAACCAAAAGGTCAAGAACCTTGGGTTTGAGTGGACACCGGTGAAGCAGTGCCTGTATAAGACGGTCAAGAGACTTTAGGAGAAGGGTCACCTCCCTCTACCTTCTAATTAGATTTGATGATTCTCTTTCCGTTTATTCTTAAGGCAATACTAAGTTACTACTGGTCGTTAGAAAATTTAATTATACATTTCGTAGTAATAATGTCATAGAATAGTACTAGTAAGGGTGTCGAACCTCTGAGGACTGCGCTAGTTTTGTTGCCTTTTATGGAGATTAATTCTAAATTAATATGTGAGAAAAGTTGATTTGAATTTAATTAATGTAAAACAAGAATAAAATGATGACTTCTAATTAATTTTTCAACTACTGGGTTGTATGATATAGGAGAGAGGATCTAGGGCATTTGAATCAACCACTAGCTTCGTAACTGGTTCCTAATGCTTCTATCCAGTATTATCATGTGTAAACATTACAACGAGAGTGACGACATTTACCCTCTCAAAAATCAAGAAAGATACAAGGGATCAAATCCTAGGCATATCTTATCTTCAGTTGGTACGAGTGATACACATTAAAGTAGGTTAGTGAAATCACTCGTCTTCTCTTAGCAGAAAATATCTTAGGATATAATCTCTTGATATATTAAAACCATTGCATAAAACCTATATTAATTATCACCGACAATCAACACAAGCGGTTTCATCTAATTTCCTAACACCTGAGACAAGGATAGAAATTCCATTAAGATCGAATATAAATCAATAAAATTGGTTGTTGAAACAACCCTTTCATTATGCAATCAATGTTTTACAAATAATAAATCTAAATGAAAACAAAAGAATGACACAGTTACTTGGCTAGAGTTTAATAGAAACTTAGAACAGAGAGTTAGTTCATCGTGAGGGAGGAGATCATCATCTTCATAGACAAAAATGACGAACTCATCCTTTTTGCTTCCTTGATCTCTAGAGGTTCTTCTTTCCTCACATGAACCTGAAAAAGATAAAAAAATCAAGTATCGTAAAAGTGAAAGCATTTGTGCATGTGTACAGGTCGAGTACATCGTGTGGGTGTCAGTTCAGGAGTGCATTCATCAAGGAGTGTACTTGGGTAGGCCAGACATAAAGAAGTATAATCGGGCAGATCGGGATTGAGTGTACTCATGTAAGAGTGTACTCGGGCAAGTTGAGTGTTAGTGGCGTACTGTACAAGAGTGGACTCGGGCAAGTCGGGAGTGAGTGTACTAGTACAAGATTGTACTCGGGTAGCTCAAGGGTGAGTATACTCGTACAAGAGTATACTTGGCAAATTGGGAGTGAGTGTACTCAGGCAAGTTGGGAGTGAGTGTACTTGTATAAGAGTGTATTCGGGAAAGTGATCAAATACGTGAATGTGCTGGTGGTTGTGTGTCATTGATATATCATCAAGTAGATAAACATAAAGAATCAGGCTTTGACAGGGTGTAGGGGTACCTATTGGGCGATGTGTCATATCATGTGATGGTCAGGCGATCAGATGATAGAGATCCACTAGGGTGGTGCTAATCATTGAAGGACATCAGTTTTTCGGGTGGAGCGATCGTTTGGGCAGCCCTTCAAGGGGTTAGGGTCAAGGTTTGCAGATCGAAAACCAAGGCCCCAAGCTCCCCTTTCTTCTTCTTTCTGGTTTGGCCTTTACGCAACATGACCCCCCTTTTTTTTCATTTTTTTTTAAAGCCACTCAATGGGAGTGGGGGGTTTGGCAGACCCTTACTTGATTATTAAAAAAAAGCAATGGAGGGACATAAAACCTTAACCTACAAAACTACAAGAACATAGATACATAAGACTTTACTATGAACAATTTTTACATTACCAAAGAGTAAAACTACTTCTTAAATCGAGTTGGTTTCCTAACCTCTCTCTTTAGTCTTCCTTGAGAATAATCAATTGTTGATGCGTTTTCGAATTCTTCAATAATAATATCGTCACGAACTTGCTCTTGACTACCAAGTCGACTAGGAAGTTGAACCTTCCATTGACCTTTAGAAATTTGACCCCTAAAGGCATCTACACAAGCTTCTGCCTCTTTTTTCACCTCTAGATCTTTTATCGATCTGGATTCAGAGAGACAATTTGACTCCTCTCTAATAATATTCTTAGGTTTGGCAAACTCATTCTGTTTGAATACTCATCTAAGTTTTGTTGTTAGTAAGGCATTGAGCAAGCTTTGGTGTTCAACCAGAAAAAGATCCATGATCATCTCTTCTTCAAAACCTAAAGTATCCTCCACCTTTTCCAATAGAGAAGGATCCTCAGAAGAATTTTGATATTGGGATGGGGGGTTTAGACTCTTATCACAATCGTCACCTTGAACAATTTCTGATGGTGGAAGAACTGAGTCTTCTATCATATTTTCCATAGATTCCATAGAGGTCTTCTCTAGAGTTTTCTCAGGAAGCGTTCCTCTGTGGATATTTGAGCTATCCACTTGATTTTCCAATAAACTTGATGAGGGTAGCAAGTTCTTCCCAATAGGATGCTCTTGTTCCAAAACCTCCACATACGTTATACTCATTTCACCTGAATTCTAAGAAAAGCCCTTTATTTCTTCCTGAGACTTCTTGCTGCTATACGAAGATGACCCTAATTTGTGAGCATCGACTTCAAACATTATGTGCGGAAAACTTGAAACATACAATTATGCAAAACATATAATGATTAGATTCTTGACATGTGCGGACTTATGAGACTTATGAGATGCATGTCAATTCTTTCTAGATTTCCTTGTAACCACCAGTTACCATGTTTGTTATACCATTCTTGCCGCCACATGTTGCCATGTTTGTTTGGTCATTCTTATTCAACACATGTTGTCATGCTTGTTCACCACATATTGTCATACTTGTTAGACTATTCTTGTTCACCACATGTTGCTATGCTTGTTAGGTCATTCTTGTTCACCAAATGTTAACATGCTTGTTAAGTCATTTTTGTTCACCACATGCTGTCATGCTTGTTGGGCCATTCTTATTCACCACATATTGTCATGCTTGTTAGGTCATTCTTGTTCATCATATGTTGTAATGCCTGTTGAGTCATTATTGTTCACCACATGTTTCCATGCTTGTTATACCATATCCTTACAATCCCATGTTTTCATATCTAGTCCTCGCAACCAGAGGCTTACAAGTCTTGTTAGTTCATGCAGACTCATGAATCATGAACTTATGAGAACTTATCAATTATATATCATACCGTGAAACTTGTGCTTGATTGTGTAATGATTAATCTTCATCTAGTTTATCCTTTAGGTTCTGATATCAAATCACCGAATCATACCAAAGTCACTCATATAACTAAGGTTAGGGGATTCAGGGCGTTGAAATCATCTTCAAAGTATTCACTTATCCAAAATTCAATCAATCAATAAACATACATAATTTCATATGAATAACATGCAAAAATCACATTAAAATCTTACTGTACATGAAGAATAATTCGTAATATAAAATTCAGGTTAATAATTGACAAAGTTAATTCATAGCATCAATAGAAATTAGCAATTTCTAACATTATCTATAATTCATCATAATTTCATGATTATTCACATTCTTCTTGTTTTAAGCATAAATCATAATGTTAACAGGATCATTCACATCCTACTCATATTATTCACATCATACTTTAATAATTCATGAATTCATAATCCAATTCCTTCCCCGATTCTCAATCATACATAAATCCATTCACTCTAAGTCTCGTTCTTGAAATTCTCTTCAATTCGTACAAGGAAACATCACAATATGTTTATTCAATTCACATTAACTCATAATCAATCCTAGATATTGATTTCATACAAACTTTTAAAGATGTCATTAGGTTAGGTTAAACTTTCTTTTGAATTCCTAAAATTCTTAGAATGCTTTCCTAACCCTAAATCCCCGAAATATGGAGTATTTATAGAGTTAGAGACCCTAAAATATTAAAAAAAAGGTCAGAATCAACATTTTCCAGAAAAATCCCATCTCAAACCCTGTTCTGGTATTTGACCCATAACTTTTGATTTGGTTATTAGAATTGGACAATTCAAAATAAGTTGGAAACCTTATGAAAAGAATAACAATTCTTGAGAAATAGTGATGTCCTAATTTTAAGTCCTTCATGGTCTAAACGGCCCGTCAAGTTGAATAAATGTAAGAGAAAACCACAATTTAATTAGAAAATAATTAGAATACTTCCTAATTAGTTTATGATTTCCTCCTTTAATCTATTTCATAATTAGAAAGAGAGAGAGTGAGTGTGTGGGTCCCTTCCTATTATCTACTGGTTATAATTCTAATCTAATTGTGAATGTAAGAGGGTTTTGTTATACCGTATATAAATTATCATTTTTATTTTATATTTTTGTTTTTATTTTTTTTATTTTTGCATACATCACATGAATGACACAATTATCGATAAATTAAAATTTGGGTCTCTACACTTTGGTCCTCTTATGTTGGGTGTGCAACAGTCATGGTAACAATGTTCATATTGTATTTGTCTTGTTGATCAGCAACTCTGTTATTTCCAAAAGTTTTTTCAATCCATTTTTTGGTATTGTTTTGAGAAGCTTTTGGGTTGTTGGATCTTTCAGTCCGAGATTTAGTTACATCTAATCTGTAATCAAGCTTTGAAGGGACATTCTTATTCCTTCTATTGGACCCTCCCTTTTGTTTCTCTCTCTCTCTCTCTCTCAGTATATATAGGCAATTATAAACCCTAGGAAGCTTCCTTTGCAACTGTTTAAAATATGTCAAAATATATTGTAAGCACCAAATTTTTACATCCCTTCTTAATCATAGTTAACCATCTTGACCATGGTTAATATCCTAAAAGCCTAGGCAAACCCTAGTTGAGCCTTAGTCAAACCCTAGGTAATAGGTCAAACATAACCAAGCCTTAGTCAAATCCTAGGCAAACCCTAGGTCAAACCTAAGCAAACCCTAGGTCAAACCCTAGTCAAGCCTTAGTCAAACCCTAGGCAAACCTTAGGTCAAACCTAGGTCAAAATCCTAGTCAACCCTAGTCAAACCCTAAGCCTAACCCTAATCAAGCCCAAGGTCTAGCCCTAGATCTAACCCTAGGTCACCCTTAATTTAACCCTAGGGCCCAAGGCCCATTTTTAGGCCCAGAGACCCAAAAACTACAACCAGACCACCCTGTGGGCCCAAGCATGAGCCCACAAGCCTTAGATAACCATTGGTAGGGGCAAAAGCTACAGTGCTCTGACCAATAGTGACTGGGTTAGGCTTGTTTGGGCAAAAACCTATAAATTGCAGTAATAACATTACCGCCATTATTTGTTTAGCCTAGAACATGAATGGTGGTACTAAAATTATCGTCATTCTTAGAGTTTACGTAAAACAAGTCTGACACTTGTAAGTGCAAAAATTGTTATTTGCTTTCAAATTTCCTCCATTGTGGTATGAAGTTTATTATTTGTTGTGGGGGACTATTCTTCCAATCTGAGTAAACTCAGACTGTTAATTACCTTCCCTATTTGGGAAAGTACCTCTGATTAAGAAGAAAGATTATAAGAAGAACAGATATTGAATAAAATATTTGTATTTATTCAATGGGGTTGCCCAAATCCCATGTAGGCGTTACAAGATACCTCATATAGGTTTTAGCATCAAAAGAAAGAATAAGAAAGAGAGGTGGCCATATTGAGGGTTCACCTGGTATTCTCCATATGGGAGAGATCCTTCTTCTTCTCCATTGGTTGTTGTTGTTCCTGCACAAAGAAAAGAAAGTTCTTGTGTTTTTCACGTATGTCTCTCTTTTCACATATCTGTGTGTTCTGGGCTTCTTGCCTCATTTTTTATGAGGGTTTCTTGTGGGAAATCCTCTTTTTATATCTTTTGGAGAGTCCTCTTTGAACTCTACCTTGACTTCCTCTTTTTTAGGAAATCAAAAGAAGCCAACTCTCCTTAGAGAGGGTCATCTGTCCAAGACAACTGGTTTCTCTTATCTTGGAGAAATCACACGGATGAGAGTCCTTTGTGAAGGACTCCAAATTGGTTTCCTTTTCTGGAAAACCTGGAAGGATTAAACTTTTCCCCCAAAAAGGAAAAAGATTCTTATCTTTCCGAAAAAAAGGAAGAGATAACATCCCCTTTCGGATAGGGTGCCATATGGCACTCTCTCATTAGAGAAAGAAAGGGGATCTCTATTTTGGGATCCCCCAAAGCTGGCAAAGAGTCCTTATTAAGGATTCACTGCCATATAGTGGTCAAATAATGGCTACCATCTAGGAAAGGACTGAACTTGGTCAATCCGCAATTAAAAGATGCGAGACCCATGGTCTGACCCGCGATCCAGGTCAGGTCCAACTATATTTGGATTACGGATTAGGGTCTGACCTTAGTCAGTCCGCAAACCAATACAGGGTGGGACCATGGGTCCAACCCTTGGTCTAGGTTAGGTCCATGACCTTTTATGGTCATAGACTGGGTTAGTCATTGACTGGCCCACGGAAGTACTGATGGAGTCTATCCGCAAGGTTGAATGAGGGTCTGTCCGCGAGGTCAATCCCTATCCACGTGTCAGTACCCTAAGGACTGACACAAAGGATGTCCATGGGGCATTAAAATCCTTTCGCTAGCATTTAATGCTAGGCTAGTTGGTGGTAAGCCAACCCTTGGCTACCTGATGCACGTGCCTTTGGCATGCGCGAAGTTTAACCGTCCATTCAAATAGTGGTGATCCTATGTAGGAAGGTGCACCATGCACCCGTCTTGCGGGCGATGAGATTTCATTGCCCACAACACCTCCCTGGGACCACCTGTTGCGCCCCCATTGGTTCCTCCACCTTAGTTTTAACCCCTAAACTACCCTAGGTCATCCCCAAGCCTATAAATACTCCGCCCTCAAGCTTTCAACGGATTCCAAAATCCCATTGTTGAAACTTTGTGCAATCCGAGTTCCATTCCTATTCCAAGTCTTATCCTCCATCTAGGGTATGACCAAGAGATTCTAAGAGCACCTAGGGGCTACCTTAGGCCTCCCCCAATCCTTCATCACCAAGCACCACCACCTCTACCATCGTGGAAGGCAGAACAGTAGGGTAGGGCCTTCCCTACCCTTTTACTTTCTGTAAATATATTTCTGTAAGCCACTGGTCCTATTCCAGGGGTCTCTTTGCTTCAGTTTTGTATTAGTATACCCAAGGACAGGACCCTCTTGAGGGTTCAAGCTTCAGCCTCATGGACCCCCTACATGCATGACTTCTCTCCTAAACTTCTGGAGGTCTCTCAGTCCATGAGGGATCCCCTGAAAGTAGCCTGGTTCTGTCCCAGGGGGAGAAATTGAGTTTCTAAAAAACTTCAAGAATACTAGTAAACACAGTACTGTCATTCTAGACCTTCTCCATTACTGTAACTGTAGACCCTATGTAGTTGAGCCTTGATCCATTCCAGGGCCTATTCTAAGTCCATAGGACCTCTCTCTACCTACCCTGGTCCTTCCAAGCTCACCCTAGTAGCATAACCATGGTTAAAATCTCAAAAAATGAAAACTGTCCAGAATGTCGTTAAATTGGTATACATTGTGACTGGCCACTATGGACCCATTTTGGACCAGACCTTGGGCCCACAATAGTCCTAGGAAACCTGGCAGAATCCCCTCATCAACCTTAAAGGTCCAAGACCCTATGAGATCACCCCTGACCTTACCGTTGATTAGGAAAGCTATTACCAGAAATGACTGGGAATGGCGGTGAACTGTCTACCGCCATTCCAAATCTGTGAAGATTTGAAATTGGTGGTAACAGTCTACCGTCAATCATAGTTTTTTGCAAATTGAGCTTTGCACAAGGCCCAGACTAGGTAGGAGGTCATTCTAGGCCCTACCTTACTACCTGGGCCCATTCTAGACTTGTCCAGACCCTTAACTGGGGTTAACTCAACCCCGGTTAAATTCTAACCATGGTTAAGGCCTTTTGACCTTGGAAAAATCCTGAAAAATTCTAAAAACATACAAAAAATGTAAAAATACCAAAAAATTGACCTTGAATCTTTTAACCATGGTTAACAGTCCTAACCATGGTTAACTCTCTCCTTAACTCTGGTTAAGCAGCTTTTAGTCTACTAGACTAACCCTTGACCTATTGAGCCTAATCTCCTAGTCTACCGGACTAACCCTTGGCCTTCGGGCCTTTCCCCTGGGCCTCCGGGCCCAAACCTTCTAAACTGTGCACTTGACCAACCCAGTTAATCAAATCGTAGGCCTCAGGCTAGACCCTTAGCCACCCCGGTGGACACACACACTCCATTTAACCTTGGCATGGGCTCATGTGCCAGAACAGCGCTCGGTCTGATTTCACCCCTTGTGAGTATGTTGGCAACCCAACCCGGGTTTGACTCTAGTTAGAACTTTTCTTTCTTGGGTTAGTATACTTTAAAGACTTAGGCATTTGAATACAATTTAATTTTAATTTGGTTTTTAACTGGGGAGTAGGTAATCATTGCAAAAAGGGGGTCCCGGGGCGCCTAACACCTTCCCCGGGACTTAATCAAACTTCTTACCTAGACTCTCAAGTAGACCATAAAGATCTTATCCATATCTTGGACTTATCCCTCAAAATTAATAAGTGACGACTCTCAGTATTAATAACTAGTGAGTAAAATCCCATGCTCACATATATTTTCACTACAAAAATCAAGATTTTTAATGGTAGTTCAAAACCATCGTTATAAGACGAGAACCCGCTGTTACAGGATATAACGGCGGTGGAGTAAACCATCCTGTAGTGGGGAATATTAACGACGCTTAAATCTAGCCGTCGTTATACATAAATATTTGATGGCAGTTTTCAACCGCCATCGTTAACTTTTTAGTATGATTATTAAAATGCTCTATTGCGTCGTATATAACCGCAGTGAATTAATCGCCATTAGTTATCCCATCTATAGCGGCGGTTTCTACCGCTGTTACATGGTAAATATATAACGGCGGTTTCTAAACCGCCATTATATATATAATATTTCACGGCGGTTTGAAACTGCCTTCATTTATAATTTATTTCACGGCGTCTCATACCGTCGTTATAGAGATAATATATGTCGGTGGTTTACAAACCTTCATCATATATCGAATAAATATAACGGCGGTTACAAACCACCGTCATTAAGTTATAAATAATAAAATTAATATTTTTTATAACAGCGGCTGGAACCATCGCTACTAGTTAAAAAATAAAATAAAATACAAAAATTTTGTTTTTTTTTTCCTTGTAATATTTGTACCTGTCAGCAATATAAAAATCAATAAATGCGTCTACAAACAATTTTGTACCTGTAAGCAATATATAATTCCAACTAAAAATATAAATCTCATGTAATCAAAATACATGCCCCAAACCTGTAATAATAAAATTATATATATATGCCCATAAAAAGTGTCATAAAAGGTGCACATAGTAAAAAGCGAAAAAAATCGTAAGCTAGTCGCCTAGCTTCCTCCTGGTGGTGCTCCAAAACCCAACTAGTGTGTGTTGTCGGCTCCCTCCTACAAAAAACAGTAATATACAATTTATTATTAGAATATCGAAATGATAAAATTTAAGAATGTAATAATTAATTAATATGGAAAGAAACAAATTCATCTCAGACTATTAATAGTTTTCAGTAATAGTTAGGCCTAAACCTATAAACTCGCACCAAATCCAAATCGGGGGTCGGATTTCAATGTCGTTTCTTCTAACACGTGTGTAAGCATCCAATTTTTACATCCCTATCCTAACCTTGGTTAAGAATTCTTAACCATGATTATCCCCAATCGAGCCCTTTAATCCTAGGCAAGCCCTAGCCTAACCTTAGAAGCAAACCCTAGCCTAACCCTAGGACTAAATCGTAGCAAAAAACCTAGGTAAACCCTAATAAAAAAACCTAGGAAAACCAAGACCTAGCCAAACCCTAGGTAAACCCTAGCCCTAGCGTGTGCGCAGCCTAGGCCAGACCCTTTGGGCAAAAACCATAAGTGGTGGTAATGTCTTTGCCGACGTTACCAATTTGCACAGTTTTGGTAATAACGGTAAAGCTATTACCGCCATTACCTGCGTTTGCTTCCTGTAGCACACCCACCCCCTACGGAGGTCAGCGCGCCTCCTGGTACACCCCTCCGCCTGCAGACCTGCCTCTCCGGCCTACTGTAGCTCATCCACCCTAGTACTAATACCAGGGGTGTCCCCTTTGGCCTCCCCTATAAATGGCACCCACCCCCCTCAGCTTGAGATAGCCTGCAAACACCCCAGCCAAGCCCCTTGTCCATTTTGCGATAGGCCCCTCCAGTAGCTACCCAGCAAAACTCCGGCAGCCTCCCAAGCCTCCCCCATGTCTATACAGCACCACCACGAGCTTCCCACCACTGCCACAGCCCCATCTCGGTAAGGAGAAGCAGCAGCAAGGTAGGGGTTCCCCCTACACCTTTTTTTTCTTGCGTTGATACCCTTGTGAGCCCCTGGTCCATTCTAGGGGAGTTTTCATTTTCTTTTGACAGGTGAACCCACTGTGGGGGGGGGGGGGGGGGTCTCTCCCACCTTCATAGGTGTGGGGAACCTCCCCTAAGGGCATATACTCATTTTAGAGGCTTCTGGGGGTCCTCCACATCATGGTGGAACCCCTGATACTTCCATGGTAGTAGCCTCATAGGGGAATTTTAATTTTTTGAAAATTACAGGGTGTCGGTAAACTCAGTACCGACACCCAAGGAGTTTTCTGTTTGAGCCCCTATAGGCCCCACCTGAGCTAACCCTGGTCCTATCCAGGACATGGGTTGACACCCCATCCCTCTTGTGAGCTTAACCTCAGAGTTATAGGTCTCCCCCATCACCCTAACTATGGTTAACAAGCATAGTTTTAAAAATTGTCAAACTGTCAGTGAATACATTACCGACAGTTTGTTGTTTCATGTATAGTGGATTTTGGGCTCAAACCAAGCCCACATACGGCATCCCCTGGGGCCCACAACAAGCCCAAAGCATTCCCATCATCCTAAGCTTCAAAACAATGGGTTATGTGCCTCAGGACTCCACCCCTAACCATAGTTAAGGCCCCCTAAACTCCAGTTAAAATATTCCAAAACTGTCGGCAATCCATCTGCTGACGGTATGAATTTTTGTTTTTTTTGGGCTTAAGAGTGGCCCACTGGCCATGGGGGCCCTCTACTAGACCTTACCTAGCCCCTGGGGCCCATCTTAGGCATGCCCAGGCCCTACCTTGTCTTAACCCATGGTTAACTCAACCATGGTTAAGCATTAACCATGGTTAGGTGGCCATATTTTTTTGGAAAAATTCTAAAAAATCTCTAAAAATCTGAAATATTCTAAAACTTCAAAAAATATCATTTTTGGATTATGTGCTCATGCCTAACTATGGTTAGCATTCCTAACCCTTGGTTAACCCCTCTTGGCCTACTGGGCCCAACTCAAGGCCTACCGGGCCCAATCCAAAGCCTACTCGGCTTACTCTTGACCTTCAGGTCCACCTCATGGGTTACCGAGCCTAATCTTGGCCTACCAGGCCTAATCCTTAGTTTACCAGACTAAACCCTAGCCTCTGGGCTTGCACCCTTGGCCTACCGGGCCCAATCTTGGCCTACTGGGCCCAAACCCTAGTCTACCGGACTACCCTTTGGCCTACCGGGCCGAATCAAACATAAACAAGCACTTGACCAACCCGGTCAACCACCCCTAGCCTCTCGGCTAGTCTTTAAGCCTCCCTTGGTGCACACACAACACTCCCTAGCCTTGGCACGGGCTCATGTACCAGAACTACGCTCAGTCTGATCTTACCCCAATGTGAGTACGTAAGCAACCCAACCCGGGTTCGATCCTAGTTTAGTTTTTCCCTTCTTGGATTAGTATAAACTAAAAACTAAGGTATTTGACTAATCATTGACATTAAATTGGCTTAAACCTAGTAAGTAGGTAATCATTGTAAAATGGAAGTACCGGGATGCCTAACACCTTCCCCGGGCTTAACCGAACCTCTTACTCATAATTCTAAGCAGACCAAGACCTTATCCATTACCCGGGACTTATCCCTACCGAATTAATAAGTGGTGACACTGAACATAAAAATGTGGGCACCGAAATCCGTGCTCACAGCGTGTATTTCGACCCAACCAAAGAGTGAGAATTTGTTTCGATGGAGTCCGAGGTCATTTTCCCGATTTGGGTACTAAGAGGCCCAAAATCAAAACTTTGAAGTATCGTTTTGGCCTAAACCTACAAACCCGCACCAAATCCAAACCGTGAGTCGGATTTCGATGCTGTTTCTTCTAACGTGTGTATTTCAACCCAATTAAAGTGTGGGAATTCATGTCGATGGAATCCGAGGTTGTTTACCCAATTTGGGCATCGAGAAGGCCGAATTCCAACTTCTTAAGTATACTCTGGCCTAAACCTAAAAATTTCCACCAATTCTTAGCCAGAGTTCAGAATTCGATGCCGTTTCTTCTAACAGGTGTATTTCAATATATTCTAAGTGTTGGAATTGGTTTCGATGGAATCCGTGGTCGTTTGCTTGATTTGGGCACCAAAAATGCCAAATTCCAACTTCTTAAGTATACTTTGGCCTAAACCTACAACCTTTCACCAAATCATAATCGGGGCTTGGATTTTGATACCGTTTCTTCTAACATTTGTATTTCAATATATCCTAAGTGTTAAAATTGGTTTTGATGGAATCCGAGGTCGTTTGCCCAATTTGGGCACCAAGAATGTTGAATTTAAACTTCTTAAATATAAATTGGCCTAAACGTACAACCTTCAACCAAATCCTAACCAGGGCTCGGATTTCGATGCCGTTTCTTCTAACGCATGTATTCAATCTATCCTAAGTGTTGGAATTAGTTTTGAAGAAATCCGATGTCATTTGCCCGATTTGGGCACCGAGAGGCCCGTAATCCATACTTCTTAAGTATACTTTGGCCTAAACCTACAACCTTCAACCAAATCCTAACCAAGGATCGGATTTTGATGTCATTTCTTTTAACGTGTGTTTTTCAATATATCTCAAGTGTTGGAATTGGTTTCGAGGGAATCCAAGGTCATTTTACCGATTTGGGCACTGAGAGGCCCGGAATTTATACTTCTTAAGTATACTCGGCCTAAACCTACAACCTTCCACCAAATCCTAACCGGGGGCTTGGATTTCAATGTCGTTTATTCTAATTCGTGTTTTTCAATATATCCTAAGTGTTGGAATGAGTTTCGAACGAATCCGAAGTCGTTTACCCGATTTGGGCATCGAGAAGACCGAATTCCAACTTCTTAAGTATACTTTGGTCTAAACCTATAACCTTCTACTAAATCTTAATCGAGGCTCGGATTTTGATGCTGTTTCTTCTAATATGTGTATTTTAATATATCCTAAGTATTGGAATTGGTTTCGAGGGATGGAGGCCATCCAGACCATTCAGAGATAGAAGCCTTAGAATTTGAGGGCCCTTCTTTAGCGTAGAAGATTGAAAATTATCAGATCTTTCTTGTTTATTATTCATAGAATCAGTACCCATTTATAAAAAACATTCGCACAATTGTTTCATCAGATTCATCAAAGGAAAACTGGGGTCAATAATTTTGTATGATTAAGACATTTATCCTCTACTAATTTTAGAACTACATTCAGAGTAGGTATGTGAAAGTCAAGTCGTTTGAGAGCATAATTATAGCTCAGACAAATCTTCATCTTTCCCAAGGGTGAGGAAGCAATCTTCAAGATTATATACAATACTCCTCTTTGATTTGCATTAAATTTGAGTTGGATATTAAACAATAATTGATGCATTTCTAACTGGTCATCTATGTTTTGTCTTGCTCTTCCATATCCATCATGGAAAGAGAGTTCTTTAATTGGAAATGATTTTATGGGGGAAGCAGATGACATGAAATCTATGGAATCCCAAAATGTGGATGCGGAAGATAAAGGTGATGGTGTTTCAGATTCAACATGTAGGACTGGAACAAATTGTGAGATTGAACACATCTCGGAGGCATTTGCTGATTTTGAGATTGCTTCCTCACCCTTGGGAGAGGTGAAGATTTCTCTGAACAGTAATTCTACTCTCAAACGACCAAACTTTAACATACCTAGTATGAATGCGGTTCTAAAATTAGTGGAGGATAAATGTCTTAAATCATACAGAATTATTGAGCCCAATTTTCTTTGATGTAACTAATGAAAGAATTGTGCGAATGTTTTTTATAAATGAGAACTGATTCTACGGATAACAAACAAGAAAGATCCAAAAATTTTCAATCTTCTACGGGGAAGAAAAATTGGGCATTCAAAGTTTCCTACCACTACTACACCACTACCCACAACCACCACCCTCACCACCCACCCACAACCACCACCCTCACCACCCACCCACAACCACCATCACCACCCCTACTCACCCACCCACAACCACCATCACTACCCCTACTCACCCATCCACCACCACTAGCACCACCACCTCATGCCACTCTTAAAACTTCTTGATGGCTTACTAAGAGAATATTAGTTGTGGCATAATTGATGAAAATTTGGAATATGTTTAGCAATCTCATGTCACCTTTTTTTTCGAAACCGGGTCAAAACATATTATTGTTTGGTTAAAGCTATGAGAATGTGTTTTTACACTACATATATAAATCATACATTAAGTAGTTATGTAAAACATATATTTCAATAACCCTTAAGTTAGTTTCCATAAGTTCAAAATCTAATCTTTACTTGATTCTTAGGGTAGTTAGCTTCACCACCATCCACAACCACGACCACTGGTTATGCACCACTACCCACCATCCACCATCACCCGCATATTTTGCAAGGTATAGAGTCCAACTCACAAAAGTGAGGTTCAGCATCACGAACATACTAAATAACTCATAAAAGTGAGTTATAATCATCACTAACATGCAAACTAAATACACAACCCACCCACCACCACTAATACCACTACCACCACCACTACCCACCCACCACCACTAATAACACTACCCACCCACCACCAATAATACCACTACCACCACAACTACCGACCAACCACTACAATACTACCACCATCACCACAACCACCCTCCACCACCACATATCATACACCACCACCGTATACATGCCCACCACCACAATAATATATAATGCAATTAAAAATACAACTCAAATCTTTTAAAATTAACTTTTACCTCTGCTGACACGTGTGGTGCTGTAGAAGGCTCACCTGCACGCTGTTCATGGTGTATTTGAGTAAATAAATGAACAAATAGCACATTATTAAAAATGTTTAATTACTACTGATTAGATGATATACCTGCCCCTATAATACCTGGCTGATCAGAAGGCCGAATTATTCGAGTAGAACTTGCTGGGACACCACTTGTGCTCTAGTCTCTACGAGTTCTTTCCTCAACATCTAGGTCTCGAAAGCTCCTGAACTTGAACCGGCATGACTCGAAGATCGTGACCAACCTAACTGTATGGCGGTCGGGCCTAATCCAAGTCCACATATTCTCCCAGGATGCTCAGGCCTCGTGACTTGGGAGAATACATCATCTCAAGTCATGTTGTCCGACGAACTCTTTCATTTTTCCCTACAAATAATTGGAAATAGTTAGTGTATGTCGCAAATGTTAAAAAATTTAGTATTTCATATTATCGATTCTTTCGGAATTTAAGATTACCGACCATCAGCTCTCCCGCCTCATTGTTGATCGATGGACCACTCTTATGTTGGTGTGTGGCTATCCATACCTCTGCACAACCACGGGCTGTCTGGGTGGGGCTCGCTTTTTTCTGTGACAGTTTCAATAATGACAATATAAACCAATCAACACAACATAAAGATATAATAATTACCAAATTAAGACCACAAAACCGAACATACTGCTTCATCTCTCACGCGAGCGAAGCTCTTCGACCTAGAAGTATGCACGACCTTCTGCTTTCCTCGATTCACTTTATTTTGAACACTTCTTTTTTGAAAAATTGAAATTTATTATCTATTAAAATAGAGAAGTGACATAATTAAAGTCTATTACCTATTAGAATGAAGAAGTTAAATAAAATATACCGTCCTTGTCTCGGAGAACCAATAATCGATGAGGCCATGCCACTGGCATATTGAGGGGCATCTGACATATATCTCCACCGGTCCAAGCTACGGATCCATGTGCCTCAATTTCAACTTCGCATTCTAGTCCCTCCATTTATGCTCGAGGGAAGCCAAGACATAATGCTCCTAAGTAAGCAGGAGCCGGAACTTTTCCTGGTTCACGTTGTCAATTGATTAATATTTCAACTAATATAATGAACGCTACATAGTCAAAAAATAATAATAGAAGACATGAATATTTTTGGTGTCTTAGACTAAAAGCCATGCACGTTGTTTGTCCTCGACATCGATGTCCTTCCAACCGGCATTGAAACGAAACATGTGCGGGTCTCGGGCAAGAGTACCCAAAAACTGACCCAGTGTCTTGCCACCCTGCCCTATGGGCTGGGTAAGATCATCGACCTCAACATCCTTCTTCTCCCCATGTTGTAGACCATACATATTCAAACACTTGGTTCGACCTCAGGTCCTCCTAATAGGCTCGAGGGCAGGTGCGGAAGCCCCAGCATGTGATGGTGACCCGGGAGGTCCTGTAGGATCCATCTAAAAAATAACATGCAAATAAACAACCCATTAAAGGAAATTTCATATTCAGAGAGTTTAAACACATAAAATTATCTGGATTTCGTCATTAACATAGAAATAAACAACTGAAAGCAGATATTTCATACTTAGAGAATTTAAACACATAAAGAATCTGAATTTCGCCATTAACATACAAATAAACAACCAAAAGTAGATATTTCATACTTAGAGAGTTTAAACACATAAAAGTATCTGTATTTCGCCATTTACATGCAAATAAACAACCCATAGCAAATATTTCATACTTAGAGAGTTTAAACACATAAAAGTATCTGGATTTCGCCATTAACATGCAAACAACTCATAGCAGATATTTCATACTTAGAGAATGTAAACACATAAAAGTTTCTGCATTTCGCCATTAACATGCAAATAAACAACCCATAATAGATATTTCATAATTAGAGATTTTAAACAAATAAAAGTTTCTAGATTTCGCCATTAACATGCAAATAAACAACCCATAGCAGATATTTCATACTTGGAGAGTTTAAACACATAAAAGTATCTGGATTTCATCATTAACATGGAAATAAACAACCCATAGCAGATATTTCATACTTTGAGAGTTTAAACACATAAAAGTTTATGGATTTCACCATTAACATACAAATAAACAACCCATAGTAGATATTTCATACCTAGAGATTTAAAACAAAGAAATTTTACCTGCAGATTGGATTATACTTAAATTGTTTCCGTTTGTATACGTTGGTACATTCAGTCGAAAGAGCTTGGTGGAGTTGCACTTGAGGGGGCGCGTCAACAGTTGCTCCGTTAATCCCTAATCTCACCCAATTGACACCTTTGTTATTGTCATGTTCAGTGTCATCTAAATGTTGGTCGTCGAAGGGCTCATTTTCTTTGAATGTATTATCATCCATAGTAGATTCTTCATTCATGTCAAAGAAGTCTCTTGGTTTAGTCTTGATGAAAACATACCAATCTGGGTCATAAGGATCTTCTACGTAAAATACCTGCTTTGCCTTAGATGCCATAACATATGGTTCATGAGACAATGTGTGTCGAGAGCAGGCATGTGAAGTTCACAAGCATAAACCCATACACATCGGTCTTTATTCCCCTATGACATCACATTAACCCAGTCGCACTTAAACAATAAAAATTTTAGGCTTTCTGAATACGTCAATTGGACAACGTTGGTTAAGCAGCCATAGTAGGTTATATCTCCTATAATGGGAATCCTATCCTAAAAGATGCATAACAAGGAGTCGCTGTAGTGACCGTAACACCACTATTTTGACTTTTGCATCCGCGCTCTCTATCCTTAGTACAAAACCTATTTCCGTTGATGACGTAGCCCTTAAACTTTGTACGACTTTCTATGGACCATATGAGAGCCATGTAATCTCATCAGACACCAAACTATGTGATGCTCGCAGCCTTTGAACCTATTTGAATGCCAAAGGCATATAACTTACATAATAAGATTCATTCATTACTCAACACTTCGTGTATGTGTTGTGCAAATATAAAAGTTAAGAGCATATGACTTACATAATCCCTAAACCAATCATCAAACTGATCGTTGTGCTTTTTTTAGAGTTCCGAGTTGGGGCAATCTATGTCTGAGATTGGTCATCTTAAGTGCATTCATATGCTGACTGTAAGGAACGAATCGATGTGCATTGCTCAAAGTCAGAATATTGCTTAGGTGAAAAATGAAAATTAAAAGACATACAATTAGCAAAAAAGTCATGATAATATTTGTTTCACTCTTGATATGTTGTGAGTTTCTCAGAGTTGAACAACACATAACGATGTGGCTACTGCCATTCTAATTCACTTAGAGTGAATGTACCCCCTATCAAATTTTTATCATCATTCCTCACCGGTCGATTCAATCTCGATTCAACATTATTTAGGTACCTTTAGCAGAAGGTCAAGCATTCTTCCACCAAGTACCCTTCTACAATGTAACCCTCTGTTGCGGACAAATTATTTCAGTGTAAACAAGTACCTATAAGAATTAAATTTAGGTAAAACAACGAGACAATCATATAACCACAAGAAATTTAAAAAATTGATACATTATAATTAAAGTCATACCTTTCGATGGGATACATCCACCGGTATTGTAAAGGTCCACCTAGCCATACCTCTGTTGCCAATTGTATAGGCAAGCGCACCATAACATCAAAGATTGCCGGTGGAAAAATCTCTCTAAATGACAAAGCGAAAGCGTAATTTTCCCCTCTAATTGTCTCAATTCTTTGACCTGACAAAATTTAGGACATAAAACCAGAAAAAATTTGCTCAATTCAATTAGCACGGAAGTTACATTCTTCGGTAATGTCTTCCTCACAACCAATGGTAGAAATTGTTGCATTATGACATAAGAGTCATGGCTCTTTAGTCCATAAATTTGGACGCTCTTTGATATTGACACGTCTTGCAATATTGGACGAGTAACCATTTGGAACCTTTACACTCTTCAAAACTTTGTAAAACAACTCTGTCTCATTCTTGTCAATCGAAAAACAAGTCGGGGGTAGATACACTTTGTTTGTACCAGGCTGGAATTGAGGGTGAAGTGCTGGTCTTACGCCGATATCAACCAAGTCGAGTAGAGCTTTTAAGCTATCCTTCGATTTTCCTTCTAAACCCAACAAAGTTTCAAGCACATTGTCGCATACATTCTTCTCGAGATGCATTACATCACAATTGTGCCTTAACAAATTGTGCTCCAAATATGGTAACTCAAAGAATATACTCATCTTCTTCCAGTTATACGGCATGATCTCCTGGCCAGCCTGCCTTAGTAATTTTCGCCCTGTCTGCTTCCCAAGGGAAAAAGCAATCCCCTCCAACTGACGTAACACATCGGACCCAGACATTGTAGTTAGAGTAGAGCTAAACTCTAGAGTCCCATCAAAAGAGTTTTTGTACCTCCGAAACCTGTGATCTGCCTTTAAGAAACGATGGTGCCCCATGTAATATTGCTTCCTGCTATTAGACAAGTGTCGACTGTAAGTGTCCTTGAGGCATGATGGGTATGCCAACTTTCCTTTCGTAGTCCAATCAGACAACATAACATACCCTGATGGTCCAGACCAATGCTACACGCATTACAAATGTCTCATTTTTGACGTATCATAAGTTGGCAAACCATTCTCTCACAAGTCCTTCAACTCTTCGACTAAAAGCATCATGTAGACATCAATAGCATTTCCAGGCCAGGAGGGACTAAGAATAAGCAAGAACAGAATGAAGTCTGACTGCTTCATACACATCCACGGTGCTAAATTGTATAGGTAAGAATCACAGGTCATGTGCTGTGAGCATACTCATCGTCCTAAATGGATTAAGGGCATCACTCACCAACCCAAGTCTCACATTTCGAGCATTCGAAGTGAAAAAAGTGCACTTGCTGTCCAAATTTTCCCAGGCCGATGAGTCTCATCATGCCATCTCATTTCAGGATCAGTCTTCGACGACATGAACAATCTTTGTAACCTGAGTTTCAACGGAAAGTGACGCAAAATCTTCGCCAAAGTCTTCTTTTTGTTGCCTCCCGACTAATCATCCCCTGTCTTCCATCTTGATTCACCACAAATGTCACATGTTTGCTTGTAAATAGTGTCTTTCTAGTATAGCATGCAATCATTAGGGCAAACATCGATCTTTTCATATTTAAACCCCACGTCAGACATCATTTGTTTTTGTCTGAAACTAAGTATCCGGTAGTGTTGATCCCTTGGGGAGTACCTCCCTCAAAAACTCAAGCAACAAGGTGAATGATTTCTTGCTCCATCAACTAAGACACTTAATATGATATAATTTTATGATGAAAGATAACTTCGTGTGATTTAGACATCCTAGATACAAAGCCTATCCCGCATCCCTTACCAATTGAAAAAATTTATCGGCCTCAGGACTGGGATCCCGACTAATGATGCCGGTTTCATCTTGATTTGGGACCCAAACAAATCATGTACCAGATCTTCCATCTCATTTTTTTTATCGTGCACATCAATATTTTGAGACACTTGGCCAACCGGTGTGTGTTGCAATATGTCTTCTCCGTGATAAAACCAAAATTTATAATTCAATTCGAATCCATAACAGATCATAAGGTCGTACGCTGTGCCTCTCTCTTGATAAACACACTGTTGCATTTGGGACACTACAAAAATCAAGGTTTTTAACGGCGGGTCAAAACCGCCGTTATACTACAAAAACTCGTCGTCATATGATATAACGGTGGTGCAGTAAACTGTCGTTGATTATCTTGTCGGGGAATCCTGTAGCAATGGATATTAATGACGGTTTAATTAAACGGTTGTCTTACATTAATAATTGCCTACAGTTTCTAACCGTTATGGTTAGTTTTTTAATATGATTAATAAAATGCTCTATTGCGTCGTACATCGAACTACCGTTAGATATTACCTATTGACAGGGAGTCAACCCCCCGTGCTTTATAACTTATTTCACGGCGGTTCTAAATCGCAGTCGTTAAGTTATAATAAATTAAAATAATATTTTCTATCACGACGGATGGAACCGCTGCTACTAGTAAAAAACAAATAATAAAATATTTTATTTCCAAATAAATATGTTTTTTTTCTTGTATTATTTGTACCTGTCAATAATATAAAAATCAATAAACAGGTATTGTACTTGTAAATATATAATTTCAATTAAAATAAAAATTTCATGTAATAAAAAAAATGCCCCAAACATGTAATAATAAAATTATATATACATGCCCATGAAAAGTTTCATATAAAGTACACATAGTAAAAAGAGAAAAAAATCTTAATGTAGTCACCTAGCTCCCTCCTAGCGATGCTTCAAAACCCGACAAGTGTGTGCTGCCGGCTCCCTCCTACAAAAAACAATAATATACAATTTATTATTAATTTTTTTGAAATGATAAAATTTTAGAATGTAATAATTAATTAATATGCAAAGAACCAAACTCATCTCAGAATATTAATAGTATTTGGTAATACTTTGGCCTAAACCTACAACCTTCCACCAAATCTAAACTGGGGGTCTGATTTCGATGCCGTTTCTTCTAACACGTGTATTTCGATATATCCTAAGTGTTGAAATTGGTTTTGAGGGAATCCAAGGCCGTTTGCCCGATTTGGGAACCGAGAAGGCCGAAATCCATGTTTCTTAAGTATACTTTAGCCTAAACCTACAATCTTCTACCAAATCTAAACCAGGGAATAGATTTTGATACTATTTCTTCTAACGCGTGTATATAAATATACCATAAGTGTTCGAGTTGGTTTCGAGGGAATCCAAGGTTGTTTGCCCGATTTAGGTACCGAAAATGTCGAATTCTAACTTCTTAAGTATACTTTGGCCTAAACCTACAATCTTCTACCAAATCTAAAATGGGGGTCGAATTTCGATACCGTTTATTCTAACACGTGTATTTAAATATTTCCTAAGTGATGGAGTTGGTTTTGAGGGAATCTGAGGCCATTTGCCTGATTTGGGCACCGAGATGGCCGAAATTCATGTTTCTCAAGAATACTTTGGCCTAAACCTACAACCTTCTATCAAATCCAAACCGGAGTCAGATTTTGATGTCGTTTCTTCTAACGTGTGTATTTCAATATATCTTAAATGTTGGAAGGGAATCCAAGGCCGTTTAGTGGATTTGAGCACCGAGAAGACTGAATTCCAACTTCTTAAGTATACTTTGACCTAAACCTATAATCTTCCATCAAATCCAAATCGGGGGTCGGATTTCGATGCCTTTTCTTCTAACACGTATATTTTGATATATCCTAACTGTTGGAATTGGTTTTGAGGGAATCCGAGGCCATTTGGCGGATTTAGGCACCGAGAAGGCTGAATTCCAACTTCTTAAGTATACTTTGGCCTAAACCTACAATCTTCTACCAAATCCAAACTGAGGGTCAGATTTCAATACCGTTTCTTCTAACGTGTGTATTTCAATATATCTTAAATGTTGGAAGGGAATCCAAGACCGTTTAGTGGATTTGGGCACCGAGAAGACTGAATTCCAACTTCTTAAGTATACTTTGACCCAAACCTACAATCTTCCATCAAATCCAAATCGGGAGTCGGATTTCGATGCCTTTTCTTCTAACGCGTATATTTTGATATATCCTAACTGTTGGAATTGGTTTTGAGGGAATCCGAGGCCATTTGGCGGATTTAGGCACCGAGAAGGCTGAATTCCAACTTCTTAAGTATACTTTGGCCTAAACCTCCAATCTTCTACCAAATCCAAACTGGGGGTCAGATTTCAATACCGTTTCTTCTAATGCGTGTATTTAAATATATCCTAAGTGTTAGTATTGGTTTTGAGGGAATCCGATACCATTTACCCGATTTGGACACCAAGATGGCCGAAATCCATGTTTCTCAAGTATACTTTGGCCTAAACCTACAACCTTCCATCAAATCCAAACCGGAGGTTGGATTTCGATGTCGTTTCTTCTAATGCATGTATTTTGATATATCTTAACTATTGGAATTTGTTTCGACGGAATCCGAGACCGTTTGACGGATTTGGGCATCGAGAATACCGAATTCCAACTTCTTAAGTATACTTTGGCCTAAACCTACAATCTTCTACTAAATCCAAACTGGGGGTCGGATTTCGATACTGTTTCTTCTAATATGTGTATTTAAATATAACTAAGTGTTGGAGTTGGTTTCGAGGGAATCTTAGGCCGTTGCTTGATTTGGGCACCAAGATAGCCGAAATCTATGTTTCTCAAGTATACTTTGGCCTAAACCTACAACCTTCCATCAAATCCAAACTGGGGGTTGGATTTCGATACTGTTTCTTCTAACGTGTGTATTTAAATATATCCTAAGTGTTGGAGTTGGTTTCAAGGGAATCCGAGGCCGTTTGGTAGATTTGGACACCGTGAAGGTCGAATTCCAACTTTTTAAGTATACTTTGGCTTAAACCTACCTTCCATCAAATCCAAACCGGGGGTCAGATTTTGATGTTGTTTCTTCTAACGCGTGTATTTCGATATATCCTAACTGTAGGAATTAGTTTCGAGGGAATCCGAGGCCATTTGCCCGATTTGGGCACCAAGAAGGCCGTATTCCAATTTCTCAAGTATACTTTTACCTAAACTTACAACCTTCTACCAAATTCAAATCGGGGGTCGGATTTCGATACCATTTCTTCTAACGTGTGTATTTAAATATATCCTAAATGTTAGAATTAGTTTGGAGTGAATGCAAGGTCATTAATATAGAATCCTTGGAATTTGAGGTTTTTTCTTCATTGTAGAAGATTGAAAATTATCGGATCTTTCTTGTTTATTATTCATAGAATCAGTACCCATTTATAAAAATACATTTGCACAATTCTTTCATCAATTCCACCAAAGACAAACCGGGGTCAATAATTCTGTATGATTAAGGCATTTATCTTCCAATAATTTTAGAACTACATTCATAGTAGGTATGTGGAAGTTAGGTCGTTTAAGAGCAGAATTACAACTCAGAAAAATCTTCACCTCCCCTTAGGGTGAGGAAGCAATCTTTAATATTATATGCAACACTCCTCTTTGATTTGCATTAATTTTGAGTTGGATATTAAACAATAACTGATGTATTAAATTTGAGTTGGAAATTAAAAAATAATTGATGGTGTTTCAGATTTAACATGTAGGACTGGAACAAATTGTGAGATTGTACACATCTCGGAGGCATCTGCTTATTTTGAGATTGCTTTCTCACCCTTATGATAGATGAATATTTCTCTGAATGGTAATTCTGCACTCAAACGACCTAACTTCCACATACCTAGTCTAAATGCAGTTCTAAAATTAGTGTAAGATAAATGTCTTAAATCATACAAAATTATTGAGCCCATTTTTTCTTTGATGAAAGAATTGTGCGAATCTTTCTTCAAAATGGGAACTGATTCTACAGATAAAGAACAAGAAAGATCGAAAATTTTTCAATATTCTACGGGGAAGAAAAACTGGGCATTCAAAGTTTCCTACCACCACTACCACTACTACACCATCCACAACCACCACCATTGGTTATGCACCACTACCCACCACCCACCATCACCCGCAGATTTTGCAAGGTATAGAGTCCAATTCACAAAATTGAGGTTCATCCATCACAAACATACTACATAACTCATAAAAGTGAGTTATAACCATCACTAACATGCAAACTAAATATACAACCCACCTACCAGTCCACCCCCATTAATATCACTACCACCACCACCACATACATGCTCACCACCAGAATATTATATAACACAGTTAAAAATAGGAAAAAAATCTTTTAAAATTAACATTTACTTGCCCGGACACGTGTGGTGCTGTGGAAGGCTCACACCTACACGCTGTTCGTGGTGTATTTGAGTAATAAATGATTGAATATCACATTATTAAAAATGTTTAATTAATGTAGATTAGATTATGTACCTGCCCCTATAACACCCGGTCGAGCAGAAGGCGGATGCCATCGAGCTGAGCTTGCTGGGACGCCACTTGTCCTCCCGTCTCCGTGAGTTGATCCCTCAGCATCTGGGTCTCAGCAGCTCCTGAACCAGAACTGGCATGGCTCGACGATCATGACCAACCTAACTAGGTAGCGGTCGGGCCTAGTCCACGTATTCTCCTAGGATGCTTAGGCCCCATGACTTGGGAGAATAGATCATCTTGAGTCGTGCTGTCTTGCGAGCCAACCCGTAGCTGCACCAAGAGCTCCCTCATTTTTCCCTACAAACAATTGGAAACAGTTGTTGTATACCACAAATGTTAAAAAATTTAGTATTTTAGATTATGGATTATTCCAACTTCTAAAGATTACGGACCATCAACTCTCTTGCCTCATCATTGACCCGTGCACCACTCGTGTGTTAGTGCGTGGCGATCTATACCTTTGCACGCCCAGGGGCTGTCTGGGTGGGGCTTGCCTTTTTCTATAACAGTTTCAATAATGACAACATAAACCAGTCAACACAGCATAAAGATATAATAAATGCCAAATTAAAACCACAAAATCGAACATACCGCTTCATCTCTCATGCGAGCGAGCTCTTCAACCCAGAAGTATGCACAACCTTTTGCTTTCCCAGATTCACTTTATTCTGAGCACTTCTTTTCTGCAAAATTGAAATTTATTACCTATTAGAATGGAGAAGTGACATAATTGAAGTCTATTACCTATTAGAATGAAGAAGTTAATCAAGATATACCATCCCCGTCTCGGAGAACCAATAATTGACGAGGCCATACCACTGGCACACTGGCACATCTGGGGGCATCAGGCATAGATCCCCGCCGGTCTAAGCTCCGGCTCCATGTATTTCAATCTCAACTTCCCCTTCTAGTCCCTCCACTTATGCTTGAGAGAAGCAAAGACATAATGCTCTTGGGTAGGCGGGAGCCGGAACTTTTCCTGGATCACATTGTCAATTGATTAATTTTTCAACTAATATAACGAACGCCACATAATCAAAAACTAGAAATAGAAGACATGCATATTTTTGGCGTCTTAGTTGGACTAGAAGCCATACACGTTGTTTGGCCTCGACGTCAATGTCCTTCCAACCGGCATCGAAACGGAACATGTGCGGGTCCCGGGCAAGAGTACCCAAAAACTGACCCAACATCTTGCCACCCTGCCCTACTGGCTGGGCAAGATCATCGAGCTCGACATCCTTCTTCTCCCCTGGCTATAGACCGTATGTACCAAGACACCTAGTTCAGCCTCAGGTCTTCCTAATAGGCCTAGATGTAGGTGCGGAGGCCTCAGCATGTGATGGCGATCCGGTAGGTCTTGTAGGATCCATCTGAAAAATAACATCCAAATAAGTAATTCATTAAAGGAAATTTCATACTTAGAGATTTTAAACACATAAAAGTATCTGGTGACCATCACTAACATGCAAATAAACAATTCATTGAGGAAAATTGCATACTTAGAGAGTTTAAACACATAAAAGTATCTGGATTTCGCCATTACATGTAAATAAACAACCCATTAAAGGAAATTTCATACTTAGAGAGTTTAAACACAAAAATATTTGGATTTCGACATTAACATGCAAATAAACAACCCATAGCATCGGTCTTTATTACTTAGAGAGTTTAAACACATAAAAGTATCTGGATTTCGCCATTAACATGCAAATAAACAACTCATCAAAGAAAATTTCATACTTAGAGAGTTAAACAAATAAAAATATCTAGATTTCTCTATTAACATGCAAATAAACAACCCATAGCATCGGTTTTTATTACTTAGAGAGTTTAAACACATAAAAGTATTTGGATTTCGCCATTAACATGCAAATAAACAACCCATAACATAAATTTCATACTTTGAGATTTAAAAAAAAAACTTTGTTTACATCCACGATTGGATTAAACTTACATTGTTTCTGTTTGTATATGTTGGTACATATTAGTCGTTTCTATTTGTTTCATTGTTATAGTTTGATTTAACTCCGTCCTCACTAGATTCGGTCGAAGGAGCTTTTGGTGGAGTTACACTTGAGGGGTCGCATCAACAGTTGCTCCAGTAATCCCTAATCTCACCCAATTAACACCTCTATCATCGTCATATTCAGTGTCATCTAAATGTTGGTCGTCGAATGACTCGTTTTCTCTGAATGCATTATCGTCCACAGTAGATTCTTTATGTCAAAGAAGTCTCTTGGTTTTGTCATGATGACAACATGCCAATCTAGGTAAGAAGGATCTTTTACGTAAAATATCTGCTTTGCCTGAGATGCCATAACATATGGTTCATGAGACATGGCGTGTGTCAGGAGCAGGCATGTAAAGTTCACAAGTGTAAACCCATACGCATTGGTTTTTATTCCTCTACTCTGTGACATCACATCAACCTAGTTGCACTTAAACAATACAAATTTTAGTGTTTCTAAATATGTAAATTACACAACGTTGGTTAAGTGGCCATAGTAGGTTATATCTCCTGCAATGGGAATCCTGTCCCTAAAAGATGCATAACAGGGAGTCGTTGCAGTGACCGTAACACCACTATTTTGACTTATGCGTCCGCGCTCTCTATCCTTAGTCCAAAACCTATATCCATTGATGAGGTAGCCCTTAAAATTTTGTGCAACTTTCTGTGGACCGTATAAGAGGCATGTAATCTCATCAGACACCGAACTACATGACGCTCATAGCCTTTGAACCTATTTGTAGGCCAAAGGCATCAAAATTTCGTGTATGTGTTGTGCAAATATAAAATTTAAGAGCATATGAGTTACATAACCCCTAAACCATTCAACAAACTGATCGCTGTGCTTTTTTTGGAGTTCATTGGGAGATGATCTAAGTCTAGGATTGGTCATCTTCAATACATTCATGTGTTGACTGAAAGGAACAAATTGATATACGTTGCTCAAACTCAGATTGACTGTTTAAGTGAAAAATGAAAATTAAATGAAAGACAAAAAAGTCATGATAATATTTGTCTTACTCACGATATGTTGTAAGTTTCTTCGAGTTGAACAACACATAACGATATGTCTGTTGCCATTCTAATTCACTTAGAGCGGATGATTGCACACCCGCTATTACACTTTCATTGTCATTCCTCACTAGCCGATTCACTCTCGATTCAACACTATTTAGGTGCCTTGAGCAGAAGGTCAAGCATTATTCTACCAATTACCCTTCTGCTATGCAACCCTCTAGTCGAGCTCGGTTGCGGACATACGATTTCAGTGTCAACAAGTACCTATAGAAATTAAATTTAGGTAAAACAACGAGACAATCATATAACCACAAGAAGTTTAAGCAATTGATACATTATAATTGAAGTCATACCTTTCGATGGAATACATCCACCGGTATTGTACAGGTCCACCTAGCCTTGCCTCTATTGCCAAATGTATAGGCAAGTGCACCATAACATCAAAGAATGCCGGTGGAAAAATTCTCTTTAAATAAAAGAGCGTAAGCATAATTTTCTCCTCTAACCGTCTCAATTTCTCGACCTGACAGAACTTTGATATTGACAGAACATGAGAGTTGTGGTTCTTTAATCCATAAATTTTACGCTCTTTGATATTGACATGTCTTGCAATATTAGACGAGTAACCATCTGACACCTTCACACTCTTCAGAATTTTGCAAAACAACTATTTCTCATTCTTGTCCATTGAAAAACAAGTCAGGGGCAGATACAATTTGTTTGTGTCAAGTTGGAACTGAGGGTGAAGTGCTGGTTTTATGTGCATATCAACCAAATCGAGTTGAGCTTTTAAGCAATCTTTCGATTTTCCTTCCAAACCCAACAAAGTTTCAAGCACATTGTCGCATACATTTTTCTCGATATGCATTACATCAAGATTGTACCTCAACAAATTGTGCTCCCAATATGGCAACTCAAAGAATATACTCATTTTTTTCCAGTTATAAGGCATGATATCCTCGGCAGTTTGTCTTAGTCATTTTTGCCCTGTATGCTTCCCAAGGGAGAAAGCAATCCCCTCCAATTGACGGTACACATCGGACCCAAACATTGTAGTTGCGGCAGTGCTGAACTCTAGAGTGCCACCCCCTGTGATCCGCCTTTAAGAAACGATAGTACTCCATGTAACATTGTTTCCTGCTATTAGGCAAGTGTCGACTGCAAGTGTCCTTGTGGCATGAAGGGCATGCCAACTTTCCTTTCGTGCTCCAATTAGACACCATAACATACCCTGGGAAGTCGCTAATGGTCCAGAGCAATATCACACGCATTACAATGTCTCCTTTTTCGACGCATCATAAGTTGGAAAACCATTCTCTCATAAGTCCTTCAACTCTTCGACTAGAGGCACCATGTAGGCATCAATGACATTTCCAGGCCCGGAGAGACTGGGAATAAGCAAGGACAGAATGAAGTTCGGCTGCTTCATGCACATCCACAATGGTAAGTTGTATAGGATAAGAACCACAGGCCATGTACTGTGAGCAATAATCATCATCCTAAATGGATTGAAGTCATCAGTCGCCAATCCAAGTCTCATATTTCGAGCATTCAAAGCGAAAAATGGGTACTTGTCGAAATTTTCCCAGCCCGGTGAGTTTGCAGGATGTCTTAACCTCCCATCCTTAGTTCGACCCTCATCATGCCATCAAATTTCAGAAGTAGTCGTGGATGACATAAACAATCTTTGTAACCTGGGTTTCAATGGACAGTGATGCAAAATTTTCGACGGAGTCTTCTTTTTCTTGTCTCCCAACTGATCATCCCCTATCTTCCATCTTGATTCACCACAACTTTCACATGTTTGCTTGTTCACAGTGTCTTTACAGTAAAGCATACAATCATTGGGGAAAGCATCAATTTTTTCATATTTAAGCCCCAAGTCAGACTTCATTTTTTTTTGTCTCAAACTACGTATCTGGTAGTGTTGATCTCTCGGGGAGTACCTCTCTCAACAACTTAAGCAACAATGTGAATGATTTGTTGCTCCATCCATTAAGACACTTAATGTGATATAATCTTACGATGAAAGACACCTTCGTGTGATTCAGACATCCTCGATACAAAGCCTATCCCCCATCCCTTACAAATTGAAAAAATTTATCCACCTCAGGAGTGGGATCCCAACAATTGTGCCGGTTTCATCTTGATTTGGTACCCCAAACAAATCGTGCACCAGATCTTCATTCTCATTATGTCTGTCATGCACGTCAAGATTTTGAGACACTTGGCCAACCGATATGCGTTGTAATATGTCTTCCCTGTGGTAAAACCAGATTTTATAATTAAAGTTGAATCCATAACAGATCATATGGTCGTACCTCTCTTAATAATCCACATTGTTGTATTTGAGACATGGACACTTTATACCACCATTGTTATCAGTCGCTCCACGAGCTAATGCAAACTCTATAAACCCCTTCACCTCTTCTATGTATAGCTTTGACACCCTATGGAACCCAAAACAGATCATACGCTTAGATACTAATATTTTATCATTCGGAGTTTCGTCAAAACTTATGGAAAAATAGTACCTTGACATTCCAATCCAACTCCTATCCATGAGGGATGAGATTATATAGCTAAGTCCTTCTTCGTTAGCTATTCTAAGAAATAACAAATGTTGATCATATCAGTCAATTGCAATAAAATAGCGGTCAAATGACTTCACCATCTACACAATATGTATGCATGCATGCTTCTCATCATTATCAACTTGTCTTCTAACAGGTGGGGTGTTCCTATTCCAGTCAGGAATACATAATCCCCAAAAGTCAATAGCTCAAGTGTTTTGTTCCCTTTCAAGGAAATTTCGGCAGTATTTCCCTATGGTTCTCTAAGTACACGACTTAGACTAGGGGCAAGCATGCCACATTGTCTAAATATGTATCCAAAGAACAAGAGAAATGATTGCCAAAATTTTTCTCAATTTGGACAAACCATGAGCAATTGAATATACTGGAAATTATGCATTCCCAAACTGTCCAACCGGACAATTCAAGAATCAGATACAGAAAAATACACTTTATCACAAACAAGACTGAAAAGTTGTTAACCTCCATTTAGCCCTACAAGTGAACTAAATGTCATAGTTTACAACTAATCCATCCAAATAGGTAATACAAGAAATGCACTTATCAAGCACGCAATGATTCTTGAATGAGAAATCTAAGGTTCAATGCATGGATGAGTATGAACTTATGAACTTCAATTTTCATTTAGTCACTGATAATGTACTAAACAGGGTAATTTGTACATTATCTGCTCCAACATTGACATATAACATATAGATCATAAAGAAATATCATATAACCACCCAAACAGTTAACATAGATCACGTGGTTCAGTCATGCACTATACAAAGTGTCACAGAGCGGGAACAAGGCTGTTAACAATCAAGTAAGCACAAGATATAATTGAACTAGAGATCTTACTGGGCATATATACCATAGAAAAAACAGCAGATTAAGAAATTTCATTACTTGGGCAAGGTTAGATGGATAAATCTTAGGGGTGAGTCACTCTTAACCACTGTTCGTGGGTGTTAAAGGGAATATGTGTCGGCTTGTAGAGCCTTTTAATTGAGGCTAAGCATAATTAGACTAAGTTTTTTTTTTCTAAAAACCAAGGTTAGATGGATGAATCCTAGGGGTGACTGAATCTTAACCACAATTAGTGGGTGTTAAAGGGGACATGTGGTAGCTTGTAGAGTCCCCCTTTAATGGTGGTTTAGCATAATCAACCTAAGTTGGTTTTTCTACAAACCAAGATTAGATGGATGAATCCTGGGTGTAAGCACCCTATTTTTACACCCCTGCCTTAACCATGGTTAACACCTTTAATCATGGTTATTCTATGCTAAACCATAGGTAAACCCTAGAACAAACCCTAATGCAAACCCTAGACCAACCCTAGGTAAACCCTAGACCTAACCCTAGGTGACCCATAAGCCTAAAACCTACGGGCTCAAGGCCCATAGCAAACCTAAACCCTTAAGAACCCTAGTAAGACCCTAGGTAAAAAATCCTATAGGCTCAAAGCCCATCTTAGGCCCTAAAACCCCTCTAAATAGTGGCTTAAGCTTCTTTTTGGGCTCAAATATGGGCCCACAAACCTTTAAGGTCCAACCCAGTGGGGCCCACCTCCCTTTTCTCAAAAAATTCAAATGTTGGCGCCAACCCAAATGGGATAGTAGGGGCATTACTTTCGGCCCACATGTGTGAGGGTAGGGCCCAAAACAGCAAAAGAGCTAATTAGCGGTAAATGAATTACCGCCATTCCCATATTGCACTGATATAAGAATAACGGTAATCCATTTTGCATCATTCCCTGTTCTCTGAAAATCCATACAGATCTCACATTAGGCCACCTCTGCACCACCTTGGGTCTGCTCCCATTGGTCCCCCACGCCTCTGATAATCCCCAAACTGCCCCCAAGGGTCTGCCCAACTCCTATTTAAAGCCCCCACCTCCACAGCTTCTCCCATTCCATTTTTCTTGATACCAAACCCCTGTCCGAGCTCACACAGCCCCACTCTAGTCTCCCTAGAGCTCCACCACCCACCCTAGACCCATCTCAGACTTCCCTGAAACTTCCCAAGGTCACCCCCGTACATGTCCTAACTCCACCTATTTCTGCATTGTTTGCAACATCCACGGTAGTAGCTTCGCAGTAGGGTAGGGCCATCCCTCACTCTCTTTACTTTCTATTTAGCATTGTAAGGGACCCCTGGTCCCATTCCAGGGGTCCCATATTGCATTTTCTTTCATTTACAGTAGCAACCAGCCAAGAACAGGGCACCCAGTCTTCTTCATAGGCTTAGGGGAATCTCTTGGGGCCTAACTTGGGTGCAATTCTTCTCTCGTGCATGGTCGAGCTCTCACCAAGTTCAATGCCGGTGGAAAAATTCTCTTTAAATAAAAGAGCGTAAGCATAATTTTCTCCTCTAACCGTTCAATTTCTCGACCTGACAGAACTTTGATATTGACAGAACATGAGAGTTGTGGTTCTTTAATCCATAAATTTTACGCTCTTTGATATTGACATGTCTTGCAATATTAGACGAGTAACCATCTGACACCTTCACACTCTTCAGAATTTTGCAAAACAACTATTTCTCATTCTTGTCCATTGAAAAACAAGTCAGGGGCAGATACAATTTGTTTGTGTCAAGCTGGAACTGAGGGTGAAGTGCTGGTTTTATGTGCATATCAACCAAATCGAGTTGAGCTTTTAAGCAATCTTTCGATTTTCCTTCCAAACCCAACAAAGTTTCAAGCACATTGTCGCATACATTTTTCTCGATATGCATTACATCAAGATTGTACCTCAACAAATTGTGCTCCCAATATGGCAACTCAAAGAATATACTCATTTTTTTCCAGTTATAAGGCATGATATCCTCGGCAGTTTGTCTTAGTCGTTTTTGCCCTGTATGCTTCCCAAGGGAGAAAGCAATCCCCTCCAATTGACGGTACACACCGGACCCAAACATTGTAGTTGTGGCAGTGCTGAACTCTAGAGTGCCACCCCCTGTGATCCGCCTTTAAGAAATGATAGTACTCCATGTAACATTGTTTCCTGCTATTAGGCAAGTGTCGACTGCAAGTGTCCTTGTGGCATGAAGGGCATGCCAACTTTCCTTTCGTGCTCCAATCAGACATCATAACATACCCTGGGAAGTCGCTAATGGTCCAGAGCAATATTGCACGCATTACAATGTCTCCTTTTTTGACGCATCATAAGTTGGAAAACCATTCTCTCATAAGTCCTTCAACTCTTCGACTAGAGGCACCATGTAGGCATCAATGACATTTCCAGGCCCGGAGAGACTGGGAATAAGCAAGGACAGAATGAAGTTCGGTTGCTTCATGCACATCCACAGTGGTAAGTTGTATAGGATAAGAACCACAGGCCATGTGCTGTGAGCAATAATCATCATCCTAAATGGATTGAAGCCATCAGTCGCCAATCCAAGTCTCATATTTCGAGCATTCGAAGCGAAAAATGGGTACTTGTCGAAATTTTCCCAGCCCGGTAAGTTTGCAGGATGTCTTAACCTCCCATCCTTAGTTCGACCCTCATCATGCCATCAAATTTCAGAAGTAGTCGTGGATGACATAAACAATCTTTGTAACCTGGGTTTCAATGGACAGTGATGCAAAATTTTCGACGGAGTCTTCTTTTTCTTGTCTCCCAACTGATCATCCCCTATCTTCCATCTTGATTCACCACAATTGTCACATGTTTGCTTGTTCACAGTGTCTTTACAGTAAAGCATACAATCATTGGGGAAAGCATCAATTTTTTCATATTTAAGCCCCAAGTCAGACATCATTTTTTTTTTGTCTCAAATTACGTATCCGGTAGTGTTGATCTCTCGGGGAGTACCTCTCTCAACAACTTAAGCAACAATGTGAATGATTTGTTGCTCCATCCATTAAGACACTTAATGTGATATAATCTTACGATGAAAGACACCTTCGTGTGATTCAGACATCCTCGATACAAAGCCTATCCCACATCCCTTACAAATTGAAAAAATTTATCCACCTCAGGAGTGGGATCCCGACAATTGTGCCGGTTTCATCTTGATTTGGTACCCCAAACAAATCGTGCACCAGATCTTCATTCTCATTATGTCTGTCGTGCACGTCAAGATTTTGAGACACTTGGCCAACCGATATGCGTTGTAATATGTCTTCCCTGTGGTAAAACCAGATTTTATAATTAAAGTTGAATCCATAATAGATCATATGGTCGTACGTTGTACCTCTCTTAATAATCCACATTGTTGTATTTGAGACATGGACACTTTATACCGCCATTGTTATCAGTCGCTCCACGAGCTAATGCAAACTCTATAAACCCCTTCACCTCTTCTATGTATAGCTTTGACACCCTATGTAACCCAAAACAGATCATACGCTTAGATACTAATATTTTATCATTCAGAGTTTCGTCAAAACTTATGGAAAAATAGTACCTTGACATTCCAATCCAACTCCTATCCATGAGGGATGAGATTATATAGCTAAGTCCTTCTTCGTTAGCTATTCTAAGAAATAACAAACGTTGATCATATCAGTCAATTGCAATAAAATAGCGGTCAAATGACTTCACCATCTACACAATATGTATGCATGCATGCTTCTCATCGTTATCAACTTGTCTTCTAACAGGTGGGGTGTTCCTATTCCATTCAGGAATACATAATCCCCAAAAGTCAATAGCTCAAGTGTTTTGTTCCCTTTCAAGGAAATTTCGGCAGTATTTCCCTATGGTTCTTTAAGTACACGACTTAGACTAGGGGCAAGCATGCCACATTGTCTAAATATGTATCCAAAGAACAAGAGAAACGATTGTCAAAATTTTTCTCAATTTGGACAAACCATGAGCAATTGAATATACTGGAAATTATGCATTCCCAAACTATCCAACCGGACAATTCAAGAATCATATACAGAAAAATACACTTTATCACAAACAAGATTGAAAAGTTGTTAACCTCCATTTAGCCCTACAAGAGAACTAAATGTCATAGTTTACAACTAATCCATCCAAATAGGTAATACAAGAAATGCACTTATCAAGCACGCAATGATTCTTGAATGAGAAATCTAAGGTTCAATGCATGGATGAGTATGAACTTATGAACTTCAATTTTCATTTAGTCACTGATAATGTACTAAACAGGGTAATTTGTACATTATCTGCTCCAACATTGACATATAACATATAGATCATAAAAAAATATCATATAACCACCCAAACAGTTAACATAGATCACGTGGTTCAGTCATGCACTATACAAAGTGTCACAGAGCGGGAACAAGGCTGTTAACAATCAAGTAAGCACAAGATATAATTGAACTAGAGATCTTACTGGGCATATATACCATAGAAAAAACAGCAGATTAAGAAATTCCATTACTTGGGCAAGGTTAGATGGATAAATCTTAGGGGTGAGTCACTCTTAACCACTGTTCGTGGGTGTTAAAGGGAATATGTGTCGGCTTGTAGAGCCTTTTAATTGTGGCTAAGCATAATTAGACTAAGTTTTTTTTTTTCTAAAAACCAAGGTTAGATGGATGAATCCTAGGGGTGACTGAATCTTAACCACAATTAGTGGGTGTTAAAGGGGACATGTGGTAGCTTGTAGAGTCCCCCTTTAATGGTGGTTTAGCATAATCAACCTAAGTTGGTTTTTCTACAAACCAAGATTAGATGGACGAATCCTAGGTCTAAGCACCCTATTTTTACACCCCTGCCTTAACCATGGTTAACACTTTTAATCATGATTATTCTATGCTAAACCATAGGTAAACCCTAGAACAAACCCTAATGCAAACCCTAGACCAACCCTAGGTAAACCCTAGACCTAACCCTAGGTGACCCATAAGCCTAAAACCTACGGGCTCAAGGCCCATTAGCAAAACCCTAAAACCCTAGTTAAGACCCTAGGTAAAAAATCCTATAGGCTCAAAGCCCATCTTAGGCCCAAAACCCCTCTAAATCGTGGCTTAAGCTTCTTTTTGGGCTCAAATATGGGCCCACAAACCTTTAAGGTCCAACCCAGTGGGGCCCACCTCCCTTTTCTCAAAAAATTCAAATGTTGGCGCCAACCCAAATGGGATAGTAGGGGCATTACTTTCGGCCCACATGTGTGAGGGTAGGGCCCAAAACAGCAAAAGAGCTAATTAGCGGTAAATGAATTACCGCCATTCCCATATTGCACTGATATAAGAATAACGGTAATCCATTTTGCATCATTCCCTGTTCTCTGAAAATCCATGCAGATCTCACATCAGGCGACCTCTGCACCACCTTGGGTCTGCTCCCATTGGTCCCCCACGCCTCTGATAATCCCCAAACTGCCCCCAAGGGTTTGCCCAACTCCTATTTAAAGCCCCCACCTCCACAGCTTCTCCCATTCCATTTTTCTTGATACCAAACCCTTGTCCGAGCTCACACAGCCCCACTCTAGTCTCCCTAGAGCTCCACCACCCACCCTAGACCCATCTCAGACTTCCCTGAAACTTCCCAAGGTCACCCCCGTACATGTCCTAACTCCACCTATTTCTGCATTGTTTGCAACATCCACGGTAGTAGCTTCGCAGTAGGGTAGGGCCATCCCTCACTCTCTTTACTTTCTATTTAGCATTGTAAGGGACCCCTGGTCCCATTCCAGGGGTCCCATATTGCATTTTCTTTCATTTACAGTAGCAACCAGCCAAGAACAGGGCACCCAGTCTTCTTCATAGGCTTAGGGGAATCTCTTGGGGCCTAACTTGGGTGCAATTCTTCTCTCGTGCATGGTCGAGCTCTCACCAAGTTCTGGGAGGCTCTCAAGTCATGAGGGAATCTTTAGAATCCTCTGGTGCAACCCCCCAGTAGGGGAATATCATTTTTTGAAAATTCCAGTAAATGGCGGCAATCCATCTACAGCCATTTTCAACACTTTACTTTGACACTCCTTTTACTGTGGCTAGGTTAGGCCCTGGTCTAGTCCAAGGCCATTTTTGTAAACCTCAAATCCCTGGCTATCTTCCATAACCATCGCATGCCTTAACCATACCCTTCACCTCGGTAAAAATGGCCACAAACTCATAGTCAAAATGGCAGTAGTCCATCTACCGCCATTTCAGACTGTTGACCAGGGCACCTTTAGCCTACTGTGGGGCCCACATCAGACATTCCCCTGGGCCCACCAAAGGCTCAGGATCTTTCTTGTACTTCATGCTACACCCCTGTGGTCTTAGAACCCTCTGATTCAACCCCTAACACTAGTTAAATCCCTACAAAGTAGGGTTAAAAAGTTGACTGTAATGAAGGTAATCCGATTACCTTCATTTCTGATTTTTTTTACTTTTGGGCTTTGCACAAGACCCAGATCAGGTAGGAGGCCAGTCTAGGCCCTGTCATGCTCCCTGGGCCCAAACCTGACCTGACCAGACCCTTAACCATGTTTAAATCTACCATTGGTTAACATTTAACCATGGTTAAGTAGCCCTTAACCCATAAAAATCTGGAAAAATACTCAGAAAATCAAAAATATTCTAAGGAGCACAAGAATGGTTTGTTTTATTCATTTAACCCTGGTTAGCAGTCCTAACCATGGTGACCTACCCCCTTTAACTATGGTTAAGCGATCCTTAACCCTAGAAAAAATCTGAAAAAATCTCAAAAACATCTAAAAAATCTAAAAGACCAAAAATACAGTTTCTGGACCTTTTATTGTGGTTAACAATCCTAACCATGGTTAGTTGGACCTAACCCCAGTTAGTAACCCTAACCTTGGTCAAACTCCTCTCTTGACTTACCGGGCCCAAACCCTAGTCTACCAGACTACCCCCTTGGCATACCGGGCCCATACCATCCACTTGATCAACCTCGGTCAACAAAACCCTAATCCCAGAGTTAGGTCCATTAGCCACCCTTGGTGCACACACACACACCCCCTAGTCTTGGCACGGGCTCATGTGCCAGAACTCTCACCCCAATGTGAGTACGTAGGTAACCTAACCCGGGTTCGACCCTAGTTAGCTTTTTTTTCTTAGATTAGTCTTATCTTAAACACTTAGGCTTTTTAGCAAACTTTGATATTAATTGACTTAAACCTAGGGAGTAGGGAACCGTTGTAAAACGGAAGCCCCGGGGTGCCTAACACCTTCCCCGAACTTAACAAAACCTTTTACCCTAATCTCAATCGCAGACCAAGTCCTTATCCAAATCCCTAGGACTTATCCCTTCTGAATGAATAGGTGGCGACTCTAAACCCGTGAGACTTTTTTAGGGTTTTGAAACCCGCACTCACAGCGATGGTGACTCTGTTGGGGAAATCTGCTAAGGTTCAACCCAGAACCTTGGTTTAAGCCAATTAAGCCTCAAACTTTGCTAAAATGCCTAAGTATTTAACTTGATACTAATCATTTTACATCTCTTGTTTAATTATGTACTGTGTATACCATACATGTCATAGTAGTGTAATTATCTCATTAAACCCAGTAGACAGGCTTATTACGTCAATGGCTGGTGGATGATCATTCTCAGTGTCAGTGGCTTAACAGTCTTGGAGGTCCACGGAGTTATTCCGGCTGGGTGATTACCCTCAGGGAAGGATTTTGAACGCTCCCGCTTACACCAATCGTCCATTTTCAAGGGAGTCACATATACGGTGTTAAGTGATCCCCCCCACCCTGCTAGGAACACACTTGCATCAACTCAGCATTCATACATATAACCTAGGTCAGGGTATAGTCTACAAGTAGCCCACCCAGGGAGGGTTATCCTAAACCCTAACCTACTTGCACCTTATACCTGTCCCTAATCATGGTTGACTATCCGGGTACACTCTACCTAGACAACCACCCACTCAGGGGCATGTAATGAGCCAAACATGTGCTTGTAATAAAATACATCCTACCCTGCTTCTCGACATAGCATATGGGGTTCAAGTCCCAGGCAAACAGTCCTTCACAAGGCCTGTCATTAACCTTAACTTGATAGGCCCCCGGTTTCCAAGAACCCGGGTAAAGCATGCTGGAACTCCGTATATCTGCCCTATCGGATCACATGTGCCTTGTCACATCCAATCAAATAAATTTTTTTACATCATCTTTACATTTTTCATCTGCATACATAGTACACTCACATCGAGTCTGTCTTTTGTTCAGTGTAGATGGTAGATCCTTCAGGGATAACCTAGTCAATTGGTCAACCGGCACGGCCCGTGTATTTAACTTCACAGGGGGCATGTGATCACAACTTCTAAAAAGCAATAGAGGCCTTTACCTTGAGTCAGTGTCTTGCTTGGGCTCAGTACTACAAATCCGGCACTATCCTACACCTATCCATGGTTAAATCAGACCCGTGCCTCATGAACGCCGTTATCTAGTGTTGGAGCCCATCACATATGGCATTCCTTTTGGTAAGAATGAACTATGCCCAACACTGGAAGAGGTTCAGCGCATTCTAGGTCTAAACATGGACGGCGAAGCCATAATATCACGCTACAAGATAACATATCAGGCAGAGCTATCAAGGTTCTTGCATATCAAGTCTGCCTGCTTGCAACCTGGTCCTAACGGCTCATTTGATCGGATTCCCGTGTTGTATCTCGAAAAATAGTAGAAGCACAAGTAGAAACCTGACTCCATTACAGCGAAACTCCCTGGTCTCAACGCCCTTACACTGATATCCATGTCTCAGTTGGTATTCCCGTGATGTCGTTTACTTGTTGAATCTATACAGGTGGGGATCATCGAGGACATGCACAACTCTGGATCAGTCATACCAGTCATCTTAACAGAGCTTCTTAGGGCTCTCAACTAGGCAGTAGATCGCAGAAAGTGCATCTTCCATGCTAGTGCACCGCTATTGCACTAATGATAGTAAAACACCTGCCTACGATCATATCAGTACCGGTCGACATCTGTGAAGCCTACAGTCTACCTCAAAATATTTCTCAGAATCAGGGTCCGATAGCAACTACAGACGTCCGAGAGCTCTACTAACTTCTCCAAACCCTGTTAGAAGGGGAGATCATATGACACTACGAGTGGCGAGCTCGGAACAAGCTACCTCGCATCATCATAACAGGAAGACGGTACATGATCCTTGCCGGCCTAACAGGCTCCGCCGTTTATACACCACTTCAAGTCATCTGTCAGTTTGGACTCCCTCAATATATCCAAGTCATAGACAGGCAGGGAAATGATTGGATCACCTTCTCAGTGCACTCCGATAGCCTCACTCGTCGCTTCAGATTGGTGAAGCTCCCAACGAGATCAGTGGCCTAACTTTGTGGTTACATCAGGACCACCTACAGATGCAGCATACTGGCTTTGGGCAGAAAACCCTGACATTCCACCCGGCATGCCTGCACCCAGGGAACTGCCAACACCAGTCTCAGCTCCATCACGCGGAACCATACCCTTGGCTGAAAAGGTAGTTCCCTGGAGAAACATCTTCTTGGAGAGATAGCTCCAGATCTAAATGAAAGAGAAAAGGTTGCGGAATGCTCAACAGGCATTCAGGCTACAGGAAGCAGAGCGGGACCGCAAACTTCAGGCTATACAAGAGTAGATCGAGCTTCTCGAGCATACAGTCCGGTCTTGTCAAAAGAAACAGAAGGGCGACGCCAAGGGAGCAGCCATCATTAGGGCCCAGCTGCACTTCCACCAGGAGTAGCTTGACAGTACAAAGGCTAAGATGACCGGCCGTATCTAACCGTTTGGATACCGGATGTTTAATGCTACTGAGACCATTGCAAACATGGATGTCGAGGTCACATCCCTCCAGCAACAGATCATGGACCTAAACGGTGTGCCCCAGCCACTTGACTTCACGATCACAGATGGACCTGCCTAGGATCAAGACTTTTCCCTTTTTTTGAGTCACACTGTATTGCACTCACTACACTTTATATGCATCAATGAAAAATCCTTTTTCTAGGCATCTTCTTCTTGTCAGTATGGACATTCATGTTTAGCCGTTGCATCTCTTTCAGTTTGCATGAGCCGACACATGACTCGTTCTATGACTGCAATTCTCACAGAAGCAGCAGCCGCAGACGCAGTCCTGACAGAAGTGTCAGTCACGGATCTAGTATCTTACAGGGCCCCATCTGAGAGCAGTTCTTAATCAATGGTAGAACCTTCAGACCAATAGCAGAAGGTCAATGAGATGTTACAGGCTCACGACAGGGACATAGCAGTCATGCAGGAAAAGTTGGACAGTGTTCTGGAATCCTTGAAGATTCTGATTGGTGCGCGAACCGAATTAGTGCTCATTAATGGTTAGGATTAGGGAGCATATATTTGAACCCATAAAAGATACTTAGGCTTCTTTTGATTACTTTTCAAACATGACACATTTGTGGAATTATCCAATCCTAATTCGAAGATTTAACGACAATACATGATTATATAAAGACTCAAGAAATGAGACTCACATTAACTAATTAGAAGGGTAATAAGTCAAACCATAATCAAAGCATTATAAACTATACATTCTAACCCTAATAGCTGGTCCACCTACCTATCAGATTTATAAAGGAATCACTAGAAGCTAGTTTCACCTAATTACAAAAGTTTCACATTTTGCCTAGTTCAAGAATGAAGAAAGAAACCTATTTTCAAATGATAATCATTCCAAACAAAATATTTAAAAGAATTACAACAATTACGAATACCTTGTCTCCTCCACACCAAAGTATTCAAATCAAAACCGATATCTCCATTCAACAACCATCTCCATTAATCAAAACCCCCATCTCCATTTAACAACCATCTTCATTAATCAAAACCAAATTACAACGTACAGTAACAAAATATAAGGAAAACTTATACCTGATCATGGCTAGGCGTGGAGGAAGATGATGATGCACAGGTAGATTATTTGACTTTCCTTCTTCTTTCCTTCTTCTGCAATGAGCAATAGAAAAATTATAAATTAATTAAAACTAACAATTAAGTAATTAAAACTAACCTAAAATTAATTACCCTAGACTAATTCACAGCTTTAATAGTAGTAAAAATCTAATGTCAAATAGGACCTCTATAAAAATCCATAAATGAATTATATGATTTCTCATAATTGATTTGGTCTTAAAAAAATTACTTATAACAGAATTTAATTACAGAAATTAACCTAAAAATATGAAATTAAAAATCCTCTAAGTTATCCAAAGATTAAACATAAAAAACACATTTCATTAACCTAATTAGATTAAATACCAAAAAAATTACATAAATTAAACTAATTACTGTAATCTAAAATAAATGGGACTTACCTACTGTTTTCGGGGAGGAGAAGGGGGTATACAAGCTATTGCTTCCAAAATCAAAGACATGCAACAGTTGTTGCTACCAAAATCCAAGAGTGGGATTGAGATTAAGGGATGGTGATGGTGAGCCATGGAGGTCTTCTCATTCGAGGGTGCTGTGAAGATGAGAGGGAGATTACTGTGGAGCTTCCGTGGAGCTGCCGGAGGTGGGAAAGAGAGAGTTAAGAGAGAGAACGCTAAAACCAAAAAACCATGGAGGGATTACCTGAGCATGGAGAGGGGAGATCAGGTGGCCAGAGGTTCTGGATATGGCCGGAGGTGGCCACCGAGGGAGAGCAGGTAACAGGAGAACAAATCACAGGTCACCAGCATTGGTCGGAGGTCGTCGGAGATGGAAGAGTCGCCGGAGATCAGGTGGTCGGGGGTGTAGAGTGGCCAGAGTGCTAGAGAGGGGAGATCAGAGAGCAAGAGAGCAGGGAAGGAAGAAAGGAGGAACTATCGGGGTCCTATTCAAGAAATTTATTGGCGGTTTTGAAATACCCGCCGTCATATAGAAATAACCAACGATCGTTATCTTAAATCCACCGCTTTTAATACACTATTCACGACGGTTATTTATAAAACCGCCGCTACAAGTTTGCCGCGAATGAGGTGGTGGGAAACCAAAAGGGTTGGAGGGAAAGCTTTCCACGACAGTTATATTAAATCCGCTGCCCTTAATACACTATTCACGACGGTTATTTATAAACCCGCTGCCACAAATTACATACGATGACCGTTATTAATTAACCGCCGTTAATATAGTTACGAAAATAGTCATGGATGACAGTATTATAAACCCGCCGTTGTATATAAGTTGTGGCGGCAGATTTTCTTAACCGCTTCCAAAAATCCGCCGCTACAGGCCATTAATTTTATAGTGGGAGATGTACAGTTTATACCGCCATTGTTATCAGTCGCTCCATGAGCTAATGCAAACTTTATAAACCCCTCCACCCCTTCTTTGTATTCCTTTGACACCCTATGTAACCCAAAACAGATCATATGCTTAGATACTAACATTTTATCATTCGGTGTTTCGTCAGAACTTATGAAAAAAAGTACCTGGGTTTCGTTGGAATCCTTATTCTTTAAGTGATTGCCATGACTGTTGTTGGGCTTTTTTTGAATGGAATTTCTTTGCTTACAATCCATGATAGGAAGAGAGAGAGGATAGACTTTCTCCCATGAACTTTCATCGGAAACTAAAAGATCAAAAACCAAGCCTCCCTTGTGTTGAAACACTAGAAAATCACCAATATAGAGGTGAAAAATCTTGAAATAACTAAGGCACCATAATCAAGTAAATTGAGACCCTACTAACTTCCTTCAACAAAGGAAGCATGCATTTTGAGGGTTGGACAACTTTTGTGCTCTATAAACCCCTTTTGTATTGGTCATTTTCTAGTGTTTCAACACAAAGGAGGCACGGTTTTTTATAGATTTCAATTCAAGTTCGTGCGAGAAAGTCTATCCTCTTTCTCTTCCTGTCATGGATTGTAAGAGAATGAATTACATTCAAAAATAGCTCAACAACAGTCATGGCCTTTGCTTAAATAGTAAGATCATTCGGTGTTTCATCAAAAGTTATGAAAAATAGTACCTTGACATTCCAATTCAACTCCTATCCATGAGGGATGAGATTAGATTTCTAAGTCCTTCTTCATTAGCTATTCTGAGAAATAGTAAACGTTGATCACATCAGTCAATTGCAATAAAATAGCTGTCAAATGACTTCACCATGTACACAATATGTATGTATGCATGCTTCCTATCGTTATCAACTTCTCTTCTAATAGGTGGGGTGTTCCTATCCCATTCAGGAATGCATAATCCCCAAAAGTCAATAGCTCAAGTGTTTTGTTCCCTTTCAAGGAAATTTCAGCAGCATTTCCCTATCGTTCTCTGAGTACATGAGTTAGACTAGGGGCAAGTATGCCACATTATCTAAATAAGTACCCAGAGAACAAGAGAAACTACTGCCAAAATTTTTCTCAATCTGGACAAACCATGAGCAATTGACTATACTGGAGATTATGCACTCCCAAACTATCCAACCGGACAATTTAAGAATCATATACAGACAAATATACTTTATCACAAACAAGACCGAAAAGTTGTTAACTTGTATTTAGCCCCACAAGAGAACTAAATGTCATAGTTTACAACTAATCCGTCCAAATAGGTGATACAACAAATGCACTTGTCATGCAATGATTCTTGAACGGGAAATCTAAGGTTCATTACATGCATGAGTATGAACCTCTGAACTTAAATTCTCATTTAGTCACTGATAATGTACTAAATAGAATAATATGTACATTATCTACTCCAACATTAACATATAAAACAGAGATCATAAGGAGATATCATATAACCACCCAAATAGTTAACATAGACCATGGGATTCAGTCATGCACTATACAAAGTGTAGCAGAGCAGGAACAAGGCTGTTAACAATTAAGTAAGCACAAGATATAATTAAACAAGAGATCTTACTGAGCATATATACCATAGAAAAAATAGCATATTAGGAAATTCTATTACTTGGGCAAGGTTAGATGGATAAATCCTAGGGGTGAGTCACTCTTAACCACTGTTAGTAGGTGTTAAAGGGAACATGTGTCGGCTTGTAGAGCCTTTTAATTGTGGTTAAGCATAATTAGACTAAGTATTTTTTTCTAAGGACCAAGGTTAGATGGATGAATCCTAGGGGTGAGTGAATCTTAACCACAATTAGTGGGTGTTAAAGGGGACACATGGTGGCTTGTAGGGCCCCCTTTGATTGTGGTTAAGCATAATCAACCTAATTTTTTTCTCTAACCAAGGTTAGATGGGGATGAGTGAATCTTAACCACAATTAGTGGGTATTAAAAGGGACGTGTGGCGGCTTGTAGAGCCCCTTGTGGTTAAGCATAATTAGCCTAAGTTTTTTCTTTGAGATTTTTGCATATCAGCTGCTAGGTTTAGCCTAGTTTGCAAAAACACTGTTATGGAAAATATATTTGCAAATTAACTCATAATTTTTTAACAATTTGACAAAGGACCTCAATCCTTACTTCCGTTGGGCATTTGGTTATAACTGTTAATAAAATGACTGTTATGCCCTTAAGATATTCGTAACCTCACAAAGCCCCTCTAACTACCCTTAAAGTTACACTATGATTAACAAGTTTTAACCCTATGATTAATTTTTTTAATAATTAAGATTAGATGCTTTAACCCTAAAATTAGTGAATCTTAACCATAGTTAAAGGGTGTTAAAAGTTGACACCCCTTTGACTGCCCTTGAATGATGGTTAACGTTTTGACCCTTGTGATTAATTTTTAAATTTGCTTAACTAAAAACTAAAGTTAGCTTTTTTTATCTTAAGGGTTAGTGAATTTTTACTATAGTTAAAGGGATCTAAAAGGGTCACTCCTTTAGTTGTCTTTCAACTATAATTAACAAATTTTAACCCTACGATTAATTTTTTTTTTAAATCTAAAAATTAAGGATTTGATGCTTAACACTAAGGGTTAGTGAATCTTAACCATATTTAAAGGGTGTTAAAAGATGACACCCCATTAACTATCCTTGAACTATGGTTAACATTTTAACCCTTGTGATTAATTTTATTTCTAAAAAAAAACCGAGGTTGGATGCTTTAACCTTAAGGGTTAGTGAATCTTAACTATAGTTAAATGGACACTCTTTTAATTGTCATCAAACTTTGGTTAACAAGTTTTAAACCTCACAGTTATTTTTTTCTAAAAACCAAGGTAAGATGCTTTAATCCTAAGGGTTAGTGAATCTTAACCATAGTTAAAGGGAGTTAAAAGAGGACACTCCTTTAATTGCCCTGGAACTATGGTTAATCAGTTTTAAACCTTGTTGTTAATTTTTTTTATAAAACTAAGGTTATATTCTTTTAACCTTAAGGGTTAGTATATGTTAACCACAGTTAAAAAAAAGTTAAATAAAGACATGTGTTACAAGTGTACAAAGTCTATTAAATGTCACAAGGGTATTATAGTCACTCTTTAACCAATTTGAATGAATTTAACGGAAGTGGAAGAATGAGGTTATTAGGCTAACGGTTGTATAATGCTGAGTTAATTTACAAAACTTTTATTCATAACAGTGTATTTGCAAACTAAGCCTAACCTAGCAGCTGATATGCAAAACCCCCTTTTTTTTCTTTCCAAAAACCAAGGTTAGATGGATCCTACGGGTGAGTGAATCTTAACCACAATTAGTGGGTGTTAGAGGGGACACATGGCAGCTTGTAGAGCTCCCTTTGATTGTGGTTAAGCATAATAAACCTAAGTTTTTTTCCTAAAAACCAAGGTTATAAGATGGATGAATCCTAGGGGTGAGTGAATCTTAACCACAATTAGTTGGTGTTAAAAGGGACACGTGAATTTTAACAGAGAAACTTGGCATTGTCTATCTAAATCACCAAATTTATCCAAACAAAAATAAGAAACATTCCCAACAAGTGCAGGGTTAGCTTAGATGACTAGCAGACTTAACTAAAGATATAGCTTGTTCATTAGAATGTGACTAGAATGTTTAAGGATTTGGAAACATTCCCAACAAGTGATTCAAATATCATTATTCTTTGTAATAGTCATTATGTGTAAGCATAATTAATAGAAATTAAAGAAATAATTTGGAGATAATTTCTATAATCAAGATAATATTCCAACAGACTAAGTTAGAGAAGACTCTTAAGCTAAATCCAGATTTGTACGGATTGAAAACTAACCTAAAAAATATCCAAAAATTAGATTTGTAAATATTGAAATCTAACCTAAAACCACATTTTATACTAACAAAAACCTAAAATCATATATGATACAAGTTAAAATTTAACCTAACCACATCATCTAAGATAGGAATGAAAACTAACCATGGTTAAACTAATGAACAAGCTAACCTACAGTTTTATTCAAAAAACGAATTCAAAATAACCTAAAAACTATCCTAATAATGAATTAAAAATCAGAACTAAATTTACTAAGCATCTATAAAACAAAATTTAATCAAACTAAAATTAACCTAACTAAACCTAAAATTAGACACAAATTAAGAACCCACTTGATAAAACAACCTAAAACCACAGAATCTTAACCACTTCAACTCAATTTCTAACAATATAGAATTTCAGATTAAACAGAAAATTAAACTAATCAAACCTAAACAAAGAATTACTTAAGAGAAAATTCTAAACTAACTTCAGATCAAACAACTAACTAAATTATTCTAAAACCTAATTTTTGTTAATTAAAATTTATCTATGAAAAACACTGATGACTATGGTTGATTGTAAAAGATAGTACCGTGACTATCTATTGAGGTGTGGACAAGTCTACAACCCAGGTTTTTTTATTTTATATATATATATTTTATCACAATAGATTCTTAAGTAGACATTTATTGTCTCCTATACCCTCAAGAAAGACATTCGAGCAATTTAGATGAAAACAAAGGGGCATGAATCCAGGCATTCGAAACTAACCTCATCTGAACAATGATTTTTTTAAAATTACAAAATGGTTAATTAAGAACCTCACTATAGGTAATTTTTTTAAATTAAAAAATAGTTAATTAAGTCCAATTTCCTGTGAGGCCTTTCAAGTTGTATTTTGACTGTAATATTAGTGCCATTTCATCAAAGCCTTTTGAATTCTAGTACCCCAAATTTATCTTGAGAGTGTTTTGCATATCAAATGTGTCTGTGACTCTAAATACATCCACTAAATAGATCTCAAAACATCTATTGCAAGCATTAATCAGGAATCCTTAAACTAGGATCATTGAATCCACCCTTTTTAACTATACTTTCAAAGCTATGATAAAAAACTTTGTATACATAATACCTAGCTCAACATTCTCTCTACCGTTCAAAACAGATTAAAATCTATGGATTGATTCAAATACAACTGAAATTCTAAATATCATGAATCTACACATCCTAATAAAACTAGATCATAGATTACTTACAATACTAAGTAATCAATCTATGAACAAAATGATGGAGGAAAATTTCAAAGCATCAGAATTAGATGCAGGCATGCAACATTACAAGTGAGAGAGCAGAGAGAGATTAGAGAGAGCTGTCATAGAAACAAGGTTTGCATGTTAGAGAGAGAGAGATTACAGAGAATTAGAGAGAGAGAGATAGAGATTACTGAAGATGGTTGGGGCTGGGTGGAGTTGTGGAGCTGCCTTGGAGGTGGTCGGAGCTCGTGGAGGTGGTCGAAGAGCAAAGATGGGAGAGCAGAGAGAGGCTGGAGGTGGTTGCGGTGGTGGCCAGAGGAGTGAGCTGCCGAAGGAGGTGGTCAGAGGTGGCTACCGAAGGAGGTGGCCTGAGATTGCGAGAGCAGAGAGAAGAGAGAAGGCGAAAGGAAATGAGAAATAAAGGAAAACTATCGGGGCCCAAATAAAGGGATTTGGCAACGGTTTTAAAAAATCTGCCGTCATATATAAATAATCCGCTACTAGAGGAACAACCAGCAGCAGTTTTCAAATAACTGCCGCGATAATGTTCCCGGGAATGCTGGGGCGGAAAACCAAAAGGGTTGGAGGGAAAGCTTACCAAGACGGTTTATTAAAAACCCACCATGAAAATGTCCTAATTACGGCAGTTCTTAATAAACCACCGTTAATATAGTTCTGAAAACAATAATCGATGGCGGTATTATAAAACCGTCGTCCTAGGTAAGTATTCGAGGTGGTTTTTCTTAACCACCGCTAAAAAGCTTGATTTTTGTAGTGTTTATGGGTTGGTGGCTTGGTGGGAAAGTCAGAGGAGATTTCCCACTTTACCCTTATACGGATTTTATGCCTTACAATAGCCTTTGTAGCCTTATTACTAGGGTTACATTCAAGTAAAACTAGCTTGTGAATTCAATTCGAGTCCAGCTTAAGTTGCCATTTCAAGATTGAACAACCAAGCAAAGCTTTATTTAAGCTTGAATGTTTACACAAGTCGTGCTTAAGTCAAACCTTGTTTGATTCGATTCGGCTTGAATCATTTGTTAGATTTACTTATTAAATCCTCTGCACAAGTTAGACAAATAAACAATTTAACAGCAAATAATATATAAACATGGATATATAAACGGATCACACAAGTTAAGAGGCACTCAAAAGAGAGTCTTTCTTAAAGATAGTCGAAACCTCTCATGTAAAGTGAAAAACAGCCTTATCTCTGAGATACAACTCAACTCGAATTTAGCCGATCAATCTCTATGTATTTGCACTACTCAGCGGATGATGGAACACCAAACCTATTTTAGAATTGGTTGAATTAATTAATTCAAAATTAATCAAATTAATTTAGTCCCACAATAAATTAATTAAGTCCATGAAAAATACAATTTCATTTTAATTAATTTATCCAAAACTCTTTTACATGATTTTAGTCCAAAAAATATTTCATGGTTTAGTCCAAAAAAGTAAACACCTTTGTTTAATAAAACCAAACATTTAATTGTATTTCAATTAAATCATAAGTTAAATCTATTTTGTTTAACTTAACAAAAGCTGATTATTTATTAATCTGTTTGAATCCAGAGACTAGATCAACCATTCGATTTGCCATAATTGTAACAACATAATGGTTTATGGACCCATCCTTATAGAGTGGTCTAATTGGTTGAGCTTGGTTGGCCATCTCAATTCAATTAGTCAAAGTAGTTCAGTCCAATGACTAACCAGTTAGACTGGTCTATTAAAGGCGTCCATTTGGATGAATTGGGCGGTCTAATTATTCCAAAAAAAAATAAAATTATTCCAACTCATGTCAATTAGTTAGATTAGTTTTGACTACCCTTAGGCTAACCCTTTCAGGCTTGCCACCCTGACTAGGCTAGAAGTAGCACCTATCTGATTAACAAAATTGAATTCTAGAATCTTATTCCATTCTAATCCATTAAAACTGGTCCAATTGAATCACGAACAACTTGGGCTTATGGTTCAGCTTTCTCTAGGATGGATTCAATCTATAAGTCTTCTTCTTCCTTAGTCAGTGTTATTATTCCTTGGACGGACTGGACTCTGGCTTTGGTGGGTTTGACCCATCTCAACCCTCCTTATATAGAGATCCAAGGGTTATGACACTCATTTGATGGTTCAACCATCCTAACTAGCCACATGCCAGGTTTAACGAACCTAACCGCCAAACTACCTAACTGACCCAGTGATTTGGGTAAACCCAAATCTGCCAACCCACTAGGGCAACTGAATGAATCTAGATCCGCATGGGTCACAAACCCACATGGAAAGACACGTGTCACTCCGAGAGTACACGATCACAGTCCATCTAACGGTCGACACAAATTTGATTGAATAGAAGAAGAAGGGCACACGATCACGGTCCATCTAACGGACGACCCTGAATTGATCAACCAAAAGAAAAAGCAACTCAATGTAAGTGCGAAGTGCGCCTCATAGAACCCAAAGGCCATTACCTTTTGCATGTGCACTCTGCTTTATATATATATAATATTTTTTGATATTGCTTTTGAAATTAATATATAATAATACTCTTTAACTAAATAGGTGTAGGAGTTAGTAATATCAAAAGAAAGTTGAAAATTTAAAACCAAAAGCTTAACCTTAATTCATGGAGGATTATCCTCAAATTTGATTTGTCATATGATTAGATATTTTGCCTAGCTTCTTGTATTATAATTTAGTAATAAATAATTTGGAATTAATGTGAAATTTATGAAAATAACTTAGAAATTCAAATCAAGCTTTTGCTAAGCTGAACTTAGCTCGACGTGAATCAAGTTTTGAACTCATTCAAGCCAAATAAGTTGAAGCCGAACTTGAGCATGTCCAAACCAAGCTCAAGCTTGACCAAGTTCGACTGGAATACTTTATGACCTACTACAAGTACCACATTCAATGAGGGCCACACCTTCAACATCTTAGCCAGAGGGGCAGTGTGATAGTTCGTTTCTTGCTTTAGAAAAATGTTATGTATGGTATTTGAATTACTTAAGGTGTCAGTCTATGGGCTAGGTACTCACAAATGTACTCCCTATATCTTCATAACTGTAACACCCCCACCTCTTGCCTGAGTGGTAGGAGTGTGTGGCCTTCAAGATGAGGTATAAGGATCTAATCCCACCCAGGTATGAGTTGCCAGAGCTCCAATGCCCAAGCTCACTTTGACCATATGATTCGATGTATATATATATATATATATATAACTGTCTATGACCAATTACTAACGGACAGGGATACACATATATGAGAAAAGAAAAATAATCACATCTCTAGTCGGTGAAGCAAGGAGGGGGGTCTTAGCTTTCTTGCCATGTGTCACCCCTTTAATTGTGGTTAAAATTTACTCACCCCTAGGGTTCACCCATCTACCTTGGTTTTTTTTAAACATAAATTTAACAATAGTGTGAAAAAATATTCACCCAAGTTAATAGGAGTTTAAAAGGTAGCTTTGTGAGAGCGAGGAGCAATAGTTCGCTCCTTACCTAGTGAACTTTGCTCAAAATAAAATAAAAGACTTTGCTATTGAGATCCCACCCTTTAGGGCTGAGACCGTTCTCTAAGAGCATAGGATTTAGATGGGGCCCATTTTACATGGTTGGCCCCACTTGAAATCTCATGCTTTTAGAGTACAGTCTCGATGGTCTCAGCCCTGAGACCATTTTGGGTGTGCAACCTTACACAAACATCTTGTGTGCCCCTTACCAAAAGATGCCATGAGTCCCCAAAACATCCAAATCATGTCTAAGGAGATTGACACCGTCCTCCGTCCACTTCTTTTCTGTTAACCCAAATAGGGAAACGTCTTTGCATCAACCAAAAGTTTCCTGATTCTTATATCTTCTCTCTACCCTCTTCTACTTTCTCTCTTCACAAAACCATTTCGAAAAAAGTTGTAGAATGAATGATGTCAGGAACCCAAATTAATTTAAACTTAATTAAACCCACATCACCGGTCCATCAATGCCTTCTTCTCTCTTACCGGGCACATATTATTTTGTTATCTTTTAATATTATGATATGATGAATGAACTAGGAAAAGTACTCAAATCCATGGTGTTCACTCTATCATTACCTCTGCAACTTTTTCATGGTTTAGTGAAGGGAGAAATCAGAAAAAGGAAGAAAGGAGGGAAGAAAGAGAGAAATAAGAATTAGGAACCATCTTGTTTGGTCCGATTAGTTGATCTTTTCCTCACAAGTTTCCTTTTGCCGTTATGAGAAAATAGGTGGACGGAGGTGAAGGCATAAATCTTCCTGAACATGAGTTGTATGCCTTTTAGGGACACATGGTATCTTTTGGTAAGAGGCACACAAGATCTGTGTGCAGGGCTGAACACACCAAACGGTCTCCTCGGCCCAAGAGGGTCTCCGAAGCTTTATCCTAAAATAAGTAAAGTGGAGGTAAGTAAGTGTGCCACCTACCGACAAGGAAGTAAGCGTAAACCTAGGTGACATTATGGAAATGGTTAAGTATTCCCGTCAAAAGAGGAGGCTTGGCGATGTCATATCACATATGCGGTAGTTGAGTGAAACTTTAAAGAGAGGATAAATATGTCAAAAGAGGAGGCACAGTGACAGTGGAAATTTCAGCATCTGAGAAGTCATTGACCCGGTAAAGGCATCTGTGGTCGCGGGGTAGAGTGCAGGTCAGCTACTGTAGTCTGTAGCCATAGCAGCACTGTAACTGACAGACAAACCAAACCACACTGCTTCATCAAACACGATGCCATCTACTATCTATTATCATCCGGATGAGCAATGCTTGACCATCTTGACAAAATCAATCGATGGGCTAGCCCCTAGGGTTACAAAATTTTCAACATTTATAAAAAAAAAAAAAAAAAAGATTAATTTTGAGCCGGAGCTCACCTTCACGGCTTTGAAGCGGAGCTCCCTTTTTTACATTAAAAGAGTGGCATGTTCATAATTATTAATGGAGGCTGGGGGTAATTTTACAACACACCATAATTATACATTTCCCATTGGATAGTGTAAAAAGGGGAGATCCAAACAACGTGGTGAAACAGTACTCTTCTTTATATTTAAACTATAAAAAAAACTTAGGTGAACCGTAAGAGTAGGTGAATCTTAATCACAGTTAAAGAGTGTCAATAGATATATATATGGCTACATCAAGGGCATAACCGAACTCCAATGAATCCTGTTAAACCTTGAGAGAATTTGGAGCCTTCTTCTTTTCTAATAGATATCTTAAGACTTACCACGTCACCAAACAACAACGGAACTAAATCATCGTCTCTGTTATTTGGCGTGGCCATCCCCATGTTTTGGCCTCGGATGTCTCTGACGAAGCCAAGAAGGGCTCTCTGGGTTCCATACATTGTGCGACAACTGACATAAAAATAGGGAGAAGTCATTTATTTTCTCCTCATGATTTTTGACTTCTTCCCATTTGATATCTCTCCTCTTTATTCGCACACACTTATCACCACATGTCTATTTATGAGTGGAGAAGTCAAAATCATGGGGCCTCATGATTTTGATTTCTCAACCACTTGTCCAATATTCTAAGGAACCCTGAGATATGCCCTTTCTGGCTTCGCCAGAGACAAGCCTGTGCCCCGTGTTTTTGGTTTTTAAAAGCCATAATCTTTTGTACGGTTGGTTGCAGCTGTTAAAACAATACTAGACAAGATATATTAGCCTTTCAACTTTCAAGAATAGTGTTTCCTTGTCCTGTCTTCAGTAATCACCTTGTGTTATTGAATTTATCAAATAAACAAAAACCTTTGGGCGGTATGTTAGTCCTACATCGGGTTGTTATCGATCATGTTATCCCTTATAAGTTCCTTAGCATCTCAGATGGTTGGTACTCTTTTAAGAAGCCCTTGGGTGGAAGCTTATTTGAAATGCATGTGTAGTGTGTGATTTGGATGGTGTGTGTGGTCTTCATGGGTGGTGTGAGTGTTTCCTTATCTTGCCTTAATAATCACCGTTACGGTGTTACTGACTTTACCAAAAAAAAAAAACTTTCAAAAGAACACCGGAAGGCCACACAAAAGCTTTCAAGAACACTGCTAACCTTACTCACACCTCTTTCCTACTCTCACAATCAGCTAACAACATATCCATAAGGGAAATGCTTTTGAGACCGCATAAGGGCCGAGACCTCGTGCATGTGCATGGGATTTTAGGTGGGGCCCACCATGTGATGATGGGTCCCTCCTGAAATCTCGCGCACATGCACCCGGTCTCGGCCCTTATGCGGTCTCAGTAGCAAAGTCCTATCAATAAAGTGAAAAAAAAATCAGCTTAAAGCACACTTTTACAGTTATGGACAGGTGGTTGGCGAATGTGAGAGTAGGAAAGAGGTGAGAGTAGGCCTAGCACTCCACAAAATATCACACACGATGTGGTCCCAAACAACCGCCACCCAAGTTACCACGACAGCCCTCTTTCAATCCCCAAAAACCTAACCTTTAACCGTGGTTACCAAAGTATGGTTTCTTTCTCGCCTATAAATAGATTATATGCTAACGATTATAATGCACGTGTTTGAATTTCCCTAATCACTATCGAGAAGAAGATAGTAGAGTTTGATCAAAGCTTCGCCGGAAAACATAAGCATGACGATCGACAGCTCTTCAGTTTCCGGCAAAACCGTGTGCGTTACGGGTGCCGGAGGTTTCATTGCTTCCTGGCTCGTTAAGCTTCTCTTACAGAAAGGCTATACCGTTATAGGAACGGTTAGAAACCCAGGTCAGTTTCCATCTTTTCTTCCTTTCTTTTATCAATCTCTGATGATTCCCATTCTCACGAGTATTTTTTTCATAGTACAGATGATGCCAAAAATTCTCATTTGAAGGAGCTTGAAGGAGCTAAAGAGAGATTAGTTCTCTGCAAAGCTGATCTTCTCGATTACGAGAGCCTTCTAAAGGCAATCTGGGGATGTGATGGAGTTTTTCACACAGCCTCTCCAGTGACTGATGATCCAGTGAGTTCAAATCTTTTTTTGCTGGGCATGGTTATCAAGTCGGTATTCGGGATTCAATCGTTTAGGGAAACTTTCAGCAAAATCGGAAAAATTCAAAATTAAATTAAAAAAATGTGTGCAAGATATGAAAAAAAATAAGATTACTAAATATAATAATTATATTTCATATATTAAATATTTGTTCGGGACTTTTTAAAAATCATGAATAATTCGTGAAATTTGCAATAATTTTATTTCCGAATATCAATAATATTTTGCGAACTAATCGTTCAACAAAAAGTCACGTTGTTACTATGTTACTGTGGTTTATACTTTCCGGGGTTTTTGGTTTTTGAGGTTGTCTATTTTTTTGATGATGAGATTGGTGTTGGTGTTTGAATTAAAGGAACAAATGGTAGAGCCAGCCATCAACGGAACCAAATACATAATAAACGCAGCCGCGGAAGCCGGAGTTCGGCGCGTAGTCTTTACTTCGACTGTCGGAGCCATATACATGGACCCTAATAGGAGCCCCGACGTGATCGTTGACGAGTCATACTGGAGCGACCTCGAGTTCTGCAAGAACACCAAGGTATGATTTATCATTCAGCCTCTTTCCTTTGTTATAGAATTGAAATGGTTGGTGTTCTGAATGGTTGTGATATGGGCAGAATTGGTATTGTTACGCGAAGACGGTGGCGGAGAAGGCGGCGTGGGAGATGGCAAGAGAGAGAGGGGTGGATCTAGTGGTGGTGAACCCGGTGTTGGTGTTGGGGCCATTGCTTCAACCTACTGTTAATGCTAGCATTGTTCACATACAGAAATACCTAACAGGGTCTACTAAGACATACGCGAACTCGATCCAGGCATATGTCCACGTGAAGGATGTAGCACTTGCTCATCTACTTGTCTACGAAACACCGTCGGCTTCCGGCAGGTACCTCTGCGCTGAGAGCGTGCTTCATCGCGGCGATGTAGTTGAAATTCTGGCCAAGTTCTTCCCGGAGTATCCCATCCCCACCAAGTAAGTCTATCATTATCATGATGGTCAAAGATAAGTAGTTCCATGGTCAGCCAAGTAAAAGTTAATGGTTTGAGTGCCGTGATATGATCTTGCCTTTTTCATTTGCAGATGGAAAGAGTGTATTAAGAAGAGCTCATCCTATAAATAGTTAAATCTCTAAAATAAATGGGCTGTGCGGTGCCCACGAAAGGGTTGACACAAAGTCTTTAATTTTATTATCTAAAATTAGTGGGTGGCAGGTGAGATGAAAGAGAGAGAGACTGGGAAGGACCTAGTGATGGTTTCTGAAAACAAATTCAGGAAATTAATCGGTTTAAAACTTGAGGGATATTTTGGATTAAAATAATTTATGAGGGATATGTTTATTTAAGAAATATGACGTAAATATATTTTGAGATTCGAAAAGCTTTAGGAGCATTCTGGATATATATAATAAAGAATAGGGGCGAGTGGGGCCTTGGTGAGATTTTCTTTTTGAGCATTTTGCCAAGAGAGCGAGATGTCCATTTACGCCAATGAGGTAGCCATGTGTCTCTTTTTATACTCTTTAACTGCGGTTAAGTTTCACCCACCTTTAGAGTTCATCCACTTATCATTGGTGTTTAGAAAAAATGGTTTTTAACCTAAGGAGTTATTGAATTTTAATCAAGGTTTAAAAAAATAATATTTATTCCTAAAAACCAAGGGTAATTGGGTGAACCCTAGAGGGGTGATTCTTAACCACAGTTGGAATCCCGCTACACCGTTATGGTTGCCATGTGTCTCTTTTGACACCCTTAACTATGGTTAAGATTCACCCACCCTTAGAGTTCAGCCACCTATCCTTGGTTTTTAGAAAAAAAATATAATTTCTTAAACCCTAACTAAAATTCACTAACTCTTAAGGTTAATTTTTTTGCTAAAAACCAAGAATGAGTAGGTGAACACTTGGGGTGGATAAATCTTAACCACAGTTAAAGAGTATTAAAAGGGACACATGGCGACCTTAGTGGTGTAACCGGACTCATTGGAATATTCTGCTTATAACCGTATAGAATTTCAAGTTTATAGATAGATAATCAGTAAGGGGTCGTATGAGAACCAAGCAAAACATTTTGTCCTTATGATAAGTGCAGTTTGAGAATTAAGAAAAATTCAACCTACATTTTTAAGGGGAAAATTCTCATTATATTAGTAATAGATGATGAGAGTAGGGATTCTTAAGAGATCAAATTGCTAAAATAATTATCTTAATTTATTTTAAATACTGTGAAGGGCAACACGAATCTTGTTCCATATTTTATTTTACTAAAATTCATAATTTTGGTTACTCCTATATAAATATAAATAAAAGAAATAAGACAAATAATTTTTCAAAATGTAAAATAGCAATGAAAAATATAAAGAAAGTGTTTTTCTTTCTTTTTTGTGTTCAGATTAATCTGTAAATTATCGTGACCGGTTAAATATTTAATATTAGTAAAAGTATGAATTTTAGTGATGAAAACCCAAAAGTAAACTTTTGCCAAATCGACTAGGAGTTTCCATTTTCAGGTAAATGTCCTAACCTCCTAAGGAAGGGCACTACAAGAAATCTGCCTGTTAAAGTAACCGTTTTTCATTCAATGATAGTATTATGAGATTAATTTTAGGAGCTCCCTTTTTACACTAACTAGGGGTAAATGTGTAATTATTGATAATTACACATTTGCCCCTGGGCAGTGTAAAAAGGGAGCTCCGCATGATGCAGAGCTCCACTTTATATTTAAACTGTAGTATTATTGACATAAATATTGAGGGGCACTAATGGATTGAGAGACGTTTACTATTTACCATCTCTAGGTGCGAATCCTCTCCAGTTATAACCGGATGTGGCACATCCGGTTATAACCCTAGAGGTCGCCACGTGTCTCCTTTGACACCCCTTAACCATGGGTAAGGTTCACCCACCCTTAGGGTTCACCTACCTATTTTTGGTTTTTTTTTTTAAATATTAATTCTATTTTTAAAATTAAAAAATTGTTTTTAATATTAAAAAAACTTTAAAAACATATTTTTAATTTTAAAAATAGAATTAATATTTAAAAAAAAAAACCAAAAATAAGTGGGTGAACCCTAAGGGTGGGTGAACCTTACCCATGGTTAAAAGGTGTCAAAGGAGACACGTGGTGACCTCTAGGGGTTATAACCGGATGTGCCACATCCGGTTATAACTGGAGAGGATTTGCCACCTATATTAAAAACGGGTCTAAATCCGTCTCTAGTTGATTGATGATTTCTTGGAGTGAATTGTGAGTCCATCTTAGCATAATCTTAGCTATGCAGCCAAAATTGATAATTGTCAGATTCCTAATGCCCTCACCAACCTTTTTTCTTTGGTCCACAGTTATTTTCGACAAGGTCTCTAGTAGGCGTAATAGCTACAATTCCTTCTCCCATTTGACTCTGCTCAATATTTATTGACTTTGATTCAAGGCCACATGGGGATTGGATTTGTCTTCACCTAGTACGACATTTCCATTTTCCAACTTCCCAGACCCCAGTAGCTCAACAAAATCATCATGAGAAAAGGATACGAGAAGTTGCTTTTACTTGATACCTGATAAACTAAACCAATAGGTATTCCGGGTTTCGTCCCACATAGGTTGGGAAGTAAACTTCACAGGAGGTCTATAAGGGGCCATCAAACCTCCATAAGATAGCCCTTTTGGAGTGGTTGCTTGGACTTCTTACCTTATGATCTGGCTCTGTGTGTGTGTTTAGAAAGTATGTGTGTTAGTTACATGATATCATTTGAACTAAAAAAACCAATATAATGACTCTCTTGTGGTGGTTGTTGCTCTAACATAGTGCACAAGTAGTAAGTAAAACAAAACTTACTTGGTAATTTTTTCTTAGATGGTGTTTACTTCTATAATTGGTCAAGGCTAGCATTCCCCGTCATAATTGGTGGCAACCCTGATGAGCCCACCCACCAAAACTTAGTTGGTTCCATTCATTCGGTTTGTCCTTTTACAACTCCTCATTTCTCAGTCGTTTTTGTCTTTTATTTTTTTGGGTGGACAGTTGTTAGGGAAATAAATATAAGATGAGATAGACTAATCTGTTAGAGATAGTATCTCCTCACAATCACAATATTGAATTATTATCTTTAGTAAAATAAGATTATCTTCTATTTAAGAGTATTGGCTTATATATTTAAACACTCTATAGGGACATTGTAATCTATTCAAGATAATTAATTAAATTCACTTTGTTTAACATGGTAATGCAAACATGGTAATGCAGGTGCAAGGATGAGGTGAAGCCGAGAGTGAAACCGTACAAATTTTCGAACAAGAAGGTCAAGAACCTGGGGCTTGAGTTGACACCAGTGAACCAGTGCCTCTACGAGACAGTCAAGAGCCTTCAGGAGAAGGGTCACCTGCCTCTCCCTTCTAATTAGATTGATGATTCTATTATCTCACCGCCACTCTACGTACATGGTCCACGATGATGATGATGATGATGATAAGAGTCACATATGATCACAACTCTTTGAGAGATATCCAAAGAGTCACATACGATCAGGACTCTTAGAGAGAAATCCAAAGAGAGTGTTCAGAACTCATCTATGTTTAGGATAAGTCTTATCCTCTTGTAATCCATTGTATTCACGTTTCTGTAAAATATTATATAAGAAATTCACCAGAACCCATATATTTGGTATCTGGGAACCATACATAGTGTGAAAAGTCTACATGTATCAGAGCATCATTAGCTAACGCTCATTCCTCTTCTCTCAGTTCCTAATGACTTCCTCCTCATCCGGTGTTGATATTCCAAGCTCTGGCGCTCCTTCCCACCAGCCATCTTTCAATGCTGCTGGAGAAGTCAACTTATTCTCATCCTAATTTCTCAAGATGTCTTTGGTTTCGTTGATGGAAGTGTTCCACCTCCACCTCTTCTTCTCGACAATGCATGGAACCCTTCTCACCACCAATGGATTCGAACTAATCAGTTCATACTCAATTGGCTCAATTCCACCTTAACACCAAGTGTGTTAACTTGTACGGTTGGCCTCTACACCTCTTAAGCCGTATTGGATTGCTCTACAAACCACTTTTGCTCAACATTCCTGATCCCAATCTATGCAACTTCGAAGCAAATTGTAGTCCATCAAAAAGGGCAGCTCCTCTATTGCAGATTTCCTCATTAAAATCAAGAGTTTATCAGATGTCGTCGTGGCCATTCAATTACCAATCCATGATGATGATATGGTTCTCTATACATTGAATGGACTCTCCACTGATTATGAGTCATTCATCACCGCGGTCACCATCTGGGTTGAACCAATTTCCTTTGTGGAATTCCGCCTTACCCTCCTGTACGCCCTATGGTTGGGTCTGAATCGCATCCTATAGCTCTCACTACAAGAAAAAGGGTCATCACTCACGGTTTTATACCTTAACCTTAGGTCATTGATCACAATATTTGTGCGCATAACGAACCGTAACCTTTCGACACTGTGGTCATGTCTTATCAAATATCACTGTTATATAACCATGAATGTATATGTAAAATAACTGAGATTATACATTCAAACTACGTTCATTTCGGGTGCATGGTACAATCATGATTTTATTACTAACCGTGATTGTTTAAAATTAAAAGCTCACAGCTGTTAAATGGTTTGATTGTTGATCTTGTCTTTTTGATTAGAAAAGGGAAGAGTGCAATAAGAACAGCTCCTCCCGTCCATAGTTAAATCTCTAAAATAAATGGGTGATTTGACTTAAAGTCATTAATTTTAGATGAGAGTAGGGAATCTTAAGAGAAGAGACTGTTAAAATAAATATCATTATTTTAAATACTGTGAAGGGTAACACGAATCTTGTTCCATATTTTCTTTACTCAAATTCATAATTTTGATTACTCCTAATATAAACATAACAAAAGAAATAAGACAGGTAATTTTTTTTTAATATATATATATATAAACAATGCATTTTTTTTTCTTTTTTGTGTTCAGCTATTTTAATCTGTAAATTATAGTGACAATTAATATTTAATATTACCAAATAGGGTGAGAGATGAAACCCCATTTTAGGTAAAGGTCCTAGACCTTTTAACTTAGGGTATGTAAAATGGGCCCCACCTGAAATCCCGTGTTCAGGAGCATGGTCTTGGTGGTCTCAGCCCTAAGATGGTCGCAGTAGCAAAGTCCTATTCCAATTGCCCTTACCAACCTTTTCTTTGATAGTTGTAACAGGTATATCCAACTTCAACTCCTCCTCCAATTTGACTTATGCTCCGTACCTTTTCGACTTTGATTCAAGCCCACATGGGATTGGAGTGTCCTCACTCCTCACCTAGTGCGACTTATCCATTTTCCAACTTCCTAGACCCCACCTTCTAAACAAAATCATCATGAAAAAATGATTTGCTTTTACTTGCTATTTACAAAACTAAACTAATATAATGGATTCTCTAAATAAAACAAAACTTACGTTCAATTTTCTTTTATGCTATGTTTGGTTCTTGAGAAAATAGGTGAAAACATGGAAAAGAAAAGAAAATTCTGAATTTCTAATATGATTTTAGCTGTGTTTTGTCCAATTTTCTTTTCTTTTCCATGTTTTCACTTATTTTCTTAGCAACCAAACATAGGGTTAGATTTTTTTTTCCCCTATGATTGGTCAAGGCTAGCATTCCGAGTCATAATTGGTGGCAACCCTGATGAGCTCACCCACCAAAACCATTGTTTGTCCCCACTCATTCAATTTGTCCTTTTACTATATATCCTTGTCATTTCCTAGTCGTTTTTGTCTTTTTCTTTTTTGCTGGGTAGATGATGTTTGGGAAATAAATGAAAGATGAGATACACTCTATCGTAAGTCTATCTATTGTTAGAGATCAATTAGGAACCGTGTTTCCTTATCAAGGCAAACATGGTTTCCCCATTCTAGCTCACATGGTTTCCTCTCTTGTATGGATTCCCAATATTCAATGTTGTTATATCTTCTTGTAATCTTTCCTTGTAAAGGCAATGTAACATCTCATAGTATTCAACCCAAATCCCACAATGGGATTAAGGTGATTAAACCAAAACCGTGTGTGTTTAGGAAGTTTATATGGTATTAGAGCTTCAATCTCCAATGGCTTTGTCTCCTACATCTTCCTTTCCTACCATTAACACCTCTAATGCTCATGGCGTGGTTACTATCAAGTTGGATGGAACCAACTACTTGATGTGGTATACCCAAGTGGAACCCATCTTGGTATCTTCTGATCTAATCAGGTTTGTTGATGGAACCATAGTTCCTCCACCCCGCTTCATCGAAAATGATTCAAAGGAGATGATATCGAATGCCAAGTTTCTTCAATGGAGGAGGATAGATATTGTCACTCTTCTCAACCCTACGCTCACTGATAGTGCTCTTGCTCAAACAGTTGGTCTGTCTACATTCCGAGAAGTATAGGAGTCTCTTTCAACAACTTTCTCACAGCATAGCCAAGCCCAACTAATGCAACTCAAGCTACAGTCCACTATGACTGAGTATCTCAATCGATAGAAGACAATGGGAGATTCTCTCGTTGCCATACAACAACCATGGCATTGCATATTGGGGCATCCACAGTCTTCAGTTTTCTCTAGTTTAATTCAGAATAATTGTCTTGGTTCTATACCTCGTGGATATTTAAATAAGTTCAGTTGTGAACATTGTAGTTTAACAAAGAGTAGTCGCCTACCTTTTTCTACTATTACTCATGCTACTTCCTCTCCATTGGAAATTATTCATAGCGATGTTTGGGGGTCCTCACTCATTTTATCTATCACTGGATTTCAGTTTTATGTAGTATTTATTGATGATTGTACCCGTTTTGCATGGTTTTACCCTCTCAAAAAGAAGTCAGAATAATTGTCTTGGTTCTATACCTCGTGGATATTTAAATAAGTTCAACTGTGAACATTGTAGTTTAACAAAGAGTAGTCGCCTACCTTTTTCTACTATTACTCATGCTACTTCCTCTCCATTAGAAATTATTCATAGCGATGTTTAGGGGCCCTCACCCATTTATCTATCACTGGATTTCAGTTTTATGTGATATTTATTGATGATTGTACCCACTTTGCATGGTTTTACCCTCTCAAAAAGAAGTTTGGTGTGTTTATGTGTTTCACTAATTTTCAGGCAATGGTTGAAAATCTTCTCTCTACAAAAATTAAATTCTTTCAGAGTGATGGAGGTGGAGAGTTTTGCAATACCTCTTTCTCTGAATACCTGTAGAAAAATGGCATCATACATTGTGTTTCCTGTCCCTACACTCCGAAACAGAATGGATTAGTCGAAAGAAAGCATCGGCATATTGTCGAGATGAGCAATGCCCTCCTTCATCACATTGGTCTTCCACTACGCTTTTGGGTAGAAGGTTTTCGCCATGCGGTGTTTCTAATAAATCAAATGCCCATGGTGGTCCTTAAAGGTCAATCTCTATATCAGAAGTTGCTTGGCCAGCGTCCCAACTATACACTATTGTGCGTTCGTGGATGTGCTTGCTATCCTTTTTTTAGTCCTTACCAGGACAATAAATTATCTCTGAAATTTGCAAAATGTGTCTTTCTCGGGCTTAGTGGCAACCACAAGGGATATTGCTTCCTTGACGTATCCTCTGGTCATCTATATCTTTCCCGCCATGTTAAATTTAATGAAGAGTTGTTTCCCTTCTCTTTCTTGTGCAGGTCATCTCCTTCGACTGCCTTGTCTGCTCCTCACCAAGTGTTATCTTTACCTACTATGTTGCCCAGCTTGCACCAGCTCTGCCCTACCACCGGTGTACCAGTTTTGCCCCCACCGAATCGTGTTCCACCAGCGTGCACTCCTCCTAGCACTCCACCACCAAGTCCCACCTGTGGCTCTCCTTTGGCTCGTATGACCCCGGGCCTTGATCTCTTTGTGGACCTCCCATTGCATCTCTCTTCAGCATCATCATTACCACATCCACCTGTGGACCAGGTCAACACTCATGTGATGACTACTCGTACGAAGGATGGTATTATTCGCCCTCGTGCATGGACAATCACTTGTCACCCTATTCCTATAGCACTTCTCACTCAGTTACAGAGCACGGGTATTGAATCAACATGCTATACACAGGCTTGCAAAGAACCTCTCTAGAGGACTGCCATGACTGAAGAATTCGATGCTTTACTCCAAATTACACTTGGACTCTTATTCCTCATCAATCCGATATGAATCTTGTAGGTTGTAAGTGGGTCTACAAGATTAAGGAACGAGCTGATGGCACTAGAGCGCTATAAGGCTCGCCTTGTTGCCAAGGGTTACAATCAACAAGAAGGCATGAACAAGACATTCTCTCTTGTTGTCAAACCGACTACTATCTGGCTTGTCCTATCCATCGCCATCTCTCAAAAATGGCTGATTCGTCAGTTGGATGTTAAAAATGCATTCTTGCATGGTATTCTAAATGAAGAGGTCTATATGATCCAACCACCGGGTTTCAAATCCCAGGACCACCCATCCCATGTTTGCAAATTGAACAAGGCTCTATATTGTTTGAAACAGGCTCCCCTAGCCTGGTTTCATCGCTTCAGCTCCTTCTTGTTGACCTATGGTTTTTGGTGCAGTGGGTCTGACTCTTCGATGTTTATTTTTCACCGCGATGGTGGTACTCTCCTACTCCTCCTATATGTCGATGATATTCTCCTAACTGGTAATCGGCCCTCTCTTCTACAGGCTTTCATTGCCAATTTGAAATCTCATTTTTCCATGACCGACCTTGGGGATCTCCATTATTTTTTGGGCATGGAAGCTACACGTACTGCATCTGGCCTCCCTCTCACTGAAACCAAATATGACCTTACTCTTCTTGAGAAATCCAACATGACAAAAGCCAAGCCCTGCACCACACCGGTCACCACTAGCTCTATGTTATCAATTCGTGATTGTGATCCTCTCCCTGATCCAACGGTCTATCGCCACCTTGTTGGAGCATTACAATACTTAACCCTTACTAGACCAGACATCACCTATGCCGTCAATCAAGTTTGCCAGTTCATGCAGCAACTGACCTCTCTACACTTGATTACGACAAAGCGTATCCTTCGGTATGTTAAGGGCTCTCTTGATCATGGCCTGATGTTTCGTCCAAGCTCTTCCTATGCTCTATTGGGATATTCTAACGTTGACTGGGCTGGCTGCCCTGATGACAGGCACTCCACCACTATTTTTTGCATATTTTTGGGTCCTAACTTAATTTCATGGGGAACAAAGAAGCAACCAAATGTCTCGCGCTCGAGCTCTGAGGCCGAATATCGCGCCTTAGTTGTTGCCACTGCTGATATTCTATGGATTCGATACCTTCTCCATGAAATTGGTATCACTTACCCCCTTCCTATTTGGCTTCACTGTGACAATATCAGTGCCACTTACATGGCCGCCAATCCCATTATGCATGCTCGGACAAAACATGTGGCAATTGCTTATCATTTTGTGCGTGAACTAGTCAGTACTGGTGAACTTCAGATTTGCTTCATTCCTACCAATGATCAACCAGCGGATATTCTCACCAAGGGTCTCTCAAGTGCACAATTTCATTATCTAAGTATCAAACTGATGTCCCCTCCACCATTAATTTGAGGGGGCGTGTTAGAGATCAATTAGGAACCGTGTTTCCTTATCAAGGCAAACACGGTTTCCCCATTCCAGCTCATACGGTTTCCTCTCTTGTATGGATTCCCAATATCCAATGTTGCTATATCTTCTTGTAATCTTTCCTTATAAAGGCAATGTAACATCTCATAGTATTCAATATATATTCAACCCAAATCCCACAATGGGATTAAGGTGATTAAACCAAAACCGTGTGTGTTTAGGAAGTTTATATCTATTAGGGTATGTTCTTTTGGTGAAAATTTTAAAGTCTAGAACTTTCATTGTTTCACGACTATTTTTACTTAATGTCTAGAACGATGTTATTCCATAGAGTGCAAAATTTCTATAAGTATGGACCTTTTAAGTTCCACCAAAAATATCAGAATTTTTAAGTTTCATACATGTGGAACTTGTAATTAAATTGAACCTAATAAATCTGAGATACCATTGTCTAAAGGAGTTAGAAACCCTCTCCCCTCTCTTCTCTGACTCTTGCCTCTTGTTCCAAAATATTAATGTTCCGGACTTTTAAAAGTTCCACCAAAAGAACGGAGCCTTAGAGATAGTATCTCATCACAATCACAATTTGGAATTATATTTAGTAGATTAGGATTATTTTTAAAAGTATCTTTTTCTACATAGGAGTATTGGATTACATATTCAAAGCCTCTATAGGTCCTTGTAATCTATTCAGTCTATTAATAATATTCAATTTTTTTAACATGGTAATGCAGGTGCAAGGATGAGGTAAAGCCAAGGGTGGAACCATACAAGTTTTCAAACCAGAAGGTCAAGAACCTAGGGCTTAAGTTGACACCGATGAAGCAGTGCCTCTACGAGACCGTCAAGAGCCTTCAGGAGAAGAGTCACCACCCTCTCCCTTCTAATTAGATCGATGATTCTCTTTCTATTCATTCTGAAGACAGTTCTAAGTTACTGCAATTATCCCACCGCCATTTTACGTACATGGTCCAGGATGATGATAATATCACTTGTAAGAAATAATAGGAAGTTGTTTGATTATTTGTACCACCAATCCGAAGGATCCATGCGAAGCAATACATTTATTTCAATGTGAAAACAGATTGTTAATGTTCAATGCCAAGGCACACAGATTGTCAATCACTTCGAGGTGACGTAGTTGATATGCCCACCAATTTACTATGGATACATGAGGTTTTGTGTATAAAACAAAATGAGGTCGGTTGGACGCGTAGTCCTTGTAGCTTTGTTACTAGGGTTCCATTCAAGCAAAGCTAGCTTGCGAGTTCAATTCGGGCCAAGCTCAAGTTGCCATTTCAAGCTGGAACAACCAAGCCAACTATTATTTGAGCTCAAATGTTTAAATAAGTCGACCTTAAGTCCAGCCTTGTTTGATTCAATTTGGGTGAAATCATTTTGAGTTCAACTTAGCTCAAAATATATATATATATATAATATTTTTTGTTATTACTATTTATATTAATATATAATAATACTCTTCAACTAAATAGGTTTAGGAGTAACTAATAACAAAAGAAGGTTGCAAATTTAAAAGCAAATACTTAACTCTAATTCTCCAGGCCAGGGACTATCCTCACATTTGATTTCTGAGTATGACTAGAATGTTTTGCCTGGTTTCTTGTATTATAAAGTAGTAACGAATATTTTTATTGAAATTAATGTAAAATTAATCAAAATAATCCTAAATTTCAAATCAAGCTTTAGTTAAGCCGAAGCTTATTTAAGTCAAATTAGTAACAAATAATTGAGCTCTTTCAAGCTTATCTAATCTGAGTATGATTAGAATATTTTGCCTAGTTTCTTGTATTATAATTTAGTAATAAATAATTTTATTAAAATAACCTTAAAATTCAAATCAAGCTTTAGCAAAGCCAAACATAGCTTGAATTGAATCAAGTTAATTTGAGCTCATTCAAGCTTATTGAAGCCAAGCTAAAGCCGAACTTGAGCATGTTCAAACCAAGTTCAAGCTTGACCAAGTTCGGCTGGAATACTAGTATACTTATGACCCAGTACAAGGACCTCCTTCAATAAGTGACAGACCTTCAACATCCTAGCTAGCGGATGTGATGTGCAATGTTTATTTCTTACGTTACAAAATTGTCTCCCAACTTACTTTTGAGGAGTGGACTGGATACTCCCAAATATACTCCCTAATCCTAACCATAACTATCGATGGCTAACCACTATCTGTTAAGATATTTTTAAAAAATAAAAATACCTAGTGGGGGAGGTAGTTCTAATGGTTAGGATTTGGCTTAGCTTATTTTGTCTTTTCTAATTTCACATCAATTTAAATATTGATCATTTAATAATTAATTGAATTAAAAGGTCAGGATTTAAGAGTACACTTTGGAAGTAACTGTGGCCAATTTTTATGGTAAGAGACTATGATCCAACTACTCGATACAACGATCTATTAGATCGTGTCCTTAGGCACCGCGATGCAATCATATCACATCTCAACTGGGCATGTATATTTTTAGGCTTTCACTGTTTTGGTTTGTATATTCATAATGATACCATGAGCGCTTTAGGGCGTCCCCAAGATATGTTTTCAGATACCGCTATATAATTACAACTCGTCTTTGCTCAATGGATACAAAACACCTATGCTTTAGCACCTGGTGCAACAACTCTCGGTGCAACAACAAGCACCAGCTTGACTTGGGGGGGTAGTGTGCGATAAAAAGGTGAGAAGTCATTTCATTTTCCCCCTATTTTTTTGACTTCTCTCCATTCGATATCTTCTCCCCTTTTTATCACCATATGTCACACACAAAGTGTAGGCCAAATGATTTTGGTCTGGCTCTTGCTAGATCAAATCCGATCCCGAAAAATTCATATTCACATTCTTGGAGATGAAATCCGGATGCTGGCGAGAGCCAATCAAATACGATCTCGAATTTTTCACATTGTGAAAAATTGATAATTGTAGTATTCTTGATGCCCTTAACCAACCTTTTCTTTTGTCCACATTACTTGTACTTGTAGTAGTCGTAACAGGTAAATTTAACTTCAACTCCTCCAATTAGACTCATAGGGAAGAGGTACTTGGGATCTTCCAAAGCTCCATGCTTTGTTCCACCCCTCCACAGTTTGGGAAATTCAAAAATTGCAGTTAGTGCCCAAGGGGCTCCCGATCGACTGGTTTGGCACCAAACAAAAAATGAGATTTTTGAGGTAAGCTCGGCTTCCCACTTGGCTCATCAAGTTTTAGGCGCTCAAATTGCCTCTTCTGAGATGGGGAAGCGGAGCTTCAATAGTACAACCGACACCATATCTCCAGTGTTGAGGGATGTGAAATGTAGGCCCCCGGATCCAGGCTTGACGAAGATCAATGTTGATGGTGCGGCAATTGGTAATATTCAAGCAGCTGGAGCTGTGGCTGTGGTTCGAAATCATAAGGGGTGTCTTGAAATCCTATAGAAAACCTCTAATGGGAGGTTCTGCTAGACGAGCTAAAGCGGAGGCTATTAGACTCGAACTCATCCCGATAAAAGCTCACAAGTGGAAGAGGGTGGTTATAGAGTTGGATGCAAAGGCTCTAATAGACCTTCTGAATGATTCATCTCATGAGGGACTGGGAGTTACATGTTATCTTGTCCAACATTCAAAATATGAGAAATCAATTCGGAAGGGTGGAGTTCCAGTTTATACCCTGTGAAGCCAATTCTCTGTCTCACAACTTGGCTCAGAAAATCCTTACCCTATGTTTGGTTGCCGAGAAAATATGTAAAAACATGGAAAAGAAAAGAAAATTAGACAAAACACAATTAAAAATTATATTAGAAATCCAAAATTTTCTTTTCTTTTCCATGTTTTCATCTATTTTCTCAGCAATCAAACATAGCATGAGAGCATCTTATCTTTCTTTCTATCCTGGGTCATCCTTTCATTGTAATGGGTATCAACTTTGTAACTTTGCCTTCTTAATTCAATGAAGTTATCTTTTAATAAATAAAAAATAAAAACTTTGCGTTCGTAATTCAATGAAGTTATAAAAATTAAAAATAAAAGACTCATGCTCGGAACCTTTTTGACTTTGATTCAAGGCCGCATGGAGATTGGGTTGTACTCCCCTTAGTACGACTTATCAATTTTCCTACTTCCCAGACCTCACCAGCTATAACCAAACGGAGTCAAATCGTTTACGGTGATAACCGGATTTGGCAAATCCGGTTATCACCCATAGAGGTCGCCACGTGTCTCCTTTGACACCCCATAACCGTGGATAAGGTTCACCCACCCATTTTTGGTTTTTTTTTTTAAATATTAATTCTTTTTTTAAAATTAAAAAACTGTTTTTAGAGTTTTTTTAATATTAAAAATATTAACTGTGGTTAAGATTCACACCTCTTAACTGTGGTTAAGATTCACACCTCTTAACTGTGGTTAAGATTCACCAACCACCCACCGTCCTTAGTTTTTAGAGAAAAAAAAGATAATTCTTTTTAAAATATTTTAATATTAAAAAACTCCTAAAAACAGTTTTTAAATTTTTTAAATAATTAATATTTTTTTTCTAAAATTCAAGGATGGGTAGGTGAATCCTATGGATGGGTGAATCTTAATTACACTTAAGAGGTGTCAAAAGGGACACATGGCAACCGCAAGGGTGATAACCGGATTTGCAGCAGAAGATTTGGTTTCTTAACTAAAGCAAGTTGCGTGCCATTTTCTTCTTAGACGGTTTATTTTCTTACTATAATTGGTTAAAGCTAGCATTCCCGGTCATAATTGGTGGCAACCCTGATGAACCCACCTACCAAAACCTTTGTTGGTCTCATTCATTGACTTTGTCCTTTTATGATTTATCCTCCTCATTTCTTAGTCATTTTTTATTTTTTGTCTTTTGGTGGACGCTTATAGAAAAATGAAGCTAAGATGAGATAGATCTGTATCATAAATGTATCTATTAGAGATAGTTTCTCCTCACAATCACAAACTTAAATTAATATATTTAGTAGATTATGATTATCTTTATCTCTTTTTTTTTTTTTAGGAGTACTGAATTTTATATTTGAAACTTCTATAGGATCATTGAAATATATCCAAGTCCATTAATAATATTCAATTTGTTTAACAAGGTAGTGCAGGTGCAAGGATAAGGTGAAGTCAATGGTGAAACCATACAAGTTTTTTGAACGAGAAGGTCAAGAACCTGGGGCTTGAGTTGACACCGTTGAAGCAGTGCCTCTACGCGACCGCCAAGAGCCTCCAGGAGAAGGGTCGCCTCCCTCTCCCTTCTAATTAGATCGACGATTCTCTTTCCATTCATTCTTAAGATAATTATAATTATCACACTGCCACTTTACATACATGACCTACAATGATGATTATACCAATTGTAAGAAGAATTAGTCTATGATAGTCTCAAAGTATACTCCCATATATACAAATCCTAGCTGTTTATCTCAATTATGAATCGGTTAGGATTGAGCTGATGTGACATGTGAAAAGACAAAATAAGCCAATTTAAATTTTAGCCCACTGGATTATAACTAGTTAGGATTAGGGAGTATATTTGAGAGTATTCATAGATAGACTCTTGTAAGAAATAATATGATGATAAGATCAATTCTAAGAATTAATAGAAAGCTACCTAAACCTCCCCTGTCAGGCTCATTATATTAGTTTGGGAAATATAGTTTGGGAATTAGTTAACGTACCCATAAATTCCATTTCTTAACCTAAGGCATCCACGTGATCACTATTCTATTAACTTTGTTAACTAATGATATTATTTTCCAATTTTACCCTTATTACTTAGAAGAAACTCGTAAGCTTAGCTTGAAAGCCTAAAAAAACATAAATATCCCAAGCCGCCACATGTCCCTTTTAACACTCACTAATTGTGATTAAGATTCACTCACCCCTAGGATTCATCAATCTAACATTTGATTTAAGAAAAAAAATAAAATATATTATTCTTAGGTTAATTATGATTAACCATAGTTAAAGGATCTCTATAAGCCGCCACTTATCCTTTTTAACACCTACTAACTATGGTTAAAATTCACTCACCCCTAAGGTTCATCCATTTAATATTGGTTTTTAGAAAGAAAAAAAAAACTTAGATTGATTATGCTTAACCAAAATTAAAGGGGCCCTACAAGCCACCACGTGTTCCCTTTAGCACCCACTAATTGTGGTTAAAATTCACTCACCCTCTGATTTATCCATCTAACCTTGGTTTTAAGAAAACAAAAATATTAACTTTATGTTAATTCTATTTAACCACAGTTAAAGTGTCTCTATAAGTCGCCATGTGTCTTTTTTAATACCCATTAACTATGGTTAAGATTAACTCACCCCTAGAGTTCATCTATCTAACATTGGTTTTTTAGAAAAAAATTATATATTTACCTTAAGTTGATATTATTAATCTGTTTTAGAAATATATATTAACCTTAAGTTGATACTATTAACACTGGTTATACTATTAACACTGGTTACCAAACCGGCCAATTATCATTTATTTTGTTGTATTAATTGACTTTGTCTTTAAGAAAGATAATTTAAACATTTTAAAATATTTAAACGATGACATCATCAAGGTCCATCCATTAAGTAACTGGCAAACTCACAAGATGGTGTATCTGTTAAGTATAACCAAATTTCAAGGGAGATGAGTGTAATTTAATAAAGAAGAGAGGGTTTGAAATTTCACCAACCCTTAGGGTGGTGAGTGTCATTTACCCTCGATTATTTGTACCACCAACCCGATGGATCAATGCAAAGGAGTACTTTTATTTTAATGTGAAAAATATGGTCAAGGTTCAATGCCAAGGTACACCTCCCTAGATGCAGGTATGCATGCCAATAAATTTACTAACCTGTCTTACTAACCACTGATATTGGATAATGACGTCTTGTACAAAACAAAATAATAATAAAAAAAAGTCGTTTAACACATAGCCTTGTAGCCTTATCACTAGGGTTGCATTCAAGCAAAGCTAGTTTGTGAGCTCAATTTCACTCAAGCTCAAGTTGCCATTTCGAGCTCCAACAACCAAGCTAGCCAAGCTTTTATTTGAGGCTTGAATGTTTAAACTTGCTTAGTTGAAGTCAAACCTGTTTGGCTCAAATTGTTTAGAGTTCAACTTAGTTCAAAATGTCTTTTATATATATATATATATAATATTTTTGGATATTACAATTTATATTAATATATAATAATTCTCATTAACTAAATATATTTAAGAGTTAATAATAACAAAAGAAAGTTGAGAGTCAAAAATAAAAACTTAACACTAATTCCCGAGACTCGAGGACTATCCATAAATTTGATTTTTGAGTATGATTAGATCATTTTGCCTAGTTTCTTGTATTATAATTTAGTAATAAATAATTGTAATGAAATTAATGTAAAATGATCAAATAATCCTAAAATTTAAATCAAGTTATAGCCAAGCTAAACTTAGCTGGACTAAAATCATGTTCAAGCCAAACTTTGAGCATGTTCAAACCAAGCTCAAGCTTGGAGCTTGGCCAAGCTCGACCCGAATACTAGTCTACTTATAGACCTCCTTTAATGAGGAACACACCGTCAATATCGATGTGTAGTGTTCATTTCTTGCATTAGAAAAAATGTTATGTATTAATGTCTTCAAACTTACTTTTGAGGAGTCAGTGTACGGGCGGGGTACTCCCAAATATACTTACTAATCCTAAAAGTCTATGGCTAACCACTAATGGTTAGGATTTGCTTAGCTTATTTTGCCTATCAAGTCAGCTCTAATATGCTCTAATCTTGATCCTTTAATAATTGAATTAAAGGTTCAGGATTTAGGAGTATATTTGGGAGTACACTTTGGATGTAATAGTAGACTTACACACTTTTAAGTGGGCGCATGCTTTTATACCCAACATTTATATAGAGCTAATTGTTAGGGTTCATGGGTGGTGGCTAGGCCTGATTTAAAATGGGCCTTCCATGTATAAGCCTGAGCCCTGTCCATTTTTTACTCGGACCAGGTCGATTGGACTTCATTATTAGAGGGTTGGACCGGGGCGGGCCTAGTCGTATCTACTCAATAAAAACTTTTAGAATATACATTTTATCTATGACTTCTATTGGTATAACATTTTTGTACATATATACATATATGAATTGTTATGCTATAAAATATAATATACATATACACTATTTTAGTATACTATAGTCATACCTTTGTACTTAATGCAGTACTTATACATATATAACAGTGTGTTATACAGTATTACGTCACACACTGTTAGTATACTATTGCATGAAATAATGTTATAAAGTTCCGACTATGTGTATTGTTATAGTATACTGTTATACTGTTTAATACAGTGTGTGATGTTAATCATTCTACTAATAAAAGTACAAGGAGTATACTAAGCTTTGTCTGGACGTTATTACCCTTCACCATTTATAAAAAATTATAAAGTATAATATTATGTTGGATAAAAAAATTATGAATTATGGTATTATGTAGGGCCCATGATACCCACTATTACCTATTAAATCTTAATTTTTCTATTTTTATGGATAAGGACACTCTATTAAAAGAGAGTTTGAAGGATCTATTAAAATTATATTAATCTAATGTAGGACCATGAGACTCACTATTACACATTTAAATCTCTATTTTGCTATTTTTATGAATAAGGACTCTCTATTTTTTTGATGGTATCAGTAGAGTTAGAAGAATTCATTAAAATATACTAATCTATGAGCTAAATATCATCCGGGTGGTGATATTCCACTCATGAATCTCGCTGGCCAGGACGTTACTGATGCGCTTGTTGCTTATCATCCAGGCATTGTTGGCAATATATATTGAGAAATTCTTCGGTGGGTACTATTTGAAAGACTATCAAATTTCTGAGGTATCATAGGATTATAGAAAACTTGTTTCTAAGTTCTCAAAATTGGGTTTATTTGAGAAGACAAGCCATGTGATATTAGTATTGTTTCTTTAATGACAATGATGTTCGATGTTAGTATTTATGGTGTTTTATGGCCTGAGAGTCCTTGGGTTCATTGGGAGTGTGGTGGGTGTGAGCACAGGATTTCACTCCCTAGAAAATCTCATGAGATTGCTAAGAGTCGCCACTTATTCGTTTAGAAGGGATAAGTCCCTAAGAAATGTTGGATAAGGTCTTGGTCTACGATCAAAGATCGAGGTAGGTTCAGTTAAGTTCGGGAAAAGAGTTAGGCACCCCGAAACTTCCACATATAGTGGTTCCCTACTTGCTAGGTTTAAGCCAAATTAAGATCAAAGTTAATCAAATGCCTAATTATTTAAGTTAATACTAACCGGAAGAAAGTAAAAGCTAACTAGGGTCGAACCCATGTCGTGTTGTCAACGTACTCACATTAGGGGTGAGATCAGACCAAGTGAAGTTCTAGCACTTGAGCTCGTGCTAAGGCGAGGGGGGGTCTGTGTGTGCACCAAAGGTGGCAAATGGGCCTAATCCGGTAGATTAGGGTTTTTCTTGACCGGATTGGTCAATGTACAAAGTCTGGGCCCGGTAGGCCGAGGGGTAGTGTGGTAGACTAGGGTTTAGGCCCGGTAGGCCAAGGATGAAGCCCAGAGGCAAAGGGGTCTGTTAACTCAGGGTTAGGGTTGCTAACCAGGGTTAAAAAGGGAGTTAATCATGGTTAAGGGTGTTAACCATGGTTAAAAGTTCAAGAATGATATTTTTTTGGTCTTTTGTATTTTTCTGAATTTTTAGAGATTTTTCCCAATTTTTGTGAGATTAAGGGGTGCTTAACCATGGTTAAAAGTTAATTGGAGGCCGTTTTAACCATGGTTAAGGGTCATGGTAGGTCAAGAATAAGTCCAAAGGGAATGGCATGACCTAGAATGGCCTCCTACCAGGTTTGGGCCCTGTACAAAGCCCGAAGTTAAAAATTTACAAAATGTAGGTAATCGAATTACCTCTATTACAGCAGATTTTTAACCATGGTTTGTGAGAGTTTAACTGGGGTTAGGGATCACCGTTGGAGAAAATAAACACAAAGTTAGAAATCCTGACATGCCAGGAGTCTATTGGGCTTAGTCTCAGGCCCAGAAGAACTCAGGTGTGGGCCCCACAGGGGCCCAAAGTCAGCAAGAAAATGAGTCTGTGCGGTCGATAATCTGATTACCGACAGCTTGAACAGTAAGCTAAACCAAGGTTTGGGGCCTTGCTAACCATGGTTAGGCTTGGCCCCAGAGTCTAAAAATTTGCAGGGACATAGAGGGGTCTTAGGGCTTTCAGATGAGCCTGGAGTGGGCCCCAGGGTTTGAGATATGTGGGCCCCACAGGGGCCCAAAGTCACTACTCAAAAATCCCTAAAATGTCAGTAATCAGACTGCTGACAGTCTGATAACTTGAGTTTAAGGTCATGTTAACCATGGTTAAGCTCAAGGTCAAGGGCTAAGATTTTATAGGGTGATAGCCAAAGGTCTGAGGTACCCAACTATGATACTGGAACTGACCAGGACCTGAGTTAACCACAGTTAAACACGAGTTACAGAGTCAAGTCAAAGAATGTCGGTAGTTATTCTACCGACATTATGGATTTTGCCCAGAAACTGAAATTTCCCCTACGGGGGCTGCATGAGCAGGTGTCTAAGGGTTCCCTCATTGCAAGAGGGCCCCCCAGACCTCGTAAGGAGTGGCTAAGCATGGCGGTGGGTGCTTTGAACCCGAGTTAAGCCTCTAGGGGGTTCCCCACACCTATGGTGAAGATGAGGGACCCCTATCCTTGGCTAAGGAAACTAAAATAACATCATGAAATGGAAAATGGGACCCCTAGATGAGCAGGTGTCTAAGGGTTCCCTCATTCCAAGGGTTCCTTATAGTCAAAGCAGAAAGAAAGGGGATGAGGGGGTGGCCTTACCCTTATACTACCGCTGTTGGTGGCTGAGCTAGGCGGTGGTGGCGCCTGGCGGTGCTGGAACTATAGTGGGAGTTAGGGGAGGCCTGGGAGAGGTCTAGTAAAGTCCTGAGGTAAGGGGTAGAGCTCAGGTGAGGCTGAGGAGGGCTGGACACAGCCAGATAGGGGTTTGCTGGTTAAAGTTGGCGTGTTGAACTTAAGGGTGGTGCCTTGGCTTCATAGAGGAGAAGGGGAGAGGCTCAGGGGGCATTTTGGTCATTAAAAAGGTCGAAGGGGACCAATAGGAGAGGACCCAAGGTGGTAGGAAAGCCTGGGATATGCGTTTGCAAGAAATCCAGGTGTGGCGGTAATTGAATTATCGCCACTCAAAGCAAAGGAAAATAAGGGGGTGTCGGTAATCCGATTACTGACACCCTGGGCTTTTTCTTATTTGGGCTAAACCCTCACACACTTGGGCCGAGTTATGGATAAGTTTGCCCTTTAAGGTTTTTTCCCGCCTATTTTTGAACTCATGAGGGGTGTGGGCCCCACTCTAGTGAACCCTAGGGGTTGGTGGGCCCAAGTTTGGGCACCCAAGGGCCTTGCTCTATGGTTTTGAGTGATTGGACTTGTAAACGGGCCTTGAGTCCATGAGGGCTTGTCCTAGGGTTTTACTAGGTTTTAAGCTAGGGTTATGTCCAGGGTTTAGTCTAGGGCATACCTAGGGTTAGTCTTAGGGTTTAGCTAGGGTTAGCCTAGGGTTTGGACTATGGCTAGGGTTTTGGGAGTTTTGGCTTTGCTAAACAAGCTTTGATCTCGAGGGATTTGTACTTAGGCTTGGCTAGGGTTTAAGCTAGGGCTAGGTCTAGGGCTTACCTAGGGTTTAGCTGAGGTTACACTATGGTTTAGCCTAGGGTTTAGGGTTTTCCTAATGATAATGGGCTCTAAGCCCAAGGGTTTCGGCTCTAGAGTTTTAGGGTTTTAGGACCTACTTAGGATTTGTTTAGGGTTCTACAGAGGACTATATTAGGGGGACAGGATCTTAACAGGGTATAAAAATTGGGTGCTTACAGCTGTCCCTCTTTTTCGGAAAGTGCCGGAATGACAATTGAACGGTAAAGACTGGAATCATCCTATTTTTACACCGAGATGGATGATATGGATGATGAAATGTATGCATGTTGTGCCCATGTTGAGTGTGGTGAAGTGATGAAGATTGCTGCTAGAAATAGCGAGTAGCTGGGGATGAGAGATAGATGCAGGGATGGCATAGCCCGAAGGTGTTGGCCGGAAGCAAGGTGTCGCTCGGAAGCGGCGAGGGGATTGATCGAAATGGTGTTTCCTAGCGGATATTAACCGAGTCGGTCGGATGACACATAGGGTGTCAGAAACACATGGAGTGTTGGGAACACACGAGGTGTCAGGAACACACGGGGTGTTGGGAACACACGGAGTGTTGAGAACACAAGGAGTGTTGGACATGCGAGGTGTCGGCATATTGACTCGGCATTAATGGAGACCTGGAATGTCGAGAACATACAGGGACATCTCTGAGGGGACATGCGGTGAGTGTCGACAGGTTGACTTGGCGTTAATGGAGACTCTATGATGTTAAAGATACATGGGGGTGTCGAGGGGTGTACGCTGTGCAGATGGATGTCATGTAAGGGATAAAGGCGAGGACGCTTTTTTCATGACTCTGTTGACTGCTACTTGCTAGGGAGGCACGGAAGCTGATTCTTCTGCTTGTCTTACCGGGATTGCTTGGTGCAGATTGGTTCAAACGGATTTTGAAACCGAAAGTTTATTTTTGAAAACCTTTTCCAGAAAAAGTGTAAAAGACTTTTGTATAAGATTTTTAGTTTTGACAAAAGTATGTTTTGTTAGCTTTCAGATTTGCCAGTAAATTGCCTTAGTTCAGGGCTTAAGGGGGTTGTAGGTTCTCTTTTACTCTCGAAGAGTAGAGTATGACTTAGAGCAAAATGATGCTAGGGATAGATAGGTTTGTCTAAGTGCTGTTGTAAGCTTTTGGACTCATGTTGGGGAAATCTTTATGCCAGGCTTCGGAAGCTGGCTAAACTTTTGCTAGGGCAGAGTAAAGTTGAGAGCTGTCGGAGGCTTCTGGTGAGGGATCTACTGGGGGATTAAAGACTATTGTGGCCAGTTGTCAGGGGTTTGCTGGGGAGTAGATCTCTATTGTAGACTACTGCTTGGGATTTCTAGTTTGCTGGAGATTTTTTGATGTTTGCCAGTATGCTGGAGATATGTCCTGGAATAACACTTCCTCTAGGCATATTCCTTGTTGGAATCTTTGCTGGGGATATTAACCTGTTGAGAGATGCTGACTGCTGAGGGTGAATGCGGAGTCCGATGAGACTGGTTACTGCCGGATTGCGTTGCCAAACGGGTTTTTCAGCTTTTTCTCCCTTTTTTACCCTTGGAATGACCAAGTCATGAGGTTCGCATAATTTTTGCGTGATAAGGTCGTTGCCGGTTTTCCTTATGCTTGCAAAGCTGATAGATTTTTATCCTTTTTTTGCCCCTAGCCGCAAGACTACGTCTACGTGTCCCGTAATTTTGCACAATGAGGCCATTACTGGTTTTCACTCATGCCCGCAACTTATTAGGGAAACAAGTATGCTCCCTTCATTGCCCTTGACTGTGTTCTTGTGGGGATTATACTCCGCTGAGGATGTAGATATGATATTGCACTTTGCACTTGTAGTTTCTAAAGGATCTAAAAGGACTTAGAGTGGGATGAAACGTAAGCTGGGGGACCGAAGTTTGGGACACCCTGGAATTATTTTCTTTGCTGCAATTAACTTGCATAAGATTTTCTACTGGATATTTGCACTTTTGATGCTTCCAATAGATAGAGTTTTTTTTTCACGGGGAGAGTTTAGTTCCACTGGAGAGATTGATTTTGGAGAAGTTGATTTTGTTGGGAATAAAGCTTGTAGAGATTGTTTTCGCTCGGGGGGGAGTCCCTGACTTGAAGAATGTTTCGACTTCTATTTTGGGTCTTCCTTTGATGGAATATTTGGTAAACTTGTTATCGACTCAACCGGGGAAGTTAGGAGAGTTTGTCTCTACTTGGGGAGTGACTCTGTGGGGGAGAGTTGGTGACTCTTTTTGGGGAAAATAGGACTCTACTTGGAGAGAGTTGGGGAATGATTATCCCTTCTGTCACCGCACGTGATTTGTCAGGTTGCCTATGTACCATTTGCAAGATCAGGTCATGACGTAGTTCAGGCAAATGCCACGATTGGCGAGGGAGGGTGTCCCTGAAAAGTTTGTTGAAAGAAGGTTGTTAAACTCAAAGGGGCTAACTAGCGGATTTCATTGGTTTGTAAACGGGTTACATTAAAAAAAGGGATAAGAAGTGTGCCAAGGATGGCCTCCTTTCATTTCCCGGAGATTCTACGAGTGCAAAGCGCCTATCAGACCTAGATCCTAAGCGTAGTATCGTTTAATTTTGTCCATGTTGATGGGCTCGGGGAGGTCTTTGTCATCCATACGTCTGAGGCGAAGGGCACTGCCTGAGAATTTGTCTCGGACGATGTATGAGCCTTCATAGTTTGGAGTGAACTTGCCCCTAGGATCAGGGTGGTTTGGCAAAACCTTCCGGAGAACCAGGTCACCGACTTCAATGCTGCGAGGCTTGACTCTCTTGTTGAATGCCCTAGTCATATGTCTCTGATAGGCCTGTGAATGATTGATGGCTTATAGTCGTCGCTCTTCAATCAAATTCAGCTTCTCAAACCGGGTCTATACCCATTCTGCTTCTGAGACCTCTGCTTCCATTAACACCCGGAGTGATGGAATCTCTACTTCGATGGAGACGACTGCTTCCATACCATAGGCCAGAGAAAAAGGTGTTTCCCCTATTGAGGTTCTGATGGACGTTCTGTAGGCCATGAGTACGTATGGGAGCATCTCATGCCAAGCAGCGTAGTTTGTTGCCATCTTCTCAATAATCTTCTTCAGGTTTTTGTTGGCTGCTTCTACTGCACCATTAGTCTGTGACCTGTATGGAGTGGAATTGTGATGTTGTATCTTAAATTTCTGGGAAAGATCAGTCATCCCCTTATTGCAGAAGTTAAGAGCATTGTCTGTCACAATCTCAAATGGAACACCGTACCAGTAGATGATATCCCTTTTCAGAAAGTGCTGAACCACAGAGGCAGTCACATTGACATAAGAGGCTGCCTCGACCCATTTTGTAAAGTAATCGATTGCAACCAAGATGAATCGATAACCGTTTGATGCTTTCGAAGCTATAGGTCTGATGATATCGATGCCCTAGGTAGAGAATGACCAAGGAGTAGTCAGATTGTGCAGCCTTGTCGACGGTGCATTGACTTTGTCGACATAGATTTAGTACTAATGACACTTCTATACATGCTTACAGCAGTCAGCTTCTATGGTGGACTAGTAGTAGCCCAGCCTGAGAATTTTCTTAGACAGCATTAACCCATTCATGTGTGGGCCGCAAGTTCCTCCGTGAATCTCTTCGACTACCTATGCTGCTTCACTAGTGTCTAGGCATCTGAGTCAGATCATGTTCGGTGATCTTTTGTACAAGACTGCCCCTGAGAGGACAAACTAAATAGCCAGTCTTCGGATTTCCCGACGGTCTATTTTGGTAGCATCGAGAGGGAAGGTCCCGTCCTCGAGGTACCGCTTGATGTCTGTATACCAAGGCTAGTTGTCCGTGACTGTATCTAGCTCGAGAAAGTAAGCAGGCTGATCCTGTTGCTGAATTTCAATGGGCCAAAGCATGATGCCCCTGGGGATCTGAACCATGAAAGCAAGAGTGGCCAATGCATCGGCGAATCTATTATGGTTCCTGGATCTGTGACTGAAAGTGATTCTCCTGAATTGAGTGATCAGCATGTTGAGGTAGGCTAAGTACGGAACTAGCCTGACTTCTCGGATGGACCAAGATTCATTTACCTGACAGATTACCAAAGATGAGTCGCCGTAGACGTCTATTTCCTCTATCCCGATGCCTAGGGCTTCTTTCAGTCGGCGATGCATACATCATACTCTGCTTCGTTGTTGGAGCATTTGAATTTTAGTTTGATTGAGATAGGGAGGTGTGCTCCCTTAGGTGAGATCAGGACTGCTCCTACCCCATGCTCATGACTGTTGGTAGCTCCGTCAAAGTACAACTCTCAACCGGAGTACTCTTGTTATTATGCTTCTACGTATAGGATGGTTTCATCTGGAAACTGATCATGTACAGACACGTAGTCCTGGGTCAGGCTGTGGGCCAGGTGATTTGCTATCGCTTGTCCCTTGATTGATTTCTGCGTCATGTACATAATGTCAAATTCAAACAACATCATAAGCCATCGGGCAGTTCTTCTGGTGGTGGCTGGCTTTTCCCGTAGATATTTTAGAGGGTCCATCCGGGAGATCAGGATTACCGAATAAGAAAGCAAATAATGTCGAAGAAGCTGTGTTACCCAGACCAGTGCCAGACAAGCCTTCTCAAGAGGGTTGTACCACTCTTCGTATTCTAGTAGATGCTTACTGATGTAGTAGATGTCTTGCTCTGTTCTGCCCATCTCGTCATGTTGTGCCAAGACGCACCCCATGGAGGTTTTTTGTACTGAGATGTAGAATAGCAAGGGTTGTCTGACATAGGAGGCACAAGTACTGGAGGGTTGAGAAGATATTGCTTTATCTTGTCAAAGGCTTCTTGGCATTCTGTTTTCCAGACTATCAGTGTATTCTTCCAGAGAAGCTTAAAGATCGGCTCGCAAATTGGAGTAAGCTGAGAGATGAACCGACTGATATACTGAATTCTGCCCAGGAAACCACGGATCTCTTTTTCAGTCTGGGGTGCTAGCATTTTGATGATAGCTCTGGCCTTAGCTGGATCGATCTCAATGTCTCTCCTGCTGACGATGAAATCGAGGAGTTTTCCTGATGAGGTTCCAAAAACACATTTGGTCGGATTCAGTCTCAGACCGAACTCTCTGAGTCTGTCACAAAGTCTTTTCAGGTATTCCGAGTGTTTCCAGACAGTTGGAGATTTGACAATCATGTCAGCCACATAAATTTCTGCTATCTTGTGGATCATGTCGAAGAATAGTGCCGTCATGACCCTCTGATAGGTTGTCCCTGCGTTCTTGAGTCTGAAAGACATGACCTTATAGCAGAAAATGCCCCAAGGTGTGATGAAAGGGGTTTTCTCTATGTCTTCCTCTACAATCTTGATCTGGTTGTATCCGGAGAAACCATCCAAGAATGAGAGAGTCTCATGCCCTGTAGTATTGTCGACCAGAATGTCAATGTGCAGGAGAGGGAAGTTTTATTTAGGATTGGCCTTGTTCATATTCCGGTAGTCGATGTACATCTGGACTTTGTCATCCTTCTTGGGCATTGGCACAATATTGGTCAACCACTCAAGGTAGTTTGCTACTGCCAAGAAGCCTGCACTGATCTGCTTTTCAACTTCTTCCTTAACCTTCTGTGACCATTCGGGCCTCATCTGTCTCAATTTCTGCTTAACTCGTCTGACTTCAGGGTTCAGTGGCAGTCTGTGTTCTACCAATGCTAGGTCTAGGCCGGGCATGTCTGCGTATGACCAGGCAAAGACATCATTATAGCTCTTCAGGAAGCTGATCATGTCTGCTCTTTGCTGTGGGCTCATGGTTGTGCCAATCTTGACTAACTGTGGATTGTCTACGGATCCCAGGTTCACTGTCTCAGTGTCCTCGATGTTTGACTGCAAAAGCCCATCGTTGTGTTCTAGGAGGTCCAATATCTCCTGAGGCGGCTCCTCATCTTGTTCTGAATCATACTCAACTTCTGAAAGCTCAAGGAGGGTTTCAGGGGTAGCCTTGTTAGAGGCGATTTCTTAACAAATCATTAAGCTAAGTTTAGCCTGCATGCTTATGTTTTCATGTTTATGTTAGCTTCAGGACACTAGGCCTTCTAGGGGAAGAGTCCGTGTGATTTCTTCATCAGCCAATCCAAATGTTTTTTTTGGAAAACATGTTTTTGAGTCAAAATTCTAGATTTCATTGATAAAAAGTGGACTGCTTACATAATGACTTGACAAAAAGAGGCCTACAGATGGCCGACAATTTTGGATTTTACAACAGGAGTAAAAGAGAGATAGATTAAGAGAAGAAAGAGGGTAGTGTTGTATCACTGCTTGTCCAAACTAACCTTCCCTACACTGTGTTGCCCCCGACCCTGAGCGGCCTCGATGGTAAGAGCCTCAGTCCACCAACGGATCAGTGGTCGGCAGCTGGAAGATATTTCTGCGCTGTTGGAGAGGGTGCAAACATGTTCTCTCACTGAGAATTCCGTTTCTATTTCTTCAACATCTCTGACAGCCAGCTCTTCGAATATCTAGGGGACTCTAAAGACTTCTGGTTCAGGAATCCCTGAAGATTCGGTGCCGGGTCGCGGGTAAGGAATGTTAGTAACGGGTGCAGGTGAAGTTTCTAGATAGGTTTTGAAGATTCCCACGGAGAAAGTGACGGAGATATGGGGTCGGGGTTCAGGTTTCGCCGACTGCTTGTTCTTTCTAGCCAGCTTTGAGAGATAGTCATCGTACTTAGGCTTGTATCCCAGCCCGAATGGTGAAGTGTAGTGAGGAGGTACGCATCTCTTTTTCATGCTCTGGTTCCTTGCCCCGAGGCCTTATCCTGGTTGGTATTTCATTTTGGCCATCATTCTGACAAATGGTGTATCGCTTTCTTGTTATGTTCTTCCACCTGGGAGACGGAGCTGACCTGCTTGAACTGATAGGACATGAAGGCTGAACCCTGTCCTAGCTCTTGGATGTACCCGAAGGAACTCGCCAATTCCTCAGACGGAATGAAGACTAAGTGGTCATTCTGGATGAATTTGATCATCTGATGCAAGGAAGAGGGAATGGCTCCGACCGTGTGGATCCACGGCCTCCCTAAGAGCAAAGTGAATGAGGCTGACACATTCACGACCTAGAAATTTGTTGTAAACTGTGCTGGTCCAACCCCAATGGTTAAGTCTATGTCACCCAGGTTCTGCCTGGTGGTGTTGTCGAATGCCCTAATGGTCATGGACCTCTTATTCACTTGGCTGAGGTCCAAGCCCAAGCTTTGTAGTGTGGATAAAGTACAGACATTCAAGCCGGAGCCATTATCAATGAGCACTGAGCAAAGAATTATGCCTATACACTGTACTGCAATATAGAGGGCCCGGGTGTGGTCCTTGTCTCCGTCAGGTATCTCCTCTTCAGTGAAGGAGATGATTCTTGATTCGAGTACCTACCCCACCATCTGTCCTAGTTTTTCATGCGAGATGTCTGGTGTGATATGGGCAATGTTAAATACCTGCAGGAGCTGTATCCTGTGATGTTCAGATGCCAAGAGAAAACCCAGTATAAAGATCTGTACCTGAGTTTTGCCCAACTGCTGGGTGATATTAAATTCTTCCGCCTTCTCAAGGATTTTCAATAGAAGAGCTTAATCTACCGTCTCTTTTTCTAGGTCTGCCACCCCTGCCTTATCTTTTGCCTTTTCTTTTACCAGCTCAGCTATCAGAGGTTGGTACACCCGGCCAGATCTGGTAAGATTGGTTATGTACTCACTCTGCAGGATGAGAGAGTGAGGGGCAAGTACCTGGTTAAGGCTGAAAGGCTCAAAAGGGATGTATGAGATCTTGACTGGGCCAGAGGAAGTTGAGGCTTGAGTGGAGGCTATGGGCCAATTGGCAGGACAAGGAATGGTGTAGACAATTTGCTATTTGTCAGATTCAAGAGCGAGTAATTATACTAGGGTCTGGATGGCTTATATATTTCACTGAGGGAGGGGGATTATGACCGGAGGTCGGTATGAGGGCTTGGATGTCATCACTGACTGCGGGTGCGCAAGGTCTCGGATGCCTTACCCCAGGCTCTACCCACTCAATGAAATTGACTTGGTTGTTATGTAGGGGCAACGGCACCTGGTTGATCCTGGTGTTGCCAGGGGACAGCTCAACTTTACCCCCATCTAGAAGATCCTAGATGACGCCCTTCAGGCCAATGCAGTAATCAGTCGCATGGCCTGCGCCTCGGTGAAAGGCGCAATGTTGATTAGTATCATAGTTTTTGCTTTGTTTGTCAGGGATGGTGTAGGGTTGGATGAAGACGGCCTGTCCTAGTGGACATAGGAGGCCCTAGGCTGCTCATCATACTGCTCAAACTCTGCTTCTCCTCTGCCTGTTGCGGGTCTAGGATTAGTGATGATGATTGGGATAGGCTGATGCAACTCTAGATGAGGCTGATCAAGGATTTCTATTGTAGGGATTCTGATAGAAGGTTCTTTGGTACGGGTGCCAAGGAGAATGTTCAGGGATTCCAAAACTCGGTCTAACTTGTTCTGTATGACAACAATGTCTCGATCATTCGACTGCACCAGTTTGTCGATTCTCTATTGATGGTCCGATGGTTCTACCATTGCTTATGAGCTGCTCTCAGATGGAGGCCGGTAAGGTACTAGCTCTATGACCGGTATCTCCGTCAAGACTGCTTCTACGACATTTGCGAGAATCGCAGACAAAGATCGAGTCATAGGTCAGCTCATACAAACTGAAAAAGATGCAACGGCTAACCATGAATATGCATAAAGACATAAGAAATGATGCTAGAAAAGAGATTTTTCATTGATGCATGCTAAGGTGCAGTGAGTAAAAGGTTGTGTGACTCAAAGAAAAGAGAAAGACTCGATCCTAGGCAGGCCCATCTGGGATCACAAAGTCAAGTGGTTGAGGCATGCCCTCTAGGTCCATTGTAAACACCCCAATTTTGCACCCCCTTAATCACCTTGCACACCTCTAAAAACCCTTTAAAAAATCTATTTTTAAAACCATCTTTCCATGTGCTTCGATTTCCGAGAAATGCCCCACAGGTAAAAATTGACCAAAATACCCCTCAGGTGAAAAATGACCAAAATGCCCCTAAAAAAGTGATGAAAAGTTTTCATTTTGTTTAAAATTATTTTATAAATTTTTTGATCAATTTTGGCTATTTTTGGAGTTGAATCGGACTTAAAACGGTTGAAAATGACCGAAATGCCCCTATAGCTTAAAATGACCAAAACGCCCCTGAAAAGTGCTGAAAAATCCATGTTTTATCTCAAACATTTTTCTGGATTTTATCAGCTCAATTTTGACTATTCATGGGCTCAGAATAGGCTTAAAACGACAAAAACAATTTCTCGGCAAATAGGAGCATAAACAAAAAAACCCAAAAAAACTCATTTTTGAAGACCCAAACAGGCCCTAAGGGGCAAGCTCGCCCTTTTAAAAGGCGCGGGACCATGTGGGCCCCACTTGTACAGTAAACTTCATTTTTAATATCTTTATTTGCTAAATAATAAAATATTGTAAATCACGCCTTTTTAAAAGGCGCGGATTTAGAAATATCGCGTTGCCGACGCATTGCTGACGCGTTGCCGACTCACTGTTCATACCGCTTTACTATTCATTAAAATATAGTAAATCGCGCCCTTTAAAAAGGCGCGGACCACGTTTTGAAAAACTATAAATACCCCCCACCCCTTCCTTCATTTTTCATTCCTTTCCACTTGCTCTCTTCTCTCTCCTCTTTCGAAAATCTCCCTTTTGGCGTCGGCGATCCCGGGAACTCGATTTCGAAGAATCGTTCTCAGGAGCACTTAATTCAGAGACCCTTTTGGGTTTCCCGAAAGGTAAAATCGCCGAAACTCTGACGTTTGCTTAGTCGTTGTCGAAGGTTTGGAAACCTTCGAGATGACGCTAGTAAGCACAAGATTAACTGATCGAGATGAGCCAGTTGTCGAAGGTTTGGAAACCGACCCTGACAGCCCAATATCTCCTCAACATGTACTGCAGCAAGTCCCTGATTTAGAGTCAAGGGTATTCGGGACTGAACAAGGCATCCTAGAGTTGAAAAACATCATGCAGGATATCTTGAATGCCGTGAATAGGGAGCAACCGTCCTCCTCTTCTATCCTGATCGCCGAACCACTCGCCTTAAACCAATCAAACCCGTCATCTCACAACCCACCACAATCAAATCCACCACCTCACAACCCAGTACCTCCAAATCCACCATCTCATAATACATCACCTCCAAATCCACCATCTCATAACCCACTACCTCCAAATCCACTATCTCATAACCCGTCACCTTCAAACCGGCCATCTCATAATCCATCACCATTGAACCAACCATCCTTCAACATCCCGCCACCACACATTAACCAGTATCAAGAAGAGGAGGCAAGGATTGCCCAAAATACAGAACAGCCAGGCATATCAACCAGCTCAGCACATACCCCAGACTTCTACAAGGACAGGATTGAGAGGTTAGAACAATTGGTGAAGAGGGCCCAAGGGTCCTACAACTTACCATCCATGGACTTCCGAGATATGTGTCTGCATCCAGTGATTCAATTACCTCGAGACTTCAAAATGCCCGAATTTGAGAAGTACAATGGAAAAGGATGTCCAGAGACACACCTGAAAGTCTACTGCGGAGAGTTGTTCCAACTAGAGCACGGTGACAAGCTGCTGGTGCAGCTATTTCAGAGAAGTTTGAAGGGACCAGCCCTACAGTGGTTCACCAAAATTGACTCAGCCAAGGTCCGTACATGGGAAGGCCTCTGTGAGGCATTTATTGCTCAATACTCTTACAACATTAACTTGGTCCCACAAAGAGCAGATCTAGAGAGAATGACTCAGAGAGAGAATGAATCCTTTATCGAATATTCTGTTCGATGGAGGGAAAATGCTGGAAAAATGAACACTCCTCTGCCCGAGGATGAGTTGGTAACCACATTCCTCCTCACACTCAAGCATCCATTCAAGACTCTGCTAGCAGCCCAACTTATTTCCAACTTCAGCACTATGGCCAAATGTGGGGCCAGGATTGAGGCTACAATGGGAGATGTGGGAGCAGTCGACATGTTCTCAGGATCCAATGGGTTGTCATCCTCTAATCATCCCCAACCACCATGGAAAGATACACGGAGAAAAGAGGATGAGGTACAAATGGTGACAGCAATGCCTATTCATATTCCCCATTTACCCCAGCAACCTCGACAACCAGAGCAGACACAGCAATAGCTTCCCTCACAGTAAATGACCTTTGAACAGAAAAAGAGAAGAGTTTTCTCGCCTATGCTATATACCAATTCGCAACTCCTCCCTTACCTACTAGACAAGAAATTGGTCACACTGAGGGAACCCAAGCCGCCACCAATCACGCTGCCAAGGTCATACAGGGCTGACCACCATTGTGGGTATCATCAAGCCCCGGGGCATTCCACCGATATGTGTTTTGAGTTAAAGCACAAAATCCAAGACATGCTTGAAACGGGAAAGATTGAGTTTGCACCAGGGAACGCCGACATCAACCAGGTCCCTCTCCCTAATCATGCACCAGCAGGAAACCGAGGTGCACCAGCCTGAGTCGCTCTACAGCCGATTTTGAGCAGTCCCACCAGTTTTTTGTTTTTTTGGTTTATTCCTTAATTTCTCCTTTTTTGAAAATGGCCATGATGGCCCAAATCGAAGTCTTCCCTGCCAGTCAATATATTGGCCAGTGGCCACCTGTCTTTATCTTTCGTAATTAAGTCTGTACATCCGTTCATACTATAATGAAATCTCCCACTTTTGTTAAATCTGTCTTGCTTATTACTCCGAGATGCCTAGTTTTGGGAACTGAACTAGATTCTAAAGCCTTTAAAGGATAATTGCATGATCATCGGGTGAGTAATCTAAAAACTCATAAACTGGAAAGGTATTCTGCTCCCTAAAGATTGCAAGGCGAGCTACCAACCCATTAGAAGACGAGAAGCAAAGGGGCGACGAAGACCTCCCCGAGCTATGAAGCATCAAACATATTTGAACGAGGATAATGCAATGACCACGCATGCTCTTGACCAATCAAAGAAAGGATAGGAGGCCATCCTTGGATAACCCTTAATATCTCCTTCGTACCCATGCAATAACATACGCTAGTTAGCCCTTCGAGCCTAATAGCCTTTCTTTTTAACCCATACACTGGGGCACCTTATGAATGACAAGTCAAACAGAGAAGAATTCGACCAATCAAAAGCAAAGCTTATTTTGAACTACGGCATGACCTGATTCCACTAACTGTGGATACGTAGGCAACCTAAAATAGGTTCGGTCACATCATGGCAAATCTTCATCAATACCGGACAGCTATCCCTAAAAAAAAAAAAAAAAAAAGAAGAGCAAAAATGGCAAATCTCCAGAATGATGAAGAGAAGCCAACTGGTTCCATCTGTGCGTGCAACAAAAACATTTTAGGGTGCCCTACCCCGACGAGAAAACTTTGAGCCTCAATCATTTCTACCCTTACTACGTTTCGTCCTAGTAACTAAGCCCTCCTTGATCTCTGAAAGGTCTTGAGCATCAATGGTCAAAAACATTATTCTCTACCCTTTTACCAGGCAATGACAGGAGAAGACAAATCAGCTTATCAGAAATCGCAGGCCTAGTGAAAACCTGAAATGGCACTAAGGCGCAAAAATTATGCGAGCCCAGCTCTGACATTGTTGCCAGGGGCAAAAAAGGGAACAAATTAGTCAATTACGCAGGCATGAGTGAAAACCGGAAACGGCCTCATTGCGCAAAAATTATGCGACCCCAAGACTTGGTCATTCCAAGGGCAAAAAAGGGATAAAGAAATTTTTTGATTTCACGGGCTTAGTATGGAATTATCAATCCTGCTAGTACGCAAAAATAACGTGAACCCAGTCCTGGTGAAACCCGTTAAGGTTCAGGGGCAAAACAAAAAAAATGGAAAATCGTAAAGTGCGAGCTTTTAGATCAAGCACCACCAGCAACAATCAGCTAATGCAGTCAAGTACTATCTTATGCATCAGGCATCTGGCAAGGACATCCAGGAGCAGATTTACCTATCTATTTCAGGAGCTATGAACCCAGACTTATTCAATTACTTTCTAAGGCAAAGGAATCCTAGCTAAGCTTCCCATTAATAGGCAATATCCGACATCTTTTAAAATACTTATGTAAATCTGTCAGTCTGTCAAGTCATTTTTTTCATCTATCACCAAGACGTCAGTCTACCATGTCAAGTCAGTCGGTTAGAGTCGTGTCTTCGTGTAAAGTCAGCTCAAACTTGGCTAATCCTTTCGGTGGTGCAATCGGTTCTCCTGAACTTGACATTGGTTCAAGCAGATTATCCTGCCAGATTATTTCAGTTGGACAAATCCAAGCATAACCTCAGTGCAGTATTGATACATCAGGCAGATATCAGATAACGGCTCAGGGTCGTGCTACACTCTCTCCATCCTCATACCCCATTCATTTCATTTGCTTGCTTATGGGTAAGCCACGTGGCTATCCCCTTTCATGCATTTACATTTTGCTAGCCATGTGGCTATCTCCATTTGTACATATATTGCATGCATTTGCTTGCTTGTTTCATACCGGATGGAGATGGTTGTGTAACCAATCCTCACTAACCTTACATTTTACTTTCTCATGGGTTAGTCGTGTGGCTTCCCCCATTTATACATCTTGCTTGTACAATGGAAAACCATGTGGCTGTCTCCATTCATCATATACCCCGCTGGCTTATACACCCTGCTCATGGACTAGCCATTCGGCTATCTCCACTTATACAAACTACATGCTGATACACCTTGCTCGTGGACTAGCCGTTCGGCTATCTCCACTTATACATCTGCCTGTTTGTGCTGAAGTGATCGTGTGATCCCTTCAAAACCTGACTTCATTCATACTACTAGCATCTTACCCGGTGGGGCAACTGCGCGGTTGTCAGCACCATAGCATCTTACCCGGTGGGGCAACCGCGTGGTTGTCAGCACCACATTGCATAGTACCCGGTGGGGCAACCGCGCGGTTGTCAGCACCATATTGCATAGTACCCGGTGGGGCAACCGCGCGGTTGTCAGCACCATATTGCATAGTACCCGGTGGGGCAACCGCGCAGTTGTCAGCACCATGTTGCATCTTACCCGGTGGGGCAACCGCGCGGTTGTCAGCACTAATTGCATCTTACCCATTTTTTGAAGGAGTAACTGAATGGTTGTCTGATCGACCTTCAGTTACGGCCTCTCATTGCATCTTACCCGGTGGGGCAACCGCGCGGTTGTCAGCACTAATTGCATCTTATCCATTTTTTGAAGGAGTAACTGAACGGTTGTCTGATCGACCTTCAGTTGCGGCCTCTCGTGAAGCTGGTTGTGTAACCAACCTTCACTCATTTGCATCATTCATCACATTTCACTGCACATCACTGCAATACTTGCTCACTCTTAAAGGAGTAACTGACACGGTTGTCTGATCAACCATCAGTTGCGGCCTCCTGTGAAACAAGTCTTGCACACTTCATACACTGCACATCACTGTAATACTTGCTCACTCTTAAAGGAGTAATTGACACGGTTGTCTGATCAACCATCAGTTGTGGCCTCCTATGAAACAAGTCTTGCACACTTCATACACTGCACAACACTACAATACTTGCTCACTCTTAAAGGAGTAATTGACACGGTTGTCTGATCAACCATCAGTTGCGGCCTCCTGTGAAACAAGTTTTGCACACTTCATACATATCACTGCAATACTTGCTCACTCTTAAAGGAGTAACTGACACGGTTGTCTGATCAACCATCAGTTGTAGCCTCTTGTGAAACAAGTCTTGCACACTTCACCGCACAGCACTGCAATACTTGCTCACTCTTAAAGGAGTAATTGACACGGTTGTCTGATCAACCATCAGTTGCGGCCTCCTGTGAAACAAGTCTTGCACACTTCATACACTGCACTGCACAACTTGCCCACTCTTAAAGGAGTAATTGACATGGTTGTCTGATCGACCATCAGTTGCGGCCTCTTGTGAAGCCGGTTTTGCAATAAACATCACTCACTTGCATCTCACCCACTTGCATCATGCACCCCGCTAGTTAGTCGTGTGATCGATTAGCAGGCAGCTTCATACACCATAACCCTTCCCAATCCCCAGCAAATGCCGACTTGGCATGAGCGCACCCTTCCTTTGTCATCCATCAGTCATCCAGCCCTTGGTAAGCAGTCTAAGTAGATTTTATCTTTTCCTCTATCTTTTCTCAGGTTTTCTTCACACACGCGTGCAAAATTGAAGCGTTATCAGCCTTTGTCGTTCACGTGCCCGCACCCTCCGACAAAGCGGGGCAACTGTAAACACCCCAATTTTGCACCCCCTTAATCACCTTGCACACCTCTAAAAACCCTTTAAAAAATCTATTTTTAAAACCATCTTTCCATGTGCTTCGATTTCCGAGAAATGCCCCACAGGTAAAAATTGACCAAAATACCCCTCAGGTGAAAAATGATCAAAATGCCCCTGAAAAAGTGCTGAAAATTTTTCATTTTGTTTAAAATGATTTTATAAATTTTTTGATCAATTTTGGCTATTTTTGGAGTTGAATCGGACTTAAAACGGTTGAAAATGACCGAAATGCCCCTATAGCGTAAAATGACCAAAACGCCCCTGAAAAGTGCTGAAAAATCCATGTTTTATCTCGAACATTTTTCTGGATTTTATCAGCTCAATTTTGACTATTCATGGGCTCAGAATAGGCTTAAAACGACAAAAACAATTTCTCAGCAAATAGGAGCATAAACAAAAAAACCCAAAAAAACTCATTTTCGAAGACCCAAACAGGCCCTAAGGGGCAAGCTCGCCCTTTTAAAAGGCGCGGGACCATGTGGGCCCCACTTGTACAGTAAACTTCATTTTTAATATCTTTATTTGCTAAATAATAAAATATTGTAAATCGCGCCTTTTTAAAAGGCGTGGATTTAGAAATATCGCGTTGCCGACGCGTTGCCGACTCACTGTTCATACCGCTTTACTATTCATTAAAAATATAGTAAATCGCGCCCTTTAAAAAGGCGCGGACCACGTTTTGAAAAACTATAAATACCCCCCACCCCTTCCTTCATTTTTCATTCCTTTCCACTTGCTCTCTTCCCTCTCCTCTTTCGAAAATCTCCCTTTTGGCGTCGGCGATCCCGGGAACTCGATTTCGAAGAATCGTTCTCGGGAGCACTTAATTCAGAGACGCTTTTGGGTTTCCCGGAAGGTAAAATCGTCGAAACTCTGACGTTTGCTTAGTCGTTTATTAGTTTTAATTATTTTATTGTTTTTAAATACTTAGACTGCTTACCCTGTCGAACTCCTGCCCGGTTTTACTTAAACCCGGCTTACCCTGTCGAACCCCTGCCCGGTTTTACTCAAAACCCGGCTTACCCTGTCGAACCCCTGCCCGGTTTTACTTAAAACCCGGCTTACCCTGTCGAACCCCTGCCCGGTTTTACTCAAAACCCGGCTTACCCTATCAAACCCCTGCCCGGTTTTATTCAAACCCGGCTTACCCTATCCAACCTCTGCCCGGTTTTATTCAAACCCGGCTTACCCTGTCGAACCTCTGTCCGAACTTCGGCTCAAAGATACCATACCCTGTCGAAACCCTGTCCGAATCTCGGCTCAAACCTTGATTCAAAACCTCACCTAAACCCTACCTAAACTCAAGTGCTCCTTGACATGAGCTAAAACTGTCCAAACGCTCCTCAGCACGAGCTTAAAAGGTCACCTCGCTCCTCTAACAGGAGCAAAAACCCCTGAACCATTCAAAAACACCCTAACATCCAAATACAAATCTCAGCTTGTCAAACACCCATAATCCAAACACCCAACAAATCAAACTATCAACTACCCATCTGGAACTACGTGTGGCTTGATTCCACTGACTGTGGATACGTAGGCAACCCTGATCGGGTTCAGCTCACCTAGGATAGAACCCCTATCCTGTTCCGGCTTACATTAACATGTACATTATTGTTTGTACAATATTTTTCAAACATATAGATGAAATACAAGCTTCTCTTATGGTTTCCCCCACTTTAATTCAGACTTAGGGAGTAGGTAACCATCTCCGGATGGGAGTTTAGGGGTGCCTAACACCTTCCCCTAACTCAAATGAACCCTTACCTTGAACTCTATTTCCAGACCAAAGCCTTATCCAACCTTTTAAGGGACCCTATTTTCCCTCACAATCTAAATAGGTGGCGACTCTATCTTTTCAACATTTTTAGCACTATTCCTCCTCGGGTTCAATCCTGATCGGGAGTGGGGGTTAAAATCCCGGGTCTACAGGTCCATGATCTATTGTTGGAGGAATGTGACCTCAATCTCCATGTTGGCAAGGGACTCTTTAGCACCGAATATCCGGTATCCGAACTGTTAGATACGGTCGGTCATCTCCGCCTTTGCACTATCAAGCTGCTCCTGATAGAAGTGCAACTGGGCCTGGAGGACAGATGTCTCTTTGGCGTCGCCTTTTTGCTTCTTCTGGTAAGAGTGGACAGTCTATCAGAGGTGCTTGATCTGCTCTTGCCTGGCTTGGAGTTCGTGGTCCTGCTCCGCTTCCTATACCCTGAATGTCTGTCGGGCTTTCCGAAGCCGCTGTTCTTTCATCTGGATGTGGATCTGTCTCTCCATGAAGATGTCTGTCCAGGAAACTACCGTCTCCGACAATGGTATGCATGGTACCCCTTGAAGGAGCTGAGACTAGAGTGGGGAGTTCCCTAGGTGCAGGCATAGGGGACAGAGTATCAGGATCTTCCACCCAAAGCTGGTATGCAGTGTCTATAGATGGTCCTACTATGACCACAAAGTCTGGTCACTGATCTCGCCTGGAGGTTTGTCAACTGGACTAGAATCGGCTGGTAAGGCGCTCGGAGTGCACTGTGAAGTCAGTAAAATCATTTCCCTGCCGGTCTATGACTGGAATGCATTGAGGGAGTCCAAACTGGCGGAGAACTCTGAGTGGTACATATGCTGCAAAGCCTATAAGACCGGCCAGGATCATGCACTGTCTCCCTGAGATGACGACACGAGGTAGTCTCGGCATGACTAGCCACTTGCACTACCACACAATGTCCTCCTTTGTCATGTCCTGGAAAAGCTAATAGCTTTTGGATGTCTGTGATTACAACCGGACCTTGACCCTGAGAAATCTTTCGGGGTATGCTGTAAGCTTCACGGAGATCATCCGTATAGACATGTTGGCAGGTGTGCTACCAACCAGAGGTGCAGGAGCGGTGTGCTGGCATGGAAGATGCCCTTCTGGTGGCCTGCTGCCGACCGAGAGCCCTGAGAAGCTCTGCAAAGATGACTGGTATGATGGTTCTGAAACTGCAGGTGTCATCAATAATCCCCACTAGAACAAACTCGACAGGTGTGCAACATCTTGGGAACAGCAACTAAGACACAACTATCAGTGTTAAGGCGTTGAGACCAAGGAGCTCTACTATAAAGCGGTCAGGGTTTCACTTAGAGTGGTACAGCTTTTCCAGAGGTTGAACGGGTATCCGATCGAAAGTGCCGTTAAGACCAGGCTGCAAGCAGGCAAGCTTGAGAATCAAGAACCTTGATAGGTCTGCCTGGTAATTTGTCTTGTATCGCGGTATTATGGCATCGCCATCCATGTTTAACCTCAGAATACGCTGAAATTCCTCTAAAATCAGACATAGTTCATTCTTACCGAAACGAAAGACCATGTTCGAAGGATTCCAACACTGGATTGCAACGTTTAAGAGGTGCGGATCTGGGTTAACCATTGATAGGTCTAGGACGGATCCCAAACTATAATGCTGGGCCCAAGCCAAACGCTGACCAGATGTAAGAGCCTCTACCGCTTCCTGGAGGTTTCAACCATATGCCCCCTCAAAAGTCAAATGAACAGGCCGCGATGGTTGACCAGTTATCTGTACGATCCCTGAAGGACCTGTCATCTACCTAAACAAGGACAGACTTGATGAGTGTACTGTGAAATGCAGATGGAAATGTAAAAGATGATGCAATATTTTTTATTTTTGCATAGGTGTCATAAGCCACATGTGAGCCGATAGGCCAGTCGGACAGAGTTCCGGCATGCTTTAACCCGGGTTATCGGGAACCGGGGAGCCTATCAGGTCAAGGTTAGGGGCAGGCCCAGAGAAGGCCTATACGCTTGGGATTTGAACTCCACATGCTATGTCGGGACATGAGGTCGGACGTGTTTTATTACAAGCACAGGTAAGGTTCAGTACATGCCCCTGGATGAGTGATTATTCAGGTAAAGTGCCGGGATAGCCAGTCAAGATTGGGGACAAGTATAGAGTGCAAGCAGGTTAGGGTTAGGGGACCCTTTCGGATTGGACTGCTTGTAGAATATACCCTAGCCTAGGCTATATGTATGAATGTTGGTGTATGCAAGTGTGTTCCTAAGGATGGGGGATCACTTAACATCGTATATCCTGCTCCCTGGTATAGAACATACCTAAAAAGGGATGATTGGTGTAAGCGAGAGCGTTCAGAACCATTTTCTGAAGGTTATCACCTAGTAGGCCAAGTTTCGCGGACCTCCAAGACTTTTAAGCTACTAACACCGAGGATCATCATCCAGTAACCGTCAACGTAATAAGCCTGTCGAAAGGTATTGGGTTCGATTACACTACTATGGTATGAATGAAATGCACAGTACATAAATCATTAAAGAGGTGTAAAAATGATTAGTATTAAGTTAAATACTAAGAGATTTGATTAAGTTGAGATTTATTTGGCTTAAACCTAGGTTCCAGGTTGAATTTTGAAATAAAATCCTCAGTAAAGTCGCCAGAGCTGTGAGCACAGGATTTTACTCCCTAGAAAATCTCACGGGATTATTAAGAGTCGTCACTTTTTTGATCAGAAGGGATAAGTCCCCAGTAAATGTTAGATAAGGTCTTGGTCTACAATTAAAGATCGAGGTAACAGGTTCGGTTAAGTTTGGAGAAGGGGTTAGGCACTCTGACACTTCCACATATAGTGGTTCCCTACTAGCTAGGTTTAAGCCAAATTAAGATCAAAGTTAATCAAATGCTTAATTATTTAAGTTAATACTAACCGGAAAAAGTAAAAGCTAACTAGGGTCTAACCCGTGTTGGGTTGCCTACGTACTCACATTAAGGGTAAGATCAGACCAAGCGTAGTTCTAGCACTTGAGCCTGTGCTAAGGCGAGTGGGTGTGTGTGTGCACCAAAGGTGGCTAATGGGCCTAATCCAGTAGATTAGGGTTTTGCTTGACTGAGATTGATCAATGTGCAAAGTGTGGGCCCGATAGGCCAATAGGTAGTCTAGTAGACTAGGGTTTAGGCCCGGTAGGCCAAGGATGAAGCCCGGAGGCAAAGGGGTGTGTTAACCGAGGGTTAGGTTTGCTAACCGGGATTAAAAAGGGAGTTAATCATGGTTGAGGGTGTTAACCATGGTTAAAAAGTTCAAGAATGTAATTTTTTGATCTTTTGTATTTTTCTGGTTTTTAGAGATTTTTCTAAATTTTTGTGAGAATAAGGGATGCTTAACCATGGTTAAAAGTCAATTGGAGACCGTTTTAACCATGGCTAAGGGTCACGGTAGGTCAAGAATGGGCTTAAAGGGTATGGTAGGGCCTAGAATGGCCTCTTACCAAGTTTTGGTCCTGTACAAAGCCTGAGATTGAAAATTTACAGAATGGAGGTAGTCGGATTACCTCCATTACAGTAGATTTTTAACCATGGTTTGTGAGAGTTTAACTGGGGTTAGGGATCACCCTTGGGGAAAATAAATATAAGGTTAGAAAGTCTGATATGCTAGGAGTTTACTGGGCTTGGTCTCAGGCCCAGAAGAACTCAGATGTGGGCCGCCCAAAGTCAACAAGAAAATGAGTCTGTGTTGTCGGTAATCTGATTACTGATAGCTTAAACAGTAAGCTAAACCAAGGTTTGGGGCCTTGATAACCATGGTTAGGCTTGGCCCCAGAGTCTAAAAATTTGCAGGGATATAGAGGGGTTTTAGGGCTTTCAAATGTGCCTAGAGTGGGCCCCAGAGGTTGAGGTATGTGAGCCCCACTGGGCCCAAAGTCATTGCTCATAAATTCATAAAATGTCGGTAATCAGACTGCCGACAGTCTGATAACCTGAGTTTAAGGCCATGCTAACCATGGTTAAACTCAAGGTCAGGGGCTAAGATTTTATAGGGTGATAGCCAAAGGTTTGAGGTACCCAACTATGACCCTGGAACTGACCAGGGCCTGAGTGAACCACGGTTAAACATGAGTTACAGGGTCAGGTCAAAGAATGTCGACAGTTATTCTACCGACATTATGGATTTTGCCCAGAAACTAAAATTTCCCCTATGGGGGCTGCATGAGTAGGTGTCTAGGGGTTCCCTCATTGCAAGAGGGACCCCCAGACCTCGTAGGGAGTTGCTAAGCATGGCAGTGGGTGCCTTGAACCCGAGTTAAGCCTCTAGGGGGTTCCCCACACCTATGGTGAAGATGGGGGACCCCTGTCCTTGGCTAAGGAAACTAAAATAACATCATGAAATGGAAAATGGGACCCCTGGATTAGGAGCAAGGGTCCTTTACGGTCAAAGCAGAAAGAGAGGGGATAAGGGGGTGGCCCTACCCTTGTGCAGCTGGTGCAGCTGCTGTTGGTGGCTGAGCTAGGCGGTGGTGGCGCCTGGCGGTGCTAGAATTGCGGTGGGAGTTAGGGGAGGCTTGGGAGAGGTCTGGTAAGGTCCTGAGGTAAGGGGTAGAGCTCAGGTGAGGTTGAGAAGGGCTGGACATAGTCGGACAAGGGTTTGCTGTATGAAGTTGGCGTATTGAACTCAAGGGTGGTGCCTTGGCTTTATAGAGGAGAAGGGGAGAGGCTGAGGGGGCATTTTGGACATTAAAAAGAACGAAATGGACCAATAGGGGAGGACCCGAGGTGGTAGGAAAGCATGGGATACTCGTTTGCAAGAAATCCAAGTGTGGCGGTAATCGACTTACCGCCACTCAAAACAAAGGCAAATATGGGGGTGTTAGTAATCGGATTACCGACACCCTGGGGTTTTTCTTGTTTGGGCTAAACCCTCGCACACTTGGGCCGAGCTATGGATAAGCTTTCCCTTTAAGGGTTTTTCCCGCCTGTTTTCGAACTCATGAGGGGTGTGGGCCCCACTCTAGTGGACCCTAGGGGTTGGTGGGCCCAAGTTTGGGCCCCCAAGGGCCTTGCTCTATGGTTTTGAGTTATTGGACTTGTAAACGAGCCTTGAACCCATGGGGGCTTGTCCTAGAGTTTTACTAGGTTTTAAGCTAGGGTTAGGTCTAGGGTTTGTTCTAGGGCATACCTAGGGTTAGTCCTAGTATTTAGCTAAGGTTAGCCTAGGGTTTGGACTATGGCTAGGGTTTTGGGAGTTTTGGCTTTGCTAAATGGGCTTTGAGCCCGAGGGATTTGTACCTAGGCTTGGCTTTAAGCTAGGGCTAGGTCTAGGGCTTACCTAGTGTTTAGCTAAGGTCACACTAGGATTTAGCCTAGGGTTTAGGGTTTTCCTAATGGTAATGGGCTCTGAGCCCAAGGGTTTTGGCTCTAGGGTTTTAGGGTTTTAGGACCTACCTAGGATTTGTTTAGGGTTCCACAGAGGACTATACTGGGGGGACAGGGTTTTGACAGAGTGTAAAAATTGGGTGCTTATAGTGCGTTGATGGGGTTCCTTTGGCTTTAAAGAAGATGGATTGAGAGCATGATTATAGGAATTATCAGGACATGAGAAGTCCCAAATTCAACATATTTTCCCAAATCCTTGCTAGGAATTGCCTTACAAGAATCAGCATTAGGTGGTGGAAGAACAACCACAATGCCCATCACATTGCTTCCAATAGTCTGGAATTTGATCTGGATCTTTAGCAAATGCCCATCTTTGCAGTATCTTGGAGCTTCTTCAATCCCCTTATTCTCCTTCTTTCTCATTATTCTCCTAATATAATTTTTCCAAGTTCGGATTTATTGTATGGTATTTGTGCAAGATCCAGTCTCGCCCCCTTCTCACAAAAAGAGTTCACTTCTGCGTTTATCTATAGAGCGGCCGACTAGCTTTGGATTTTCTCTCTTGGACACCCATGGGGGGCGATCGGGCGTCCACGCATCATTGGCCGGACATGTGGCGCGCGATAAAATAGGGGAGAAGTCATTTCATTTTGTCCCCATGACCTATATGCATTGTAGTTCTAGGGACATATGTTATGCATGTGTGTTCTATTTTTGTCTTGGCTTGTAAAAATGAAAGACAAAACAAGTTATATTTTGATAGTCTTAAAGTACTTCTACCATTAAGGGTGGGTGGCTTATTTGGATTTGGTTTCTTTAAAAGACATTGGTCAAGAGTAGTCAAAAGCCTGGAATAGTGGGTTTATCATATTTGGCAATGGGTGGTGGACATGGTACATAGGGTGAGGGTGAGTGTGGGGGGTGGGTGATCGGTGCTAATTGTGACACATTTATGCACCTCAAACTACATATGTTAGCCTCTTAGAGTCCTCTGCTAAAGCATGTTACAATAATTGTTTGCCTTTGTCCAGGATAGGATTATGCGATGAATACAAGATAAAATCAGAGAAATAACATATGAAAAGCTTCAGAAAGAACTCTAGTCAGGAGAAGAGCAAAGAAAGAAAGAAGGAAAAGAATAAAATTAGGGACGATCGATCGTAGACTGAGTGACGATCGATCGCATGACAAAATAGTGACGATCGATCGCCACGTCTGGACAATCGATCATCCACAAACCCATAGCCAAAGTTGAAATTTCTGAAAGGGACGATCGATCGTCCCAAACTGATGATCGATCGTCATCGGCATTTTTCACCCTCGGAATCTGCATGCAAAGAGGAGAGTTACCATTGGGAAAGTTTCTAAAAAGGAGAATTGAACCCTAAAAGAGGGTTCTCTATAAAGGGGAAAGCTCTAAACTAAAAAGGGGTTCTGAATTTTGGAGTTTGGAAAGCAAAGAAGGCTCTGGAGATCAACAAGGTTGGAAGATGGAGCATTCGAGTTCATTGTGTTCTTCATCAAAATTGATGTTTCTATCTCCTACCATGAACTAATTCTTCTGTTTTTAGGGTTTTGATGAAACCCTAGCCAAGTAATCATCTCCTGTGTAATTTATTTATATCCTTTTTTGTATAAAAACTGATTGCATAATGAGAGGGTTGCCTTCAACCAATTTTTAAAGTTTATACTCAATTTCAATGTGGTTTATCCTTGTCTTAGGCTCTCTTGTGTTGGAATTGAATTCATTCATATATCTTTCTGTGATTGAAAATATGAATTTTGTACAATGAGATTTATTGTCAATGAATTGAATTATAAGATATTCTATTCTTAGGGAAGACGAGTAATGTCACAACCCTAGCTTAGTGTGTATCACTCGTGTTGACCCCAGATAGGATATACCTAGAATTTGGTCCGTTGAATCATTTTAGTTTATGATGAGTGAGACTTATAGTCGATCTCAACCCTTTAGTTTATGCTTGCGGGACATAAATGGATACGTGTGGATGTGATTATGAAGCTAGTGTTGGAATCAAACGCCCTAGAAGTTTTCTCCCTGATATATCACCAACAGCTTTTAGTTTAATTAGGATTAATACAATCTATTAGCTTAAATTCTATTTTTAGTTTAAACACCACCCATCCTCGCGTAGTCTTCTGTGGTTCGACACCCATACTAGTCACTATTCTACGGAATTGTAGTTACTACGAGGTTTAATAAATTGACGATCAGTGGGCGAGGATGGGTGGTACGTGGACATTCATGGTACATGGGGTGAGGGTGAATGTGGGGGCGGTAATGGTGGTGGTGGGAGGAGGGGGTTTTTGGTGGGGAGATGGTGAGGGGGATTGTAGACCGTAAAAAAAAAAAAATTATAATTTAGATTTGGAAAGAATACAAATAAAAAGATAAAATTAAAAAACTATTACATTCTACATCTTTTATTCAATGGTAAATTACACTGACCTCCTCTGAGGTTTGGCAAAATTTTAGAAACCTCCCCTCTTGTTTATGAAATTACACTGCCCTTCCCTATGTTTCAAGGAGTGGTAACATATTCATCCTTCCATTAATATGTTGTTACTAACATTGACGGAATTTGATGATGTCATGGTTTAAATATTTTATAATACCCTTGAAATACCAATAAAACAAAAAAAATGGTTTTTTAACTCACTTGTTCTTTAACAAAAACACTTCACCATCAACGTAAGAAAAGGGTGTTAGACTTTTATGCTCCGTTTGTTTCGATGTAAAGTAGAAGAAAACAAATCAAATCAGTAGAAAATGTCATTTATGTGCTTGCTCGTAAAATCTTTTGTAAGTTTCAAATACTCACAAGTCATTTTCTAGTAAACTCTCTATCTCTTAAAATATGTTTTAAAATTTGTAAAGTTACCCATATTCACAAAACAAAAATTAATATATTTAATATTTTAAATTTGTTCGTTTTAAATTTTTATAATTTGAAATATTTAATTTTTTTCAAAAATATTTCGTCTTATTTTCAAAGAATGCAAACAAACAACAAAAAATTGGTTTAAAAAATCATATTTTACCATAAAAGCTTTTCCTTCGTAAATGGTTTACGTCGTAAAACAATTTACCTGCAAAAAAATGGAGCCTTAGTGATGCTATGGGAATACGTCAATATTCTTTATTTTAAACAAAAATTTAATTTTGATCCAAAAATAAACACTAATTAACAAAATATAAATCAAGTTTTTTTTCCTCAACTATTCACATGTACACAAATATCTTTCAAACATATCACATTCACACAAGTTGTAAACCAGAGAGATAGGAAGGAGACCCTCTAGCACCTAAAACTTCACAAGCCTAGTGAAATGGGTTTAAAATAGTAAAAGTGGATTCTCAAGTTAACAGTGTTAACTTTAAACACTGACGGGTGAGGTCAGTGTAATTTTAGATACAAGAGAGGAGGTTTCTGAAATTTTACCAGACCTCAGGAGAGGTCAGTGTAATTTACCCTTTATTTAATTTGGATTATATTGGTTGTGTGGGTATATACATCAAGATGTTGTGATTGTATTAATTACTATTATTAGTGCTTTATTATTATGATGAACTTAACTAAACCCACAAGTTGTTTGTTGAAGCCGTAGATGCTAAGTCCCAACTAGAGTGGGACTCAGGTTGGTATGTGATGTCCCATGAGATGCATCCTCCTTTTAGCAGCAATTCATGATTAACTTATTCCTTTGAATTTATATATTTATTTTTATATAAAAAAATTTGTTAAATTTTTCATATACTTAAACCAATTGATATATTTTACATGCATGCAACGCACGTGCATTTTTTACTTATATATATATATCAACCAGGTACACAAGTAGCCCGTTTCTTACTAGACATGTGGCCCAATAACCTTCTACATTCAGCTAGCATGGTTCTCTCATCAATACTATTTACGAATGTAATATTTTAATGATTATGAAAAATATGTACATAAAAAAAAATTTTGAAAAATTAATTAGCTAGAACCTTATAATAATTGTACTAATTCTAATTGATTATTTTAAATAATTTTACTAATTGTCTAAAGTAATTTTTTTAATAATTATTAAACACAAATTAATTAAATCTTCAATAAATAAATTATTACATGCAACACATGTCCACTTTTACTAGTAAGTTATAAGTGTATGAAAGTGTGTGATGTTATATGTAATATAGTGTATAAGTGTTTGTGATGTGAATAGTTTGATATATAGTGGCAATGAGCTGGGTTTCAGCTTGAATTTTAGTGATTTTTTAATAGGCCTGGCCTGGTGCTGAGCACAATTACAAAGCTTTGAAGCCCAAATTAAGCCCAATTGCCACTCACTCACTCTCTCTCTCTCTCTCTCTCTCTCTCTCTATAAAAGATGTTAACATTATAATATGCTATATAAGGTTATTTATATATAATATTTCCATTTATGATCGTCACGAATTGAATTATAATCAAATTGCTTCGGTTATCAATGTTGGTAATTAAAGATTAAACAATTTGAACAATTATGAATTCGACTCAAATAAAAAAGTCCCATATAAACCCCTTGAGTCAGTAAAAAATCTTGAATCCATTTATTTTTCTGGTACTCAATCAGATTGTAATATCATAATTATAGGTAATAAAATTAGCATTTTATGTATCAACAAGACCTATCACTACGTAAAAAGTCGCTAAAAACAACTACCCAAAACTGTCGTTTTCGATAAAATACGACAGCTTCTAGCTGTCAAGAAAGTTGGAGTCATTTATCAAAAACGACAGTCTGTGAGCGTCGATTATATATCAGGATATACAACAATCATGGACAGTCGTAATTTTTTTTCCATCAACGACAGTCTATAACAGTCGTTCTTTCCATCATTTAATTTTTTTAACTACTTATATACATATCTAAATGACAGTCGATGACTGTCATTTTTCAAGAAAATTGAGGAAAAATAATGTCTTATTCGCTCAAATGTACTTGTCATTACTTACCTGCAAATTTACTTCTAAAACATTTAATCCAAGCCATCACATCCCAACTGTCTTCTATACACAATAGAATACTTTCGAAAACCAACTTCTTCTTTAATCAATCAAAATATTAAACCACATATAATTTAACCACAAAATCATAAATACTTAGCCAATAAACATGTCAATACACTGTGCATCTCAACCAAAGTCAAATGAAAGCTTGCATCTCTACAAAAGTCAATTAATGAAATTTACAAATTATTTGGGCCAAGTAATGATATCTCAAAGTGTAAGATCTCTAAGTTATCCCTCTTTTTGAGACAAATCTGTATTTTGCTCATAAATATCATCTACTATGATGTTATATAATTCAGGATGTGGTACTACATCTCTATTAATCTGTCTGAGTGCAACAATATTGCCCCTGAAATTCTTTAATAAACAATGTGTAGATGTTAAGGGTGACTCGGGAAGAGCTAGAGAATGCCGCTTACCTACAAACATTAAGAATAGTTTATTTAACAATAAAATATGAATGAATGAAATATGAGAGTAGTCAATATAATCAATTACATGCTAAACTTACATAGTAGCAATTAAACAAATATGATCCTTTGATGCTTACATAGTAGCAATTAAACTTATATGATCCTTTAATCTTATGCATTTGTTTAGCTTTTGACTAGAAGAAATACAATGCAGCATCTGGTCCATACATGGTAGAACCACACATCATTTCCATTCATAAATTGGATACATCCAGATTTCATGTAAGCAATTCATCAAGCACTAGCGGATTGCATGTGCGATGCACATGAGGGTCCAGTCTTAATGAATGCAAAAAATTTGGCAAATGTATACTTAAAAAGCTCTAGTTACACCCTGGATATAATAAAAAGACATTAGATTTGCATGTGAACCGGACATAGAGAGAGAGAATGCAACAATCCTCATTTGTCGACAAATACTTACATGAGGGGAAAAAATAAATCATATGGAACCATATCAGGATCTTAACCAAATTAAAAAAAAAAAATGCAACAATCCCTTAATAGATATCTTGCTAAAATAATAGAATGACCAAATAATTGGGGGACGTTCATGCGGTTATTGAAACTGGGATACAATTTGAACACGGCATGCTTCATCACAACACCCATATCCATACTGGCTCAAGTACTAGTTAATTGTCAATTCCCATGGTCTATGTTACCACCCAAAATCTTGAATTCACAACAATAAGCATAGTTGCATACGTACATACATATACATCCATATATGCATGCTTGACCTCGCTGCTCAATTTGTTAATCTACAACACCATGACAATGACATTGGGGTTATAATAACAGCTTACTCACCAGAAGAAAGATGCATACATATATACATACATACAGAAGAACAAATGCTCAAGATCTCATCTAGATGAGCATACTGACTGACTTAACTTTCCAATGATATTTACCATAAACCACTAAATGGAGTGGGACTCTTAGAATCCTTATCTCTAAATGGGTGAGACTCATCAAAGTCTCCTAAATCCCTTAAACCATAAAATGGAGTGGGACTCTTGGAATCCTTATCTATAAAAATTTATAATAAGACTCAAAGCTAGAGATATAGGGATGGAATAAAAAAGAAGCAAAAAGAAGAGAATTCAGAAGAATCATCAAGCCTTCATAGAAAAGAAACCAAAAGATTCCAGAGAAGACAAAGCTTCAAAGAAGTCAGTTCTCCTCTAAAATCACTTTCTAGCCGATCAAGCGCGAAGCCTAGAAGAAAGGAAAAGTTACATCAACACCTTCAAAGAAGATCGAGATCATGCCTTAGCCCTCATCTACTACTTCAGAAAATTCTAATTGTTAATCAAAGGATTTTTGAGAGTTGTACCAAATTCTAAATAAATAAATATTTTGTTCATCCATTATTTCATCCGCGAAATTTTGTGTCGACACATGTATTTCAATCCCAATGAAAATTTTCTGGCTCCACCCCTGATTGAGGTGTGTTAATCTTACTCTCAGCATTCTTACTCTCATCCAAAAAAGAATACTTCTCTTTGCTTAATAGGTACTCTCTCATCTTCTCTTAATTGTTTAATAGAAATTCCTAACCGATTATAAAAGCAATCTATTAGAGAAATGACATGTATTGCTTTTGGAGAGTAGAGAATGTCTAAGAGTAGGGCTAGCATGCCTCCTTGAGTATTTGATCTCTTCAAGAAAGTATGGGCATTTGGGTCATATGAAGGAAGAGAAAAAGAGGTGAATAAATACCTTTTTTCTATTTTTTTGTTTGTTTTTCTTTTTTTTAAGACAAGACTCTCAAGTTTAACCGTGTTGCGCCATGTGGCCCTTTAACGCTAAGTGTTCACTATTAGTCTTGCGAGTTAATGCTAACTCAATTTTAGTTTGCTATAAACTTGGCGAAAAATTGACCTTTTGTACTTTGTCATGACCCATGGTGGCACACAATCATGACCCATGGTGGCACACAAGTACTGTTAAAACTTCGGCGTCCTTCTCCAGTTGAACTTTAGGGGACCCAAATTCTGTTTTACTTTTTATAATCAGTTTTACTTTCTAATGGATTAAAATGCTCATTATTTTCATATTTAAATGTAGTCAAATGTTCAAAAGGATTTTGCTAGTAACACTCTCTTCTATTTGTGATGAAGCCAACATAAGAATTGTAGAGGCCTGAATCTTTTTCATGTCTTTAATACAAATATTATGGGTATAATAGTCTTTGTGATGTTTTAATTCTTATGCATTTATAACTAATTGGCATGGTGTGATCAAGGCTTAATCAAAGTTGTAAAGAGAGGGATGCCTTAACATACCCTCAACTTTAGAAAGCTCTAGTTTTGTCACCACTTATCAGAATTGAGTGATTCTTGAACCAATAGAAATGTATTAGAACTCTCTTCGAGGTTCATGTTTAATATTTTTTAGATTTTGAGTCTAAGCTAAGTCAAGGGTAAGTTTTTCGATGTTTTGTCCGCTGAAATTTCAGACCAATCAGCTTTAGATCCCTTTTAGACCATTAAAAATGCAGAATTAGGATTATTCTATTAGATAAAAATTTGTTCCTCTTTGAAGTATGAGTCCAACGCAAGTTAAATCGTTAAAATCCGATCAACGAGTCAAAAGTTATTATCAAAATACCAAAACGAGGTAAAAATTAGTCGGAATCCGGAAAAGGGGTTGTGATCTATCGCAAACCAAGTGCGATTGATCGCAAATTAATGCGATCTATCACAAAATTCTGCGATTGATCGCATTCAGGCAAGCTTTTTTGAGTTTCTTTCGGGTCTAAGTGTGATAGATCACACCAAAGGTGCGATCGATCGCACTCGCACCCAGATTTCTCTAAAATTACGTTTTTTTGGGTTTTTAACCCTTGGGGCAATAAATAAGGGTTCTATTTCGAGGTTTTTAGGGTTCTAAACTATTTCTAACCTAATTTAGAAAAGGAGAAGAGGAAACTTAGGGTTTTGAGGGAGAAATTTCTTGGAGAAAAAGGAGATAGCTTAGAAATTGCAAGGAAAACTTGGAGATCTTCCTCAAAGCTTCTTAGGAGCGATTTGTATCCAAGAGAAGGATCCCTAAGATCGATATCATTTCTAATCTAACCTTAGTAAATGTTTTGCATTTTTAAATAAGAATATTTATGAGTTATCATGGGTATTACATGATTATGCAAAGATGAGTAGGTAATAAACATGAATGATAGATTTTACTCTTGAAATGAGGGTTTTTCATGTGCTACAAGCTCCATTATGTATGGATGGTCGATATCTCCTCTAATCTAAACCTTGTATTAGTATGTTTATTGATTAAGTATGATAAACGATGAATTTGTATGGCACATTGCATGTTTAAGTAAGGATATAAATGGATTTGCATATTAGAAGTTTAAATTGGATTATGGGTTATGGATGTATGAAAATGTTGGTGGATAGGCTAAAATTGTGAAGGGATAGATTATGGATGCATGGAGTGAGGTTGAGCTTGAATTAGATGCTCATGGATTATGTGAATGACTATTGTATGATGGAAAAATGGGAAAGGACAATGTACACATAATAAATACACGTAAGGTGTTTGTTTAAATGTTTGAGAGTGTTTTCAATGTTAAATATGATGTTATTGAGAATTGAGAAACTAAGCTAAGGGATATTATGGTTTATCATGCTAAATTATGTGTTATTTATATAATACGGGGATTTTACTTGGGATTTCAAATTCTATCATGTATGATTCTACTATTATGATGTCCTATAAATGAGGGGAATGAGATAAGGTTTACTATTTATGAAGTTGGTTAAGAGAATCGTGAAATCATGATAAGGTATTGTTTACTATGACAATGTAAATTATGCCCAAAACACTCATATGCTAAATTATGCCCTATTTATACTTGTACGATGATCAATATTTGGATAGGTCAAAGCCTAGAGGTAGTCCTCCAGGTCGGGAATTCTCTAACTAGGGAGATGTAACCTAGTGATGTTTCTTGGCGGAAGGCTGAAGTCTATGCCATGACCGAGTTCGAATATTAATCATGAATGTTAAATTATGTCTATCTATATTGTATGGTGATTGATATTCAGGTAGGACAAAGCTTAGAGGAAGGTCTTCCAAACTGAGAATTCTCTAACTATATGGTATAGGACAATATAGTGGAGTTTCCATGGTGGGAGATCAGAATCTAAGTGATGACTAATTCGAATGTTAATTGCGACGCTTATGCACAAAATCATGTGTATGTTAAGAAAAGAGCTTCACAAGTCACACATGTGGACTACAAGTATAAGCATTGCATATGCCTGAGAGATTGAATAAGCCCAATGAGGGATATAAATAAGTGCATGATCTGAATAAGCTACTCAAGGACTCATAAGCATGTTATCTCATAAGTCTAAGATTCTCACAAGTACACAAGGCAAGGTGATGATATAAACATTGATTTTATCATGCGTTGTCGGAACTTATTATGCGTTGTTGATCTTATCATGCGTTGTCAGAACTTATCATGTGTTGTCGATCTTATTATGCGTTGTCGGAACTTATCATACGTTGTCGGATATTGGACTGAATTACAAGTACTGAAACATGAATATGGAACTTATCATGCGTTGATGGACATTGACACTGAATTGCAAGTACTGAATCATGAACACGGAATTACAAGGGCAATGAAACATGTCATGATATGTTCACATCTTTTCCGCACTTTGATTATGCAAATGTCATATGAACCTGTCATTGATTATACTATATGAACCTATCATGGATTATGCAAATGTTATATGAACATGTTATTGATTATACTATATGAACCTGTCATGGATTATGCAAACGTCATGTTATTGATTTTGTAACTGTCGCGTGAATTTGATATTGGTTATGAGCATGAGTTATTGTTATTGTTAATTAGATTGGATATCCACTGAGTGTTGTCAATGCTCAGTCGACCTATTATTGTCAGTAGGGTTAGAGCGAGTTAATTGCTAAGCCGTGGTTGAGGATTTCTATATTGAGATAAAAGAAGAAGGTGAGCCTCTAGTTGAGGAAACTCAAGAGTTGGTTTGGTGGTCATTTTATTAGACCTTGTTTTATATTTTGAAATTGATTGTAATAGACTTATGTGTTTCAAGATGTTGCTTAGACTATCTTACTTTTGTTGGTGGTTTAGACTATCTCGATAATGGTGGGTTATGTTAGGCAGATTACATTTGTATAGGATGGTTTGGGTTTTATAAATCGAATTTTATTATTCTAATTTTTGTAGACTCGCTTTCTAGTGTTGCCTTCTATGGAGTTAAGCAGGTTCAAGCAATGTAACGGGCCCAAAGTCCCATTATGACTAAGGTGGGGTTATGGGGTGTTACAAGAATTTTATGATGAGGCTCACAGGAACCTATATAAAATTTGTTGCTCAAAAAGACAGAGTGCATAAGGAGATCTATTCAAAATCTTTACTATTATAATGCGAGAGGCAGGCATAGCCTGACTTTTTCAAAATTCCCAAACTACCCATTGTTCATCTATCTATTTAAATAATAGAATCACAACCAATCGTGATTGAACTCGGGGAGAGTTCAAACGCACCTGTGGGTTAACACGTGTCCCTTTTAACTCCTATTAATTGTCGTTAACTCCTTCCCCTCGCTCTCATGTGCATCCCACATGCCACTTGCTAGTATATATAAAAGGATAGTGAATGTTATCTAATTCATAACATTTCCATGAAGTATATAAATATGAGACATGCTAGTGAATCCGTTAAGGGCAAAGTGATACCACTCTGAGACCAAACTGAAACCCTATTAGGGCCTACATTTCCATGAACATGTGAGTCACGGGGCTCAACTTCTTATTAAATCCTTTTTTATTTTAGACTTTGCCACTGAAACTCTATTAGGGCCGAGACCACCAATACCATACTCTAAGAGCACATGATTTTAGGTGGGGCCCATTTCTTTTCTTTTTTTGGTAGGAAATCATCACTTCATTCATGAGGAAAGTGCATTACAAGGCCCCAATGTTTAGATGGTGATGCCCTTACCACCTCAACAGGAGGGAGATTAAAACTTAAATTTAGAGCTTTCTGTGCTTGCCCGTGGACCTCATAGTTGGTCCCACGTTTTACAAACTGGAAAATTAAGCTTTGAAATTGAGGGCAGAAACTATTAATATTGGCTATCAGAGTTTAGATGTCCCATGGAGGAGTAATCGAATGGGTGAGAGTGTCTGACTATTTTGGAGTCGGACTCAATTATAACTCGTCTCCAGCGGTGTTGTAATGCTAAGTAAATTCCCAAGCGGACAACTTTTGCTTCTGCCTTTAAGGCTGATCCCCCGAGTAGGGGTATAGCTGATTGGCCAAGGCATCTACCTTCGTGGTTGCGAGCAACTGCTCCTGCTCCTGCTGCCAAGCCTGACAGTAAAGCTGTGCCATCGACGTTTACTTTTATCCAAGACTGATCAGGGGGAGTCCATTCGTCTACAGATTCATCTTTGTTCCACAAGAGGGGGTATGACTGGTTGATCGAACTCCTCATTTGTCCTAATGAGAGGATCACTTCTGCTAGCTGATTTGCGAGGCCAATAGCTCTACTCAAATCTGGCCTTGCCCCCTTGAATATCGATTCGTTATGGATTGTCCATATACTCCAGATGACCGTCCCCATTCGGATTGCCAACTCTTTATTGCCAGATGCAAATTCTTGGTGTCTAGACCACTCAGACCACCAGCTGGAAAAAGAGGAAGGAGTAGTTTCCGGCAATCTAAGCGATAGATGGGAGCCAAACGATATTGATCTTGCACACAGGCAGTGGAGGAATAGATGAATGGTTGATTCTGTCTCCGTTTTGCATAGGGGGCATAGCTCGTCAATTGATATATTTCGCCTCCTAAGATTAGTCGCAACAGCTACGGCATTGTGACAAAGGCGCCATATGAGGAGTTGTATCTTGGGGGGAATAGGAATTTTTCAGATCTGCCGCCACTGGGGATCATTTTCCTGATTGTGATATGAACTTGAAGATGGGCTTCTGGAGTCGAAGAGGCCAGTACTTTGCAAGGTGAGTTGCTGAGTTGATTTTGAACGTGCCATCCTTCGTGTAGTGTCATACAAGCTTATCAAGGGCTCCCGTGTGACTAAGAGATAATTTCTGAATTTTTGCCACTGTATCTCTGTGGAACAAGTTCTGGAGTTGATTAAGGTTCCAAATGCCCTCTTCAGGGTCCACCAGGGAGTCCACTATTCTGTCATCAATCAATGCTCCAAGGGCAGGGATGGGAAGGAAGCTAGGAAGATTTGGAATCCATGGGTCATGCCATACAGCACCGAGTCTCCGGACCCAACATTCCAACGAAGGCCTGATTTTAGGATTGAACGTCCTTCTAGCATGCTTCTCCACCCCCAAGAAGCACGGCTCCCTACCTTAGCATTTAGGAAATCAGTGTTTGGGAAGTAATGGGCCTTCACCGTTTGAGCCCACAAGGAATTGGGGTACATTAGGATACGCCACCCTTGCTTGGCTAGTAATGCTTGATTAAAGGACTGATAGGCTCCATCTGAAATTCCGTGCTCTTGGAGCATATTCTTGGCCTTAAGAGGGTCTTAGAAGCTTTATCCTTATTTTATTTCACATGCAGAGTGTCGTGGTGGTCTAAGCCCTTATATACTAACATTATATTATGACAGAAACCCTACCTGAATTCTTCCCAATTATAAGTGAGTTGAAGAAAACTAACCCGGCCCAAAATCTCAACCCTAATCATAAATATCACGTGGGTATTGCCACCCTACTGGATGCTCACAATCCTACTTTCTTTCTCAATTAACACGTGTTCTTTTCTATAGATGCCGTCAAAAACTACCACGTCAACAAGCGATCCAGTAAAGATCCAGTCGCACCATCCTAGAACAATCCTCCGAGAATTTGGATACTGTACCCAACAACCGCCACTTAAACTGAAAAACGTAAACTTTAACCGTGGTTAGCCAAGTATGGTTTCCTTTCTCGCCTATAAATAGATTATACACCAACTATTGTAATGCACATCTTTGCTTTTCCCTAATCAAATCTTCGCCGGAAAACAAAAGGATGACGATCGACAGCTCTTCAGTTTCCGGCAAAACCGTGTGCGTTACGGGTGCCGGAGGTTTTATTGCTTCCTGGCTCGTTAAGCTTCTCTTACAGAAAGGTTACACCGTTAGAGGAACGGTTAGAAACCCAGGTCAGTTTCCATATATCTTTTCTTCCTTTCTTTTATAAATCTCTGAAGATTCCCATTCTTACGAGTATTTTTTTGATACTACAGATGATGCCAAAAATTCTCATTTGAAGGAGCTAAAGAGAGATTAGTTCTCTGCAAAGCTGATCTTCTCGATTACGAGAGCCTTCTAAAGGCAATATGGGGATGTGACGGAGTCTTTCACACCGCCTCTCCGGTGACTGATGATCCAGTGAGTTCCAATCTTCATTACTGGGCATTGTTACTAAGTCCAAGTTGGGGAATTAATCGTCTAGGAAACTTTTCGCAAAATTGGAAAAAAAAAATGGAAATAAATTAGAAAAATGGATAATGCTACTATTACTAATTTCTTTCAAGCCCTACTCTCCTTTTAATTGGAGAGAGCGTTAGTGTAAAAAAAAAATTAAATAAGATTACTAAGAATAACGAGCATATTTCATATTAGGTATTTGTTTCATTTTATTTTTTTAAAACGTCATGTGTAATTCGTATTTATTTTGTGAAATTTATTATGATTTTTTCTAAAAGTTGTGAATACTTTATGAATTAATCATTCAATGAAATCACGTAGTATTCCAGGCTTTTTGAAAAAATCAAAGAACTTTGTTTCTACTACGAGTATTGTACTTTTTAAGATTTTTTTTAGTAGTTGTCCATTGAATTGATGATGAGACTGGTGTTGGTTTTTGAATTCAAGGAACAAATGGTAGAGCCAGCCATCAACGGAACCAAATACATAATAAACGCAGCAGCGGAAGCCGGAGTTCGGCGCGTAGTCTTCACTTCGACTGTCGGAGCCATATACATGGACCCTAATAGGAGCCCTGACGTGATCGTTGACGAGTCATGCTGGAGCGACCTCGAGTTCTGCAAGAACACCAAGGTATATATGATTGATCATTCTACCTCTTTCCTTTGTTATAGAATTGAAATGGTTGGTGTTCTGATGGTAGTGATATGGGCAGAATTGGTATTGTTACGCGAAGACGGTGGCGGAGAAGGCGGCGTGGGAGGTGGCAAGAGAGAGAGGGGTGGATCTGGTGGTGGTGAACCCAGTGTTGGTGCTGGGGCCATTGCTTCAACCTACTGTCAATGCTAGCATTGTTCACATACAAAAATACCTAACAGGGTCTACTAAGACATACGCAAACTCGATCCAGGCATATGTCCACGTGAAGGATGTAGCACTTGCTCATCTACTTGTCTACGAGACACCGTCGGCTTCCGGCAGGTACCTCTGCGCCGAGAGCATGCTTCATCGCGGTGATGTAGTCGAAATTCTGGCCAAGTTCTTCCCGGAGTACCCCATCCCCACCAAGTAAGTCTATCATCATCATGATGGTGAAAGATAAGTAGTTCCATGGTCAGCCAAGTTAATGGTTTTGATTGCCGTAATATGATCTTGTTTTTTTCATTAGAAAAGGGAAGAGTGCAATAAGAAGAGCTCCTCCTGTCCATAGTTAAATCTCTTTTAAAAAAAAGTAGGGACTCTTAAAAGAAGAAATTGCTAAAATAATAATCATTATTTTAAATATTGTGAAGGGCAACAGAAATCTTATTCCATATTTTATTTTACTAAAACTCATAATTTGCTGATGATCTATCAGTCCAACTTAGCTATGCAGCCAAAATTGATAATTGTCATATTCCTCTTCCTAATGCCCTCACCAACTTTTTCTTTGGTCCACAAATTTTTTCCACAAGGTCTGTAGTAGTCGTAAGGCATCAAATCCTCTCCGGTGATAACCGGATTTTGCAAATCCGGTTATCACCCCTAGAGGTCACCACGTGTCTCCTTTGACACCCCTTAACCGTGGGTAAGGTTCACCCAACCCTAGGGTTCACCCACCTATTTTTGGTTTTTTTTTTTAAAATAATAATTCCTTTTTTAAAATTAAAAAACTATTTTTAGAGTTTTTTTAATATTAAAAACAGTTTTTTAATTTTAAAAAAAAATTATTATTTAAAAAAAAAAACCAAAAATAGTTGGGTGAACCTGACCCATGGTTAATGGGTGTCAAAGGAGACACGTGGTGACCTCTAGGGGTGATAACCTGATTTGCAAAATCCGGTTATCACCCCTAGAGGTCACCACGTGTCTCCTTTGACACCCCTTAACCGTGGGTAAGGTTCACCCAACCCTAGGGTTCACCCACCTATTTTTGGTTTTTTTAAAAAAATAATAATTCTTTTTTTAAAATTAAAAAACTATTTTTAGAGTTTTTTTAATATTAAAAACAGTTTTTTAATTTAAAAAAAAGAATTATTATTTTTTTAAAAAAACCAAAAATAGTTGGATGAACCTTACCCATGGTTAATGGGTGTCAAAGGAGACACGTGGTGACCTCTAGGGGTGATAACCGGATTTGCAAAATCCGGTTATCACCGGAGAGGATTTGCTGCCTAACGGGTGTATCAAACTTCAACTCCTTCTCCAATTTGACTCGTGGTCAGTACTTTTTCGACTTTGATTCAAGGCCACATGGCGATTGGGTTGTCCTCATACCCCCACTAGCTAATTTAAACAAAATCATCATGACAAATAGATGATTTTTTTCTTTTTATAACAAGTCAAGGCTAGCAGTCCCGTCATAATTAGTGGCCACCTTGATGAGCCCACCACTAAAACCTTTGCTGGTCCCATTCATTTAGTTTGTCCTTTTACGATTTATCATCCTCATTTATTAGTTGTTTTTATTAATTAGTTTTTTTGGGGTGATTGTTGTTAGGAAAATAAATATAAGACGAAATAGACTGTATCATAAGTGTATCTACTTAGAGATAGTCTTCAATTATTATCTTTAGTAGAACAAGATTAACTTCCTAGTTAGGAGTATCAGAGTATATATTTAATTCCTCTATAAGGTCATTGCAATCTATTCAAGCCTAGCTATCAATAACATTCAATTTGTTTAACATGGTAATGCAGGTGCAAGGATGAGGTGAAGCCGAGGGTAAAACCATACAAGTTTTCGAACCAGAAAGTCAAGAACTTGGGGCTTGAGTTGACCCCGGTGAAGCAATGCCTCTATGAGACTGTCAAGAGCCTTCAAGAGAAGGGTCACCTCCCTCTCCCTTCTAATTAGATTGACGATTCTCTTTCCATTCATTCTTAAGACAGTTCCAAGTTATTACTATTATCTCACTGCCACTTTAGGTACATGGTCCGCAATGATGTACCAATTGTAAGAAATAATAGAAAGTTGTTTTATTATTTATACCAATTACAACCCGATGGATTAATGCAAAGGAATACAATTATTTCAATGTCAAACAGATTGTTAATGTTCAATGCCAAAGTACACCTCCCTCGATGCAGGAGTGTTACCCCCCCCCCCCAAATTCTCTCCCCCTCCCCCTCCTATGGGGTTGACTCAATTTTCAATCACTTCGAGGTGACGCAGTTGATATGCTCACAAATTTACTAACGTTGAACAAAAAATTCAAGGTTTGTATGACGAGTAACCCTTGTAGCCTTATCACTAGAATTGCATTCAAGCAAAGCTAGCTTGTGAGTTTAATTTGAAAGTTCAAGTTTCCATTACAAGCCCGAACAACCAAGCCAAGCTTTTATTTGAGCTCAAATATTTAAAAAAGCCAAGCTTAAGTCAAACCTTGTTTCGAATAATTTAGGGATCAACTTAGCTCAAAATATTTATATTATATATATAATATTTTTTTATATTTCTATTTATATGAATATATAATAATACTCTTTAACTATATATGTTTAGGAGTTAAAAATAACAAAAGGAAGTTGAAAATTGAAAAGTAAAAACTTAAACCTAATTCTCGAGACTGAGGACAATCCTCAAATTTAATTTTTGAGTATGTATATTAGATCATTTTGCTTATTTTCTTGACTTATAATTTTGCAATAAATAATTTTATAAAAGTTAATGTATATTAGATCAAAATATTCTTGAAATTCAAATCAAGTTATAGCCAAGCCGAACTTGGGTTGACTTGATTCATGTTTGAACTCGTTCAAGCTTCTTCAAGCCAAGATGAAGCCTAACTTGAGCATGTTCAAACCAAGCAAAACCTTCGCCAAGCTCATATGGAATACTAGTCTAGTACTTATGATCTACTACATGGACCTGCTTCAACATCCTAGCTAGAGGGTTAAGAAAAGAGTGTCTGATTCTGAGACTTTATCTAATTGCTTTTGAGGTTAAAAAAAAAGAATTTTTCGGATATGAAGTATCTCTCTATTGAAAGGAGTTTTCTTCATAGAAAATATTAGAGTATTCTTTTATTGATTTATTTGTCTAAAAAAGAACCTCCAGGGAAGACTTTGCCACCTTTTTTTTTTTGTCAGATGTAATATAACACCTAACACACACATGCAATCAAACCTAAGGTAACCACTAAAGTGCCATAAGGGTGAGTCCAAGCAACCACTCCAAAACAACCCGACTAATGGAGGGTTAATGGCCCCTTATACACCCCTTACAACTTGAGTTTGAAACTTGAGTTTGGTATTTTTTATAATTCATTTCTCTCGCCCTCTAACTACAATTTATTAGGGAAATATTATGTTAGGGAAATAATCATGTAATATCTATGAGATACACAAGATCTCATAGATAATATTGAATTAGCATCAATCAAGGATTTGATTAGATTAGAATGTAATCTCTATATAAATCATATTAGAGGTTATTGTAATCATCCAAGAATTCTCAATAAATCAGAATTTCTACATGGTATCAGAGCGGGGGCGATCCACCGCCTATTTTGATTTTTTTTTATTCCATTTTTCCGGCGGGTGGTGCCGCCACCGTCCGCTTGGTGTGAAAACTTTGGTTTTTTATTTTTATTTTTAAAAATCCTACTATCATCTTCTATACCTTTACAATCTCAGTTCTCATACTCATGTCTCACGGTATCTCATTTTCTTTTCATTATTGAAAACTTCTCCAATGAGAATTTTTTCTTTAAATTACCGGTCATACTTCAGATGTTTTGGAAAAATATCATGACAACCTGATCTAGTGGGCCACCAGCTCCGACATACTCAAGAATGAGCGAGATGCGCCAGAGATTGACTTCACAGGCTGACGGTGACCACCAAGCATAGAACTATTCGTCAACAAATTATAACAAATTATCAAAGATCAAGGGTGAGGAGTATTTGACTTGTGGCAAATACATGAAGATCTCGATCCTCATGTGTTTGAGGGGGAGTATTAGGAAAATATTATGTTAGGAAAATAATTATGTAATATCTATGAGATACTCAAGATCTCATACATAATATTGAATTAGCATCAATCAAGGATTTGATTTGATTAGGTTTCTATCTTGAGGCCAATGTAATCTCTATATAAACCCTATTAGAGGTTATTGTAATCATCTAAGAATTCTCAATGAATCAGAATTTTTACACAATTCTGTCATTCTCTTTTCTATTCTCTTATTTCCCTAATATTTTACAGAAAATCTAAGGCGGAACGGTTTGGATATCAAATTTAGGTTGCTTTAGAGTTACTGACTTCCCAAAATTTACTTTGGATTAAAGAAATGAGTGCTCGGTAGGCTTCCACTTCAGCAAATTCAAATGTAAACAAACAATATGTCAAAATAGGAGGCAATAAGGAATTTTCAGCATCTGACCGGTCATTGACCAGGTAAGCTTTGTTAAGGCGTCTGTCCTTCATGGGATTATGCTTTCTTTAGAGTGCAGGTCACCTACAATTCTACTGTATTTTACTATATAATTCTTGACCATCTTGACAAAATCAATTAATGGAATGACTTTTAGATTATCCCATGGTCTAATTTGAGAGGCGACTACATAACTTAGATGAATCGGGTCCATCTTTTACCGTTGCAACGGATTGGGTTTGGGGCATGAATTTGAGTCCGGTGGAGAGCCGGCCCATTAAATAAATAAACACATGCAAATTCAAAGAGCAAAACGTACCAACCGAATCGTTTTAAATAAATAATTAACAATTTAATAAATTGTTAACAATTTAATAAATTCAAGTCCGGTGGAGGGCTTGAATGGATTTGATCGAGGCCCGAAGCCTGGCTCGGCCCCAAATGGAGCTTGACAGTGCGGCCCAAAGCTCTGCCCGAATTCAAAATTGTGGCTCGAAGCTCGGCTCGTCCCGAATTGATTCAAGCTCGAGCCGGGCTTGGCTTGGCTAGAGCTCTGCTTGAATCCTTCTTTTTTTTTAAAAAAAAATAATATTTTATTTTATTTATAATATAATAATGATATATATAAATAATATTTTTATTTTTTTTAATAATATTCAAGCCGAGCAGAGTTCGGGCCGAGCCGCACAGGAGTTGGCCTGAGCTCGGCTTGATTGAGTTTTCGGGCTTTTTTTTAGGCTTGGCTAGGCCAGTTCGAGCCTAAAATTCAGGCCGAGCTGAGCCGCACCAACGGGCCGATCGGGCTTTGTGCAGCCCTAAACGTACCAACCGAATCATTTTAAATAAATAATTAACAATTTAATAAATTATATAGTTATAGCTTAAATTATAACAACATTAAACCTAAAACTAATTGTTAGTATTTATTAAGTAGATCGGATGACAGTCACTGGAAGGAGGGTCCCTTTTAACCTTTATTAATTGTGGATAAGCTTTCACTAGCCCTTAAATTTTAACAATTAACATTGTTTTTAAAAAGTATTAAACAAATATTAACCCTAAGGATAGAAAATTCTTAACCAGAAATATTTTTTTAACAACCTACGCCTCAAACAAAATGTGGTGGTTGAACGTAAACTTGGCCACTTATACCAACCTTTTTTTCGGTCCACAAATTTTTTTTAAACAAGGACTGTAGTAGTCGTAAAAGGCATAACCAACTTCAACTCCTAGTCCAATTTGACTCATACTCCACTTTGATTCAAGCCGACATGGAGACTAGCTAGGGTGTCCTCACCTAATATAATGCGACTTATCCATCATTCTACTTCCCAGAACCTCACCAGTTCAACAAAATCATCATAAGAAAACGATATGGGATCTTATTTTTATCGGTTACTTGTAAAATTAAATTAAAATAATGAATTTTTTGAGTTGCACAAGTGAAACAAAACCTGTGTGCCATTTTCTTCAAAAATTTTGTTTATTTATTTAATTCGTCAAGTCTAGCAGTCATAATTGGTGGCAACCCTCATGAACAAACCCCCTTGTTGGTCCAACTCATTTAGTTTGTCCTTGTACGATATCGTCGTTATTTCTTAATTTTTGTCTTTTGTTTTTGGGGGTGGATGCAGGTCAACAAGGACAGGGCTGGCCTAAGTCATTTGGAGGCCTAAAGCGAAAATTCTAAATTGGGCTTTTAAATTTTATTTTTTTTTAATATTATTAAAAAAAAAAATTAACTATAAATGGGACCTTTTTAATATTCTAAATGGACCTTTTATTTATTTTTTAATATTCTAAATGGGGCCTTTTTAATATTTTTTAATAGGGCCTAAAGCAAAGGTTTTGATGGCCTAATGGATGGGCCGGCCCTGAGCAAGGATGAGGTGAAACCGAGGGTGAAACCATACAAGTTTTTGAATCAGAAGGTCAAGAACCTAGGGCTTGAGTTGACACCGGTGAAGCAGTGCCTGGATGAGACCGTCAAGAGCCTTTAGGAGAAGGGTGCTGTTACTGCTATAGTATCTCAATCTTAAGACAATTCTTAAGACAGTTCTAAGTTACTGCTATAGTATCTCACCACCACCACCGCCGCCACCACCATTGAGCCCCATGTTTCACTTTACGTACATGGTCTACTAATAGTAAGAATTAATACAAAGCTGTTTGATTATCTGTACCACCAACCCGATGGATCAATGTAAATATATTTATTTCAATGAGTAACATATTGTAAATGTTCAATTCCAAGGTATACCTCCCGATGGTAAGAGTGTATCCCTCCATGGTAGTAGACCGGGTATCGAGTCGGAGGATGTAAATCTTATGATCACAAATTTACTAAGGGGCCGTTTGGCATCAATTCTGACGATTTTCTCATTCTGAAAAAGAATTAATTCTTATAAATTGTGATTCTTGTAATTAATTTTGTACTGTGAATGTCTTTGGTAACTGTCGGTGAAATAACAGAATTACGTTTTGATGAAAAAAATAAAAAAAATAAAAATTATTTTAGGCATTAATATTTTTATATCATCAACACATATGTAAATGTCATAAAATACCAAAATTTTTTTATTATGTCTCATCTTTCTTGTTAATTTTGATGCTTACCTTGTTCGTTTTAAGCGTGTTTCTCAGAATTGATTCTGTAAAACGATTTTTTTTATTCCCTAAAAATTATGCCTAAAGCAAAACGATTCTTAAAATCGTTTCCTAAAAATGACTTACCAAACACGTTTAGACTGTTTCTGTTCTCGGGATACAAAAAATTGTTCCAGAGGAATGATGCCAAACAGCCCCTAACCTGTCTTACTAGTTGGACACCCACGTCACTACCACAATCTAATAGCCTTATCACTAAGGCTGCATTCACGCCAAGATGGCTCAGCTCATTTCAGGCTCAAACGACCAACTTAAGCTTTTAATTGAGCTTGAGCTTAAGTCAAATCTTGTTTGATTCGAGCCCAATCGTTTAGGGCTCGGCCTCAATCAAACTATTATATAAACATTTTTTTTTTTTTGGAATGTACATACAATATTTTTTTACTATACTATTTATATTTAATATATAATAATACTTTTTAATTTATACTAAATGTGTTTTAGATTTAATAATTAAAAAAAAAAGAAAGTTAAAGAAATATTTAAAGCAAAAACTTTAACCCTAATTCTCTGGCCACTACCCTCAAATTTGATTTTTGAATATGATCAAATTAATTTTGTGTAGTTTCTTGTATTATAATTTAATAATAAATAATTTTATTGAAATCATCATAAAATTGATCAAAATTACTGAAATTCAAATCAAGATTGAGCTCAATCATTACTTCTTTTTTGTATGAACATTTATCCACATTAGTAGTCAAGTAAGAGTTGGTGAGTGGGGTGAATTCCCTACCCCGTAACCTAGGGTGAACTTCTACCAATTTATTCAAAGAGTTAACCTTTAAGAATGGATTCAAGACCGGGGCACACCTTTACCATCCTAGCCAGAAGAGTTGGTTTGACCGGGGCACACCTTTACCATCCTAACCAGAAGAGTTGGTTTGTTAGAAGATATATGCACACAAATTTAGAAGATAATATGCACACAAATTTAAAAGATAAATGCATACAAATTTGGCACTTAGGATCCGTTCTTTTGCTAAGACTTCTGGCACTTAACAAGTTTCGTCATTTGACAATATACATTTTTCTTTTAAAAACTAGATGTACTCTCTTGGATTGCAATTCCCATCCAACTTCCAATGCAGCAAAACGAATGATTACTAATCTGATAAAAATAATAAGATTTGAAATCTTGATGGTAAGAACTGATTTTGTTAGAAACCTTGACAAAGTGACTCAAATTTGCTAACAATTATCATGACAAAGTGCAAAGTGTCATGCTTTATAAGTCTAAGGAAAAGGACTCTTAAATACAACATGAATGTTTGCCACAAAGGTGGGGTGCCACTTCATTGTTCCATTTTTTCTTGGATTCAAATTCATCTTCTTGACTGTATATCAGAAAATGACACACCTTCATGCATCCACAACATGTACATATTATTCAGTTTTCTGGTGGGTAATAACAGGTCCTTTCAGGCGAATTAAATCTCGCTACTTCTCGAGAAATCATCTGGAGTAGATCCAATCTTCCCTCCAATTAAAAGGGGTTCTCCTCATGGCATGTCCAACAAGGGATCAGCAACATCCAAATTGACTTTGCCATCATCACACAGCCCAACCAGCCTTTTAATATGTTAATACTGACCCCCGACATTCTCATAATCCTGACCCTGTACAAACTATTGGGAATCAAAATTTTGACCATAAATTCGAATCTTGATCTTTGAGATTCCATCACCAAAAAAAATTTAACATGACAAATATTTGTTGGTATGTATTATTATTTGGAGACATACAACCCACTGCTATGCATCATGAACAAGCCAACACATGCCACAACTGCAGCATCAGACCCATATTGTAAATGCCATTACCAAGTTAGCAATAATAATCCAAAATCTACACATATATACCACCAAAGCCCATACTTAATGTGGATATGAGATTTAGCACTATTCCAAATCAGAAAAAAAAAACCTATTCTAGAATAATGGTAAGTGATAAAAGTATAGAAATCCTATTCTAACAATAGATAAGTCAATTGATCAAAATAGAGATTTGGATAAGAGATTCGGTTGAGCTAAAGGAAGATGTAAGACACTATTAAGACACCTGCCAAAGGCAGTTATTTGTTCCCTAAATCTGCATTAAACTTTTAGAAACTAAGTTAAAATTTCTAAAATAATTAGTACTATTGAATCATGCTTAATAGACTAAAGATAATCAAGAGATCAAATTACAATTAGAAACATACTTTCAAATTAGAAACATAAAAGTAGGAAACTTTCCAATTATGCATCAAGACGAATTAGAAACTTTCCAAATTCAAATATAGCAAAAATCCAGCATGCTACAAGGGAAAAAATAGTTTATAATAAAAGGGGTCGCACTCAAGAGTGTTGCCTACATATCCCATGAAATAGGACTTAGACCAACGTAGTTCAAACTTCAAAGCAAGCAAGAATGCCAGCACACAGTTATTTTTTGTAATAATTTCTGATTTTTTTGGTATTTTATGGATTTTTTTATTTTTTATCTTTGAAATGGTCCTAGAAGTTTAGGTTCATGTGGGTATGGAGTATGCTATCATGCAAATTGTCGAAAAATATGCTCACCCTTGCACTTCGTAATATAAGAAGTAAACCAAACCATGCATTGGTCTTGCCTTAAAAAGATCCTAGCTAACGAGAACCTGCAATCCGGACATAGTAAACCTAACAAAAATGCCTAATCTCTTATGATTGTCAGAATCCAACAAAATGCCATGTTAACGACAAATCCAACAACTTACCAAACTACACTCAGCCCCTACAATGATATATATAGAAACATGAACGACACTTATTTCCTTTATGAAAATCCGAAGATAAAAGCCCAAAACCCACGACCATCATCTCATGGATAACAAAGTGATCCAAGCCATATGACACATAAATAGCTACTAAACAGCATCAAATGGTTGGTACCCAGACAAGTCAAACTTCCCAACAATTCATATCATGCATTATTATCAACAGGTTCTCTTCCGAGTCTTTTTTCTGTTAAAAACCAGCAGTCATGTGAATAAAATCTGATCTTCTGGATAGAGACATTATCATGATAATGGCAGCCACAATCATGGATAATCCAGATTTGTAAGATGAATAGGGACGATGGCAAGAATCAAATAATCAAAAGGAATGAAGAACATGGCAACAATGTGATAAAGATCATTTTTATTGTTCATGTAGATACAAGTTTCTCTACCAGGCATTAAAAAACAGGAGAAAAAAAAAAGGTGAATATGTATCTTAGTAAGCCTCCATCCCTTGATGGATTGATGCAAGATGCTCAAAACTGGTGTAGCATGCAAGAACGTGAAGTAAGGACTGGTACGTGGTGCGGTATTGATAGAGAGTATGTTGGTGCGTTGCAGGATGAGAGAGACTGTGAATGAGTTGGTGAGGGAGAATGAGAGATGGTGAAGAGGTGGTCCAACCCATGAGCTTGAGAGCGATGTGAATGGGGTGGTGAGAGCTTGGCGAGATTAGAGAAAGAAAGAGAGAATCCATCTCTTTTAACTACAGTTTCCAAGAGTTCTTCAAGTAATTCCACCCCTACATACATACATGTACATTTCTAAGTTTGGGAGACCGTAACAGAGCTTAGAGTGAAATGAAGCCCCCCCTCCCAAAAAAAAAAAAATTAGAAGAAAAGATATGGAGTGTGTGTGTAGGGTTTTTCTATTAAAATTTGAAAGTTGACTATCAAGAAGAGAAACTCTATAAAAGAAAAATATGTATTTAAGAAAGAAATTTGTTTACAAGAATGGGATAACTAATAGGAGGTTTGGTAAATGAAATGGTAGAGGAAAGTATATCTAATGAATATGTAGGTTGGGTTGCAAGTCATGGATAATGGTGTTGGTAAATGGGTTATGGGTAGTTAGTAGATGGTTATGAGCCATGGATAAATAGGTTGATGGTTATGGGTCATGAGGAGATGGCTGGATAGTATATGGGTTATGGGTGTGTTTGGATGTAAGAGGATGCATGGGTTGTTTTATCAAAATTGGGTTGTGTTATTTTATGGGGAAAACAAAGTTAATGAGTTATTTTATAATTAAAAAAAACTGGGTTTCTTAGATGCTAAATAGGAAGGATGACGATGGGTTAGGTTGCTGGCCAAGACCACGCCTCAGGAAGCGGGCGGAGGTCTTGAGTTCGAATCCCTTCCCCTTGTTGGCCACCTTCAGGGATTTATCCCGACTTTCTTGGTGAATGTGATTGGGGTTTGCACGAGCCTGGGGGTTTTAGTCAGGCACTTTAAGAGGCCCGGATACCCCGTTAACAAAAAAAAATAAAATTGGAAAGGAATCTTGGCTGCTTTAAAATGGGTTGGGGCCATTTTGGTTTTTAAAAAAATCCAGAGACATTTCAATCATTTTGGAAAAAAGGGGATTTTGTTTATTTTAGAAATATAATAGGGTATTTAGAGGAATTGCTCTCATGCCTAACGGGGAGGGATCCTATAGGCCTCACAGAGCTGCAAAATTGGGTACTTATACTTAAATCAATCAAATAAAAGAACAAAATAAGATGGTAGTTCATACTAAAGAAACAAAAAACAAGCTGATGTTATGTAACCAAGGCAACAACCACTTTACGTGTGGCATTCCCTCATTGGGTGCGTAAAGAAGCATTCTCCTTGCGATAATGTAAAAAGAAAAACAGAATATCCCTCAGTAGAACTTAAACCCAACTTTAGGCCATTTAGCCATTTCGAGGACATTAAGAATAATATGGCTTTTCCCTGTGCAAAACGGATCATACAGGATCATAGTTATCGAGCACAAAAGTACACAAAAATTCAGGCACACATGGTGCACTTATGTTACCCAGAACACAACTAGATTAAATAATTAAAACCAAGAAATAACACATAGAATGAGCACAGCTGAGAAGAGGATCTTGAGATGGATGAAATAGACATAATCAGGAATGAGAAGAGCTGAGAAAACAGCTCCATTAAGTGAGAAAATAAAGAGGCACCGTCATTTATATGACTTGGTCATTTGCAACAAAGACTCACAACACCAGCTGAAGGAGCATAGTGGCAGATTAAGGCTCTAAGAGAGGAAGACCGAAAAAGTTAGAGAAAGGGGAAGTGAAAGGATACAAGAGTATTCATTGAAAGATATGGCCCAGATATAGAACAGCCAGAGAGAATTGACGACAATTATGAAAAAACTAATGGCTGGGTCTAAGGCTAGGATTAGAGTGTGCCAAGCTTTAAAATCTAGGGGTTATTGAGCTGACAAACTAGGATCTGATCAGGCGGCCTAAAAATGCCCGATCAAATGGATTTTTTTGCACGTATCTCCAAAGGGACCCACCTTGACATCCAACTGTCAATTTCCCAAAAAGTATGACAAGTGTCAAGTTTCTAGAGAGGCACTCACTAGAACCTCTAGTGAGTGCCGTCCATTGGAACTCTTCTCTCTCTCTCTCTCTCTCTATATATATATATATATATATATATAGCGAGTGTCCGTCCATTGAAAGGGATCAATGAACATATGAGATAAAACATATATCTTCACATACGCTAGTAGCCCTAGGATCCGGAGATCCAATGGCTATCATCACACAATTTTCTTTGTGAGAGAGGGTATTTAGGGAAATGAAATTTTAAAAAAACCATCTCCTCCTTTTGGGGAGACATTCTCTCTCTCTCTCTCTCTCCCCCCCCCCCCCCCCCCCCCCCCCCCCTGAAGTGTGCAACCATCTCTCTCTCTCTTCCCCCCCCCCCCCCCCTCTTACGTGTGCAACCATATTTGCCATTATTGAGACGTAATCCACTACAGTTATAATTAAATTCGGGGGAGTCCGGTTACGCCCATGAGGTCGCCATGTGCCTCTTTTGACACCCCTAAATGTGGTTAAGATTCACCCACCCCTAGGGTTCACCCACCTATCCTTGGTTTTAGAAAAAAAAGTATTAAATTTGTTTTAACCTTGGTTAAAATCCATTAACTCCTAGGGTTAGATTATATTTTTCTAATACCAAGGATAGGTTGGTGAACCCTAAGGGTGAGTGAATCGTAACCACAATTAAGGGGTGTCAAAAGGGACACGTGGCGACCTCATGGGTGTAACCGGACTCCCCCGAATTTAATTATAACCGTAGTGGGTGAACCCTAAGGGTGAGTGAATCGTAACCACAATTAAGGGGTGTCAAAAGGGACACGTGGCGACCTCATGGGTGTAACCGGACTCCCTCGAGTCTAATTATAACCATAGTGGATTACGTCTCAACTCAACCATAACATAATAATGGCAAATATGGTAGCCCACGTGAGGGGAGGGAGAGAGAGAGAGAGAATGTCTCCCCAAAAGGAGATAGTTTTTTTTTAAACAAATCATTTCCCTAAAAACCATCTCTCACATAGAAAATTGTGTGATGATAGCTATTGGATCTCCAGATCCTACGCCTACTAGCATATGTCAAGATATATGTTTTATCTCATATGTCCATTGATCACTTCTCTATATACTATATGTATATGTCTATATATACCATATATATATATATATATATATAGTTGTGTAGCACTTGAACTACAACAAATCAAACTCCTCACCAAAAACAAATATTGTCTTCTGATGCTTGCCTCTATCTGTACCGAAATTAAAGTGTTACTTGGGACAAAATATTCCATTCAAAACCAAGCATGGCTGATCTCCCTCTCCAAAGGATTGAACATTGGAATTTTGGTTCAAAGTCTAGAACCTGATAAGGTGATGCTGTCCACATAATAAAGGTTTCTGTATGGATACTATGGCATTCTCCAACAATAGACATAAAGAACCCCTACTGTTGCCTGTTGTTCATCAGAACAATTCTTCCTATTTATTTGTTGTAACCACTCAACATATCAGCATGATAATAGCTCCACTGAATATAAAGGGCAAAGAAAGATACCATTGTACTCTTTAAGCTATGTCGAGTTTGTCGGGTTGTGTAGCATTGCAATACTCCACCAGATTCATCTGCAACACTTCTAGATTTCCTTTATTGATTTAACACTCAGTAATTGTGTTAGATTTTGATACTCAAGTACGTATGAAGACATCCTATATTGATTCCAACATTCAGTAATTGTGTTAGATTTTGATACTCTTACGTAGAAAGAGTACAAAGAGTACGTATTAAGAGATCCTTTATTGATTTAACACTCAGTAACTGTGTTAGATTTTGATACTCAAGTACGTACTAATGCAACACAGTTTCCATAAAATGTGTATAAGACTATAAGCGAGGATTTTAATGATATATATATATATATATATATATATATATATATATATATATATGATAACGATGCTAATGATATTAAAGCAAATGATCAGTGTAAGCCTCCACCAAAAAATCCAACAATGGATTCATATACAACAATCAGAATGGAAATAGCTGAAAGTTCGTTATATACGATAATCAAAAGTAGAATACCTATAAATTTGTAATTACAATAATAAACCTCTACGAGGGAAGCTTGTTTCAACATTTGGGGCAGTGTAGTTAAGGCGTCGCCTACGCGGTTCTGGACTATCACCGCCTAGGCGCCTCTCTAGGCGAGTGGAAATCTCCTGTACCCTTTATCTGTTATCCTGTTTTACCATTTTACATCTTATTTACATAAAAATATCATATTAGTAAAGTGTTTTTTACACTTTACTTATAATATTTATATGTAAATAAGATTATACCCCCTATTTGAATTTAATAAAAATTATCCTAGATCCAAATTCCTGAACAATAAAAAGTTAACTTTCCAGTTCAAGAACAAAATCCGTTTTTTAGAACTTGCAAATACTACGATACTTCTCAAAATTTAAAATTTCATAAATCCTAATCCTACTATAACAAAACATTACTAAAACCCAGAAATCTGGTAAAAAATATCTCATATTTTAGTCTTCAAAAATATTTTTATCTATAAGGTCAAAAGTCAACTAACAGTTTAGCAAAAAAAGACTTACATTCAGCTTTACAACATTAAATTTTAATTTGCCTAGACTATTTTCAACCCTAGGAGGTTTGAATTATTATATATATATATATATATATATATATATATATATATATATATATATATATATATATATATATTTGATTGGTAAACCAAGCATATAATATATAAGATAAGGGGAGATACAAAGTTGGGCTCACAAGGGAGTGAACCAACAAAAGAGAAAAAAGCGTAAGAATACCACAATATAAAGATGCAGAAAAATAGGACAAAAAGCATCAAAGCCCGCAGGCACCATGGTACCCCTCTCAAATAAGGAACTGGAGGACCAAGACATCAAAGTCGCTCCTAGCTGACCACCACGAGATGAGAAACTGACGACATCTCTATCAAACCCAATCTGACGAAGAGACCGTGTCATGGAAAACATGTTTGTTTCTCTCTCACCAGATCGACTACCCTAAAGCCCCAGAAAGTTAGGCCCAAACAACTACTAACGGAGCCTCTAACTTTACCATAGACCAACAGGATAAGAAGGCTTGGAAGGAACCAGGGAAGGTTCAAGCGACCCCCAAGCAAGAAAGATAGTAACTCCAAATACCCGAAGCAAAAGGACAATGTAAAAAGCAGGTGATCCACTAATTCCTCCTGTACAAGGCACGTAAAGCACTGGTTTCCCATCTTCCAACCTCTATTCTGCAAATGATCGCATGTGAGGATCTTATCCAGAGAGGTCGACCAAAGAAAGAAGCATACCTTCGAAGGAACGTTTGGGTTCCACACAGCTCGATAAGGAAATGAAGACCTAGGGGAAGACAATAGAGTTTGAACAAGAGATCCCACTGAAAAATGTCCCTTGACCACAATTGCCCATGCTAACAAGTAGAGTGATGAAGACATCCATGACTCCAAGGAATTTAAGGTTTACCAAAGGAGAAAGAAGAAAAAGACCCCCATGTCACTTTGGATAGATGACTTGGGACATTGACGACCTCATATGCACACATAGAGCATTAGGAAAGCCCCACATTGGGAAGCTGTGCATATGGGCTGATTTAGCAGGTTCTATTTAGTTAGGAAAAGCCCAATGTGCTGATTTAGCAGGTTCTATTTAGTTAGGAAAGGTCCAATGTGCTGGATTAGTATTTAGGAGAGTTATTTTATTATTTATGTCATTAGTTTAGATTATTATAATTATTTTTATTATGTTTTGGTTATTTTGGTCTTTTTACAATTAGGGTTTCACCTATTTAAAGCCTCTTTTTGCTGTAACTATTTTTGTCAATGAATGATAATCAAAGAATAGAGTGCTTTGGAGTATTCTCTTGTGATAGGATTTGGTGTGATGCCATGTGAGTGATTCCCTAAAGCTCTAAGGTATACTTTTGATCTTTTTATATTGTTCTCTTGATTTTCTATTATTCCCCTTGAAACCCTAACATTCCCAAACCCTAGAATCCCTTTTCCCAATTGAATTTGTCAAACCCTAGCCCCCCCAATCTTGCTGCCAGCCTCCCTGCAGTATCCCCTTGCACTGCCGCACCCCTGCAGTCTGTCCTATTGCTGCTGCACCCTCTCCTCTACAGTTTTTTTGCTGTCCAGGCTGCTGCAACCTTCCGTAGGACCCCCCTGTGCTGCCGCAAGAATCTGCAGGTTTTCCCCTTGCTGCCCAGGGCTTATGCACCCATTTCCTTGCTGCTGCAAGCACCTACAGACCTTAAGATTGCTGTTACAGCCTACCCACTGCCTGTCCCTGCAACTACAGCCTATCCCAGGCTTCCCATAATGCTTCTACAGCCCCATACTTGACCCAATTGCAGATTCAGCAGTCCTCCAATTTCAGAATTTTAAAATACTCAATTTGCAAAACCCTAAACACTAAAATCCTGAAACCCTAATCTTATACAGCCGTTTTGAATCCCTAGATAACTTTAGAAACTCTACAGTGAATTGAGAGCTACTTTCTGAGCTTGTGGAATTATAGAATTTCATTAACCCTCGTAGATATAACTGAGACTCATTATCGTAGGTTTGTGACATGGCATTCAATCTCCTTAAAACTGCTTTACTTGGACTTTCTTGACTAATTATTTGTGATAGGATTGCAATTTTATAATTTTCTTTATTATTGTTAATTCAATCTTGATCTCAACTCATTAGATTTTAGGTCATTGCATAGTCCTACATCAAATTGGTTCCAAAGCTTAAGGTTTTGAGTGAGTCTTGCATTCAGATTTAGGAGTCCATCTTCATTGTTTGCATTGCATTCATTGTTAGTACACCCTAGAATTACCCCGTGTATGCCCACGGGTAATGGTTGTGATTATCAGCCCGACATGGAGTCTCCTCGGTTGAACAAACTTCTAGAGTCCCTAAATGAGCGTCTAGCCAACATGGAAGCCAAGATGGAGGAACAAAGTACCGCCATCAATAACACCGTCACCCGCTTAGGAGCAGTAGAGGTCTTCATCATGATGATGCTAGAGTAGATGATAGAGGTAGAGGTAGAGGTAGAGGTGATCGAGGTGTCAGCGCAATGCGCGGTAGAGGGAGAATTGGTCCGCAACATCATGAAGTCTACCAAGATCCATATGATCCTGATGACCGAGTGTTGAAGACAGTGAGAGTTGAGGCCTCAAGCTTTGATGGCCGACTCTACCCAAAGACCTTTCTTGACTGGTTATCGGATATAAACTTGAGTGGTATGACATGTCAGAGGGTCGACGAGTTAGGTTTGCTAAAATGATATTAGTGGGCCAAGCTAAATTGTTTTGGACCATTGTGGAGTGTCAAATTGAGAGATCGGGACAATATCCAATTCCTCAATGGGATGAGATGAAAGAGAAACTTACAAAAAAATATCTCCCATTCTCTGATCATCAAAGACTAATGAACCAATGACAAACCCTTCGTCAAGGGAACATGTCAGTCACTGATTACATTGCAAAATTCGATGAGTACATGATGAGGTGCAATGTAAGAGAGGACCCCCTTGTGACTCTTTCTAGAATTAGAATGGTCCTCCGTCCAGAGCTCCAAAAGGAGTTGATTCCCCACATTGTGAACACCCTTGAGCATGCTTACCAGATGGTGCAAGAGTTAAAGCGGTATTTGAAAACGCAAGTCATTAGGCATTTTGACCCTGTGGATCCGAACCACGATCTACTTCTTCGAAAGTAAAACCCACTTTTGGGAACCAACCGCTTATGGGTCAGTCGAATACTCCTTTTAATTTTAGATTCGATAAAGGAAAATGAGCCGTTGGTGAGAACTCTAAGGGGAGTAGTCAGGCCAAGTGCTTTAGATGTCATGGCTCTGGGCACTACGCATATCAGTGTCCCATGAAAGACTACCAAAAACCTGTTTCTCAAAGGGACAGACGAGAAAGAGTAGGGAGAATGGGACGAAGAAGTCCATGAGCCTGACATGGGAACCAGTGATGAGGATTGTAAGAGTGTTGAAAAGTGTCTCGCTAATGTTAGGACAATCCCGTACCATCTTGGACCTCGAGAGTGTGACACCACTTGAATGATGGTAGTGAGGTGTGCCCTAGCTCAACAAAAAGGAAATGATGACTAGCGTAGGAATTTCATCTTTTATACCTATGCCAAATGTGGTGACAAGAATTGCAAAATTATCGTCGATAGCAGGAGTTGTACAAATGTAGTCTCATCTAACACTATTTCTTGCCTAGGTTTATCACCAATTGCCCACCTCGTGCCATACCGAGTGGCATGGATTAACAAGTCATCGATTCCAATCTCCTAGAGGTGTAAAGTCCCGATTCAATTTTTATTGTGGTGTGATGTTGTGCCTATGATGTGACATTATTCGGTAGATCGAATACATGTTCCTTTACACATGATGGCAAGAGGATCAAGTTGAATCCTCTCCCACCCAAAATCTCCACAGATGAGAAGAGAGACAAGAGTAAAAGCGAGAACAGTAAGGGCCCAAACAAAAGCCCTTCACATCATCAGTCCTAAAGTGTTTGAGAAAGAGGCTAGAGAAGAGGCTATTATTTTTTCACTTGTTGCTAGAGAAACATCCTCTAAGCCTACTGACGAGTACCCACAAGAGGTGGAACCCGTTTTGTGCATGGTATCAAAAATCGACTCAATTCCACCGAAGTTGACCGAATTGAGTCGACTTCCGCGGTGTCCGAAGTGAAATGCACTAGTATTTTAAAAATACTGGACTTCCTAGTAAACTTCGACCGAAACTGAAAAAAATTGTTGAGAAAATGTAGAACTTCAGTGGAAGTTAACCGAAGTGTATAGAAAATATCTGTAAATTGAAATACTTCAGGTTAACTTAAAAGGGTAATGCTAGTTTCACTCGTTTTAAACTTACTTTCTTCGTAAGGAAAGACGTGTGTACCTACCATTAACCTTATTATAAATATAATTAACTTTAAAAAAGAATGTGCTAACATTAACCGTATTATAAATTATAATTTTATTATTAGAGTGTGGTTAGCATTAACATTACTATAAATTATAATTTTATTATTCTAATAATCTTGTTATTAGTATATTATGCTCATAATGACTTTTTAATAATATTAAAAAAATCAAATAATTTCCTAATAGTTTTTCATAAATTCAAAATTATTTAACTACCCATCTCCTCCTCTTCACATATTGATTCAGTATTGTAAAAACATTGAGCTCATCAATTGTATAATGAAATAGGTTTAGAAACTAAATTGAATTTCAATTATTTATTGACTTCAATGTGCATTCATAAGGTTTTTAGGTTTCCAAAACAATTAACATGGATAATTATTGAAAAATAAAAAGAATACATACCCCTTTACTTGACAAAGAAGATAAAATATAGTTTAAAAAAATTGACAATCCAGAGAAATACCAAGAAAAAATTACAGCTCAGACAAACAGACAACACATGTCACTTAATATGATTTTCACATTTGAATACTACATGCTTGCATCAGTAATATAATGAATTATAGATGTGTATTTATGCTTAAGTATTGAATTTCTAAAGTTTCATCTTAGATTTCTAATGTTTCCTTAAAGTTTCTTAAACTTTTTTAATTTTTACATAACTTCCTTTGACTTCCTTAAACTTCCTCGAAACATGTTAACTTCCTTAGCAACCGAAGTTTATACCGAAACCGAAGTTTAATACCTTGGTTTTGAGAGAGTATCAAGATATATCCTCTAAAGATTTGCCAGATGAACTTCCTCTAATGCGTGACAGCACGTGATCGACCTCGTCCCCAGGGCAACATTGCTAAATCTGCCCCATTATAGAATGAACCCCATAGAGCACACAGAGTTGAAGAAGCAAATTAAAGAGCTTCTTAAAAAGGGGTTCATTCGAGAAGGCTTAAGCCCTTGTGCCGTGCCTGCAATCCTCACACCCAAAAAGGATGGATCATGGTGAATGTGTGTGGACAGCAGGGCAATAAACAAAATCACGGGCAAATATCAGTTCCCTATACTGAGGCTTGACGATATGTTAGATATGATGGCGGGTGCCATGATATTCTCTAAGATCAACTTTAAGAGTGGTTAACATCAAATCCACATTCGTCTAGGGGATGAATGGAAAACCACCTTCAAAACAAAAGATGGTCTATAAGAGTGATTGGTCATGTCTTTTGGGTTATCAAATGCCCTAAGTACTTTTATGATAATCATGACACAACCACTAAAGGCCGTTTATGGGCAAATTCCTAATTGTCTATTTTGATGACATCTTGATTTATAACACCTCCAAGGAACAACACCTCAATCAATTAAAGTCAGTTTGTGAATCTCTCATAAAATAGAAATTATTGGCAAATCTTAAGAAGTGTTCGTTCATGTCTAGTCAAGTAATCTTTTTGGGGTTTGTTGTGTCATCTGACAGGATGTCTGCAGATCCTGAAAAAGTTAAGGCCATCGTTGAGTGGACTGAGCCAAAGAATATCCACTAGGTTCGCAGCTTCCATGGGTTAGCCACATTCTACCTGCAATTCATTTGTGGGTTCAGTACCATCATGACCCCTATCACCAGTGTTACTCGGACACAGCAAAATTAGCAAAATCTAGCGTGTCAACACTTGGACATGACACGGCACGGCTGGATACGGCACGACACTTCTAAACACGTGCCCAAGCTGTGCCATGGCGTATCCCATATCAAATACGACACCTTGGCACTCCTACTTAACGTGTCCAAGAAAGAATGAAAAAAATTTGTTTTTCTGGCTACCATATGCTCTCCACTCCATGAAAGGAAGAAGCGAATAAGAAAAGGCTATGGGTTTCTTTCGTCACTTTCTTAAGATTTGAAGTCTTAAGACCCAAAAAAAAATTGTATAAAAAGGGAAGAAGAAGAAAGATGAATGAGAAAAAAAAGGTTATTTAGGGTTTTGTAGAAAGGGAAGAACCCAATTATTGATTAGTTGCTACTCCACCTCCAAGCAAAAATAGAAGAAGAAGAAGACATACCTGATATGCTGCTCCAACTCCAGACGCTGCTCTCGTTCGTCTGAGCTCTCCCTCTCGTTTGTCTCCTATTAGTAAAGTAAGGAAACTTTACTAAATGAGAATGCTAAACATACTCTCAGTCAAACCTTACACTCACTTTTTTTAAATACGTGGCATGTGTTGACTGAGTAGGGGTAGCATTCCTCTTACTAAATACAAGGCCTAAATGAGGAGTGCTAAACCTACTCTCAATCAAACCCTACTCTCACTTTTTTTTTAAATACAAGGCATGTGTTGACTGAGAGTAGGGCTAGCATTCCTCTTACTAAATACAAGGCATGTGTCGTCTATAGCTTCTCTTTTTAAAAAAAAAATAATTAGTTTAATAAATATAAGAGTATATTTTTTATAAATGAGTCTAATAATTTTTTTAAATATATATATTAGTCGTGCCGCCGTATTGAAATTTCTAGACTTTGCTGTGTCGAACATCTCTGGACACTTGGCACCCGTGCCTGGGTAACACTGCCTATCACTGACTGTATCAAAAAGGGGAATTCCGATGGACTAATGCCGCTGCTAAGGCATTTAAGGAGATTAAGTCGAGGATGACTGAGGCTCCTTTCATGCGCCTTCCTGACTTTTCTTAAGTCTTTGAAGTTATGTGTGACGCATCTGGTGTTGGTATAGGCGGAGTGTTGAGCCAGGAGGGTCATCCAATTGCATACTTTCGCGAGAAATTAAATGATGCAAAAACAAATACTCCACCTTTGACCGAGAGTTCTATGCGGTAGTTCAAGCCTTAAGATATTGGAGACACTATTTACTACCGCAGGAATTCATGTTGTTCACTAATCATGAGGCTCTGCGATATCTCAATTCCCTAAAGAAGTTAAATGCACGACATGCGAAGTGGGTCGAATTCCTTCAAGAGTTCACTTTTGTACTAACACACAAAGTAGGGGTTGAGAACAAGCCAGCTGATGCACTTAGCCGCAAGGTAGCTTTGTTACACTCTATGAGTGTAGAGGTGACTAGGTTTGAGCAATCAAGAGATGAGTATCTAAAATGCCTAGATTTCGGAGAATTGTATACTTCACTCTTGAGGGACCAACTAAGAAGTGGCAACGGATTGTCCTGTAGGATAAATTCTTGTTTGAGGGCACCCGACTCTGTATTCCCCGCACTTTCCAATGAGACTTCCTCGTTTGGGAGCTCCACGCCGGTGGTGTAACTAGTCACTTCGGCCGAGACAAAACCAATGTCATTGTGGAAGATAGATTCTATTGGCCAAGTCTCAAACAAGATGTTGCCAAGATCATAGGGCAATGCCACACGTGTCAACTAGCAAAACAAATGAAGCAAAATATAAGGTTGTATACCCCCTTGCCAGTGCCACATGCTCTATGGCAAGACATCAGTATAGATTTCGTACTTGGGCTCCTCAATACTATAAGGAAGCATGATTCCATCTATGAGGTAGTGGACCGATTTTCGAAAATGACCCATTTCATACCGTGCTCAAAAACATCTGATTCCACTAAAATCGCTAGATTATTCTTTGAGGAGGTGATGTAGGGCTATTTAGGGGTGATTTAATTTGAAGGAAAACCACAAAAAACTTAGTCCTTTTAGAGTGTAAGAACGACCCAAACTCAGCAAGGTGGACTCCTCAACACCCAAATTCAACAAGTTATCTCCCAAGAGAATAACGAAACTAAAAATAAGCTTATAATATCATATATTCATTCAAAGAGAGTTGCTTCTCATTTCATTTCTTAAGTATATATAGAGAACAATGCTCCTGCATAGGAAACTACTACAAAGCCCACTATCATGGGAAAACATCAAACAACATTAATTAAACCCACTTACTATAACTAATATATGGGGAAACATTATTTATGGGAAAATACCATTTTCTACAACTAAACACTAGGTGGCATTAATGAGGAGGTGGAAGTTCATTGACTTGCTAAATGGGTATATGGATTGGATTATATGGTAGTTAGAACATGGGGAATAGGTCATGGGTTATAGATAAATGGATCATGGATCTTGATATCATACTTCTCACACCCTAACATAATACATCCCAAAATGTAGGCTCCCATATCTTGGACTACATCATTCTCCTCCTCTTGAAAAGAACTCACCCACGAGTTAATGCGGTGTAGCTTCAATTGAGGCTTGATCATGGGTCTTCAGCTTGCCCAAAACTCCCACTTTAATTTCTTAAGTCTTGACTTCAAAACATATTTTATTTCTCAATGGTATTGTCAGATGGAACCAACAATAAGTCCATGACCAGTGTTGTCAGAACCGGACCGGACTGGCTGGTCGAACCAGTGGAACCGGGAACCGGCGAGCCAACTCCCTCGCCGGTTCCCAAAACCCTCAAAACCGGCTGGAATTCAAAACCGGTCATTTGCCGTTGAACCATGATAACCGGCCGGTTGGACCGAGAACCGGTGGAACCGGTGGAACCGGTGACCAGTTACCATAACCAGTCGGTTCCGTCGAATGATCCAGTTTCCGACACCCTTTACTTTTTTCAACCATTTTGGCCGGCCAAATGCCCAGAAAATTTTAAAAAAATTCTTAAAAACTAGGGTTTTGCTTGCCTAAGGTAGGAAAGGAAAAAATAAATTAGATTTCCAAATCTCTAACAATCTCTTCATAGAAGTTATGGATTCAACTCCTGCTCTTCTTCCTCTCAAAATTTCCAAATCGAACTCGATTTCTTATGGGGTTGGGGATTTTTCATCGACGAAGACACCTCCAATGCCTTGGAGCATTTTCGTTTGGTGGAGATGAAAGATCTGGGTCCCAACACCATCTCTTATCTTGTTTCCTCCGACAGGCTTTGATTTCTAGCCATTGTTCAATCCTCATTCTCCGGTACCACCTCCTCTATGCGAAATAGGTTGCTTGGAAAGTAAAGAAGGGCCCAAACTCTTTTTCTTTTTTTTTGTAACTTATGATAATTGATTACTTGTGGGAGAAGTTTTCTTCAAAAGGTAATGATGCTTCATGCTCAGTCAATGTCAATGTCAATGTCAGAACCAAACAAGTACATTTTGAAACAAAGTCTGGAGTCTCCTTCTTTTCTTCACTCAAGTGAACACCAAAGAGGATTTTGACCGATTGAACAATTGAACTATCATTTATAACTCGTTTGGGCTTAAGAAAAAGTTTTGGGAGGCTTTGCTGGTGAACAGGCTGGACCGACCGGTTGAACCGATGGAACTGGGAACCGGTCCTCTACCCGGTTCGACGGCCGGTCCGATTCTGAAAACAGTGTCCATGACACATTGCTTGCATATTTTTATCGACTTGAATTTTTAGGATGTCTTCCAATGTTGGTGTAGATATTCTTGAAAATGGCAACATGCACCATATATGTCATCTTTAAAGAAACCTGATATTCGCTTAAAAGTGCTTATTTTCACTATTATCTTTTGAGGCGATGTTAAACTCTACTACGTAAATTTTAAATTTTATAAAATTTTCTACATAAGGGTTCCCTCCATTGCATAACACACACATTTCTGGTAAAAATGATATATTTGCATGAATTTAACATGTTCCTAAAAGTCTAGATTCAAAGTTGTTTTTATGAATTCTTATTACGCGCTTTAATGTTTCAAGACCCCAGATTAAAAGAAATTCAGAAACCAGGAAACCAAAACCAACCATCGAAGCCCCGTTATTGAAAGCTAAAGAGCCAACAGGCTACATCATGTACTGACGGGCCAAGCATGGGTTGAGCTAGTGACTGAAGAAGGCCACAAAACCAAAGAATACATTTCCAAGAAAAAAGAACTCAATTGATAAATATTCCCTACAAGACAAAGAAAGAAAAAAGCTCAATTGGCAAAGGCCGGGGGAGATCATGTTAGAGACCAAGGTTCAAGACATTTTGCTTCTTTTTTGTTTGTTTTTATTTTGAAATTTTAAAACTCTAACCAATTTCCTCTCTAATTAATCCTAGCCACCCATTCATCTTCTATCCTAACCATCCATTTCAAATCCCTACTTTCCCTCTCTCACATGGTAACTCTAATCCCACAATATATTCCTATATTTTCTTTCCCCCTTTAGCTCTCCCTAAATTCCCTATTGTGTTAAAACCCTCATCTCTTTCTCTACAAAATCTTAATCATCCATCTCTTCACTATCACCAAACCCTAATCCTAGCCACCAATCTCTTTCTAAAAACCCTAGCCCATTTTTCTAACCCTAATCTTTATAAAACCCTAATCACCCTCTATAAATACTCACCCCTCTCTCTCCCTTATAGATGGTTCCTTCCCCCCTAACTTCTCTTCTCCCCTCTCTCACGCCCTACGCCTAGGGCTCTTATGTTCTCGTCCCTATGCATAGGGAAAGAACTTCACTTCTCACCCCATCTCTATCAACCACGATTTTTCTCACCCCATCCCATGTCATCCGGACGCCCCACCTTATCTCTGCACACGTTGGTGCAGGCCCTGGCTCTCGAATATCTCTTTCTCTCTTCTTGGAGGTTTGCAACTATGCTTAGTTCAAGCTTTCTTTGATTTTGGATGTACTCACAATTATTTTTAGTATAAAGTTTGTAAGTGACCTTTTAGTTTTAATTAATAAATCTTTTTTTATGTTTATTATTTCATGCTTCGATGCCTTTAATTATCCTAGTTCATGTTATTTAATTTATTTAAATCTAGATAATTTTTCAAACACAAAAAAAAATTGTTTTAAAAATATTATTCCATCATTCTCATGCTTCCACCATCTATTATAATTTTTCTTTCTTTTTGGTTTCTTCTTTATACTAACCCCATAGTTCACAATTGAGGATTCGACATCCGACACGATCCCTATACCATTCTCATGTCTTTACTACTTGTTTATTTTCTTAATTTTTTTTAGCTTCGGATGGCCGAGTGCAAAGTTGTAATAATTTTAGGACATTTTTATTTCTTATGTTAGATGTGTGTTCAAAAGGTTTTTAGCAACCTTGATTGAGTGCATTGAAAAAAAAATCATAAGGGGTTAGTTAGTTAGTGCAATAAAGAAAATAAAAACATTAGAATGCTTCGAGAAAGATAAAGGGATGAGAAGGATGAGTCGATTTTAAAACTTGTTTTTTTTTAGAGATTATCAAGACCTAATAACATGAAATCAAATAAAGAAAGCTAGCAAGCATAAAATACCCAACATGAAAATTTCTTAATTAAATTGAGAGTCACTTACAATGCTTTAAAATAAAAGTAATACAAAAACATCTAAGATAAAGCTGTAAAATAAAATAGAAGAGAAGAGTTTAGAGATAACCCTAGGCATAGGGTTAGTCTTCTAAGAGATGGTGAGAGCCCTAGGTGTAGGGCTGATAGTATAGCTTCGAGAGAAGTAAGAAATAAAGATTTTCGAGAACCAGGGCCTACACCAGCATGTGCAGAGAGAGGGTGGGACGTCCGGATGATATGAGATGAGGTGAGAAAAACCGTGGCTCATAGAGATGGGTGAGAAATGTTCTTTCCCTAAGCGTAGGATGAGAACGTGAGAGAGAGGTGAGAAGAGAAGTTAGGGGGAAAGGAACTATCTATAAGGGAGAGAAAGGGGTGAGTAATTATAGAGGGTGGCTAGGGTTTTATAAAGATTAGGGTTAGAAAATTGGACTAGGGTTTTTAGAAAGAGATGGGTGGCTAAGATTAGGGTTTGGTGATAGAGAATAGATGGATGGTTAGATTTTGTAGAAAAAGAGATTAGGGTTTTAACATAATGAGGAATTTAGGGAGAGCTAAAGGAGGAAAGAAAATATGGGAAGATATTGTGGGACTAGATGGTTCTTGAAATTCTTCTAATCAGGGGTCCTGAAACATTCAAGCGCGTAATGAGAGTTCATCAAGATAACATTGTATCTAGTCCTTCACACATGTTAAATTCATGCAAATGTATCATTTTTACCAGAAATGTGTGTACTATGCAATGGAGGGTACCCTTACATAGAAAAGTTTGTAAGAATGCAAGTTTTACGTAAAAGAGTGCGATAATGCTTCAAAATATGTTAGTGAAAAAAAACACTTTTAAGCGAATATCACTACCCCCAAATAGCATATTGTCAGTTCTTGGCAATCAATGCGAAAAATAGGAGCTTGACACATGTTACACATTGTTTTTCATTTACTCGGAGACAACACTGCTTGTCAAATTATTTCAAGGATGAAAACATTATTTACAATTTAGAACTTAGTCAGTGAATTGCAGTAAGAGTACAAATGGACTCTCAACACAAAGAAAAATTAGACACGGCGTGTGTGTACTCAGCATCATCATTATCCAGCAGTAAAGACTTTCAGATCACCTCTAAGATTGTATATCTTGACCTCAATTCTCACTGGTATATCACTAAGAAGTGAATCACTCAGAAATTGTCTTTTATCTTTTCTCTCGAGTTATATGTGATGAGATATGTTGATGAAAATAGGCAAATATCTCACATATATTGTCTAGAAGTGAGGATATTAGAAAATCAGAAGATCTAATGATAATTATATTATATCACTCGAAACCTTAGATCAAACTCTATAGTTTCAGTTTCTCTATTCTCCACATTCTATGACTGTGCTAACCTAGAATCAAGTAGGACTTTACTAGGTTGTATTGAGGCTTGGGATAAGTTTAGGAAAATAAGGGGTCACAGGGATTCAAAGTTCTAAGAGGATATCTTGATGTTCTTTATTACTTTTCCTAAGGGTGTAACACCAAATCTTTTTCTTTCATTTTTCTTCTCTTGATCTTTTTGAGACAGTTTAATTCTTTTTCAGCTTTCTACCTTCTCTTTCAAATTTTCTTCCCAGCTTGAACCCACTTGGTTTTTCTTTCCTTTCTCAATTTCTATTTTTCATGGTGTACCAATATCAATCACTCTTTTATTCTTCTCAGAAATAGGGTCGCGAGTCATAATTCTTATCTGGATTGGGTTTTCGTTCAATGGATTGACAAGAAAAGGTTCTCATTAAAGGCTCAAAAGGGTTTTTCTACAGATGTAAAAGTTAGGTTAGCTAAAAAGTCCTAAAAGTTACAAACATGGCCTATATCATTTTCTAGGGTTATACTATCATGTCTAATCCTCTAATATCTTGAATGGACACAGAGAAAGTTTTGTCGTAATAACCCAATATTTGATGTCATTCCGAGTTTAATGATCAAATCAAGAATTAATGAGATCTCTCAAAGGAATATGTGTGGGATGGAAGAAATTGTGAGTCAACTTGTGACTCGTAAATTTTTTTTATAACCCTCTGAAATGATGAAATGCTCAAAAGCTCACTGGGTTAGGTCTCCACAAATATTCTTCTAAGATCTCTACAGAATCTGAACTAAGGATGACTCTGATATTAATTTTGTGCAATTTATGTTGAATCTGAGTTTTCTAAGTGTTTAAATCAACACTAGTATTACATGACTAAGAGTTAACATGTACTTCAAAAGATGACATCATTTTCAATAAATAGACCAACAGTTAGTTTTGTCTCATCATTGTAAAGGTACTTGAAAACATTTTTGAAAGTACTAGAAAACTCTGTGAATTTTTATTTTTTTAATAAAAAGAAAACAAGCCTAGATATCCTACCCCTAAAACCCAGAGTTCTACCTCCTAGGCGGCCTACAAGATAGGCCAGAAGCTTTCACAGTCTCTAAAGCTCCAAAGAGTAGGCAAAAGAAAACTTTTTTTTTTTCAAAAGAAAAACATGAGTTTTGGAAAATACTCACCCCCAAACAAAAGATAGCACCGTCCTCGGTGCTCATGACCGGGACAAAAAGATATAAATGTGAACTATAAGATGCAAAAGTTGAGGAAGGGTATTACCAGCTTGGAAGAAATTATACAATGTTGGGCATCTGATGATCTGCAGAAGTAATGATATCTGTACAATCTCAAAATACTGCTATAAGATATGCAAAATAAGCATGCGACTCATGTGACTCTAAAAATCTCGGAATTGCATTTCCGGCAGCGCTAAGTTTAGCCAGACACAACAGGAGTACATAAAAGCACCCCAAACAAAATGAAGCCCATAGAGACTGAGTGAGTCATCAGTCTTCATAAACAGGATTGTTTAGATCAATATTATCAGCTGGGATGGATGAAACATCAAGTTCATTGAATTGTTACAGACGCTGACCATTAACCTGGAAAGTGTAGTTGTCCTTTGGATCCTCGACAGTGATAGCCTCATAGGACTTGACCTCGGTAACAATAAATGGACCGGACCACCTAGACTTTAACTTCTCAAGAAAGATGTGGAGTCTAGAATTGTATAGTAGTACTTTCTTTCCTGGGTGTAAATCTTTTCTCAAGATGCTCTTGTTGTAATTCTTTTTCATTTTCACTTTGTATTGCTTTGACAAACTATAAGCATCATTTCTGAGCTCGTCCAACTCATGGAGTTGCAGTTTTCTCTCCTCTCCTACAGAGTCTAAGTCAAAATTTAACTTTTTAATAGCTCATAGGGCTCGGTGCTCTAACTCTACAGGGAGGTGACATGGTTTCCCATAAACCAGTCGATACGGAGACATGTCCAGAGTAGTTTTGAAGGCAGTACAGTAGGCCCAAAGAGAGTCTGTCAGAAGGAGGGACCAGTCTTTACAACTAGTATTGACTGTTTTTTCCATAATTTTCTTGATATGACGGTTTGAGACCTCTACCTGACCACTGGTTTGCGAATGATAAGCAAGGGCGACCTTGTGGGTGACACCATACTTTTACAGAAGTTGTATAAAGATTTTGTTATAGAAATGTTTGCCCCCATCACTGATGATGCCTTTGGGGGTTCCAAATTGAGAGAAGATATTTTCTTTCAGAAATCTGACCACTACTCTATGGTCATTGGGTTTGGTGGGAATGGCCTTTATCCATTTAGAGACATTGTCGACTGCTAGGAGAATGTACTGGTAACCATACGAGATGAGAAATGGTCCGATGAAGTTGATGCCCCAGATATCAAAAATTTCATCAACCTGAATAGGTGTGAGGGACATCATGTTTCTTTGTCTGCCTAGATGTTGACAATTTGGGCAAGCTTTGTAGTAGACATGCGCATCCTGAAAAAGCGATGGCCATTAGAATCCGCACTGCAAAACTTTCTCGGTAGTCTTTCTAGTACTGAAATGACCCCCACAAGGCTGATCATGACAGGAGGAGAGGATATTCAAATGATCATACTCAGGAGGAGAGGATATTCAAATGATCATACTCAGGGACACACAGACGATGAGTTGCTCTGGACAATACTTATAGAGATAAGGGTTGTCCCATGGCCAAGAATTGATGTGTATCTTGTCTGGACCAATGGGAAGGGATTTCTTCAGTCACGAGGTAGTTGACAATGTCAGCATACCATGGAGAGTCCAAGACCGGGAATAGTTGTTCGTCAGGAAAGGTCCCAATGATGGGTAAAGGTTCAAAAATGGACTCTACGGTCAGTCGAGATAGGTGGTCGGCAACCACATTCTCAGTTCCTTTCTTGTCCCGAATTTCGAGATCGAATTCTTGTAGTAAAAGAATTCAACGAATCAGTCTTGGTTTTGTGTCCTTGGAAAGGAGATATCTTAGCGCCGCATGATCAAAGTATACTATGACCTTCATATCGGGTAAGTAGGATCGGAATTTATCGAGTGCAAACACGACGGCCAAGAGTTCTTTCTCAGTAGTGAAATAGTTCAACTGTGTAGAATTTAGAGCCTTTCTAGCATAGTAGATGACATGCAGAAGCTTGTTGACTCTTTGTCCTAAAACTGCACCTAAGGCGTAATCTGAGGCATCGCACATCACGTCAAAGGGAAAGGTCCAATCGGGAGGATGGATGATAGGAGCAAAGGTGAGCTCATATTTAAGGCGCTCAAATGCAATCACACACCCGGTATTGAAGTTAAAAGGGCTATCCTTAGCTAAGAGACTACACAGAGGACGAGTGATTTGAGAAAAATCCTTGATAAATCTCCGATAAAAGCCAGTATGTCCTAGGAAAGATCTAATGTCATGAACGACTTAGGGATTGGTAGAGTAGAGATAACATCGTTCTTTGCCTTATCAACCTCGATCCCTTGATCGGATATCACATGGCCCAAAACTATGTCTTTCTTCACCATGAAGTGACATTTCTCCCAATTTAAGACAAGGCGTTTGTACTGACACCGCTCTAAGACTAGACTAAGGTGATGGAGACACTTATCAAAAGATGAATCAAAGAAAGGGAAGTCATCCATGAAGACTTCAAGAAATTGCTACACCATGTCACTAAAAATGCTCGTCATGCACCTTTGAAAATTCGTAGGTGCATTGCAGAGGCCAAAGGGCATGCGCCGAAAGGTATTTGATTGTACCCTGAGTAGCCATCTAAGAAACAATAGAATGAGTGACCAGCCAGTCTTTCCAACATCTGATCAATAAAGGGTAGCGGAAAATGGTCTTTTTTAGTGTTGGTGTTGAGTTTTCTAAAATTAATACAGACTCTCCAACTTTTCTTTAGTCGTTGGGTGACCATTTCCTGCTTCTTATTTTCCACCACTGTCAATCCGGCTTACTTGGGCACAACATGGATAGGACTGACCCATTTGCTATCCAAGATGGGATAGATGATTTCTGCATCCAACAGTTTAAGGATTTCATTCCGGACAACTTCCTTCAGAATAGGATTTAGCCTACTTTGAGGCTCCCTAGAAGTCCTGGAATCATCTTTCAGATAGATATAGTGTTGGCAAACAGAGGGGTTTATCCCACGAATGTCGTCGATCGTCCAGCCAACGGCAGAATTGGGCTTTTTCAACAACTTTAGAAGTTGATCTCTTTGGAATTCTGACAAAGCGAATGCGATGATGACGGGATAAGTTTCCTCTGGGCCAAGGTAGGCATATGTGAGCTCAGAAGGAAGAGGTTTCAGTTCTAGCTTAGGCACTGAAGCATCAGTGGAAAAGGAGAGTATGGAAGGTGGTTTTCTATCCAAGGTGATCAGAGGCTCAAACTCATTGAGTGGAGCGGGAGTAGACATCAATGGAGCAGACTCTAAGAGATCATTGACTCCAAAAATGGCTGTTTCAAATTAAAAATCAGCTCCAAAGTGTTCAAGACACTGACGGAGTATATCTTTGAGAGAGTCTTGAGTTAGACTCTCAACAGCATACAGTTCTTCAACCATGTCGACATCGGTAGTTGGTGCATTAAGCGAAAGATGTTAACCTCTGCCTTGAGGTTGCCGAAAGAGATCGACATGTTTCCATTGAGGTTACCGAAAGAGATCGACATGTTTCCATCCTTATAACCTATGTGTGCATCAGCGGTGACATGGAATGGTCTGCCCAGGATGACTGGGATCCTATTTTCTAGACAAGGTTCAGTGTTAAGAATGATGAAATCGACTGGATAGTAAAAGTTTGACACTCTTACAAGGACATCCTACATGATTCCCCTAGGGATTTTAATTAATTGGTCAGCAAGCTTCAGAGTCACCCTAGTAGGCTTCATATCCTTTAAGCCTAATTGCTTATAAACAGAGTAAGGCAGAAGAATATGAAGCTAGGTACACATCAATTCTTGGTCAGGGTGAAGTATTACTCATGGGACAACCCTTATCTCTATAAGTATTGTCCAAAGCAGCTCATCGTTTGTGTCCTCGAGTACAATCATTTGAATATCCTCTCCTCCTGTCATGATCAGCCCCTGTGGAGGTCCTTTCAGTACTAAAAAGACTGTCGAGAAAGTTTTGCAATGTGGATTCTACTGGCCTTCTCTTTTTCGGGATGCGCATGTCTACTGCAAAGCAAGCCCAAATTGTCAACATCTAGGCAGACAGAGAAACATGATGTCCCTCACACCTAGTCAGGTTGATGAGATTTTTTATATCTAGGGCATCGACTTCATCGGCCAATTTCCCATCTCGTATGGTTACCAGTACATTCTCCTAACAGTCGACTATGTCTCTAAATGGACAAAGGTCATTCCCACCAAAACCAATGACCATAGAGTAGTGGTCAGATTTCTGAAAGAAAATATCTTCTCTCGATTCAGAACCCCCAAAGCCATCATCAGTGATGGGGGCAAACATTTCTATAACAAAATCTTTCTGCAACTTCTGTCAAAGTACGATGTCAACCACAAGGTCGCCCTTGCTTATCATCTGCAAACCAGTAGTCAAGTAGAGGTCTCAAACCGTCAGATCAAGCAAATTCTGGAAAAAACAGTCAATACTAGTCGTAAAGACTGGTCCCTCCTTCTGACAGACTCTCTTTGGGCCTACCGTAATGCCTTCAAAACTACTCTAGACATGTCTCCGTATCGACTGGTTTATGGGAAACCATGTCACCTCCCTGTAGAGTTAGAGCACCGAGCCCTATGAGCCATTAAAAAGTTAAATTTTGACTTAGACTCTGCAGGAGATGAGAGAAAACTACAACTCAATGAGTTGGATGAGCTCAGAAATGATGTTTATAGCTTGTCAAAGCAATACAAAGTGAAAATGAAAAAGAATCACAACAAGAGCATCTTGAGAAAAGATTTCCACCCAAGAAAGAAAGTACTACTATACAATTCTAGACTCCACATCTTTCCTGAGAAGTTAAAGTCTAGGTGGTCCGGTCCATTCATTGTTATTGAGGTCAAGTCCTATAAGGCTATCACTGTCGAGTATCCAAAGGAGAACTCTACTTTTCAGGTTAATGGTCAGCGTCTGTAACAATTCAATGAACATGATGTTTCATCCATCCCAGCTGATGAGATTGATCTAAACAATCCTATCTATCAAGACTGATGACTCACTCAGTCTCTATGAGCTTCATTTTGTTTAGGGGTACTTTTATGTACTCCCGTTGTGTCTGGCTGAAGATGTTAAACTTAGCGCTGCCGGAAAGGCAATTCCGAGATTCTTAGAGTCAAATAAGTGGCAAGCTTATTTTGTATATCTTATGGCAGTATTTTCAGGTTGTACAGATGTCATCACTTCTGCAGATCATCAGATACCCAACACTGTACAATTTCTACCAAGCTGCTAATACCCTTCCTCAACTTTTGCATCTTGTAGTCCACATTCATATCTTTTTGTCCCAGTAATGAACACCGAGGACGGTGCTATCTTTGTTTAGGGGTGGGTATTTTCCAACTCATGTTTTTCTTTTGAAAAAAAAAAGTTTTCTTTTGCCAACTCTTTGGAGCTTTAGAGACTGTGAAAGCTTCCGACCTGTCCTATAGGCCGCCTAGGAGGTAGAACTCTGGGTTTTGCGGGCAGGATATCTAGGCTTATTTTCTTTTATTAAAAAAAAAATTCACAGAGTTTTCTAGTACTTTCAAAAATGTTTTCAAGTACCTTTACAATGATGAGACAACTAACCGTTGGTCTATTTATTAAAAAGGATGTCATCTTTGAAGTACATGTTAGCTCTTAGTCAAGCAGTACTATTCTTGATTTAAACAAAACTCAGATTCAACACAAATTACACAAAATCAACATCAGAGTCATCCTAAGTTTAGATTCTCTAGAGATCTTAGAAGATTATTTGTGAAGACCTAACCCAGTGAGCTTTTGAGCATTTCATCATTTCAGAGGGTTATACAAAAATTCCGAGTCACAAGTTGACTCACAATTTCTTCCAGCCCATATTTATTCCTTTAAGAGATCTCATTAATTCTTGATTTGATCATTAAACTCGGAACAACATCAAATATTGGATTATTACGACAAAACTTTCTCTATATCCATTCAAGACATAGGACATGATAGTGCAATCCTAGAAAGTGATTTAGGTCAAGTTGTAACCTTTCTGACTTTTTAGCTTACCTGAAGTCTACATCTTTGGAAACCCTTTTAAGCCTGTAATGAAAACCTTTCTTATTAATTTACCGAATACCCAATCCAGTTTAAGAAGTATGACTCGTGACCCTACTTCTGAGAATGATAAGAGTAATTGGTATGAGTGCACCATGAAAGATAGAAATCGAGAAAATAAAGAAAAACCAATTGGGTTCAAGCTAAAAAGAAAATATGGAAAGCTGATAAACAATTGAGCAATCTCAAAAAGATCGAAAAAATAGAAAAATGAAAGAAGGAAAAGAAAAGGAAACTGGTGTTACACCCTCAGGAAAAATATCGAGATATCCTCTCAGAACTTTGAATCCCTGTATCCCCTTCTTTTTCTAAACCTATCACAAGCCTCAATACAACCTATTAAAAGTCTTACTTGATTCTAGGTTAGCAAAATCATAGAATGTGGAGAATGGAGAAAGAGAAACTATAGAGTTTGATCTGACGATCCCGAGTGACATGATATTCCTATCATGAGATCTTCTAATTTTCTAATGTCCTCCTTTCTAGACAATATATGTGAGATATTTGTCTGTTTTCATCAACATATCTCCTCACATATAACTCCAGAGAAAAGAAAAAAAAACAATTTCTAAGTGATTCGCTTCTGAGTGATTTACCAGTGAGAATTGAGGTTAAGACATACAATCTTGGAGGTGATTTGAAAGTCTCTACTGCCAAATAATAATGATGTTGAGCGCACACACATGCTGAGTCTAATTTTCCTTTGTGTTGAGAGTCCATCTGTATTCTTAGTGCAATTCACTTACTAAGTTCTAACTTGTAAATATTTTTCCATCATTGAAATAATTGGATAAAAATAAGTTCCCTGAGTAGGCAAGAAACAATATGTAGCATGTGCCTAGCTCTTTTAAGCTCTATTTTTCACACTTATTGCCAAAGACTGACAATATGATGTTTGGAGGTGGTGATATTCGCTTAAAAGTGCTTATTTTCACTATTATCTTTTGAGGCGATGTCAAAGTCTACTACGTAAACTTTAAATTTTACAAACTTTTCTACTTAAGGGTTCCCTCCATTGCATAACACACATTTTTGGTAAAAATTGTACATTTGCATGAATTTTAACATGTTTCTGAAAGTCTAGATTCAAAGTTGTTTTTATGAACTCTCATTACGCGCTTTAATGTTTCAAGACCCCGGATTTGAAGAAATTCAGGAAACAGAAAGCCAAAAGCAATCATCGAAGCCCCATTATTAAAAGCTAAAGAACCAACAAGCTACATCATGTAGAGACGGGTCAAGCATGGGCTGAGCTAGTGACTGAAGAAAGCTAAAGAATCAAAGAATACATTTCTAAGAGAAAGGAACTTAATTGATAAATATTCCCTACAAGACAAAGAAAGAAACAAGTTTAATTGGCAAGGCTAGGGGAGATCAAGTTAGAGACTAGGGTTCAAACTTTTGCTTCTTTTTGTTTGTTTTTATTTTGTAATTTAAAACCCTAACCAATTTCCTCTCTAATTAATCATAGCCACCCATTCTTCTTTTATCCTAACCATCCATTTCAAATCCCTACTTTCCCTCTCTTACATAGAAACTCTAATCCCACAATATCTTCTCATATTTTCTTTCCCCATTTAGCTCTCCTTAAATTCTCCATTGTGTTAAAACTCTAATCTCTTTCTCTAAAAAATCCTAACCATCCATCTCTTCTCTATCACCAAACCCTATTCCTAGCCACCCATCTCTTTTTAAAAACCCTAACCCATTTTTCTAACCCTAATCTTTATAAAACCCTAGCTACCCTCTATAAATACTCACCACTCTCTCTCCCTTATAGATGGTTCCTTCCTCCCTAACTTCTCTTCTCACCTCCCTCTCTCTCACGCCCTACGCCTAGGGCTCTCACGTTCTCATCCCTACGCATAAGGAAAGAACTTCACTTATCACCCTATCTCCATCAACCACGATTTTTCTCACCCCATCCCATGTCATCCGGACGTCCCACCTTATCTCTGCACACGTTGGTGCAGGCCCTGGCTCTCGAATATCTCTTTCTCTCTTCTTGGAGGTTTGCAACTATGCTTAGTTCAAGCTTTCTTTGATTTTGGATGTACTCGCAATTATTTTTAGTTTAAAGTTTGTAGGTGACCTTTTAGTTTTAATTAATAAATCTTTTTTTTTTATTATTTCATGCTTCGATGCCTTTAATTATCTAGTTCATTTTATTTAATTTATTTAGAACTAGATAATTTTTCATACACAAAAAAAAAAAATGTTTTAAAAATATTATTCCATCATTCTCATCCTTCCACCATCTTTCACAATTTTTCTTTCTTTTTAGTTTCTTCTTTATACTAACCCTATAGTTCACGAGTGAGGATTCGACATCCGACACGATCCCTATACCATTCTCATGTGTTTGCAGGATTCGGATAAATTAAAGACTTCATAATAGCGTGTTTTCAAGCGACGGAAAATACTTATTATCAAAACCTCTAAAGATCTCCACAAGAATGGATCTTCATAGGCAGACAATGAAATCGGTGTATACTTTTCTTCTTCAAAAATAGGAGTTTCAAATGTGAGCAAAACAACCATCATCTAAATATTCATCAAAGATTGGCCGTGACTCCCAATCTACAACCTTTTCATTCGAAGAATTAAGATTCCGAGTTTGATTCCAAAACAATGGTTCAGTTACTGGCCATTTTTTACATTGAAAGTTGTTGATAGATCTTTGCTCTTATGCCTTCATCTTCATCACCATACAAGTCATAAATTGGTGCTCCATAGAATATGTCCCAAAGACTTTTTGTTTCCATCACGACTCCTCAAATGATATGGCATAAAAAATAAGTCTTCACTAAATCAATTTGTGAATCAAATGAATTGATTAGAATCATAATTCTACAAACCTCCCAATGAACGAACTTGCTCTGATACCAACTGATGCTGGGCGATTTAGAGGTGCTTTAATTTGAAGGAAACCACGAAAAAGTTAGTCGTTTTAAAGTGTTAAAACAACCAAACTCAGCAAGGTGAACTCCTCAACACCCAAATTCAGCAAGTTATCTCCCAAGAGAATAGCTACACTAAAAATAAGCTAATAAGCTTATAATATCATATATTCATTCAAAGAGAGTTGCTTCTCATTTCAATTCTTAAGTATATATTGAGAACAATGCTCCCACTTAGGAAACTACTACAAACCCACTATCATGGGAAAACATCAAACAACATTAATTAAACCCACTTACTATAACTAATATATGGAGAAACACTACTTATAGGAAAATACCATTTTCTACAACTAAACACTAGGTGGCATTATGAGGAGGTGGAAGGTCATTGACTTGCTAAATGGGTATATGGATTGGATTATATGGATAGTTAGAACATGGGTAATGGGGCATGGGTTATAGATAAATGGATCATGGACCTTGATATCATACTTCTCACACCCACATAACATAATATATCTCAAAATGTAGGCTCCCATATCTTGAGCTGCATCAGGTTATTGTTCGGTTACATGGTTTGCCAAAGGCCATAGTGTCTGATAGGGATGTAAAATTCATGAGTTATTTCTGGAAGATGCTTTGGAGCATGATGGGTACTAAACTTCAGTATTCATCTGCCTACCACCCACAGACAAATGGTCAAACTGAAATTGTTAATAGAAGTTTGGGAAACTTGTTACAATGTCTAGTTGGTGATCACATTAGGGCGTGGGATCTAGTGTTGCCTATAACTGAGTTTGCATATAATAATTTTGCCAATAGGACCTTAGGCATGAGTCCATTTGAGGTAGTGCATGGTTATAAACCTAGGACACCCATAGATCTCATCCCCATGTCAGCTACAAATAGGTCATCTAAGTCTGCAGACACATTTGCACATCATATTCATGAATTGCATGTTGAGATTAAGAAACAAATTATCATGAATAATGAAAAATATAAACTTGCTGCTGATTCACATCGTAATTACAAGGAATACCAGGTTGGTGAATTTGTGATGATTCGGGATAGGCCTGAACGATTCCCGCAAGGTGTTGCAAAAAAATTACAAACCCGCAGTGTTGGTCAATTCAAGGTATTGAAGCGTGTTGGTTCCAATGCGTATATTCTAGACCTTCCACCAGACATGGGTTTTAGTCAAATTATCAATGTAGAGGATCTTGTACCTTTTCGAGGTCCAACAGTCCCACCTTCGAACCAGGGAAGGTCCAAGCGACCCCCAAGCAAGAAAGATAGTAACTCCAAATACCCAAAACAAAAGGACAATGTAAAAGGAGGTGATCCACTAATTCCTCCTGTACAAGGCACATAAAGAACCGGTTTGTCATCTTCCAACCTCTATTCTATAAATGATCACATGTGAAGATCTTATCCAAAGAGGCCGACCAAAGAAAGAAACATACCTTTGAAGGAACTTCCAGGTTCCACATAGCCTGATAAGGAAATGAAGACATAGGGGAAGACAACAAAGCCTGAACAAAAGATCTCACTGAAAACTGATCCCTACAAGTAGAGTGATGCGGACATCCATCAGTCCAAGGAATTTTAGGTTTACCAAAGGAGAAAGAAGAAGAAGAAGACCCCCATGTCACTTTGGATAGATGACTTGGGGTATTGAAGACCTCATAGGTGTACATATGGGCTGATTTAGCAGGTTCTATTTAGTTAGGAAAAGCCCAATGGGCTGATTTAGCAGGCTCTATTTAGTTAGGAAAAGTCCAATGGGCTAGATTAGTATTTAGGAGAGTTATTTTATTAGTTATGTCATTAGTTTGAGCTATTATAGTCTTTTTATTATGTTTTAGTTATTTCAGTCTTTTAACAATTAGGGTTTCACCTATTTAAAGCCCCTTTTTGTTGTAAACTTTTTTGTCAATAAATGATAATCAAATAATAGAGTGCTTTGGAGTATTCTCCTGTCATAGGATTTGGTGTGATGCCATGGGAGTGATTCCCTAAAGCTCTAAGATATACTTTTGATCTTTTTCTATTGTTCTCTTGATTTTCTATTGTTCCCCTTGAAACCCTAACATTCCCAAACCCTAGAATCCCTTTTCCCAATTGAATTCGTCAAACCCAATGTTACCTAGGCACGTGGTATGGGTGCCAAGTATGCACGTATCTTAAAGGTGTTCGGCATGGCAATCTCCGAAAATCCCAATACAGCGGCACTGATGTATAGATTTTTGAAAATTATTATTATATATATGAATATATTTTAACTGAAAAATATAGAAAAAATAATAAGAATAGAGAGGGACCACTTGTCCCCATTTTTTTCCAAAGTATATACCAAAGTTCTAAAAAGAGAGACGAACATATTGATCGTTGTTGGTGCCACCTCTCTCCTAGTAAGTTTTCATCTATGTTGCCGAAAAGGCTACACAACTTTACAAAAAGTTCCTAAATCTAAATGTATATATTGTATTTTTTTTTTAATGGCACGACATACTTGAAGTGCTACATGCCTAACCATAATGCTGACATCGCCATGGCACGGTGTAAGCGTGTACCAAGGAGAGTCGTGTCGTGCCACGAAGTGTCGTGTCGTGTCGTGTCAAGGTGTCGGTATAGCAAAATTTGGAAAAATTGAAGTGCCTAGGTAACACTAGTCAAACCCTAGCCCCCCAATCTTGCTACCAGCCCCCCTGCAGTATCCCCTTGCACTGCCGCACCCCTACAGCCTGTCCTATTGCTGCTGCACTCTCTCCTCTACAGTTTCTTTGCTGTCCAGGCTGCTGCAACTTCTGTAGGACCCCCCTGTGCTGCCGCAAGAATCTGCAGGTTTTCCCTTGCAGCCCAGGGCTTCTGCACCCATTTCCTTGCTGCTGCAAGCACCTACAGACCTTAAGATTGCTGTTACAGCCTACCCCCTGCCTGTCCCTGCAACTACAGCCTATCCCAAGCTTCCCATAATCCTTCTACAGGCCCATACTTAACCCAATTGCAGATTCAGCAGTCCTACAATTTCAGAACTTCAAAATACTCAATTCACAAAACCCTAAACACTAAAATCCTGAAACCCTAATCTTATACAGCCCTTTTGAAACCTTAGATAAGGTTAGAAACTCTACATTGAATTAAGAGCTACTTCCTAAGCTTGTAGAATTATAGAATTTGGGGCATTTAAAGGTTTTTTTGTCGAGACAACTAAGCGACTTGAGGCGACAAACCCCATGGACGCTTGAGGCAGTAGTCTGAGGCGCCTGAGGTGTCGCCTTCTGAACTCTTTGCAACTGAAATCCCCCTCCCCTCCCCTCCCCCACCCAAATATGAGATCTATGTATGCTACATTTCCTTGAATAAAGGGCTCTGTAATTCATATAAGTTGCAAAATCTCAATTGTCAAGATGCACTCTAATAGAATCATTCTTAAAGACAATTTTATGAATAAGAAAAAGGGATTTAAAGCGTTGGGAATAAAAAAATAGAACAAAAAAAGTCTACAATGACTATCGAAAAGAGGGGAGGGGAGAGGGACTATGGAGAATAAAAAATAACAAAAAAAAATCCATAATGAGTCAATGACAGCTAAAGAAGAGAGAGAGAGAAAGGACTTAATAAAAATATAAAAAATAATCTGACATCAAATGTGACCGCCGAACAAGGGATAGAGAGAGAAGAGGAAGAGAAAGGGAGAGGTCGTACCTCTTACTCTTCTTTCTTCTTTGTTTCTTCTTCTTCAAGATTATACTAGTGAAAGATAATAAAAATTATATTATAAGTAAAATATATATAATTATGGGGGTTGCACTTATTTAAATTATTAAAAACTCCTTTAAAGATTGGTTTATGAGAGCTTAGGGGGCATAGAGGGAATTTGGGGCATTTAAAGGTTTTTTTGTTAATGGCCCTCCTGAGCACAACTATGTCTTGGTCGCCTATGCAATACCTTTAACAACCATGAAAAAACTAGGGAGGACCATATGGCCACCCACAAACAGAAAGAGAGAGAGAGACCAATTGGTCCACCCATTGAACAAAAGAGAGGACAAGTTAACATGAGAGAAATATATTTGACTCGTCTCTTCTTTCTTTTTCGCATCTACAAACCCCTTTTTTGTTGGATATAAAAACTCGAATATATTATATGGTAAAAGATATGAGGATTATATAAAATAACATGTTTTTTGTTGACCAAACTATCATATTCAAATAAAATAATTTTTTATACCTTTAAGCAATAATAATATTACGTATCCTAAGCCCAGCAGAGCGCCAAGTCGCTTAGGCGGCCACCTAAGACGTCGCCTTTAACAACTATGTTTGTTACTATGATGAAGAGAAAAGGCAAGAGGAGGTCACCTTGTCTTAGACCTCTAGAGCTATTAAATAGCCATGTAGGAGATCCGTTCACGAGGACCGAGACTGAATCATAACATGTTTTCATCCATTTTTGTCATCGAATTCCAAACCTCATTCTATGCATCAAGTAGTCTAGGAAGTCCCAATTGACATGATTGAAAGCTTTTCTAGGTCAACTATGCATAGTAACCATAGTGAGTTTGAACGAATCCTCTCGTCTCCACACTCATTGGAAATAAGAATGTCATCTAAGATTTGCCTGCCTCCTATGAAAGCTCCTTGTAAGGCGAAGATGATAGAACTCATGACGGTAGTCTGGTTGTTAGGACCTTTGCTAGGATTTTGTATGCAATACCCACCATGCTAATGGCCCGAAAGTTTTTAAGGCAATGGGCATCGACCGACTTGGGGATAAATGCAATGAAAGAGCAATTCAACACACTGTAAAAGTACCTGGCTCGTGGAATTCTCGCACCCATTTCACAAAGTCTGGGCCAATTATGTCCCAACAAGTTTTGAAGAATTTTATGGAGAATCCATTGGGGGTTGGGGCTTCACCCTTTGTAACGCTTTTTATAGCATTGAGTATGTCTCTTCGAAGGGTTCTTCAAGGACTTCTCTCTGGTTATTAGAGAGACCAATGAAATTGAGATCATCCAATTCTGGCCTAAAGTGGTATATCCAAATTTGTATCCGATTACATATCTAGCTATAATTAATTTATCCTTCTTTATATGAAAAATTACAATTTAATAAGTCTTGGAATTACTTAAGAAACACATATTAATAAGGGTATTTGAACCTTATGACATATATATAATTGTCCATTGTTTATCGAATCAGAAATCAATATTCATATCCGATTAAAAATGTATTATAAAAGTACTATTCGAATTCACTCTGTCGTATTCCTATTTGGATAAACATCCCATCAAACGAATTTGGATATAAATCGAATACGGATAATATATGACACCCCTAACTTTATAAATCTACTTTTTTATGACATATTTCAAGTTTTTACTTTTAAAAAATAACTTTCTAGCTTTACTTTTATAGCCACAATTATTGAGGCTGTGTTGGTGGACTTCGGTAGACATTGACTGAAGTCCAGTAGTGTAGAGACCTGTATTCTTGATATTTGTGTCATGCATTTAATGCCTTGAACCTTGATGAGTTTAAGTTAAATTAAAAATTGATAAATACAGGAATTTCAGAAATTATAAGAAGTGTGGTTTTAGTAAAAACATAAATTGACGAATTTTGAAATGATTTCTCCCGGATATGGATGTTTATGAGCTAAATAAACATATGTGATTTAATGGAATTTTATTATTACATTTAGAGAGGTTTAATTGACTATCAAAAATTTTACGACAGACAGGATTTTCCATTTTTAGCCTAAAACTGGAAAATGAGATTTTGATTTACTAGGAATTTGATTTTCTAAGTATTTTTATTGAATCCAAATGGAGATACTTCTTTATTTTAATTTAAAACTTAAAGTTAATGAGATGAAATGAAAAGTTAAATGAAATGAAAAGTAAATAAAATTAAAAACATTTACTTAAATGTTTTAAAACTTCGATGTTTTAAAGGAAAATAAGTGTGTTGTTGGCTGGTGCTGAAGAAAAAAGGGTGTTGTTGATGCTTGTTATAGAGGAAACAGTACTACAGAGAAAATCAAGGCTGAGGGTTCGAACGACCTCAATAATGTTCGAACGGTCACTAAGTCAATTCAAACGATTTGCAACAGAGTTGGAAAAAAAGAGGTTCTCCAAGAGTGTAACGGTTTATGACTCTAAACCCTATATATAGTCAGTATCTCGTGGGTTTAGGATTTCCTAACCATTCTAAGAGCTTTAAACATCTAGAGAGAGAAAAACCTAGGGTTTGCAAGGGCTTTTACTTAAAGGAGAAAAGCCTTGGAGATCAAGATCAAGGGCTATTCACAAGCTTGTGATCGTAGGGAAGCAATCAAGAAAGGTAGATATACTATCCTATGCTGATTATATTATGATCATTGATGTTAATAAGGAAAAGTAAGATAAGTTTTGAAGTAAGAGCAAGATTAAGTATGATCTTCATCGTATGCAAGTTTTACCACGATAATAATTGTATGATGAGATTTTGATTATGATCCATGTATGTATGATTAAATATGGAGGAAGGGATTTAATTCTGGAGTATGTATGATTGAATATGGAGAAGGGATGCTTTCCGAGCTTGATTCAATGATCTATGGTTTTGATGCAAGGTTTTGATGCATGTGCAAACAGGGATTTTAAGGCTATTATTTGAATGTAGGACTATTTGAATTAATGTATGATGAATGATGCCATGATGTTATTTTATGAACCATGATTATGCATGTTCAATTCACCAACCTTGAGAAGTATAAGCCATGATGAATGATGGTCAATGCATGATGTTTGTTTCGCATGTTGTGACTTGTGATATATGTTTGGGTAAACAAGCCTTGAATTATGGTATTGTTGTTTAGGACTTTTATCATAGTGATATGGGTCGCTATAATTGATTTCTGATAGCTCTTGACTAATAATCTGAGGTATAATTTATCCGTGGGTATATCACATTTTACTACAAGTATGATTGCATGATTGTGTTTCGCACTACCCTAGTGCTAACAATATAAGATCATAGCATGAGTGCCCAAGTGAATCAGAAGTAAACTCGTGCGCACCGAAGAAAGTGTTGAGGATTGGTACCTCGGTAAGTAATGTGTAGTAATCTCTTCACATATATAGTGATGAGTTATATTAAGTTATTGCACAATGTATGTAAGTTGACGTCACTCACGAGAAAAGTAAGCAAAAGTCAAATTTGTAAAGAAAAGATGTTTTCGCACTCTGCTTTATGTATGTATCAATGTTCTATTAAACGATGATATGTGTTGTATTAATGTTTAGGATATTATTAGTTAGGAGTTCATATCCGTTGAGCGATTCATTGCTCAATCGAATTTTGATTGTTGGCTGGTTCAAAGTTCGAGGTTGCAATTGAGCCTTGGATCGAGAAAGAGTATAAAGAGGAACAAGAAGGTGACTATCCCGAAGTGGATAGGGATTTTGATCGATATCCCTAGTATTGATTTCAATTGTTAGACTTTTATTTTAATGTTTAAGGGATTTTTGTAACCAGATTTTATTATGGATGATGTTTAGATTAAATTGAGAGTTGAGAATCATGATGGATAATTCGGATAATTTATATTTCAATTTTAATTATGGATTTTAAATTCAATTGATATATTAATTGAAGAAATTTTTCGATTCATATTTTAGTATGCATTAAATGCTTCTAAGATTATTGCAAGATAAGTGAGTCACGTGCCAAGGTTCCACTTTATCATAGGTGGGATTTTGGGGCACAACAAGTAGTTTTGTAACTAAGTACGTATGATTTTGACCAACACAAAATGAATCAATCAAAATTAACCAAAATTCTACGAAATATATCAGGAAGTCGTCTACAATTTATGATTGGAGCTCTGTTTCAGCTGCCACCAAAGTCAACATTTCCACCAAAGTTTACCAAAATGTGTTGATTTTGTAAACCACACAAGTAGGTTTCATGTCAATACCTATAGAAAGGAAGAGTCCCGTAGGAAACAATAGGAAATGTGTCGAAAAATATTGTAATTTTGATATCGCAAGTAGATTTCGTGTCGGTGTCGGTACCCAAAGAAACAGAAGTGTTTCGTCGAAAACATTAAGAAACGTGTCGATGTTTTGAACTATGCTCGCTAGGCCTCCAAATGAAGAGTTGTCACATACCTCTTTTACAAGACTCTTGAAGTTTGGGTGGTGCAGCCACATATTTTCAAATTTGAAGGTTTTGGGTCGCCCGCGCTGCTACTTGTGTCTAATAGTAGAGGTAGGTGGTCGGAGGCAGGTCAGTGTAGGGCTGCCAGGAGAACCTTTGAGAAATTGTCTTCCCAACTGCCACAGAATAGGAATCTGTCTAACCTACTCAGACTAGGTTGGTCTGAAGATTTGACCAAGTGAAATTCACTCCTTTTAAAGGGCAATCTATGAGGTGATGTCGGGAGACGAAATCCTCAAAGGAATGCAGATTGGGCATCCTCCTAATTTTTCATGAGTGTCACAGAAGTTGAAATCACCACCGATGCACCATGGTTGGCTCCATCGACCAGCCATATCCTCCAACTCTAGCTAGAAGTCCATTTCTTTGGCTTGAGCCACGGGGATGTAGACGCAAAAGAAGACCCAAAAGAATCCATCGGTGTGGGAACGGAACAGAACAAAATGGAGAGAGAGTAGATGACTACTCTGGGTCTAAGACATCTAGATGTTCCTTATCCCATACCGCAAGGATGCCTCCAGAGGCCCCGATGGATGGGATTGCCAACCATTCTTGACAAGACACCCCCCCAAAGGACTTGACTATGTCAGAAAACATTGACTTAATTTTCGTTTTCATGCACGCATAGGATTGAGGGTTTCTTAGTTTGGACAAGGTGTTTGATTGTTAATCTTTTGGCCAAAGATCCTAGACCTCTAATGGTCTAGGAAAGAATTCTTAGCAACATTGGGTAACTTGGGCATCTCTTCTCCTAAGTTTGAATCTATACGAGGAATAGCAATCCGAAGGCCAGTAGTATCGGATTGTAGATTCCATTTTCTTTAGTTCACTAGACAATCTACACTTTGCTTTCAGTTTGCACAATCGGATTGCAATTGGGCCGAGCGGACAGGCAAGATTGTCTAGGTTCAAGAGTAGAGTCCTAACTTCCTCGTCCAGGTCATCAGAGGACAGCCCTAAGAACTTCCCAAATTCTAATTTTTTTTCCCTAACACATTCAGAAATTGCTAGTGGGGTGCAGTGAGTATCCTTAGTTGGGAGGTATGATTGAAATTCCTCAAACATAAGGAAAGGTGGATCTAAATTAGACACTAATGTAGATCTGTGAGAGTTATCAATGAGATCCAAAATCAGGTTTTCACCTAACCTTCCCAGGCCTGATGTCGAACTCCAATCTATCTGTGGTATATCTGTTTCCTTAGAAAGTATACCTTGGACCTGAAGAGTACCACAAGCAAAAAAACCGTATGGTCTACTATCCACCTTATTCAGACTAAGTATTGAATAAGGGAGGTAAAAGGCAGAGACGGTTGGAACCTGAGAGAGGAGGGGTTGAAACACACCCCAACTGGTTATCCTTACTTATCATGGATAGGAGCCTTAGGTTTAGAGGGTTGTTAATTTCGCAATAGTGAGCCAACTGGATCTTTTCGTGTGCTCCTGTCATAGCTTCCTCAAACAAATAGAGCTCAGGATTGGGGTGGTTTGGGGAACTGGGGAGGTGGTGAGACTTGGTGTTGATTGTATCATGAGGATAGATGGTGTCTGATCAAGGTCTTTAGAGATTGATCTCTACGCTAATGGAGGATGGAGGAGGCCTGCATAGAGGGTGAAGGATGTTTGGCCTTTGACGACGCTGATGATGAGGCTTGTAGGCATATATTGATCCCGAATTCGCTTTGGTTGAGCAGTACCTACACAAAATCCTGCGGTAGAACGGAGTGAGCTGACGGGGGTAATAAATTTTTGTTAGGGGATTCTTAATACTAGTGAGGAGAAGAGAATTTGCTAGGGAGAGGGGATGGAGACTAAGGTACTGAGATGAGGTTTTGCTGTGGGACTTCGAAAATACGATCCCTGTGATGGGGATGTCATCTCTTGTGAAGGGGAAATCGTGGAGCAGGTTATGTAGAATATTATCTTTCATCTGTGTAATTCTATGCTACACCCTGTTACATTGTAGCATAGGGATATATCCATCTTTGGTAGCCTATTATGGCATACATTTAATTAGGGGAAACCCTACCTAATACCTATAAATAGATTGAAAGAGAGAGAGAGAGAGAAACATTAAGTTCTCTCTGCTTTTCATCTCTCTTCTTCCTCCTCCTTTAAACCCTAGATACAAACCCTAATACCTAACCCGAAGGAGTTCAACTTGGTATCAGAGTGATCTAAAGCACAACAGAAGCGCGAGAAGAACCAACCCGTCAGCAATTGTCGGCGTCAATAGCCATATAGCTGACGTCATGATGATGTCATCAAGGTAAAAAAAAAAAAAAAAATCGGTTTTTTTCAACTTAGATCTGGTAGATTTGCTATTTAGAAGAATTATGGTGATTTTTTTGGAATTTTTTGAAGATCAAAAGTGTGTTTTTTGAGAACTTTTAGTGAAAAATTCAAAAAAATACCTTTTCAAACCAGTTCAAAATACTCTTTATTGAGGGGATTTTACTTGGGCAAATTGGTAGTGGTTGGTCCCCCTCAAAATTCCGGACCTTTTGGAACAAGTTTCATGGCTATCAGAATCTCGCCGGATCTCTGGCGACGACTTTTCTAACTGAATTTTTCTGACAAGGTGCTGTTTGGGGCTGTTTTTAACTATTTTTGCATTATAATTGCTATGGATGTTTGGGATGTTTGTGAATGGGTTGTGATGCTTTTCGGATTCCCTCAAGGTGTTTGAGGAGGTGTTTGCATGTTTTTGAGATGTTTTTTGGTCGTTGGACCATTGGTGGCTGCTAATTGGGTTGTAAAGCCCTCAAGAACATTGATATTAGGTTGTTAAGGGACTTGATTTGTGCAAATCAATTCTTAGTTGAAGAAATATGGACAATTCGGAAATTAATGATCCCCTAATCGATGATAGTTCCTTGAATGCGGGGCATAGCGACTCCTGAGGTCCAATTTCAACTGATAGTTAATTGCCTTTAAGGCATGGAGACTCCCCTAGCCTTCATATCACTACCGTGAAGTTGAACGGTAACAATTAGCTTGCATGATCACAGTCGGCCAAGTTGTTCATAACAAGGAAGGGTAAGATGGAGTACTTGACAGGCGAGAGTCCAATGCCACCCACTACCGACCCTACTTTCAGGAAAATGGCAAGCTGAGAACGCCATAGTTATGTCAAGGCTTCTTCATTCCATGCTTCCAAATCTTAGCAATGGGTATATTCTTCTCTCCGCAAACTAGGAGATATAGGACGCCGTGACGCATACTTACTCTGAGGGGGGCACACATGTTAGAGCTTATGAGTTGTGCCAGTGTATTGGGCAATTGAGACAAGGTGGGCCACGTATTACTCTACTCTCTGTCGTCTGTAGGAAGAGTTTGATATGTTTCATCTGTATAAGACAAAGTACAGTGAGGATGTCGTAAAGTATAAAAAGTATGTTGAAGACCACCGAGTCTATGAGTTATTGGCTGGTCTCAACCCTGAGTATGAGCAACTCATGATCCAGATTTTGTGAAAGGAGCCATTCCCTTCCCTCACCGAGGCCTATTCTATTCTCCATAGGGAGGAGCGTCGCCAACATAGTATGCAGCCCTCTTCTCTAGAGCGATCTGCTTTTTCTTCATGGTCACAGTGCGGAGGTCGTGATAGTGGTCGGGGCAGCCAAGGAGGTGGTAGGTCAGGGACCACCGGTGATGAAAGAGACAAGCTAAAGTGTGATCACTGTGGTCGCACTCGACACACCAGAGAGACTTGTTGGGACCTCCATGGTCACCCCCAACAAAGAGGTGGAGGTCGTAGTGGTCGCAGTGGTGGCCGTGGTGGAGGACCTGGCTATAGCGCTCACCCAGTTGCCTCTGATCCAGCTCCAGCTCTTATATCTGGGGCATCATCCTCTTCTGACAACTTTAGCCTCTCCTGTGATGAGATAGAGGCATTCAGACGCTTTATGTGTCAGTTGAGATGTCGGGTACAGCTTTCACATCCTCATTTGCTCACTCAGATACATCAGTTTCAGCTTTCAGTGCATCTGTCTCCATATTTACTCGCCCATGGATTATTGATTCAGGGGCCTCGAAAGTCGAATCACATGACTAGTATGTCGTCTTTGTTTACCTCCTATCGTATTTGTTCTGGTAAGGACAAAGTTAGAATTGCTGATGAGTCGTATTCCTCTATTGCTAGTAAGGGTAGCATCACGCCTATCCCATTTATGCCTTTATCATTTGTTCTTCATATTCCTAATGTTGCTTTAAATCTCTTGTCTGTGAGTTACTTAACCAAATCTTTGAATTGTAGTGTCACCTTTTTCCATTCTCACTATTGATTTCAGGACTTGGAGATAAGGCGGACGATTGGTAGAGGCTATAAGGAGAGGGGATTGTACTTGTTGGATAGTTCTTCCAGGATGGCTTCTCCTATCCAGCAGATTCCTGTTAGGCCAGTAGTAGTAGTGATAACAACATTATACAGTTGTTGCAGTGGCATAGACGTCTAGGTCACCCACTTTCTTTATGTTAAAAGGCTTTTCCCACACTATTTTCATTTTGTTTTTATGTCTGAACTTCAGTGTGAAACTTGTGAATTTGCTAAAAAATGTCGATCTTCATATCCTACTCATGGTAATAGAAGCAATTCACCATTTCCCTTGTTCATTCGGATGTGTGGGGCCTTAACCCTATTACTTTCACTCGTGGTTTTCGTTGCTTTGTTACATTTGTTGATGATTTCTCTAGAGTAATGTGGATTTACTACTTAAAGCAGAAGAGTGATGTTTCCTCTATTTTTCAGTCTTTTCAAAAAATAATTACCACCCAATTTAATAGTAAGTTAAAAATTCTTCCTTCCGATAATGGTGATGAGTATTTGTCTACTACTCTCTCCTCCTATTTCAGTGATCACAGAATTATCCACCAGACTATGTGTGTTGGTACTCCCCAGCAAAATGGGGTTGTTGAGAAGAACCGTCATCTGTTGGAAATCACTCGTGCTCTTTTGTTTAGCATGCTCAATAAGACCCATCCCTTTTAGGCTTGAACAGGACTGGCTGAAGGAACCAGACTGCTAAGACTTTATTCAGGAGGTCTGGCTAGGACTGGGGGATATGGAAGATCAAAGACGGAACCAAAAACTCCGACTGAAAATCAAATGGGCTAGGCAAAAGTCCTGGCTGAAATCGGCAGAAAATGATGGAATCAAAAGTGGCAGGATTAGCAGCAGCAGCTACAATCTGGGGAAATGATGGACCAAAAATGTTCCATAAAAGTTTTTGGTCTGATGCCCTTCAGACTGCTTCCTATCTTATGAATCGCATGTCTTCTAGGATTTTGGGTTTTAAGAGTCCTATTGATGTTCTGGCTCCATCTCCCTCCTTGTTTCCTCCTCCTCCCAAGATCTTTGATTGTACATGTTTTGTTCATGTTGACAAATGAGAGCATACCAAACTTGATCCTAAGGCAATCAAATACTTAATTTTGGGTTATGTTCCTAGCCAGAAAGGGTATAAGTGTTATCATCCCTCTTCCAGGAGGTGCCTCGTTTCTATGGATGTTACTTTCTTTGAATCCATCCCCTTTTATTCCGCGACGGAGACTTCTCTTCAGAGGGAGACCAATGGTGTTGAAGAAATGTCTCATTCTCCTTTACTAGTCCAGATTGATCCAGTGGACTTCCCTGTGACTAGTAGTGAAAGAAGAAATGAAAATAGAAGTGGGAAAAGTGATGAAATTGGAAAAGGAGGGAACAAAGGAAGGTGCAGGTTTTTGAGCGGAATCCAAATCGTGGGATTTGGATGAAGGATACTAATGAAGAAGACCCTGATATGCCCTACCATGAATCCTCCTCAGATCTAGGTAATACTCATACCTCTATTGTTGATTCTAACCTTCTTATTGCTCATAGAAAAGGTGTTCGTTCTTGCACACAACATCTTATTTCTAACTTTATATCATATGGTTCATTGTCTCCTTCGTATCACACCTTTGCCATGGTCTTGTCTTTAATGTCTATTCCTCGCAGTGTTGCAGATGCTCTTTCTAAGTCAAAATGGAAAGAAGCAATGGAAGCCAAGATGCAAGCTCTGGAAAAGAATAAGGCATGAGACATGGTTGATTTACCAAGAGGGAAAGTTCCTGTGGGATGCAAATGGGTGTTCATTGTGAAGCATAAGTCTGATGGGTCAGTGGAAAGGTACAAAGTCAGGCTCGTTGCAAAAGGGTACACACAGACATAGCATAGACTACGAGGAGACGTTTGCACCAATAGCAAAGATGAACTCGGTAAGGGTTCTCTTATCTCTTGCATCCAACCTGGATTGGCCACTTATGCAGTTCGATGTGAAGAATGTTTTTCTCCATGGTGACTTGGAAGAAGAAGTGTACATGAGACCTCCTGGGCTCAAGTGCCCTGAAGCTGAAGGGAAGGTATGTAGATTGAAGAAGGACTTGTACGGGCTCAAACAGTCTCCTAGGGCTTGGTTTGAAAATTTTCGTCACGCTATGATTAAAAATGGCTACAAACAAAGCCAAGCTTACCATATTTTGTTTACCAAGCACAATGATAAGAAGGTAGTCCTTATTGTTTATGTAGATGACATTGTGTTAACTGGAGATGATAAGGAGGAAATGCAGAACTTAAAGGGCTTATGTAGAGCCCCGAATCCTTGCTCATGTCAATACTATGCCCATGAAGGGTATTTTGGTCAAAAAAATAAATTATAGCTCTTGATCATCATTAATAAAATGTTTTGATGAGTTTTAACCTTGAAAGCATTTCTTAGAAGGTTTAAAATGTGTAAAAGCTTAAGTTGGTGAAGCCTAGTTAGAAGAAATGCATAAACAGAGGAAGTTCTGGAATTTTCGTTCAAACGAAACCACTAAATTCAATTAAGTTGTCAATTTCAGCAGCCATTTCCGTTTGAAAAGCTGAATTTTCATTCGAACAACCCTTCCAAAACCAATTTTTAGGGTTTTACACTCTAGGACTATAAATAGGACTTCATTTCCGAGGTTTAAGGGATTCTAAGAGATTTTTACCTAATTTGGCTAAGGAGAAGAGAAAACCTTAGGTTTTCAAAGGAAAAGCTTGGGGGGGAGAAGATCTAGCTTGGAAACTTCAAGAAAATCTTAAAAATCAACATCAAGCCTTCTTGGGAGCATTTTGGAACGAAGGGAATGATCCCAAAGGTCAATATCCTATCTAATCTAGCCTCATTTACTGTTTTACATGCTTAAGTAAGAATGTCTATGGATTTTCCAAGAAATCTACATGAATATGCATGGATTAATGAATTTGAGCATGAAATGAAATACATATCCTCTCTAATCTATTTCTAGTGATGGTTTTGTATGATTGAACACTAATGGTGTGGGATTGGTAGATTTAAATGCTATATGTGGTATCCATTAAATGACATTTGGGGAAATCAGTGTTTTAAAACCCGAAAACTCGACTCGACTTGGAAACTTGCTGAGTAGGGTCAGCTCGGAAACTCGGGCAAAACTCGTCCAAGTAATGACACTTAAAACTCGGACATATATAATATTTTTTCTAATAATATATATGGTATAGATTCAAAATTAATGATAAACCATGCCTAAAATAAGATATATAATTCAATACATACTAAACATCCCCCTTTTGTTTGGTATTTATACTTAAAAGTGAGTGAGGTGTGTTAAAAAAAAGAAAAAAAACATAATTTAGTCAATCGGATAGGCATTTTACTCGATTTTTAGTTTTTTTTTAAAAAGTGCAAAAACTCGGGCGAGTCGGGGCGAGTTTCTGTCAAAACCGAGTTTTTGTTGAAACTTGACTCGAAACTTGGCCGAGCCGAGTCGACTCGGCGAGTTTTAAAACTATGGGGGAAATGAGTGATTCAATATTTGAAAAAGGGATGTTATTGGGGTTTTATGAGTATTGTAGGGTTTGATACTTCTTCTACATGGATAAAATATGTGCTAAATGGTTGGTATGTATGAAATGGAGTATAGGAATTCATTATTGAGAGATTATGATGAATTATGATAGTTGTGATGTCGTGAAATGAAAAATGGTGTTAGTGTTGAAGGTAGGGAACCTTGTGAATGAATGTGATGATGTGTGTGGAAGTGCGTATGGTTATTGTGGTTCATGTTATGGAAATACGAAATTATGATAATATGTTAACAGTGATTGTCATGATAAATTATGTCTATCTATTCAGTATGGTGATCAGTATTCGGGTAGGCCAACACTTGGAAGAAATTCTCCATGTCGGGAATTCTCTAACCAGGGAGAAGTAACCTGGTGGAGTTTCTTGGCGGAAGATCGGAATCTAAAAAGTTGACCGAGCTCGAATGTCAATTACGACACTCAAGCACAAGTGCACATGTGTGGTAGTCACAAGTATCACGGGTATACAAGCATGTCATGAACATCACATGGGCACTGAAATACAAGTACAAGCACACTGAGCCATGAAATACAAGGGCAAGAATAAAAATAAGTGCATGCATTACAAGTCCAAGAATACAAGTGCATGAATTCCAAGTCCAAGAATACAAGTGCATGAATTCCGAGTCAAGAATACAAGTACATGAATTACAAGGAGCACCGGGAAACTGTGTATGCTCTTCATGGATATGATTTCAAGTCTTGGATAATGCATCATGGGCATTGGGTCAACAAGAGCATCTAGAGGCTTATGCTACTATCGATGCACCTCTATGTATATGACCAAAGACCTAAAACACTATTCAATGAGAAACAAGCATGCATGACATTCATTGCACAAGTTCATGTGTCACACAAGTACACGAGTCAAGGTGATGATGTGTTATACTTGCATGATTTTTGCACACTCTGATTGTATTACTGTCATATGATACTATTATTGATTATATTACCGTTATATGATATTGTCAGATTATATAATTGCTGCATGAACTGATATTGAACATGTGCATGTGGTATTGTCATTGTTAGTTAGATTGGATATCCGCTAAGTGTTTTCAATACTCAGTCGACCTATTATTGTCGTCAGGTTTAGCGCAAGAGCAGGCAGCCGCCCCTTGGGTCGAAGAGGATTACCAAGAAGAGGGAGAAGCAAGTGATCCATTCGAGGATGGTGTAAGGGACTTGGATAGTTATCCTTTCAATTAGTCCTTGTTTCAGTTTTTATGAGAGAAATTGTAATAAACTATTATACTTTTGTGGATGTTGCTTTAGACTGAGTTTGGTGAGGATCATGGTGGTTGATCCAGATTTTAAACTATGTTCATATTAGTGTAATGGTACGCAGGATGGTTTGTTTATATCTGGGAGAGAAATTTTATAGTTGCTACTTTGGGAGAAATGTTACCCTATTGTTGCCTTTTTCTATTGAAATTAAGCAGGGACAAGTAATGTAGCGGGCCCAAAGTCCCATTATAACCAAGGTGGGGTTTTGGGGTCGTTACAACTTACTTGCAAATGAATTTGAAATCAAAGATCTTGACCAGTTGAGGTATTTCTTGAGTATTGAAGTTGCCAGGTTTATGAAAGGTATCTTTATATCGCAGCGCAAATATGTCCTTGACCTACTACATGAGACTAGTATGATGGGTTGTAACCTAGTGATACTTTCATTGACCCCAACCATAAGCTTGGTAAAGCCACTGGTGAGAAGCTTGTAGAAGCAGGGAGATATCAAAGACTTGTAAGAAGATTGATATATCTCTCAATCACGCATTCTGATACTGCGTATGTGGTTAGCGTTGTTAGCCAGTTCATGCATGTGCCTACCTCTACACACTTGGATGCGGTTTACAGGATTGAGATTTCTCAAGTCGGCTCCAGGACAAGGTCTGTTGTATGCTCGTACTGGTAGTTTACAAATTGAACGTTCACTAATGCAGACTGGGCTGGATATGATTCAGATAGGTGCTCCACTTCTGGTTATTGTACGTTTGTTGGTGATAATCTCATCACGTGAAGAAGTAAGAAGCAGTCTGTGGTTGCCAAATCTAGAGTAGAGGCAGAGTTGGTCTATGGCTCATGGATTGTGTGAGATTTTGTGGCTTCGCATTCTTTTGACCGACCAGAAGCTCCCTATTCAGGGGTCTATGAAGTTGTATTGTGACAACAAGGCGGCAATCAGCATTGCTCACAATCCGGTTCAACACGACAGAACCAAACACATTGAGGTGGATAGACACTTCATTAAGGACCAAGTGAATATAAGCCTCATCTGCACTCCATTTGTGAAGACTGATATTCAACTTGCTGATATTTTGACCAAGGGTCTTCATAGTATCACAGTACACAATTCACTAAGATTATTAGCAAGCTCAGTATTTGTAACATCTACATACCAGCTTGAGGGGGAAACCCTACCTATGAGCTACACCCTGTTACATTGTAGTATAGAAATATATCTATCTTTGGTAGCCTATTATGACATACTTATAATGAGGGGAAACCCTACCTATAAATAGAATGAGAGAGAGAGAGAGAGAAACATTAAGTTCTCTCCTCTTTTCCTCTTTCTCTTCTTCTTCCTCCTCCTTCAAACCCTAAAACCTAACCCGAAGGGGTTCAACTGGTTGGTGCAATGGGAGTTATAAACCCTAACCCAAAAATTGGACCAAGAAGGCTTATGGACACCCAAAAATTGGACCAAGAAGGCTTATGGACACAAAATCCCATCTCCTTAAGCATTTATTTAGGATAGTGAAACAATTTGAAATTTGAAATCAAAACAACAGAAGAATATTGTCTCCCTCTAAGAACTAACCTTGAATCCACAAGGAAAACAGAGAAATCCCTAAAGAAAGTGGAATTCTTTATTCACTAAAACTGAAATACTTCTATAACTAGTTACTTAAAAACATCTCAAACCCTAATTTACCTTAAATAGTAAAAATTACTAAAAATAGTTTAAAAATCTAAATATCACAAAACTAATTTAACTTAACTTGCTAAAATCACACTACATAAAAACTTACTAAAAATAGTGTAGTCAAGGCGTTGGCATAAGCTTTTTTGGACCGTCATCACCTAGACGCCTCTCTAGGCGGGCGGAAGTCACCTAGCGCTCTTAACTATAAGACTATTGACAGCTTATTTGTAAATAAGATTATACCCCCCATTTGCAATAAAAAGTATCCTAAATTCAAATTTCTGAAAATTAAATTGTCAACTTTCCAATTCAAGAATAAAAACCACTTTTTAGGGATTAGGTCTAAATTTCAACTTGCAAATGCTATGGTATTTCTCAAATCTTAAAATTTCACAAATTCTACTATAAGTCATATTTCAGTCTTCGGTTTCATCTATAAGGTCAAAAAATCAACAAACAGTTCAACAGAAAAAAGACTTACGTACTAGAGCCACCATTGCAATAGGAAAATAAGCTTGTTGTTGAGATAAACAAGAAATTTGGTGGGCTATTAAATGTTAATTTGGCTAGATTATTGTCAACCCTAGGAGGTTTGAATTGCTATATGTATATATTAATAATATAATGAATATATTTAATATATATATATATAATTTAATTATTTTTATCGCCTACGCATCACCTCACCTAATCAGGCCTAATCGCCTAGGCACCTTGACTACATTGACTAAAAATAGTAAGTTTTTTCTTAAAACTGTGTTTTGACCCGCGAAATGGCCTTTTCGGCTTGAAATTGGACAACCTAATCTCATCAGTTGCCACTTTGTAGATCTCGTCGATACGATCGTTTTGAGTACTCGTGAGTTACAAGGAGATATCGGGATCACAACTTATGACCGTTTGAAGTTGGCGCTACGTTTTCCGACTTGATTTCATCTGATCTCGACGTTCAAAAAATTGCTCGACTACCTGCTCTACATCGGTCTCTTCCACTTTAAAAAAAAAGTCGTCCTCGAATTACTAGTTCCAGTTCATGTAATCGAACAAATCTGACACGTTCAACGTCTTCAACATCACCATGTCTTCAGGAAGATCAATAACATATGCATTATGTGGTACGGACCTATCTTCTTGTGCTTCAAATTTTTGCATGTCCCAACCAGAAAACGTTACTTCCTTAGATGAACCATCACCTTGTCTCCTTCAGTCCTTCCTTGAACAAGAGGTCAGCCTCTCCTTATATTTGGCATAGGTCTCTTCCAACCTTTTTTGAACATTTGCATGCACTACCACAATCCTCTCAGCCATCTTGTTAGCAGCTAAACTCATCCCCAGAAGCTTTGGTAATGGCTGGCACTAGGTCTAGTGTATGCCTAGGACCACGTCCATAAAGAATTTTGAACAGAGTCATGCGTGTAGATCGATTCACCATGTTGTTAAAGGCAAATTCAGCTTGAGCAAAAGAAAAGTCCCACTATTGGGCTTATCCCCTGAATGACACCGCATAATATTCCCCAATGTCCGGTTCACCACTTTTGTTTGGTCGTATGTTTGGGGATGGTAGGCGCTATTGTACTGCAAAGTAGTATCAAATTGCCTCTATAGGGCCCTCTAAAAATGGCTAAGAAACTTTGTATCCCGATCTGATGTAATCGTCTTGGGCACACTGTGTAGTTGCACCAACTCTTTAAAAACCAGATTGGATATATTGGTCACGTCCATCATCTTCTTACACAGAATAAAATATGTCATCTTAGAGAACCTGTCTACCACAACAAAAATAGAATCCATACCACGTTGAGTCAACAGAAGGCCCAGCGCCATTTGTCCTTACTCATATATCAATCTTGATCAGATGATGTCAATTCCTACCAGAAGAGTTAAAGGAGCAAATGAACATACCAAAGTATATAAAGGAAGTGCACTCAAAATATAAAAGTTTGTATTTTCTTCAGTTGATATTAATACTTTAATTCAATAACGTGAGGTATATGTGTATATACATAATGGGGGAGAAACTTCCACAATATGAACAATTAAAAGCACTTGTATACAAATATAAAAATGGAAATATGAAAATGGCAAGATGAATGATACAAAATATGATAAGGTAGATTCTATTTGTTTTATAATGTAGTTTTGTCAGATCCCAATACACTTGTGTTTAACATAATTTTTTATGCCAACATTAAAATTGAAGGAATTAGCAACATTGAATTCCTAATGATGTAAACAAGCCTGAAACTACCCCAAAAAAATCCGACACTTTCACATGGTTATATGTGAGGTGGGCGGAAAAAATGCACAATAAGTCCACTGGGATGATCCATAAGACTTTCTTTTCCAGCCCAACCATTACAGCACTGTCAAAATGGATCAATCCAACCTAATATGGGGGAAATTCACATCATGTATGATGTGCCAAGTGAAGATTAGCTTGCTTTTAAATCTTAATCAGAAGTTTTCACCAAAAAGAAAGCCATTCCATACTTAAACATTCATTTGGAGTTGAAATGAATGACTAGTGTTATAGGAGCATTATGTAAACTTGAGTTTTGAAAGTAGACAAGACAGAAACTTTTCGATATTTAACCATTACTGAGTCTAGTTTGGAGACCACAGTTCCACATTCTAATCAATGGAGACTGAAAATTCAACAAAACCCACTACCGCAATTTTTGTTTTTTTTTAAATAACGAGAAAACAAGAAATTCAAAGAGGTTGATGAATCAAAGCTTGAAAGTGTAAGGCTGTGGAAGTGATATTGTACCTCTCCTCGACCCATCGTTATCCAAAAGCCTCTGAACCCGATTCTTCGCACAGTACTGGCGATCAAAATGCTTCACCTACAGTTGAAAAAAATAATTTTTTAAAAAAAAAACGCACACCCCAAATTAAAATTTCACATTAATTTGAGAAAACAAAATCCAAAGAGTAATTGAAATTAGGATTACCCATGTGGGTCGACAGTGATTGACAAATTCCGCCCTAGATTTCTTGCAATCGACCGGATAGAGGAGTCCAACGGAGGCGATTTCAGAGGGTTTCTTGTTTGATTCCTTATCTAAACAAGCATAGAAAGCATCCCTGGCCTAAATGGAATAAGCACCATTAGAAGTCAGAGAAAATCTTCTTTTTTTTCTCTTCCATTAGAATTTTCTCTCTAAAGAAGAAAAGGGGTACCTTGTGGCAGGCTTGCCTAGCTTCTGCCAGCACGTCGGCGTGGATTTTATCAGTCTCTCGAGATGCGTAGGTTTCTAAGGCCATCAGTCCTCCATGAACTGTTTTTGAAATTTCGTTGGGAGTGGGAAAAAGATGGTCTAAATAGGGGATGGAACCTGGGAGTGGAAGACCTCATTGGGCTTGGGCTTGGGCTTGGGCTTGGGAGAAAACCGGAAGAATCAGGCAGTTTTAGATCTGAATTCTAAGGGTCTGTTTGATCTTGGGCTTTGTAATTTTTTTTTTTTTGGTTCATTGGAGGCCAGTTGGACCTATGGGCAACACAATGAGGGGTAGCCCTCCCCCTCCCATAAACCCCCCCAACCATGATGTAAGCATAGTAACAAAGTTGGGGCGGGGATAATTCAGCAAGGGTCAAGTTCGGAAAATTTTGGAAAAATCTGGGAACTCGGGAAAAAAAATTAAAAAAAGATATCCAACAATTTGATTAGATAATATACAAAATAAGCAGTTTACTTTGTTGAACTAAATGAATTATTACAAAATTTGTGAATAATTCGGGAATAAGTCGTGAATAATTCGACAAACCTAAAATTCACAAATACTTCAGCACACCTAAAATTCACGAATAATTTAGGAATCTTTCAAAAATTCGGAGAATTTTGTTACTATGGATGTAAGTAGGATTCGATCCCATGTATCTGGTACGACGCCAAGAGACTTTACTGTAAATTGTTGGCAACTTGAAAAAATTAGGTCATCTCATGCGTGCAAGTGGGGATAAGTTTGGAGTTTGTCAGTTCCCTATCTACCCATACTGAGAATGGATCATTAAAAATTGTAATACTTAGCCACTAGCATCTTTAGATTTGAGGTAGCTACATCCTCATGGAAGAAGGGTGGTTAAAGAGGTCAGGCTCAAATCCCCTCTTGGTATTGAAGTCATTGCACTAGCATGGTTCATTCTCAGCCTGGGAACCCAGCATAGGTCCCACTAGTAGTAGTTTTTCTTTTGGTGCACATTTAAGGCAATGATAACTTGTTCATGATTATAATGAGTGGGTCTTACTGTTACGTCACCTGGAAAAACTTCAACTGATTCTATTTGGGAGTCTCTTTGCTATATGTGGCAGAGCCACCTCTTTATGTAGGGCACGCCATTAACATCATTCCTTGAGAATGAGAATTTGCTATGGAGGCTTTTAAGTAGACCAGAGCAAAAGAATTTTTAGGATTCCATATCAAATAGTTGAGTTAAGGTTTGCACTTCTTCCGAAAAAATGTCAACCTCACTTTGTAGCAACTTTTTTTAACCCCAAATTTCGACGGGACATCCTCAAGAGGGTTCGACAATTGGGTCGACTACATAAGTCTCTTCCATCAAATTCTCGTTCCCTCGAGAGCCAATGTTATTTCAGTAGCTAAGGACCCGTTTGACATCACTCTCAAGGAATGGTTCTCCATTCCCTAGGAATAGAAACTTTTCTATTCCCAGGGAATAGAGAAGTGTTGCTTAGGAGTAATGTCAAACAGGCCTAAGAAACTACTAAAAAAAGGAAGATAGTTTATACTCTCTCTCTTTCTCTCTCTCTCTCTCTCTATATATATATATATATAGATAGATAGATAGATGGATAGATAGATGTATATGTACATGGGCGGAGCTAGGGTGGGGCCTGTGGGGGCTAGTGCCCCCACTTATTGTAAGGTATAGCATGGGAATGGGGGCAGGTGCCCCCCAAACTTTGGGGGCAAAAATATTTTTTTTGAGTTGGGATCATATTTGATTGAAGTCATGCCCACACGTGTCCCTTTTAACCCCTGTTAACTATGGTTAAGATTTATCAACCCTTAGGTTTCAACAATCTAACCTTTGTTTTAAAAGAAAAAAATTAACCTTAAAGTTAACCGTAGTTAAAGGAGGGCTATGTAAGTGTGATTGAACTGTCCGAATTTGATTACAATTGGATAGTATTCGAACTAGTATTTTTTATACTAAGGTGTTTAAGTATTAATTTAATTGGGCATAATCATAGAACAAGGGGGTAGTTGTCCCTTAAAAATTATACTATATTATTTAATATTATGGCATAGCTGTGGGGCCAAGGGCAACTGTTTCCTAAACTTTTTCATAGCTATGAGGCAAGGAGATAGCTGCCCCCATAAATAAGGAGAAACAATACTCATAAAATATGTACAAAATGTATGGACGAAACGGCTTGAGAATTAGTTGTCAAAAAAAAAATTGGGGGGCTACGCCCCTAGACCCATAATATTTTGTACCAACCTAATATTTCTCCACACAATCCATCAACAATTACTAATATTTTCAATCAACCATGGTGCCCCTACTAGAAAACCCTAGCTCCGTCCCTGTATATGTACATATGTGTATATGTGTGTAGAAACCTATGACTTACTCGAGTAGCATTCTCTCATACTATTAGAAAGTGTCCTAGTTTTGACAACAATTTTAATAATAAAGTAGTTATCAAACTTATAACATGTCTTAAGGTACATATGGGTCCATTTGGTTATTTAGAGCATGGGTTGTTAGAAAATTTGAACTAGTATCTTTTGCTAGGTGATGTAATTATCAAGAAGATAATATACCTCTCTAATTATGGCATGGTTATGTTTTAAGAGAGCTCTAATATTGAAGAATCCATCATGGGAAGGATTCCTTCAATGTCTATAAATAAGGGGAGGAATGTCTCAAATCTCTCTCTAATTTTCTCATACAGAATACACACACCCATTGTGTGGTGAGGAACCGGAAAGAGGAGAGGGGTTGAAGACCTTGTGCATCGGCTGTATTCAAACCACTTCATTCAGCGCATTTAGATTGATGTAATGGCTTTTAACCAAGGTAAGTTGGTTAAACAGATGTTCTTAATTAGAAGAAAAACTTTCATGTATATGTGATGATAGAGCTCTAATCTTTATTATGTTTAAGAGATTAATAAATCTAATATTTAGATTTACATGGGCTTGATAGACCCAAAATAACTTGACACTAGCAATTCTCAATGCAAGAAAGAGATGAAGAATAATTTTTTCAATTAATTGGCAAAAATGTAAAAACTTAACTATTATGTCTTTATTAACTTGCACATTTTAGAAAGGGGTGTGGGTACATTGGCTTTGTGCCGTGGGTGTGTGTATGTGTGTTGTATAGTGTGTGGGTGTGTTACCAAAAAATAATAATTGCACTTTCAACCTTTTTAGATGATAGACCTACTAACAATAAACTCCCTTAAATCCAGCACATCCTACAATTGTTATTCAAAGCAAATAAAATTAACTAAAGGAAGAGACCTACTCCTAATAGGAAACACAAGAAAGAGATCTACTCCTAATAAAAAAAAACAGCAACCCTCAATTTAGATATTTCCATCAGCCTCCCTTAAACCGAGATCTTGAATGTCATCATCCACTTCAGCTTTATAAATGCAACGGTTGACAGTAACTTTGTAAAATTTTCAGAAATTTGTTCTTCAAAGTGAGACTCGACCACGTACAGTTTCATTGTCATTCACAAGGTCACAAATGTAGTAATTTGATGTCAATATGTTTGCTCTTTTCGTAAAACATTGGATTCTTCAACAATGCAATTACCAATTTATTGTATCACGTGATCTTTGTTGGAACTTCTTGCTTGTGATTTAAATCACTAAGCATGCGATGCAACCACACCACTTGAGTAGCAAATTAATCAAATGCAATGTACACTATTTCAGCTATAGAAAGTGTCAATCACTTGTTGCCTCTTAGATGACCAGGAAAAAATTCATAATCCAAGATGAAAGGCATGCCCAAAGTACTCTTTTGCTTCTCCACATCATGCCGTATTACTGTCTATATAGCCAACAAGCTTTGTTAGTAGATGAATGTAAGTGTGCATTATCCTGCATACCTTTGATATACCGCAAAATTTTTTTTGCGGCTTGCAAGTCGAATTGGTGTGAGACTCCATGAAATGTTGATGATTCAAACTACATAAACAATATTCAGCTTAGTAGAAGTCAAGCATATGAGACTACCAACCAACCTTTTATAATATGTGGGATCAAATATCCTTATTATTAGAAATATTTTCTAAAAATCAAGGATGGGTGGGTGAACCTTAGGGGTGGGTGAATCTTAACCACAGTAAAGGGGTGTCAAAGGACACGTGGCGACCTTAGGGGCATAACAGGATTCCCAAAATCCGGATATAATCGTAGAGGATTTGGTTCCCTTTTCTCTTTGGAAAGCACACTTGATGTAGTGACATCAGAGTAACTATAGGTGTATAGAAACTAATGATAGGAGGTCTTTTTCTTTATAGAGAAGCTTGGGAAGATTCAAAATTATGGGGGTCATTAAGAAAATGTGAGGATCTTTTTTTTATTATTATTTATCATTAAGGGGTAGATCATTTCTCATTTTAAATTATAGTCTTTTAGAATGTGATAGACAAAAGGCCGAAAAGTCAGAATGTATGCTTTTTGACCAACCCATTTATTTATTATATATAAAAATCAAATAACTAATTATTTATAAAGGAGTTTTGCTAGGGCTGAGATCATGCCTTAGAATAATTTGCATCTCTTAGCAAGTAGCAATTGCTTTTATAATCAGCTTATAATTTTATATGTTTGCAACATAAAAAAAAAATGCATATATTAGCAATATGAGGTAACTAGAGATGGTCTTGGGGTTGGTTGTACGGATGAGGCCAACCAGTGAAGAGTTCTTGAAGTGGTTTGCCGACCCAATGGGCTCAACATATTCTCCACCTTATATTCTCTTCATCTCATAGGTTTAAACCTAGTTGAAAAAATGAGCCTGAATATTTTCTTTGTGAAAACAAATTAAAATTAATGTGCATTAATAATTTGGTCTGTGCAAGCATAGCAATAATAATTAATATTAGGGTGGAAATTTCCGTCATTTAGGTTCAACTTTATTTTTCAAAACTCATTTGTAATTGGGTCAATTTTAGCTCCCGAAGCCATCAAATTATAATATTTTAATGGCAAATGCTTAACTTATTGCTGCATTAGACTATGTAGTCTAAAGTGCAGTTCTCATTGGTCCATGCCCCCGTTTTTACCACATGAACTGTAGTTAAGATTCACTCACTCACTCATGTGGAAATTCACGGTTAAGCAATCTAACCTTAGTTTTAAAAAAGAAAAAATAAAAATATTAACTTTAATTCTCTTAAGCTTAACCATAGTTAAATGAATGTTAAAAGGGACACGTGGCCATGGCATTAGACTACATAGTCAACTGTATGTGTCGTGTGCTAATCACTGCCCTTTCTATCTATAATTATTGTTCTAATTTTTCAATGGAGGTTAGGGTTGTCATTGGGTTGGGCAGGGCTGGGCAACGCCATAGGAGGCTCTATTCTATTTAGGCCTCATATATTAAAGCCTGGGTGTAATGCCCCAAAATACCCCCTAGGAATTAGACGATAATTTGGACTCGTTACCTACCACAACAACCATCCTGCGGAAACATATAAGGCAAGCTAAATAGTGAGCTGAAAATTTCTTTAATGACTTAACTGTATTCCAAGGGCAATTGCTTACAATCACTGAATATAAACTAAAACATGTACAAAAAAAAATCCTTAACTTGAGTTACCAACTCAAACTGATACAATATCCCCAAAAATAAAACTCAAAATACATGTCTCTCCCTCCGTATCACTCAACCATAAGGTCTTATGTCAAGACCCCTATCATCCTCAAGAACATCCCAAGAAGGCTCCTGCCCTCCATAATCCATCTCGATCCAATGCCCTGGGATACAATGTCGAATGAACCTGCCGACATAAAATGTACGGCTGAGCATGAAATATTCAGCGTATACATACTACTAACTAACCATGTTACGATACATTAACATGCCATACAAGATACAATTCATCAAAGTATATACATGATCAGAGTGCAGAAGTTAAAACAAGATAACAGTTGCATAATCTTAAAGTCATACTTCAAATCCTACATTAAGTTCATGCTTTAATACTACGTATTTCATGTATCCTACGAGCCTTGTGAGTTCTTTATGCATCTTATGAGGTTCTTAGCTTGTGAGGTCATTCTTATCACTTATCTTGTACTTACGTTGAGACATATGTTTTCTTGTGAACTTTCTTGTGAGTTTGCTTGTGAGTTTTTGTGAACTTGCTTTCATAGAAACAAATGTTAATGCCCGTACCTGATCTTAGTACATTAATATCCTTCCATATTTATCTTAGAAACATATACTAGTGCCTGTACCTGGTCTTAGTACACTAACATACTTTCATATACTTGTGGGCTTGTGAACTTGTGAGCTTGTGAGCCTTGGGAACAGATACTAGTGCCCGTACCTGGTCTTAGTACACTAGCATCCTTCCATATACTTGTGAGTTTGTGAGCCTTGGGAATAGATACTAGTGCCGTACCTGATCTTAGTACACTAGCATCCTTCCATATACTTGTGAGCTTGTGAACTTGTAAGCTTCCTCTTATGAGTATTTCCTTCTTGTCTTATAAGTTTCCATTTGTCTCTTACGCGTTTGCTTTCCTTTCCTTAAGAATGTTCTTATGAGCTTTACTTATAATTTCACTTTTTCCTTGTCTTATGAACTTTCTTATAATTCTTCGTACACCCGTACTTATGAACTGGAAGTACATACTAGCGTTTATCTTTTATGTCGTACTTAAAATCTTATCCTTGTCTTGTAGAATTTACTCTTGTCTTGTTCTTATTTTGTGGAAATCACTCTTATCTTGTCTTGGTTTAATTTCATATGATTATACTTAAAAAAAAAAAAAAAAACTATATTCCTATGTGAATACGTGCTTGTGCATAGGGAATGGTGAACATAATATCATGAGAAGATTGAAAGACCATCATATCGCATTTCCCAACTTTCTATAAACATACGAGATTTTAAGGGAACACATCAAGCATATTAGCATAATTACCAAATTTGGGGAAAATCCCTAAATCATATTTCATAGTCTTGATTATTCTAAATTTCATATGTGCATTTCGTCAAACACCTTGCATTCAACCTTTCCTTAAGGCTTTTATTTACATTTTCATCATCCACATTTCATCAAACATCTTGTGTACATTTCTTATGAGTACATTACCCTTCCCATTTTCCATCATACATCAACCATCACATTCATAAAATTTAATTTATTATAAACCTATTAAGCTACCCATCTTAATATTGTCTAATATGACCAAAGGATCACTAAAATTAAATGTATATCAAAGCATTGTAACAAGGGAGGTTAGTAGAGTGTATTTACCTTAGGGGATAAAATCCCTTTGATCCAAGGATTGAGAAAGCTTGAGGGAGCTTGTAGAAGAGGAACCCAAGATTGAGGACGAAGATCTAAGCTTGTGGAAGATCCCAAACCTTGATTAGTCTTTACTTGATCTTCAATCCAAAACCCCTCTTTGAAAATCCTCAATCTTCTCCCTTCTCCTTCCAAGATCTTCCTTAGGTTTAGGTTTACCCAAAACTCCCCAAAAATTCTCCTATTTATAGGCCAAGGGGTTAAAACCCTAAAAATCACGTATTTCAGAAATCTAATTCGCGATCTACGATCGATCGTAGCATATCTACGATCGTTCGTAGGTTTCCTACGATTGATTGTATATTATCCAGGGAGTTTGCCCATTTCTGGGATTCTACGATCGATCGTAAATTTTCTACGATTGTTCGTAGACCTTCTACGATTGTTCGTAGGCTTCCTACGATCGATTGTATACATACCAGCAAGTTTACCCAGTTTTCGGGCTCTATGATCGTTCATAGACCTTATACGATCGTTTGTAACTCTGACAGCAATTTTCCAGATTTTTTCCACTTTGGTATTTCGGCCATAACTTTTGACTCCCTTATCAGATTTTAACGATTCAACTTGTGTTGGACTCATATTTCAAATTAAAACAATTTTGTGTCTAATGGGAAATTCCTAATTTTGAGTTTTTAATTATTTAAATGGGCTCTAAAGCCGACTGATCCGAAAATGGATTTCGTCAACCCATATTTGCAGCAGATCTAATTTCGAAAATCGGACGCTTGACTTAACCCTGACTCAAAATCTAGAAATGTGATCAATGTAAACCTCGAAGAGGGTTTAAATACTTTTCTAAAAATTCAAGAATCACTCGATTCCGATAAACGGTGACTAAACTAGAGCTTCATATAGTTGAGGGTATGTTAAGACATACCCTTTTAACAGTTAGAACATTTTGAGTGCTTCCACACTCTTTTCCCTCAGGTCCAACACCCTACTCACACCTCATGACTCATTACCCCATAGGTTTGTAACCCACCCAGGTGATCATTGAATTCACGCCAATATGCATGAGAGGCCCTGGCCTCTTTATGCCTCGCGCACTAGCACTATTCACCACACTATTCACTTACAACTCATTAAACACTTGAGGTATTTTATACCTTTACTTTTACCCACTTAGAGTATCTTTTTACTCTCTTTTTGAGACTCGAAACACAGACCTAAAACCCTCACTTGACTCACCATCATACCAAGAACACAATAGAAGACTTTAGGACTTTACATACACCATATAAGAACATTATTCACTGACAATATTCATAGCACAGTGAACTCGAATTCCGGGGTTCTATATCCTCTCCCTTTATAGGAATTTCATCCTCGAAATTAGGACAATACGAAATCCATCGGGGTCACCTTTCCCACACTCGACTTTGAACTCTATCACCTTGTTATATACTAAAAGACATACTAATCTTTCATCAACCAACACAAAACTAGGCACTTACTTGTTGGCGAATCACTTAGATTTTTCATGTTACTGGACACCCAGAAAAGCAAGAAAACTTTCATAACATAATATAGTATGTTTATACACATAAGCAACGTACTGATACACAACATTACATCATTCTTTTCAAAACAAAATTTCTATCTCTTGGCATTCATGCAACATCATCAGGTGTCTGAGTACCTTGTTCTTATATAGCAAAGACTTGGCCCTCGTTTGCCTGACGTGGTGGCTATATGGGCTGCTGGAGCCTCGAAGCCTGAAAAGACTCCTTTTGCGTGGGTAGTCGACTTGGGAGTCTAGTTCCCTGGGTTTGAGCACGCAGCTGACGGCTTGGACAATCTCTAATCTGGTGCCCCGTGTCACCGCAATGGTAACATGCTCCCGTAAGAGCTCGGCAATCCCCAGTCAAGTGCTTCCTCCTACAGTAACTACAGAACTCGAACGTAGATGCAAAAGGTATTGGTTGCACCTGTAATCGGATACGGATTCGGAAACTAGTATATTCAATCCAATAAATATCCGACAGATATAATATATATATATATATATATATATATATATATATATATATATATATATATATTTATATAATTTAATACATCGAAATTTTATTTTTAATATAAATAGAGATAAAATATTAATTTACTATTTTTTAAATAAAAATTTATATATTTTTTAAATATTAATTTATATTTTTTTAAATTTTTTTTAAATAATAATCGGATAATTCAGATACTATCTGAATTCGAATATTTTAATTAGAGTCGGATACGAATATCATATTTCACTATCTATTTATTTGGATATTCGAATATATAATCGGATACGAATTCAGATATACCACTATCAGCTCCGAATCTGCTCTGTTTACAACCCTAAATAGAGGGCTTAATAAGGCCATAGGGTTGGGCTCAATTTTGGAAAGTCATCTTACTTGAGGGCTGGGCTTGGTAAGCACATATATGGCCCAGCCCAACCCGACCCGACCCTCCATTCTATATGATATATCATATATGATATTGTACATAATATAATAACTTAAAAACTTATTAGAACTTAAGAGGCTAAGCCTTATTGTGTCTATGTATAATATACTAACATTGTAGTAGTATAGTTTAGTATCTTTCTAGAATCTTTCCAATACATTAACTTGAAACTTTATTTGTTTATTTAAAAAATTAATAGAGGCTAAGACTTACTGTTTGTATGTGTAACAAACTAACAGTGTAGATTCTTTTTGGAATCTTTTAAAGTTTTTTTTTTGGTAGAAAGGTTATCATGTAACACACGCACACATACACCCAAAACGCAGACACACAACCAAACCTAAGGTAGAATCTTTTAATGTTACTATTTGTAAATTGTAACGTTTTTCCTTTAAAAAAAACATTGATAATAATACCAATTACGTAACGATAAATTAGGAGATGTATTAATACGAACAGTCTAACCGTACTAAAACTATGTCATGTTGCTGTTTGAGTTGCATTGCTGGTCCTAAATTCAAATAAAAAAAGAGGGTTGTATATCAAATTGACAATCAATGTAGTAAAGAAATTTTAAAACATGATATGCTTTTTTATTCTTTTGGTCGTGACCCTAACCCGTCCCTGGTCCTTGAGGGTAGGGCTTGGGCTAGTTCATGCCCTTTGAGGGCTAAGGCCTCACTCCGGTGAATGAGGGTTGGGCCTGGTAAGACGACCTGGCCCTGGCCCTGGCCCGGCCCGGCCCTTTGACAGCCCTATCTATTATCTTATCCTTATGGATACCCCTATTCATATTTTCCTCTATTTCTTATGCACAATAGTGGGGTCCGGCCGGGCCACCCATGACAATTTCACATTTGAAGAGCCACTTTATGAATTCGTCCTAACTCCGAAAGTACACCGACCCGATGATCTAAATGCCATTTATAATGTCTGCTCACCAGTTAATTACCTAGATGCTGCGGCTTTATGTTTTTTTTTTTACAACTGTGAGGTTGCATGTTAATGTGCATTGAATCTACCTTGTTAGCTCTTGTTGGAAGCAAAATAATATGCTTCCGTAGTTCAGCTTGTAACTAAATCAAAAGTTGCTTTGAGTGGTAATGCAGATTTGGCACATTGTTTTGATAGACTTCCAGAGAAAAGAAATATATTAATTTTTCTATGTTAGTTATTGATGAGATGTAATCCACTACGGTTATAACCGGACTCAAGGGAGTCCGGTTACGCCCATGAGGTCGCCACGTGTCCCTTTTGACACCCCTTAACTATGGTAAGATTCATCCACCCCTAAGGTTCACCCACCTATCCTTAGTTTTTAGAAAAATATATTAATTTTTTTAACCATGGGTTAAAATTCACTAACTCATATGTTTTTGATCATATATATATATATATAACACTATAAGCAGTGTCAAAAGATTTCATTGAGGATTCTCATCAATCACATATATGGTTCTTCACTAATAATATCACCTTTTTTTATAGGACAAATGCATAGTTATTGAAGCGCGGAATTCCAAAGTAATATGGTTGATACCGACATTTGATCCAAATCTACTTTTCCCTATGAAGGTGAGAAAGTAGGGACTAGGAAGTGAGGGATCATCGAATCTATGGTATTGTTTAGATAGACTTCCCAGAGAAGAGAAATACTTTCTCAGGAGTTACTTCGTATTACTTAAAGGAAAAATAGCGCTTGGTTTGCACATTCAAAAAAGTAACTTTTAAAAATCTAAAAATCAAATTTGCTTTTGGTTTGCACTTACAAAAAATAATATTAAATTGATTTATGGTTATTTTCATCTATTAACTTTTGTAAAATTTGTGATACCCCTAAATAAAAGAAATGAAAACAAAAACATGTTTTTATACTTGTTCAAGCCTTAACAAGTAATATACATGATTGTTAATTTGTCATGGAGTTTTACACCTATATTAAGCATTTTTTTTTTGATTGCTCCAATTATCTCTTCAACCAGAGTTTTTGTTCATACGTCATAGTTAATCTTTTATTTTAAAACCATAAAAACTGAATTGGTTTTAGGGCTATTAATTTGGCCATCATGTGAGGACCTGGCCCAACACTCAAGAACCCACATTATTGAGGTTTTATTTATTAATAAAGCCCAAAAGTCTAAGTGGGCTAAAAATAAAACTAAGTCCACTAACATGAGGGACAAACTTAGATAATACTCCTAGAGCCTGGCCAAGACCAAGCCACCCATACCCCATCATCGAGAGACTTCTAATTTTATTTATTTAATCTATCTCTCATTCATTCTTTTTGTTACTCTTTCATCTTTGTCATCACTCTCGACTGAGGTTTAGAAAAAAAGATAAATGTTTTGACAATTTTAAAAAAAAATTGTTTTCAAGCTTAAGCCTGGCCCAAGCCCGAGCCCAACCTTGATCGTAAGATTAGGGAATGAGCCTAGCCAATTCAGGACCTACGAGGGCTTGAGCCGAACCCTTACAAGTAAGAGCTAGCCTTGGATAGACCTCGGCCCATTGACAAACCTAATTATTTTAAGGCATGAGCAAATGTTAGACCTCACAAAACAGAGCTCTTTATCAAAGCCCACTATTAATAACAATAACTGTTTTAGGGTAGGGGAGTACTAGCTCTACTCTCCTTTTATGTAAGGAGCAAGAAAATAAGACTTTTGCGTTTGTAGATCTCCATCTTATTATCCCGATTGACACAAGATGACCTTTTTTATGGCAACGAATTATCTTTGGCAATTGGCCGAGGTTACACCTTGGGCATCTCTCTTTGCATGACGCGTGAGAAGACATTTTATTGAAGATGTGATAGCATGTATGCGCATGTATCATTGGGCGGTACACGCACACCTCCAAAGCTCACCACGTATCCTCTTTGATATCCATTAACTGTGGTAAAGATTCACTCATTCTTAGTGTTAAATAATCTAACCTTAGTTTTTAGAAAAATATTTTTTTTTAAATTAACCTTTCTTATGATTCACTCACTCATGTCATATGGTTATTTTTAAAAAATATTTTTTCTAAAAACTAAGATTAGATTATTTAACATTAGGAATGAGTGAATCTTAACCATAGTTAATGAATGCCAAAGAAGACATGTGTCGAGTTTTGGAGGTGCATTTGGAGGCGTGCATGTACTGCTCAACAATACATGCGCATGCATGCTATCACCTCTTCACTTGTCTTCCTACGCGTCATCCAAAGAGAGATGCCCGAGGTGTAAACTCGGGCATCTGCCAGACCATTGCCCTTTTTTTTCTTTGGTAAGATGGACCATCTCCAAGGGCAACCAACTAAGTTCATTGCGAAACCTATCTCATAATTCATGATAGTCGCCAACTATGCAATACCACTACAACAATTCAGTTCAACTTTATATGCAGAAGCGGTAATGAAGTAGCGCATGTGAAAGCGCAAGGAGCCTTAAATCGGTAATGTGAGCTTTTCCTTTCTAGACATAGGGGAACTCCTCCAATCTAGGGGGCCGGATCCCCCAGACCTACCTGTTATCTCTCTATTATGATTCAATGAAAGGTCCTTTTAAAAATAAAAAAAGTAACACCTAACAACACACACAACACAAGTAATCAATAGGGCTATGAAATCCTTAGGGTAATAATAGTTGGGCCCACCCTTATTTTTGCAATCTAATGGGCGTACGCTTGTAATATACCTTGGCGTTTATGGGCGTACGCTTGTAATATACCTTGGCGTTTATAGAAACCAAAAGGAGGGCTTTTATTGCTTTTATTCTCCGGTAAATTGAGAGTTTCGTCAACTTCCAGGGCAAGTATGAAGTAGACTTCTTGTGAAAGCTATCCCTACCCACTTTCTCGGGAAGTGGATATCTCTATTTCCACAGATTTCTACTTTTGCGCAGGAAGTTAAATCGGAATTGGCTAACTAAACACACTCATTCTTAACTTTCAACTTCCAAACACCTAAAAGTCAATAGAAAGTCTATCCAACCACCATAGATTTGATGATCCATCACTTCCTAGTCCCTACTTCCTTACCTTCCTAGGGAAAGGTAGATTTGGATCTAATGTCGGTATCAACCATATTACTTTGGAATTCCGTGCTTCCAACCATATTACTTTGGAATTCCGTGCTTCAATAACGATGCATTTCTCTACTATTATAATGCAAGAAGGGTGAATAGCGTTACCTAAAAATATATCCTTAAAAGTAAATTTCTAGATAAGTATTTTAGGGTATTATATTAATTTAAAAATAACTAACCACATCTCTACTAATTAGGAGCTATTTTAGGAGATTGGGATAAGAGAACATGAGAGTGTATTAAATGTGTAGGTTAACTCTCCTAGATCTTCTCCTAATAAGGATCCCATTCCAAAGGAAAAGGTTTTACCATTATCCTCTCCTAAATTTTTTCCTACAATAATAATCTATTAAATTCTACGGTAGTTAAATTCATTGTTTATAGCTACTTCATGTTCATATAAAAATTTATTTATTATTTAATTTAATAACTTATAATAGTTTGGACTGTACACTCACGTGCATCGCACGTGCGTTCCACTAGTTTCCTATAAATAAAAGTCATATTATTAGTGAACCATATATGTGTTTGATGAGAATCCCTAAAGGAGTCTTTTGACAGTTCTTATAGTGTTATATATATATACATGAGAAGAGATAAAAAAACATATGAGATAAAACATATATCTTCATATATGCTTGTAAATCTCTCTCTCTCTCTCTCTCTCTCTCGTCCACCTTACAAGATTTGTGCTAACATTTTTATGTTGTGGTTGAGTTATTGAGACGTAATCCACTATGGTTATAACTGGACTCAAGGGAGTCTGTTTACACCCATGAGGTCACCATGTGTCCCTTTTGACACCTGTTAAGTGTGGTTAAGATTCATCCACCCCTAGGGTTCACCCACCTATCCTTCCTTTTAGAAAAATATATTAAAAAGTACTAACCCTACGAGTTAGTTAACCCATAATTAAAAAAATTAATATATTTTTCTAAAAACCAAGGATAGGTGGGTGAACCCTAGGGGTAGGTAAATGTAGAACCCCGAAAATTAGGTTCACTGTTCAAGTGAATAGTGTCAATGAATAGTGTCGAGGACACTAGTATTGGAAGGGCCAAAGGCCTTTATTATAAATTAGGTTTGGTTAATGAGAGTGAAGGTTTCCTCAAGGCCTGAGTGTGATGTGAGTTTAGTGTATGAATCAAGAAGTGTAAGGTGTTTTGGGAAAACATGCAAAGAATATAAAAATTAACATACTCTAAGCGTTAAGTGAATAGTGTTGTGAATAGTGTCAATTCAAGGGATTTTGTAGCGGTCAGGGCCTCCCATGTATATGGGTTATGCCCAACGGGTTACCTTAGTTTGGTTTAAGAATCTCGGGTCATGAGTTATGAGAATGGAGTAGGGGTTGGATTCAAGGTAGATGTGGTATGAAAATACCCTATGTGTCAAGAGGAATGTCTTAACATTATCCTCAACTTTAGGGAGGTATAGTTTTGTCACCGCTTATTGGAATCGAGTGATTCTTAAATTTTTAGAAAGGTATTTAAACTCTCTTCGAAATTCATGTTGATCACTTTTCCAGATTTTGAGACAGGGTTAAGTCAAACGTCCGATTTCTGAAGCCGGGTCTTCAACAAATCTGGACTGTTGAAATCTATCTGCAGACCAGTCAACTTTAGGGGTAAATTGGTTCATGAATAAAGAAGAATTATAAAAATTACAAAACATCAAAGTTGTTTCCTTTCAAATGATGAGTCTAACGCAAGTTGAATCATTAAAATCCGATAATCGAGTCAAAAGTTATGGCCGAAATACCAAAATGGGAAAAAACTTGGAAATTTTCTATCCCAGGTACGATCGTTCATAAACAACCTACGAACGATCATAGAGTTGCTACGATCAATCGTAAAGCCCCAGAAATGCTGTAAACTCACTAGATAACCTACGATCGATTGTAGGAAGCCTACAAACGATCGTAGGCGCGCGAATTAGAATTTTTGTGCAAGTTTTTTTGGGGTTTCTACCCTCTGAGCTTATAAATACCCACCCAAATTGGGGGTTTTGGGTTACCAATACCTAAGAAAGAATTTGGAAGAAAGAAGGGAGAAAATCTAGGTTTCCAAAGGGGGGTTTCTCTCAAGATCAAGGAAACCCCCAAATTCAATCTTCAAGCTTCTCAAGACCAAAAAGGGGAGCAAGGATCGTGCAAGCCAAGACTTTTCTCACGAGGAAACGATCACAAATGGGTGTGAGCGCGGGTTTCGGAATCCTGAAATTAATCTCACGGGTTTAGGGTCGCTACCTATTCATTCAGAAGGGGTAAGTCCCCGGGAAATTGGATAAGGACTTGGTCTGCAAATTGAGATCAGGATAAGAGGTTCGGTTAAATCTGGGAAAGGTGTTAAGCACCCTGATGCTTCCATTTTTCAATGGTTCCTTACTCCCTAAGATTAAGCCAATTAATGTCAATGTTTTGCTAAAATTACTAAGTGTTTAAAGTGATACTAATCTAAAAAAGAAAAGCTAACTAGGGTCAAACCCGTGAGATCAGACCGAGCATAGTTTTGGCATTTGAGCCCGTGCCAAGGCTAGGGGTGTGTGTGTACCAAGAGTGACTAACAAGCTAGTCCGGTAGACTAGGGTTTGGTTGATCGAGGGTGGTCAAGTGTAAGGTATGAACCCGATAGGCCCGAAAGAGAGTTTGACTCAGGTTAGGATTGCTAACCGGGGTTAGGTCAAACTAATCATGATTAAGATTGCTAACCATAGTTGGAATGGTGTAGTCAAGCCCGGTAGGTTGGGATTGGGCTCGATAGGCCAAGGATAAGCCTGATAGGCTAAGGGATGAGGTCCGGTAGGCCAAAGCGGATTTAACCGAGGTTAGGATTTGCTAACCGGGATTAAATGAGAGTTAACCATGGTTAGGGTTGCTAACAATGGTAAAAATTTCAGAAACGGATTTTTTTGATCTTTTCATATTTTTTAAGGATTTTTCCAGATTTTTTGTTTGGTTAAAGATTGCTTAACCATGGTTAAAAGTTAACCAAACACGGAGTTTAATCGTGGTTAAGCAGTCTAACCAAGGTGAAAATGGTCACAGAGGACATTTCTGAAATTCAGGAAATATTTCTGATTTTTTGATGATTTTTTCAGAATTTGTGGGGTTGAGGGGTGCTTAACCATGGTTAAAAGTTAACCAATGATAGATTTAACCATGGTTAAATGTCAAGTTAAGCCAAAAGTGGGCTCAGGGAGCATGACAAGGCCTAGAAAGGCCTTGTACCTAGCCTGAGTCCTATACAAAGCCCAAATATTAAAAATTTAAAAATGGAGTTAATTGGTTACCTCCATTCAGTTAAACTTTTAACCATAGTTTGCACTGAAATAACTGGGGTTAGATAGTGAACCAAGGTAAAGTAAAAGCACTGAGGGATAGCCTGGAGTCTTAGGAATCCAATGGGATAGGTGTGGGCCCAAGACCAGGTTAGATGTGGACCCCACAAGGGCCCAAAGTTACTGAAACAATGCACTGAAATGTCGGTAATCATATTACCGACAGACTACTAACCCATGTTTAGGGTCATGCTAACCAGGGTTAGGCATGGACCTAGGGTCTGAAATTTTGTAGAGATATAGTGAGGGTTAGGGCTACCTATTGGGCCTGGTGTGGGCCCCAGAACATGTGGGGTGTGGGTCCGACAAAGGCCCAAAGTCCCTGAAAAAAAAGGCATGTTATTGTCGATAATGTTATTACTGATATACAGTTAACTTGAGTTTAAGTCCTTGCTAACCATGGTTAGGAGTTGAACCAAGGTCTGATTTTTTGAGGGGAGGTGGCCAAGGTTCAGGGGAGTCTAGCTATGGCCCTGGAATTAACCAGGGCCCACTTTAACCATGGTTAAAAAACGAGTTACAGAGGACATCAAAAATGTCAGTAGATATTCTACCGACACTTAGAGAGTTTTGAGAAAAAACAATATCACCCTACTGGGGGCTGCACCAATGGACCTCTAGGGGATCCCTTATGGGCTGAGTGTCCCCCAGGGCCCAAGGGGATTTTTCTAAGTTGAGTGGGGACCTTGAGCCCATGTACAAAAACCTCAAGGGGTTTCTTATGCTTACGGGAAGCTATAGGGACCCTCTATCCTTGGCCTATGCAGTGAATAAATATGCAAGGAAATGAAATATGAAATCTATGGATTAGGACCAGGGGTCCCTTACAATCAATGAACAACAAAACACAAGAGAGTAGGGCTTGTTACCCTTGGACAGTGGTTACATGAGCTCGAACTGGGCTACGGAGAGGTGGTGCAAGGTGGTGCACGCTGGGGGTGACCTGTAAGTGGGCTGGTGGAGTCTCTGTGATGGGGTGAAACCTTCTCTAGGCGAGAACAGTGGCTGGACAGGGAGATTTTTCGTCAGGGCGTATGTTGGCAGGGTTTTGGTATGAGGAAGATGGATTGTTGAACCATGGAGGGAAGGGTGGTTTATATAGAGGAGAGGGGAGGTGCCTTGGGGCATTCCTGGCATTTTAACAGGCGTGGGGGACTAATGGGAGCAGGCCCAAGGTGCCCAGGTGGGTGCTGATATGCTAGTGCAGAGAATACCAGGATTACCGCCACTCTCGAACTGTGAATTTTAAGAGTGTCGGTAATCCCATTACCGACACCTTGACGATTTTACTAAAAGGGGTTATGTCTTTGCACACTTGGGCCGAAATCAGGCTTGGCTTTCCATTTTGGGGGTTTTGCCGCCTATTTTTTGAAATTGAGGGGGTGTGGGCCCCACCCTAGTGGACCCTAGAGTGTTGCGGGCCCAAGTTTGGGCCCACCAAAGGCCTTGATTCACTGTTTTGGGGTTTTGGCTTGGCTAAATGGGCTTTGAGCCCATGAGGTCTATTTCCTAGGTTTTGGTTAGGGCTAGGTCTAGGGCTCAGTTTAGGGCTCACCTAGGGTTTAGCTAGGATTAGCCTAGGGTTTAGCTAGGGTTAGCCTAGGGTTTTGGATTGAAATGGGCCTTGAGCCCGAATGGTTCTAGGGTTTGCCTAGGGCATAGGGTATAGGGTATACCTAGGATTTAGCTAGGGTTTAGGGCATAGGGTATACCTAGGGTTTAGCTAGGGTTAGCTTAGGGTTTAGGATATAGGGTATACCTAGGGTTTAGGGTATACCTAAGGGTTAGATAGGGTTTAGGGTATGCCTAGGGTTTAGCTAGGGTTAGCCTAGGGTTTAGCTAGGGTTAGCCTAGGGTTTAGGCTATAGGGTATAGCTAGGGGATGACCATGGTTAAGAGTGATTAACCATGGTTAAGTAAGGTGTAAAAATTAGGTGCTTACAAGGGGATTTCGTGAGAAGATCAAGAGGAGCTCAAATCCTCTTCTCTAGGGCCATTCAAGCTTGGATCTCTTCTCCACGGGTTGGAATCTTCTTCCACAAGCTCAAGCTTTCTTCCAGAAGCCGGGATTGTGTTCCTCGAGTTCGGTATTTCTTCCTCAAGCTTAGATCTCGGGTCCAAGGCATCCTCAAGTGGAGATTTGATCTTCTTAAGGTAGATACATTCTACTAACCTCCCTTGCTATGTACAATCCATTGATATACATTCCTATTGTAGTGATCCTTTTGTGAAAATCAAGATGTAAATTTTATTGAGATGAGATTAGAATATTTAGCTTGATACGCTTATACTAAGTAATGTGGATATGGAAAATGTGGATGGGTGTTGTATGACGAAAAATGGGAAAGGGTAAGGTACTCATAAAAACACGCATTCAAGGTGTTTGATGAAATGTTTGGCTATGAAAATATGAATAAACGCCTATAGAAATGTTGAATATCATGTGTTTGATGAAATGCATGTATGGAAATGAAACTCAAAACTATGAAAACATGATTTAGGGATTTGTTCCCAATTTGATGAATTTGCTAACATGTCCTATATGTTTAGTTAAAACCTCACATGTCTATAGCAATGATTGAAATGCTATATAAGGTTCTCTATGAATTAAATGCTTTCTATGATTTCCATGATGCTCACACTACTCTAAGCATTGTAGTTAGTGTTTGAAAATGCTTTTGATGATTACCACAATGTCACAATTACTCCATGATACTCATAAGCACTATGCATTTGTATGAGGATAGCATGAAGATGGATCATAAGAATCACAAGAAAACAAAAATGAAATTCATGAGAAGAAACTTACATGCATAAGCATTGACAAAGCCAAACTTTGAGTTGATATTCTAAAATCGGTTACCGTATGCTCACAAGGATCAAGTCTAAGATCTTGTATAAACTCTAAGGATCATAAGTCTCACAAGGCTTTTAAGAACTTGTAAGAATTGCATAAGTCTAAGATCTTGCATAAGTCTCCAAGGATCAGGAAGCTCACAAGCTCACAAGTATATGGAAGGATGCTAGTGTACTAAGACCAGGTACGGACACTAGTATCTGTTCCCAAGGCTCACAAGTTTACTCCTCCCCTTTGTTAGCTTCCTTCAACCTAGAGTTTGCAAGCCGAAAGCTACAATTTTGCTTGTTTGGACTTGTCCTTTGAAGGATTCCATCTACGTTTTGATTTCTATTAAGCCATCAACCCGTTCTGGATAGAACACCTTGGCCGGAGTGTTCCAGAGCCTTTGCGAAGGAGATTGATCCGAGATGGATCGTGGATGTGTGAATTGGTCGATGGAATCCGAAGCCGTCATTGACGGAGATCGATCGAAAGATCGTGGACTGTTTTAGAGACACAAATAGAAGTACAAGCGGCTGCGGTTGATCACGGGACTTGTGAGTACGTGATAACTTTTCGAGGTGAGGAGGACTAAGAACTGAAGGATCGTAGTATCGAGTCTGAAGGAGTCAAGTTCGAGTCTTGTAAGTTCTTGTTTACTTTGTCTTAGTGGATTCTCATGGCTGGACTGGGTCCCGTGGTTTTTCCCGGAAGGGTTTCCATATAAAAATCCTTGTATTATGATTTCCTTGGCTTTCTATTTTCTGCACTTAAAGTACATCATCCCTTAACTTAATAACTTAATTGTTGAAACATAAAAAAAGGTAGATAGACTATAGGAAGCCCTAACCATCTCCTTGAATTTGTGAGTTCTCAACTCAAACCTTGATTTGGGATTCACCGAATTTGATTTTTTCACTCATAAGATGCATAAGGAACTCACAAGGCTCGTAAGATACATGAAATACTTATTGTTAAAACACGAACTTAATGTAGGATTTGAAATATGACTTTAAGATTATGCAACTGTTATCTTGTTTTAACTTCCACACTTTGATCATGTATATACTTTGATGAACCGTATCTTCTATGACATGTTAATGTATCGTAACATGGATAGTTAGTAGTATGTATACGCTGAGTATTCAATACTCAGCTGAACTGTCATTTCGGTAGGTTTCAGGTTGGATGATCTTATTGATAAGAAACAAGAGCTTGTTGGGATTATCATGCAGACGTCAGGGCCTCGACATGCGGCCTTATGGTTTAGTGGAGTGAGAGAGACATGTATTTTGGGGTTTCATTTTGGGGGTTTTGATGTGGACTTGAGTTGGTAACTCAAGTCATGGATCTCATGTACAAGTTTATTTTTGATGTAGTCTTTATTTGACTCTTGTATGTTGAATACAGTTGATACTAAATGAAAAATTTTCAAGTTCACTATCTAGTATGCCTTGCTTATTACAGGATGGTTTGTCAGCTTAAGTTTAGTCACGCACAAAGTCTCACCTAACTTCTAGAGGGGATTTTGGGGGCGTTACAGAGTGGTATCAGAGCTTAGGCATTAGGTCTCTAGGGTTACTTAGAGTTCGATACCACGAGTACAATAAGGCATTAGGTTTAAGAAAAGAGTTGTATTCCAAGTACAGACTGATATGTCAGTCTTAGTCAAAACCGATTGAAATCTCAACCGAACTTAATGTTTTACGCTAGGAAAACCTCAACTGGATGTTTATACTATTACATGTGTACTCGGATGTATAGATGTATGTTATTATAAGCCTTACATGCTAGTTTAATGGTTGTATTTAAACCTGGTTTCCAAGTTAGGCAGTTCTACTTTGAGTTGGAGTATGTCCTAGTTATAGGTCTGATATCGTGACATCGGTATCAGAACAAATGTAATAGGTTTCAGTAGGGACTTATCTCCCAAGTGAGACTATGGATCCACCTTAGTCTTACAAGTCTAGTAGATTTAGAGTCTTTGCGAAACTATGGACTTAGGTTGCAATATATATGCTATTATGTGTATTCTATAAAATTTCATCTGTTAAGTAATGTTTAATTATGCATCTTCCATCACAAACAAGCACAAGTGATAAGCCTATATGAGTTCGTGCATACCCATGACTAGTAGGGACCCTGGAAAGAAATGATAATAATAAATAAATATATATATATAATTTTGAACAAGCTCATGGATGTTTGATGCATGTTTCTAGACACAGATGTGGGTTAATTCTGCAGCACGTTCTAGACTTAGTGCTTAGTCCAAAAGTTCTAGATACAGATGGGCGTTAATTCTGCAGCACGTTCTAGACCCAATGCTCAGTCCAAAATAATAAATACATTATAACTCCAAGAATAACCATGTATATCATAAGCATCATACATAGCATGTGTTTCATACATGACATAAGCATCATGCACTTTCATGCATCTCATGAGCATCATACATAACATCCATTTCACACATCTCGTAAGCATCAAGTCGATCTTAGAAGCATCATACCTGTCACAAGGATTCAAAGGATTTTGTTTAAAGAACTCAGATGTATAGACTAATCATTAGTATTAGTCTTAAGCCGGTTAATGTTCCAACCAAACCTAGTCTCTTAGCTTCACTAAGAACTTTATGTATGTGTGCTTACTGGTATGTGCATAAATGTTCATATGTATACTATGCTTATTTCAATGAAGTGTGATATGCTGCCTGTATATAACATGCTATGTATATATTATATATGATTTATGTACTTTCTGGACGGTGGTTAGTCAAGGGCGTCTTGCTAATGAGCGAGTGCCTAGTTAGGTGTTCGTCAGCACCGGATTGATAAATCCTTTGTCATGACTTAGGTTACTAAGTATGAGGGCCGTTCGAGCTAAATGAAATGTGGGAAAGGTGTCCTCTCTTGTTCTTATAGCGTTCTAATTTCGGGGATGAAATTCCTATAAGGGGGGAGGATGTCGAACCCCAGAAATTAGGTTCACTGTTGAAGTGAATAATGTCAGTGAATAGTGCCGAGGGCACTAGTATTGGAAGGGCCAACGGGCTTTATTATAAGTTGGGTTCGGTTAATAAGAGTGAGGGTTTCCTCAAGGCCTGAGTGTGATGTGACTTTAGTGTATGAATCAAGAAGTGTAAGGTGTTTTGGGAAAACATGCAAAGAGTATAAAAACATGCTCTAAGTGTTAAGTGAATAGTGTCAATTCAAGGGATTTTGTAACGGTCGGGGCCTCCCATGCATATAGGTTGTGCCCAACGGGTTACCTTAGTTTGGTTTAAGAACCTTGAGTCAGGAGTTATGAGAATGGAGTATGGGTTAGATTCAAGGTAGATGGGATATGAAAATACCCTAAGTGTCAAGGATTCAAGGTAGATGGGGTATGAAAATACCCTAAGTGTCAAGAGCAATGTCTTAACATTATCCTCAACTTTAGGGAGGCATAGTATTGTCACCTCTTATCGGAATCAAGTGATTCTTGAATTTTTAAAAAGGTATTTAAACCCTCTTCGAGGTGTAAACACCCCAATTTTGCACCCCCTTAATCACCTTGCACACCTCTAAAAACCCTTTAAAAAATTCATTTTTAAAACCATCTTTCCATGTGCTTCGATTTCCGAGAAATGCCCCACAGGTAAAAATTGACCAAAATACCCCTCGGGTGAAAAATGATCAAAATGCCCCTGAAAAAGTGATGAAAAGTTTTCATTTTGTTTAAAATGATTTTATAAATTTTTTGATCAATTTTGGCTATTTTTGGAGTTGAATCGGACTTAAAACGGTTGAAAATGACCGAAATGCCCCTATAGCGTAAAATGACCAAAACGCCCCCTGAAAATTGGTCAAAAGTTATGATTTCATCCGAAACAATTTTACAAATTTTTCGGCTCAATTTTGGCTATTTTCGGGCTCAAAATAGGCTTAAAACGATAAAAATAGTTTTTCGGCAAATAGGAGCATAAACAAAAAAACCAAAAAAACTCATTTTTGAAGACCCAAACAGGCCCTAAGGGGCAAGCTCGCCCTTTTAAAAGGCGTGGGACCATGTGGGCCCCACTTGCACTACAAATTTCATTTTTTATTATTTTATTTATCCATAATAAAATATATTAAATCGCGCATTTTAAAAAGGCGCGGATTTAGAAATATCGGTTGCCGACGCGTTGCCGACTCACTGTTCATACCGCTTTACTATTCATTAAAATATAGTAAATCGCGCCCTTTAAAAAGGCGCGGACCACGTTTTGAAAAACTATAAATACCCCCCACCCCTTCCTTCATTCTTCATTCCTTTCCACTTGCTCTCTTCTCTCTCCTCTTTCGAAAATCCCCCTTTTGGCGTCGGCGATCCCGGGAACTCGATTTCGAAGAATCGTTCTCGGGAGCACTTAATTCAGAGACCCTTTTGGGTTTCTCGGAAGGTAAAATCGCCGAAACTCTGACGTTTGCTTAGTCGTTTATTAGTTTTAATTATTTTATTGTTTTTAAATACTTAGACTGCTTAGCCTGTCGAACCCCTGCCCGGTTTTACTTAAACCCGGCTTACCCTGTCGAACCCCTAAGGTTTTACTCAAAACCCGGCTTACCCTGTCGAACCCTTGCCCGGTTTTACTCAAAACCCGGCTTACCCTGTCAAACCCCTGCCCGGTTTTATTCAAACCCGGCTTACCCTGTCCAACCTCTGCCCGGTTTTATTCAAACCCGGCTTACCCTGTCGAACCTCTGTCCGAACTTCGGTTCAAACATAGCATACCCTGTCGAACCCCTGCCCGGTTTTACTTAAACCCGGCTTACCCTGTCGAACCCCTGCCCGGTTTTACTCAAAACCCGGCTTACCCTGTCGAACCCTTGCCTGGTTTTACTCAAAACCCGGCTTACCCTGTCAAACCCCTGCCCGGTTTTATTCAAACCCGGCTTACCCTGTCCAACCTCTGCCCGGTTTTATTCAAACCCGGCTTACCCTGTCGAACCTCTGTCCGAACTTCGGTTCAAACATACCATACCCTGTCGAAACCCTGTCCAAATCTCGGCTCAAACCTTGATTCAAAACCTCACTTAAACCCTACCTAAACCTAGTTACCCTACCTAAACCCTAGTTGACTCCAGTTACCCTACCTAAACCCTAGTTACCCTACCTAAACCCCAGTTACCCTACCTGAACCCTAGTTAACCCTAGGTAGACCTTAGTGACCTCTAGTTAAACCTTAACTAAACCCCTAGGTCAAACCTTACCCACTTAGTCGAACTTTTGTCTAGAAACTCCGCTTAAACCCTGGTCCAAATCCCATCAAACCCTAAACCCAAAGGCTCCTTGATATGAGCTAAAACTGTCTAGAGGCTCCTTGACATGAGCTAAAACTATCCAAGTGCTCCTTGACATGAGCCAAAACTGTCCAAACGCTCCTCAGCACGAGCTTAAAAGGTCACCTCGCTCCTCTAACGGGAGCAAAAACCCCTGAACCATTCAAAAATACCCTAACATCCAAATACCAATCTCAGCTTCTCAAACACCAATAATCCAAACACCCAACAAATCAAACTATCAACTACCCATCTGGAACTACGTGTGGCTTGATTCCACTGACTGTGGATACGTAGGCAACCCTGATCGGGTTCAGCTCACCTAGGATAGAACCCCTATCCTGTCCCGGCTTACTTTAACATGTACATTACTGTTTATACAATATTTGTCAAGCATATAGATGAAATACAAGTTTCTCTTATGGTTTCCCCACTTTAATTCAGACTTAAGGAGCAGGTAACCATCTCCGGATGGGAGTTTAGGGGTGCCTAACACCTTCCCCTGACTCAAATGAACCCTTACCTTGAACTCTATTCCCAGACCAAAGCCTTATCCAATCTTTTAAGGGACCCTATTTTCCCTCACAATTTAAATAGGTGGCGACTCTCTCTTTTCAACATTTTTAGCACTATTCTTCCTCGGGTTCAATCCTGATCGGGAGTGGGGGTTAAAATCCCGGGTCTACACGAGGCTCATGTTGATCACTTTCCCAGATTTTTGGTCGGGATTAAGTCAAACGTCCGATTTCTGAAACCGGGTTTGCTACAAATCTGGACTGTTGAAATCTATTTGCAGACCAGTCAGTTTTAGGGGAAAATTGGTCAATGAATAAAAAATTATTAAAAATTTTGCAAAACATTAAAGTTGTTCTCCTTCGAACGATGAGTCCAACGCAAGTTGAATCATAAAAATCCGATAAGCGAGTCAAAAGTTATAGCCGAAATACCAAAATGGGAAAAAACCTGGAAACTTTTTATCCCAGGTACAATCATTCGTAAACAACCTACGAACGATCGTAGTGACGCTATGAATGATCGTAGAGTTGCTACGATCGATCATAGGAAGCCTACAAACGATTGTGGGCGCGTGAATCAGAATTTTTGTGCGAGTTTTTTTGGGGTTTCTACACTCTTAGCTTACAAATACCAACCCAAATTGGGGGTTTTGGGTTACTAATACCTAAGAAAGAATTTGGAAGAAAGAAGGGAGGAAATCTAGGTTTCCGAAGGGGGGGTTTCTCTCAATATCAAGGAAACCCCCAAATTCAATCTTCAAGCTTCTCAAGACCAAAAATGGGAGCAAGGGTCGTGCAAGCAAAGGCTTTTCTCACGAGCTAAGCCACGAGGAAACGATCACAAAGGGGATTTCGTGAGAAGATCAAGAGGAGCTCAAATCCTCTTCTCCAAGGCCATTCAAGCTTGGATCTCTTCTCCACAGGCTGTAATCTTCTTCCACAAGCTCAAGCATTCTTCCACAAGCCGGGATTGTGTTCCTCGAGTTCGGGAATTCTTCCTCAAGCTTGGATCTTGGGTCCAAGGCATCCTCAAGTGGAGATTTGATCTTATTAAGGTAGATACATTCTACTAACCTCCCTTGCTATGTACAATCCATTGATATACATTTCTATTGTAGTGATCCTTTTGTAAAAATCAAGATGTAAGTTATATTGAGATGAGATTAGGATGTGTAGCTTGATACGCTTATACTAAGTAATGTGGATATGGAAAATGTGGATGAGTGTTGTATGATGAAAAATGGGAAAGGGCAAGGTACACATAAAACACACACTCAAGGTGTTTGATGAAATATTTGGCTATGAAAATATGAATAAATGCCTATAGAAATATTGAATATCACGTGTTTGATGAAATGCATGTATGGAAATGAAACTCAAAACTATGAAAACATGATTTAGGGATTTGTTCCCAATTTGATGAATTTGCTAACATGTCCTATATGTTTAGTTAAAACCTCACATGTCTATAGAAATGATTGAAATGCTATATAAGGTTCTCCATGAATTAAATGATTTCTATGATTTCAATGATGCTCACACTACTCTATGTATTGTAGTTAATGTTTAAAAATGCTTTTGATGATTACCACAATGTCACAATTACTCCACGATAATCACAAGCACTATGCACTTGTATGAGGATAGCATGAAGATGGATCATAAGAATAACAAGAAAACAAAAAGGAAATTCATGAAAAGAAACTTACGTGCATAAGCATTGATAAAGCCAAACTTTAGGTTGGTATTCTAAAATCAGTTACCACATGCTCACAAGGATCAAGTCTAAGATCTTGTATAAACTCCAAGGATCATAAGTCTCACAAGGCTTTCAAGAACTCGTAAGAATTGCATAAGTCTAAGATCTTGCATAAGTCTCCAAAGATCAGGAAGCTCACAAGCTCACAAGTATATGGAAGGATGCTAGTGTACTAAGACCAGGTATGGGTACTAGTATCTGTTCCCAAGGCTCACAAGCTCACAAGTATATGAAAGTATGCTAGTGTATATAGACTAGGTATGGACACTTGTATATATTTTTAAGATAAATATGATAGGATGTTAATGTACTAAGACCAGGTACGGGCATTAATATCTATTTCCATGAAAGCAAACTCACAAGAACTCACAAGCAAGCTCACAAGAAACTCACAAGAAAGCATATGTCTCAACGTAAGTACAAGATAAGTGATAAGAATGACCTCACAATCTAAGAACCTCATAAGATGTATAAGGAACTCACAAGGCTCGTAAGATACATGAAATACGTATTGTTCAAGCACGAACTTAATGTAGGATTTGAAGTATGACTTTATGATTGTGCAACTGTTATCTTGTTTCAACTTCCGCACTCTGATCATGCATATACTTTGATGAACCGTATCTTGTATGTCATGTTATTGTATCGTAACATTGTTAGTTAGTAGTATATATACGCTGAGTATTCAATATTCAGCCGAACTGTTATTTCAGTAGGTTTCAGGTTGGATGATCGTGTTGATAAGAAGCAGGAGCTTGTTGGGATTATCATGTAGACATCAAGGCCTCGACATGTGGCCTTATGGTTTAGTGGAGTGAGAGAGACATGTATTTTGGGGTTTTTGGGGGTTTTGATGTGGACTTGAGTTGATGTAGTCTTTATTTGACTCTTGTACCTGGAATACAGTTGATACTAAATGAAAAATTTTCAGGTTCACTATCTATTATGCCTTGCTTATTACAGGATGGTTTGTAAGCTTAAGTTTAGTCACGCACAAAGTCTCACCTAACTCCTAGGGGGATTTTGGGGTGTTACAGTAAATCTTGGCCACAATTAAGGGGTGTCAAAAGGGACATGTGGTGACCTCATGGGCGTAACCGGACTCCCTTGAATCCGGTTATAACCGTAGTGGATTACATCTTTGTAAAGTCAATTTTTTGTATTGGCTTAATTCCGTTGTCAAAATAGTGTCAATGTAAGTCAAATTTTTTGTTCAACTAGTTGTTCAAGCTAGATTGGTGAAGATGAAGCTCAAAAGACTTAAGTGAAGTACATTCCTGATAAAGCTCTGCTCACACTCGTAGGATGGTAAGTGACCTAGATACCTAGTGGTTATCATAGGTGGAATTTTCCTAGATTTTACTATCATATATCCTAGGGGATTAGAAATTTACCCACATTTAGTTATTGGTTGGGTTCTTGCCTAGTTGGAATGACATCTGTGCTCAAAAGAGCAAAATCAGCACAGACCGTTCGAACAGCCATGAGTTGAGAACGGCAAGCTGGCCATTCGAACGGTTCATTAATATGTAAAAAATAGTAGTCTCCCTGGCACACCGTTCGCAACCGTTTTCAGACCATTCTCTAGGTCGTTCGAACACCCCTCGGACTACGTGTTTTCCTTTCTAATTTCAAATCCGAACTCCTTTTTGGCAATGACTATTTAAGTATGATCCCTTAGCTCATTCTAAGGTTTTTGTGAAAGAGAATAGAGATTTCTCTGAGTAATCTAGGGTTCTCCAATCCCCTTTTTGTGGACACTCATTGTTCTCCTCTTTCACACTCTAGTGATGCAAGTTTAACTTCATAGTCCTTGTTCTTACATTGGTTGATCTCTATTGTGGTTGAAATTGATTTAGAAGCTTGTTAACCTTTAAAAATCATTTGTGTGCTTTGTGTGAGCTTTTGGTGCTCTTTGTAAGCGTTTGGTTGGTGTGAGCCAAAGTTGTCGAGGATGGAGATCGATCTTTTCAGATCATGTTTTGAAACTTTGAGAAGCGTTGGCTGGTGAGGAACCGGAGCTATTGTGGTAGAGATCGAATGTGTGGTTCATGGACTTCAAGATGAGGAATCTGTATCGAGGAACAATGTGTAGTGTCTGGTTGGGTAAGATTCGAGTCTTGTACTTGATAACAAATCTCTTAGTGGATTTTATGTTGGATTAGGTCCTGTGATTTTTTTCGGAAGAGTTTTCCATGTAAAAATCTCGTGTTGTGGATTGATTGTCTTCTATATTTTACATACTCGATTGCTTTATTTACCATATCTTTGATCAAGCACTGTGTAAAATTAAAATTGGTGGGCATTGCTAGGAAGACCTATTCACCACCCTCTAGGTCAAATGAATCATTGAACTAGGATATTTCTATTGGTATCAAAGCGGGTTTACCTACAAGGCTAAACCCTTAAGTATGATCTTGCTTAAAATCCTTGATCAATGACTACTCTACGAGAGGGTGGTTCCATCTCTCGTCCCCCACTGTTTGATGGGAATAACAATACTTATTGGAAAGCTCAAATGAGAGCCTTTCTTAAATTGATAGAGAGAGAATTTGGATGTCTATTTAGATTGGGTGGACTACGCCCACAAATATTCTCGGTGAAGTATCACCAAGGATTCCAAAGACTGGACCAAAGATGAGCTTAAGACTAGTGGATGGAACACTAAGGGTCTCAATGCAATCTTTATTGTAGTCATAGCTTAGGAATTCCGACAAATTTCTTCATGTGAAACAGCAAAGGAGGCATAAGACACTCTTGAGATTACCTATGAGGGTACCACTACAGTTAAGATCTTGAAGCTTCAAATGCTCACCACCAAATTTGAAAACTTAAAAATGGAAGACAATAAAACTTTGGATGAATTCTATGCTAAATTGAGTGACATTGTCAATTCTAGCTTCAATTTAGGTGAAAACTTTAATGAGTCTAAAATTGTAAGAAAAAACTTAGATCTTTACCTGAGAGATTTCAATCTAAGGTTACTGTCATAAAAGAGAGCAAGAATATTGACGCTCTCAAGATTGATGAATTGATTGGATCTCTCCAAACCTATGAACTCAACCTTCGTCCATCCAAGAAGAATAAAATCCGAACTTAAAAGGCATGTTAAAATTTGAACTTAAAAAATTCTTCATTAAATAACATTTGATACCTCAATTAAAATCTGTAACTAAACTGAACATAAATAATCCGAACCATCTATCATGATTCATAACAACCAATTCGACTTAAACATAAATGCTCAATAAATTCAATTACAATTTTTTTGAACTTAAATTAAATGCTAATACATCAATGTCAATAGTAAGACCGTCGATCAAGATCTCATTCCTCTTCTGGATGATCACCTACAAGATCTTTAGTACTCTTCTTTAACCCGAGGTTCCGGGGCACAAATTTCAAATCCAAAACCTGCTGATAATAAAATTATCAATTGAGTAACAAAGTCACTCTGGGTATATAATAACTCATAATAAACAATATCATGAAATCAACATACATACAGTTAATAGTTCAATTCAACTCACATACATAAATCAGAGTGCGGAAGAACATGTGGGTATATTATGTCATTTACTTTCTTACTTTAATACTAAGTGAAATATCACTATTTTCATAATCGGACCAGGCCTCGAATCGGCAGAGTGATCAGTTCCCGATTCCACCGGCCTGGTTCGACCGTGTACTTTTTTTTGTAAAAAACTGGCTTTTTCCTATTTTTCCCGATTCTGACCGGTTTTGGCCGGTTCTGACTGGTTCCCAACCTGTTTTACTGCCGGTTCTATCGGTTTTGGCCGGTTCTGAAAGAGTTCCGGTTTTGGGGGTTTTGGGAATTGGTGAGGGGACTGGTTCCTGATTTTTCCGGTTCGACTAGCCGGTCCAGTTTTGATAATATTGTGAAATATATCAGCATGTATTGTGCGGAAACATATATTCTTTTCGATTCTTACTTTGTGCTTACTTTTCTTACTTTTGCGTGAGTGATAATGACTTACATGCATTTTGCACTAACTTAAAATACCGTTTTACTTATTATGGAAATAAATTACTATACTTTACTTTTCGAGTATCACCCTTCGCACATTATCCGATGCGTTCGACTTACTTAGCACATTATCTAGTGCGACGGCTTACTTTGACATCATTATTGCCATTTTGATGGTATTTGGTCCGTGCAAAACTCAATCATGTATTAACACTTTCATGTGCATTTTTCTTCCTTACTTTGTTTTTGTCTTACTTGTATTCTTAGTAGTGCTTTTAATTTTCTCTTTATGCATGTGCGTGTTTTATAATAGTGAGTGCACGGTGATACACTCTCGGTTTAATTATACCCAGAACTAATAGTCAAGGGCCACAAGAAATTTTATCATAGCGTCACATTCCATTATAATAACAGACCTTGGAAAACAAGACTCTCATCAAAGGTTCCTTTATCCAAGAATAAATCACGTATAATGATATAAAATTAACACAATATGACATTCATGGCTTCAACAATTTAAACATGTTTATTCACAATTTATTTCTCAATATGCATAATTCACAATTTATCCAACATCAACAACACACTTTTAATCAATATCAAAAGTATAAACACTTCATATAATTTATCAATCATAGTTTTATAGAATATATACAAAATCACACTAATATATAGCCCTAATTTTACAAAGAGTCCACATTCATCATCCATATATTTCATACATTCTATTCCAACTTCCGGAATACATTCATTCCTCCACATACATTCACATAACTCTAGAATAATACCCAATCCCCTTGTTCAAACATAAATCATAATATTCATAGGGTTATTCACATCCTACTTTAATAATTTTGAGAAATGATACATAAAGGATGATAGAAATTCATAGATCTCCTTTATATACAAGTTCTTACTTAGATCTATCCTTTTAAATCTTCATTTTGATTAATATTCAAGAAATTGAGAACTAGAGATTATTATTTACCTCTCTTGATCACTTCACTACGATCTTACACTTGTAAATAGGCCTTGATCTAGATCTTTAAGCCTCTTTCATTCTTCCCTGATTGAATCTTGAAATCTCCAAGTTTCTTTCTTTAAATTTCTCAGGAAATACTATTCTCTTGCTCTCTTTTAGGTTTAGGAAGCTCTAGGAATCCTAGACTCACGAAACAAAGACTATATATAGAGTTTGAGACCCTAAGGAAGTTAAAAATTCGGAAATCTATGTTTTCTGCAAAAATCACCGCTTTCAGCGATCGATCGGCCATAGAGTGCCGATCGATCGACAACGACGATAGATCAACGCTTCCGCCGGTTTTTTTTTTTCCAACTATTTTGCCACTTTTTTGATATCTTCAATTTCATACAATTTAATCATAAAAAGGCCTAATAACGAACAAAATATTTGAGTTTCTACATCTAGGCATTTCACATTAATTCTTGTAGGGACTAATGCATTAAAATTGGACACCTTTTTCTAGGAAATTCATATAATTAGAACAAATGTCGATGAAATAAATTTAGGTCTCTACAGAGAAAGAGAGAGAGACTTTACCCAAAAGGAGGAGACATTTAAAAAAATTCTCATTTCCCTAAATACCCTCTCTCACATAAGAAGTTGTACATGTGATGATAGCCATTAGATTTCCGAATCCTACTGCTACAAACATATGTAAAGATATATGTTTTATCTTTTGTCTCTTGATCCCTTCCTCTATATATATATATATGGTAACTTGGGGTGTCCCCAACATTTCGCGTCATGACTTATCCTTGAGGGTGCAATGAGAGCCCGTAACCCCCCACACCGGGAAATTCCGGAAAAATCCTGTGTGGGACTGGCCCCAAAGGGGTAGTGAGAAGTCGATTCCAAGATCTTCGGCTTCATGAGGAGTAAGTCTAGATGAAACATTCCTTCCTTCGGTTTAGGATCTGACTACCCCCATTGTTATCCGATGTGAAGATGGTTATAAATCGTTTACTTTTGGAACCATCTTTTGATTTTGGAAAAAGAGCTTTTTATTTGTATCAATATGCAGCTTCTTCCACACATTCTTTGCATCTATCTTTTCACACATGGGGTTGCAATTTGCAAACCCCACTTGCATTACAAGTGGGAAGTGTGTAGAGAGAAAGGACGAAATGCCTAGTCTTATGGACGGACAGGTTCGGATTCACTGTCTGTTTGTGGGGGAAGCTGCAAGAACAGCTAAGTCGGGGTTTGGTATTCAACTACAAGTCAAAATCCACCCCCAATGACATATTCCAATTTCCAACTGGGCTACCTTTATTTTTTTATTTTTGACACTAACTGGGCCAGGGTTACCAAGTTCGCTACATGCTATAGCGAACTGTGATCCAAGTGAACCCAAACTAGTTCGTGGTTTGGCTCAGATTGGTCCATGAAATTGAGCGAACTACATAATAGTTTCAAAACAATCTTGGTTTCTCAAATTTTTTATTTAAATTCGCTGATAATTTCTTTAGGTTCGGCAAATTTATACTTTGAGCTCACAAACCGTTCATAAGAAGGTATTTTTTATTATTTTTCAAATAAATATTTGTAATATATTATTTATATGCTTAATATATATTTATATATATATTTGTTTTACATGCTTAAGTAAAGAACCAAGCTATCGAATCAAACTAAAAAATCTAAGCGAATCAAAAAACGAATGATCTCATCCTATCCTAATGAATTGGATTTCACTTTAGAGTGGCAAACTGCGAACCAAAATTTGAACCGAGTGAACTAACGAACCAGGTAACATTGAACTGGGCTACTTAGACTTGGTTGAGTTCGGATGGGCAACAGCGCACGCTGTTGCCCCTTTGTGTCTTACAAAGGAGGACCCAACGATCAACAGGGGTAAACTGAAAAAAAAAAAAAATAGGCCCCATTTTTTGTAAGACACAAAGGGGCAACAGCTAACTCGACTTGGTTTGTTTACTTAAATTTAAATTTCAAATGACTTTTAAGTATTCATACTAATCTCAAGGTTTTCAGACGGGGGTGGTTTTCTGACTTTTCTCTGAATAATACTAGGGGGGCTGTATTATTCAATAGGTGGGCACCATGTATAAAGCATGTCAAATAAAGGTAGGCTTGATATGTCATCATCATGATTAGCTAATTGATTTTTTCTTTCTTCATTGACACAATCAAAACAACATAACTGCTGGCAAGGAAAAATGAATGAGAAGATAGTCCTATAAATCATAGAACATTACTTTAATATCTTCTATTAGGGTCCGGATTATCAAATTAATGTATGGACCCAATCTTTTTGGAGAAGTAATGCTAGCCCTAGACCTTTCCTACTCTCAGTTGCCTGAGCCAACCACTCGGTCCTTCTTTAACCAGTTGCAATGAGAGAGTTTTTTTTTTTTTTTTGCTTGCAATTCTTTAACCACTTGCAATGAGAGAGTTTTTTTTTGCTTGCAATTCTTTAACCATGAGAGAGTTGGTGAGAGATTGTGTGCTTTAACTTTGTAATAGGTTAAAGAAGAAACAGGTAGTTGGCTTCGGCTAAGAAAGCTTGAGAGTAGGGCTAGCACGTACTCTTCTTTTTGAGACAGTCACTTACAACTTTAGAGTCCCTCTTAATTTCAACATCTGTTACACCCATGTAGTGTATGAGAGAGGCCTTTCCTCTCTGGATTTTGGGTTTGAAGATAATATGATCACAAACAAAATTGAAAAGATTAAGATATACATAGTTCACCTACCATAGGGCTTCATTCATGGGCAAAAAAGGATCCAAAAACCTTCGTTAATTATGGAGAACATAAAAGACAGAGCAACAAATGAGACAACCCAAAAGCTCTAGTAAAATCCACAATGCTCTAATACACTCAAACTGTAGAGAAACTGGATTACAATGACCCATAGAAGGTTTAAATTTAAACTCTTAATTTAGAAAGACAATATTAAAAATAATCCAAATATATTAAAGATACTAATTCAAGATTATCTAGGAGATCTTGTGTTTCTCATAGATATTACATAATTATTTCCCTAATTGTTCTCATCCACAAATCCTAAACCGAAAAATGTTTTGGAAATCCTGAAATCTCGAAATACTCATCTGACTTACTACAACTCGCTCGATTACATTCGGCCTTACTCGAGCGAGTTTGTCAAAACCCGAATCCTTTACGGTATAAGGATATCCACTCTTAAATACCGAGTCCTCTCTCTACAAGAAGCACCAAAATAAGTCCTGGCCACCACTCTTCTTCCCAAGAGGCAGAACTATCATGGCTCTCCAAGAGAGTAAAGCCCGCTCTTCCGAAAACCCTAAACACTTACATCTCACCAACTTATCAAATAAGTTTACACCTTAAGCCTATTTATAAATATAAAATCAGATCTAAACTAATTAAGATTTTTCAAAATTCAAATTCTAGCAAATAACTCTATAATAAAATTTTACTATTATTAGAATTCTAGACAAATTCCAATAAACCAATTGCGAAATTTTACTTTACTCACAGTCTCGCTGATGCTTTTATCAAATAGGAATGCTAACCCCACTAAGTAGAGTTCCAAATTCTCATTGATAAAGCAACAAATGTTGTAAGTGTGTGTATTTCCTTCAGTTGCCTTACAGCTTCGCCTTGTGGTGTTGTTGTGTTCAACCAAAAAAAAAAAAAAAAACAACAAATGTTCTTGTTTTGCCTTAAAAAAGAAGAAGGCATGTGTGGGTTTGGAAAATTTTGAATTATGCAACTGCGGTAGCTTTCTCTGCCAAATTAGTGTCAGCTCATCTTACTTCCAAGGTGACCTACATCAGCTGCGCAATCATTTTTTATTAGATTCAACGCAAAATTGGTGAATTTTTCCACGATGATATAATGATTACAAGGTTTTCGCCCTGGGACACGGAGGTGTCCCCATCCATCACGATTGCTACAGAGTAAACTCGACCTCTTCAAAGTTCAAACCCACTACTGAATTTCATAATATTATTACTTTCGGATTACATCCCAATCACTATCATTGACGATGTTGTTCTTATTAGTGGCGTTCTCGTATTTGCTTAAATTAATCTCCAAGAATCCCCTCCCACCCAAAAACAAAACAAATATTAGAAAAGTGAGACCATTTGTCCCATGACACAACAGTATACCACTAGTTGGGAAAAAAAAATTAGACCATGCCAATGACAAATTAAGTGAGTTCTTTTTTATGAGGGTGACCCTGAATTCAAGTCCCCAAAATAAAATTTTACTTGATAATGTAACAAGCAAGGAAACAATTCACCAGTTGCCAACTCATCAACCCTCATTATTAATAGTAGATGAATAATATTACCAAAAACAAAGTGTTCTGCACCAGTAATATTCTAGAGGGCTTTACCAAAATATTGTATTAGGGAAACTATTTTTTTTAACTAGCTAAAGAAGAGGTTAAGGTTTCTGTGGTGCGGAAACGCAAGTATCAAGATTGACGACAATACGAAAAGGAAAATAATCACCTCCTCAGTCGGTGATGCGAGGACGGGCGTCTCAGTTCCCATTTTCTTGCCATGTGTCCCCCTTCTAACCCCATTTAATTGTGGTTAAGATTCATCCACCCGTAGGGTTCACCAATCTACCCTTGATTTTTAGAAAATAAAATATAAAAATTTAATTAAAAGGTTAAAAAAACTAACCCGAGTTAATGGGAGTTGAAGGGTTGGCTATGTGAGAGTGAGGAGGAATAGTCCCCTCCTCAGCCGACGAGGGGACTATTGCTCATATGAAAAGTACCAAGAAAAATAATAGTAAAATACCAAGTTCACCCATTGAGTGGTCATTAGCAAAACCCTATATATATATATATATATATATATATATATATATATATATATATATATATATATATCACCGGTTGGTTCCACGTGACATATCTCATTGGCCACTATTCTCTATTTTGGTTGATGTCATGTGTCTGCTAACGTGACATCTACTCTTTAATTGATCTAATAAGAATACATCATGTAATCCTTTTAATTAATATTATTTTCCCAATTAAGTGATAGGTTAAATGTTCACCTTCGCACTCTCACATTCTATTATTTAATTCTTCTAATTTAACTCATTAATTATAACTAATTAAGTTGTAACATATAAATTATTAAAAATATGGTGTCTAAGGGTCTCTTCTTTCTTCCATCCACATACTCATTCTTTAATTACAATTTATTAAATTGTAACATCTACCATCCTCACATTTTCTAATTCTTTGTCTACCTTCTCCCTAATCCCTTATAAGTAGTAGCCAAATCCACAAGATACTTTTCATTCTCAAACATGTAAGGGTTTGACATGTCTTCTGCACTTCAGTTCGTATGGTTCACCAAGGAGCTTTTCCTAAACATTGGAGCATCTAGAGTGGAAATCTTAAGAGGCTTGTTTTCACGGTTGCTATTGGGAACTTCTTGAGTCTGGGCGCATTGTGGCATGAGTGCATTTTCAGGGTAATTCAATAATTAATATTGGAAGTTATCAGGTTCTGGCATTACTTACCTTTACATTTATGGGTCTCTACATGGAGCTTTTGATGAGTATTGATGCATTTTAGGCACTATTTTGGGTTTTCTATTTTGCTATTGCATCAACGATGTAGCACCCCGGAACTTTTCGTACCTAATAAACAATATTCTCGTAGCCAATTGGCATTCCACTTAGTCTAATTAATAAATAAAGAAGAATTTGAAGATTCTAAAATATCGGAAATGTTCCTCTTTGAAAGACGAATCCAACGCAAGTTGAATCGTCAAAATCCGACTAACGAGTCAAAAGATATGACCAAAATACCAAAGTGGAAAAAATGAGGAAAATCAGTAAAATGGAAAAAACACAGACCAACCGGTCTACCGCTCCATCCACCAGTCGACCCTAGCCTACCGGTCGACCGCTCTCACCACCGGTCGACTGCTCTCGCACTAAAACATGTATGGGGGATTTTTCCAGAGAGGAGATTTTGACCGGTCGACTGCTCCTCAACACCGGTCGACCGCTAGCCTATCGATCGACCGCTCACATGACCGGTCGACCGCTCCTCGAGCACTTTGCCTATTTGGTCTGTTTTGGCCAAAATTTTAAATGTAGGATGGTCATTTGACCACCCATTTTTCTATATAAAGCACCAACTTATGGGCGAGTGTTCATAAACACTCAAAGATCATATTTGGGAGATTTAGAGAAGAGAGAGAAGAGAAGAACTAGGGTTTTACTCAAGACCCATTTCAAGCAAGGATTTTCTCCACCAAAGATTGGATCTCATCTTCCCTCAAGTTCTCCTCCAATTTTAAAGATTAGTACACCCTACTAACTCACTTAGCAATAACCTAGGTTTCCTCTCTATTGTAAATGATGATTCCTATCTTGTGTTCTCCTCTTTCTTGAAATATGCTATATTCCTTAAATATAAGCAAGATAATGTCAATGGTGGAATGTATGGATAGATGAGGAGTTTGAGGCGTTTCGATGCCGTGTGGATATGGTGTAATGTGTGTGATGGAAAATGGTGGAAGGGTATCCTACAAATAATGAATACACCTTGATGTTTTGATGGAATGTATGCACTAACAAGAGAAAATGAAACGACTATGAAATGTTGCATGTCATGTATTTGATTAAATGCCTAAATGAGAAGTTCTCCAATCAATGAAGAATATGAAAGCATGAATATGTGTAGTTTCCATCAAATTCATAACCTTGATCAAATGTCATATAGATTAACTAAATTCCCACATGTTTATACTATGAATTGAAAATGCTATATACTATCATTCATGTCATATTGTCATCATGATTACTACAAGTGTTACACACACCCACGCATGCATGCATGAACCGACATTTTTAAAGTACAAGTATTTGAAAGAAACAAATAAGAACAAGAATGTGATTCGCGATACAGTCGATAAAGCCGAACATCGGATCGGTCAAGGGTAGGGTATATCCCTAGGATATGTCATACCTAGCTCCCAAGTGAAACAAGCATGAATGTCAAGGGTAAGGCATATCGTAAGATATGTCATACCTGACTCACAAGAAAATAAGACAAGAAGGTTAGTGTACCGTTTTCTATATATATATTTCATTGAAGTGAAATTACGTTTCCAGCTCACAAGTCGTTTCAAGGGCACTAACCTTTGGCTTACAAGTATACAAGCAAGTCAAGTCAAGAACATGACAAGAACAAACAAGACATGTGATTCCAAGTAAGACAAGACAACATGTTTGATTCTCACGAACAAGACCAAGACAAGAAACAAGTTTTCAAACATGACAAGCTAGTTTTGAAAGAAACACGAAAAACTATTTTCAAGAACAAGATCTGATTTTTAAAGTACGAGTTTTACCGGAGTTTTCGCATTCATTGAAACATGTCAAGATTATTACACTGCTTTACTTTACTGCTACTTATCATATGTTACTATTATTGGTTTTAAATTGATGTGATGAACTATACCTTGTTGCCTTATGTAATGGTTATTGCTATTGTTAGCCAGTAACTTGTACTCGCTGAGTATTCCATACTTAGCCGTACTTTTATGTCGGCAGGTACCGAGGAAACCCTCAACCCTGAACCCTGGGTTGAGGAAGAGTATGTTAGAGGAGAGAGAGCCTCCTATTCCGATACAATCGCAGGAGGATAGAGACCGCGACATTTGGCCTTACTTAGATTACTATTGAGCATAGTGGGCTCAATAGTTCTTTTTGTATTTTGATATTTTGATAGGTGGGCATGTCTACCTTTGACTTGATATGTTTTGTATATGTTAACTTGGAATATAGACCACCTTATATAGAAAGGAAAATTTTGGTTTACGCTTCCGCACTCATGTTATAGCTTCCACACTCTGATTATTGTCATTATTGTATCATGTTTACTTTGTTCATTACAAGATGGTTTGGCAGGTACGAATAGTCACCTGAAATGTATCCCTTAACTCCTAGGGGGTATTTTGGGGCACGACAGAAGTGGTATCAGAGCTCTAGGCATTAGAGTCCCTAGGGTCACTTAGTACTCGATACCATAATTGAACATGGCATTAGGTGTTATGAAAGAGTCATATTCCAAGTATGGACTAACGAGTTAGTCCTAGTCAAAATAGGTTGAACTTCAACCGAACATTGTGACCTATGCTAGGAACACGGATTGCATGTTATGCCATTGCTATGTATACCATGTGTGCCTTGTTTTGTACTTAGTCAATATGAATTGAGTGAATTGTGAAATTATTATTAAATGCGTATCTAAGTTAGACTCCTGTTGTACTGTCGTCCTCAGGAGTAATCATAAGGCGTGGTGCATGGGGTCACAGATACAATACTAGAGGTAATGGAGGTGATGCTCTATCGGGTGATGAACAACCCGACTTCGCTTAAGCCTTTGCATCCATAGTCGAGAGATTGGCTATGTTGGTAGCAAGGCAACCGGCTACTCCTCCTAATACCGCACTTATAATTGCTCCTCCCAATCGAGCACAAGCCGAAATAGAGGCTTTTCGGAGGATGAGGCCTCCAACATTTTGTGGAAGCATTGATTCACGCAATTAGAAAAGATATTCTCCGTATTGGTGCCTACTGAGGCAGAAAGGGTTACTTGTGCCGCTTTCATGCTTGAAGGTGAGGCTGATCATTGGTGGAGGTCCACACTCAGGACCTGAGATTTGACCTGAGAGGGTCAAGACTGGACTTGGGGAGAGTTCTTGGACGTTTTCTATAAGAAATACTTTCCGGTCGGGATAAAAGAAAAGATAGAAGTTGAATTTATTACCTTGGAGCAAGGTAATATGTCAGTAGCGGCTTATGAAGCCAAGTTTTCGGAGCTATCCAGATTCGCTCTGCATATGATAACGACAGAGGCTATGAATGCCCATAAATTTAAGAGGGGGTTGAAGGCCTACCTCAAAGACCGAGTTTTGATGTTCCGGCATGAGACATATGCTGAGGTAGTGGACAAGGCACTATTAGCAAAGGCTAATTCTGAAGAGTTCCTCAAGAGAAGAGGGATGGAGAAGGGTTAGTCTAGTGGCTCGGCAGAAAAGAGAGCTAGAACTATGTCGTATCAGTCCATAGGACCAACTCGGTCACAGAGGATGTACTCTACACCTCAGTCTCTTCGCCCTTTTGCTCCACCAGATTTTCGCCCGGCTCTCACTCAGGATCCTCACCCCGCAGTGACTCAGGCTACAGGTTATGCTCCTCCCACCTATTCACGATGTCTGCACCCTTTGTGGAAGGAGGCATCCAGCCGGGGAATGCCGGAAGGCTACCGGAAGTTATTTCCATTGTGGTGACCGAGACCACATTATTAGAGATTGCCCCCGACATCATCTACCAGTCCAGTCTCAGGAGAGTAGGCTCCCTGTTAGGCAGACATCTCAGCAAAGCTTTTCTGAGGCTTCGAGGGCCTCACCGTTTACACGGCCACCTCGTCAAGCAACTCAAGGACGAGTCTTTGCCTTATCGGAACGGGACGCACGTGCATCGGATGATGTCGTGCAAGATATGCGAAAATGTTAAAGTTTTATGTTGAAAATACTTACTATGATGTGATGTTTGTTAGTATCCAATAGGTTACCCATGTATGATGTATGTATGCTTGAAATCTATTGATATTAGTTATTTAATCATACATGCACTTTATTAGTGAACGAGTGTCTAGCCCGAGTGTTGGTCGACATAGGATCCACTAACTCTTTTGTCTCATCCAGTTTTGCAAAGGGCTTTTCAACTGAGTCTACCCCGTTGGAGCCGGAGTTAACCATTGCAACTCCGCTTGACAAGTCGGTTGATGTGGATAGAATATACAAGGATAGTGTGGTGCAAGTGGGGTAGAATGAACTATTAGCCGACCTCATCATCCTAGATTTTCATGACTTGGACTTCGATGTCATCCTAGGGATGGATTGGTTGTCAAACCACCACAGTCATGTTGCATGCTTTGAGAAGATGGTAAACTTCAGGCCGGAAGGGGTTAAGCCATTTCACTTTCGAGGATTGAGAGAAAGGGATATTGCTCGCTTCACAACTTTGAGCTTAGCAAACTCAAAGGCACCGAACTCCTGAGCCATTCTGGTCGTTAGTGAGTTCTTGGATGTGTTTCCAGAAGAACTTTTCGGATTGCCTCCTGATCGAGAGATCGAGTTCATTATAGAGCTTACTTCGAGCACAACTCATATTTCAAGAGCTCCATATAGAATGGCCCCGATTAAACTCAAGGAGTTGAAAGTACAGTTAGAAGAACTGCAAAGCCTGAGTTTCATTAGACCGAGTGTCTCACCGTGGGGTACCCCAGTGCTATTTGTGAAGAAGAATGACGGTTCAATGCGTATGTGCATTGATTACAGACAATTGAATAAGGTCACAATTAAGAATCGTTATCATTTGCCACGGATAGACGACTTGTTCGACCAATTGAAGGGAGCGAGATTCTTCTCCAAAATTGATATAAAGTCGGGGTATCATCAATTAAAGGTCAAGGAGGGAGATATTCCGAAGATGGCTTTCAGGACTTGGTATGGGCACTACGAGTTCCTTGTTATGCCTTTTGGTTTGATGAATGCACGGGCAGCGTTCATGAATTTGATGAACAGGGTGTTCAGACCTTATCTTGATAGATGTGTCGTGGTGTTTATAGACAACATGTTGGTGTACTCCTCGACACGGAAGGATCATGATCGAGACCTTCACCTTACTCTAGAGACGCTTCGAGAGCACAGGTTATATGCCAAGCTAAGTAAGTGCGAATTCTGGTGGAAAAAGGTGACTTTCCTAGGTTATGTGGCGTCTGCAGAAGGCATTTTAGTAGACCCAGCCAAGGTAGAGGCAGTATTGAACTGGGAAAGACCCAGAAGCGTCACCGAGATTCGGAGTTTCCTCGGGTTCGCCGGCTACTATTTGTGGAGGGATTCTCCAGTTTGGCTGGACCTCTTACTTACTTGACAAGGAAAAATGCCAAGTTCAGTTGGAACGACAGATGTGAAGTTAGCTTCCAAGAGTTGAAGAAACGTCTTACTACGGCCCCCGATACTTACAGTACCATTCGGGAGCGGTGGTTTTGTTGCTTATAGTGACGCCTCCCACATGGGATTGGGATGTGTGCTCATGCAACATGGAAAGGTCATTATCTATGCCTCAAGGCAATTGAAAGAATATGAGAAGAATTATCCCACTCATGACTTAGAGCTCGCCGCGGTTGAGTTTGCTTTGAAGATATGGCGACATTATCTTTATGGGGAACAATTTGAGGTGTTCACCGACCATAAAAGCTTGAAGTACCTATTTTCCCAAAATGAGTTGAACTTAAAGCAAAGGCAATGGATGAAGTTCTTAAAGGACTATGAATGCTCGATTCAATATCACCCGGGCAAAGCCAATGTAGTGGCGGATGCATTGAGTAGGAAGTCACATGGACTTGTGGCATATATGATGGTTCGAGGGTGGAAGTTGTTGGAGGATGCCTCTAATCACGACATTCGGTTCAGCCCACCTACGCATGGGCCATTGATGGCAAATATCATGGTGAAACCATGTATTATTGATCGGATCCGGGAGTTACAAGTAGCGGATGCCGAATTGATTGCTCTCCGTGACAAGGTGGTTAGCAAAGGAAGTGTTGAGTTCGCCACGAACGGTGATGGGCCAATCATGTTCAAGGGTAGACTTTGTATCCCGGCCGATGTAGAGCTTAGAAGAGAAATTTTGGATGAGGCTCACCGGTCGAAGTATACCGTTCACCCCGGGGGTACCAAAATGTATAGAAACTTGAAGGGGTACTTTTGGTGGCGGAACATGAAGAGAGAAGTATCCGAATATGTATCCCGGTACTTAGTATGTCAGCAAGTGAAGGCAGAGCATATGAGACCGGCAGGTCTGTTGCAGTCACTCCCTATTCCCAAGTGGAAATGGGAGAACATCTCTATGGACTTTATAGTAGGATTACCATGAATGGTTAGAAACTCCGAAGCTATATGGGTTGTAGTTGACAGACTTACCAAATCCGTCCATTTCTTGCCATATCGGACTACATTCAATAAATAGTCTGGTTGCACGGGGTGCCAGTGAGCATTGTCTTCAGATCGGGATCCAAGGTTCACATCCAGATTCTGGAAGAGCTTTCAGAGTGCCGTGGGTTCCCGACTAGACTTTAGCATGGCTTTCCACCCACAGACCGATGGGCAAACCGAGAGAGTGAATCAGGTAATAGAAGACATGCTCCGAGCATGTATGCTAGACTTCAAGGGAAGTTGGGAAAACCACTTGCCTTTGGTGGAATTCGCCTACAATAAAAGTTATCAAGCGAACATCCAAATGGCGCCTTTTGAGGCTTTGTACGGGAGAAGTTGTAGATCCCCGTTGTATTGGGATGAAGTCGGGGAAAGAAAGGTTTTGGGCCCAGAATTGATTGAGCAGACCGTAGACAGAGTCAAACTTATCTGAGAAAGGTTGAAGACCGCACAGGATCGACAAAAGAGCTACGCCGACAACCGAATGAGAGATCTTGAATTTCGAGTTGGTGACTTGATTTTTGTGAAGACTTCACCAACTAAGGGTGTTATGAGATTCAGGAAGAGAGGCAAGCTCATTCCAAGATACTTGGGTCTGTTCGAGATCACCACTAAAGTAGGTGAGGTGGCTTATCGTGTTGCCTTGCCCGCTCATATGGCAACCGTCCATAATGTATTCTATGTCTCTATGCTTCGAAAGTATATCCCGGACCCTTCCCATGTCATCGAGCTTGAACCGGTAGAAATCCGGGAGGATCTCACACTAGTTGAGCAACCAATGCAGATCTTGGATAGGTGAAATCAAGTCTAGTGCAACAAGACCATTCCCTTGGTCCTTGTAAGGTGGCAACACTATTCGGTAGAAGAAGCTACATGGGAACGAGAGGCCGAAGTGAGAGAAAAGTATCATCAACAGTTTATTTAGGGCCTTGGCATTCTTTTGTATTTGTTACGATTTTTGTACATGTATGTATCGTCCAAATTTCGAGGATAAAATTTTTGTAAGGGGAGGGAGAATGTAGCACCCCGGAACTTTTCATACCTAATAAACAATGTTCTCGTAGCCAATTGGCCTTCTACTTAGTCTAATTAATAAATAAAGAAGAATTTAAAGATTCTAAAATGCTGAAAATGTTCCTCTTCGAAAGATGAATCCAACGCAAGTTGAATCGTCAAAATCCGACTAACGAGTCAAAAGATATGACCAAAATACCAAAGTGGAAAAAATGAGAAAAATTAGCAAAATGGGCAAAACACAGACCAACCGGTCGACCGCTCTCACAGTAAAACGTGTATGGGGGATTTTTCCAGAGAGGGGATTTTGACCGGTCGACCGCTAGCCTACTGATCAACCGCTCACATGTCCGGTTGACTACTCCTTGAGCACTTTGCCTATTTGGTCTGTTTTGGCCGAAATTTTATGGGTAGGATGGTCATTTGACCACCCCTTTTTCTAGATAAATCCCCAACTCGTGGGTGAGGGTTTCATAAACCCTCAAAGATCATATTTGGGAGATTTAGAGAAGGGAGAGAAGAGAAGAACTAGTGTTTTGCTCAAGACCCATTTCAAGCAAGGATTTTCTCCACCAGGGATTGGATCTCATCTTCCCTCAAGTTCTCCTCCAATTTTAAAGGTTAGTACACCCCACTAACTCACTTAGCAATAACTTAGGTTTCCTCTCTATTGTAAATGATGATTCCTATCTTGTGTTCTCCTCTTTCTTGAAATATGCTAAATTCCCTAAATATAAACAAGATAATGTGAATGGTGGAATATATGGATGGATGAGGAGTTTGAGGCGTTTGAATGCCGTGTGGATGTGGTGTAATGAAAAATGGTGGAAGGGTATCCTACAAATAATGAATACACCTTGATGTTTTGATGGAATGTATGCACTAACAAGAGAAAATGAAACGACTATGAAATGTTCCATGTCATGTGTTTGATTAAATGCCTAAATGAGAAGTTCCCCAATCAATGAAGAATATGAAAGCATGAATATGTGTAGTTTCCTTCAAATTCATAACCTTGATCAAATGCCATATAGATTAACTAAATTCTCACATGTTTATACTATAAATTGAAAATGCTATGCACTCTCCTTCATGTCATATTGTCATCATGATTACTACAAGTGTTACACACACCCACGCATGCATGCATGAACCGACGTTTTTAAAGTACAAGTATTTGAATGAAACAAACAAGAACAAGAATGTGATTCACGATACAGTCAATAAAGCCGGACATCGGGTCGATTAAGGGTAGGGCATATCCCTAGGATATGTCATACCTAGCTCCCAAGTGAAACAAGCATGAATGTCAAGGGTAAGACATATCGCAAGATATGTCATACCTGACTCACAAGAAAACAAGACAAGGAGGTTGGTATATCATTTTCTATATATATATTTCGTTGAAGTAAACTTACATTCCCGACTCATAAGTCGCTTCAAGGGCACTAACCTTTGGCTCACAAGTATACAAGCAAGTCAAGTCAAGAACATGACAAGAACAAACAAGACATGTGATTCCAAGTAAGACAAGACAACATGTTTGATTCTCACGAACAAGACCAAGACAAGAAACAAGTTTTCAAACATGACAACCTAGTTTTGAAAGAAACACGAAAAGTTATTTTCAAGAACAAAACCTGATTTTTAAAGTAAGAGTTTTACCGGAGTTTTCGCATTCATTGAAACATGTCAAGATTATTACACTGCTTTACTTTACTGCTACTTATCATATGTTACTATTATTGGTTTTAAATTGATGTGATGAATTTTACCTTGTTGCCTTATGTAATGGTTATTGCTATTGTTAGTCACTAGCTTGTACTCGCTGAGTATTCCGTACTTAGCCGTACTTTTATGTCGGTAGGTACTGAGGAAACTCTCAACCCTGAGCCCTGGGTTGAGGAAGAGTATGTTGAGGAGAGAGAGCCTCCTATTCTGATACAGTCACAGGAGGATAGAAACCGCGACGCTTGACCTTACTTAGATTACTGTTGAGCATAGTGGGCTCAATAGTTCTTTTTGTATTTTGATAGTTTGATAGGTGGGCATGTCCACCTTTGACTTGATATGTTTGGATATGTTAACTTGGAATACAGACCACCTTACATAGAACGGAAAATTTTGGTTTACGCTTCCGCACTCATGTTATAGCTTTCGCACTTTGATTATTGTTATTATTGTATCATGTTTACCTTGTTCATTATAGGATGGTTTGGCAGGTAAGAATAGTCACCTTTAAAATATCCCTTAGCTCCTAGGGGGTATTTTGGGGTGCGACAAACGATTTGAAATTGCATGGATTATCCTCACTGAAATTAATGAGATTTATGTTATCATAGATATGAAGAGTAATAAAATGAAAGTCAAATTATTCTTAATATCCATTAGAGTTAAAGTGTAAGTGGTTTCCTCTAAAGTTTTTCATCTCTCAATTAATTGTAAAAAAAATTAACAGTGATAAAGTAATGATCAAAAAGATCTTTCCTAAAATAATGGCTCGCCCTTAATCTCTCTTTTAGTATGTATAAAAATTATATTGATTTACTTAGGTTATAATTAATTATATTAACTCTCTAATTAGTATAAAGTGGGTCCCATGATATATTTTTTAATTAGATGTTATTGCGGGTTGAAGAATAGGAAGAGACTAATATTTTTTTTCTATGTAAACTTTTCTTTCTAATAATTAATTATTTAAAGAACTTATTTATTTACAAGAAATACCATCATCTCTAATACTTTTGACACATTGAATTATTAGATGGGATGAGATAATTTTTTTATAATTATGCAAACTTTCTTTCTTGAAGTTATATAAATGATGAGATAAAAAGTTATATAATAATAAAATTACGGATTGTTAAATGAGTGCATTGTCTATTTTCTAATAGAATACATATAAAAAATCTCACAAGATGACCAAACTATCATCAATTTTCTTCTATTTTATTTTTATTTTTTCTTACTGTATATTTTTAATTTTTCATCATACTGTCATATCCATTTTTCGTTTATTCATTTTCTTTCAACACCAGGTGTATTTGCATGGGGTTTTGCTAGTATATATATATAAAAGAAAGAACACCGTACCAGACAAGATATATCATGTGGTTCACCACACCAATGGCTACGCCCACGGGGAAAAATGATCCAAAAACTTCACTAATACTAAGAAGAAAATCCCAAAGCTCTAACATACTTTCCTTTTTCTCTCTCACAAACAAAATACCAAAAAAAAAACTATTTTCTACCCAAAACCTGCTTCCTAGAAAAAAGACTAAAAACAAGTAATTTCCTTTTAAGAAACAACTGAAGACAAAGACATTTGGAAGGAGCGCAACAACCGCATCTTCAAAAATGAATTCCTTGATAAGCCTCTATTATTTCTCGGATAAAAAATGATTCAAGAGGCTGCTTCGTGTTTCCTAAACCTTCTCTTGAAGACAACCCTCGTAATAGATATTTCATGGGACAATGGGGTCTAAATGCTGATTTTCATGTTTCCACCCCTCGTTCCTGCTCGTGGCTGCCCCCTCCTCCTAGCTTCTGGGCCTTGAACATTGATGGTTCGCTGCGTGGTTCAACAGCCGGCATAGGAGGGATTCAAGGGATCATAGCGGAGAAGCATGTGCTGTGTTCGCAGAAAGCTGCCCGCCATGTTCTATAGAACTACTGGAACTTAAGGCGGTTAATCAAGGAGTTCAAATGGCTTTAAATAGTAGTGCCTCTAGTTTGCTGGTTTACTCGGACTCGAAATGGGTTGTGGATGTTCTCTCTAAGAATCTGCCCCCTCCTTGGTGGTGGTTAGCTGATCTTCGGGAAACTGGTAGGTTCTTAGCCCTTTTTGATTGCTGCAAGTTTATCCACGTTTGGAGAGAATCAAATATGGGAGCGGACTAGCTTGCCAAGCACTGTACTTCCCTATCAAGTTTTTCTCTTAATCCTAGTGAGTTTCTAGTGGCGCTTCAAATGATTGTTTCAGATGATCGCTCTGGGAAACTTTACTTCAGAATGTAACAGGGTTTCCTCTTTTAATCTCAATTATGGTCGGGGTCTGCCTAACCCCAGCTTGCCTTCCAAAAAAAAAACCAAAGACAAAGACAAAATTGATTACCAATCAAGCCACGCACATAGGGCCTGGGCAGGGCCTAAGTCTTATCGAGTCCGGCCCTCATTCACAAGGTCAGGCCCTAGCCCTCAAATGGTCTAAACTAGCTAGGCCCAAGCCCTACCCTCATGGGTCGGGCAGGGTCAAGGCCAGGGCCTAAAGAGGAGTGAAAGAAATGTTCACGTCGTAGACTTAGTAATTTTTCTTAAATTTAATTGTCAACCTGACGTATAACCCTCATCCTTTATCCAGGCTTAGAGCCGACAATACAATGCAAAGAGTAGTTTGACGAAGTTAAAAAAAATTATTGGTTGCATTTAGACAGAATACACAAAAAAAGGTGAGTAAAATATATAAAATGTAATTATTATTCTTTTATAATTAATTTATACTAAATGAAACTCAATATATATTTAATTATTTAAATTGTCTTCTAATATATCTAATTTTAACATCTCTAGTGAATCATTATCCTCTGAACCAATCTAATCCTAGTAAACTTTTGTTGTATCCGGTTTTAATTAAGAAACTCCTAAATTGATAAGTAACATTTCTCCAGTGCTAAATGTGATAAATTTCAGAGTCTAAGAAATGAGAGAAGTGCAAAGAGCATTAACTCGTAATTTGAGAGAAAGAAATGGAGGGAGACATAAGTATGTAAAGTAAATGGGTTAAGATAGTAGAGAGTTTGAAGATATTTTATAAAAAGAGTTGATAGAAATTACCAACATACCTTTGGACCCTAATTGGAATAATTTTTTTTTTATTTTGCGGGCTTTGGAAGGCAAGGCAGGGCCAAGGCCACTCATGGGAGGGCTGGATTGACAGCCCTACACACACATCAACATTTTCAACCGTGACACCTCAAAAAACAAGTCCTCCCCTATGAGTATTCATTTCCAACTAAGCAGCCAGCTAGCAGCAGGGAGGTGTAACCAAATGCAACATTGATGAATGGATAAGAATCAAACCAATTGCTCATTTACTTCTATGGATTGTACGCATTTACTTCTATGGATTGTACGACTTTTTTCCCTTCCCCCATTTAATACAAAGGAATGGTACAACATTTAAATCAATGTCCATGAGAATCAGAACATGAAATGTAGAGAAATCGCCTTCTATGAGCACCCCCTCAAAAAGAGGGAAACTAAAAGGAAAGAGGTTTTTGCATATCACCTCCTAGGTTTATCCTTAGTTGCAAATATATCGTTATGTAAAATAGATTTGCAAATTAACTCATCATTTATCAAACGCTCAACCCTTTCAGATAAATGCTCAACCCTTTCAAACTGTTAATAAAATGATTATTATGCCCTTAAGATGTTTCATAACCTCACATTGACCATTTAACTACCATTGAACCATGCTTTACAAGTTTTAACCCCTGTGGTTAATTTTTTTTCTTTCTAAAAACTAAGGTTAGATCCTTTAATCATAATGGTTAGTGAATCTTAACCACAGTTAAAAGGAGTTAAAAGAGGACACCCCTTTAACTGTCCTTGAACTATGGTTAACATGTTTTAATCCCCATGATTAATATTAAAAAAAAAAAATCTAAAAACCAAATTTAGATGATTTAACCCTAGGGATTAGTGAATATTAACCACAATTAAAGGAGCTATAAGGGAACACTCCTTTAATTGTCCTTGAACTATGGTTAACAAGTTTTAACCCCCACGGTTAATTTTTTCTTAAAAAAAAAGGTTAGATGCTTTAACCCTAATGGTTAGTGAATATTAATTACAATTAAAAGTATTTAAAATGGGACACCCCTTTTATCTGCCCTTGAATTATGGTTAATAAGTTTTAACCCATGTAGTTAATTTTTTTCTAAAACCAAGGTTTGAAGCTTTAATCCTAAGATTCTTAGTGAATCTTAACCATAGTTAAATGGAGTTAAAAGGGGACACATGTCACAAGAATATTATAGTTACTTTTTAAAAAAAAATTGAAAGTAATTCAACGAAAGTGAGAGAATGAGGTTCTTTGGTAAACAGTTGAATAATTGCAAGTTAATTTGCAAATAGTACATAACAATATATTTGCAAACTATGATAAAGCAGCATATATGCAAAAACTCCAAAAGGAAAAAATGAAAAAAATGAAATATAGCATAGCATGTAATGGCATTTATAATAGGGAATGTTAGCCTTACTTAACCCTACCTTTAATAGCTCTTAAATTAATAATCACTATAAGGTAAGTCCCATAAATATAATGTATAAAGTAAGGAGTGGATCGATCCCAAGGTCCTTTGCTAGTTCACCACCCAATCAAATCAAAAAGAGGAAATTAGATGCCTCTACAACATGTTTTCTTTCAAAGAAACACTAGTCCCAGTCCACTATTGTCAGAACCGGGCCCAGCATCGAACCGGTAGAGTGGCCGGTTCCACCTGTTCAACCGGTCCGGTCGATCGTGTACTTTTTGTCAAAAAATCAAAAAAATTCATTTTTTCCCCTAATTCTTCCCGGTTCTGATTGGTTTCGACCGGTTCTAATCAGTTCCCAACCGGTTTTGACTGGTTCGGACTACTTTGGCCAGTTTTTAAAGAGGCCCAGTTTTGAGGGTTTTGGGAACTGGCGAGGGGGCCAGTTTCCGGTTCCACTGGTTCGACCGACCGGTTCGGTCCGGTTCTGCACACTCTTCCAAAGACGCTGGTGGCAATAAGTGTAAAACCATCTTCCTGTTATAGGGTAGCAACACCATGTGTTCTCCATCTTTGGAAAACAAATTAACTTACTACGTCTAGAATAACACTCCTCTATCTTTGATTGCAACCCACTTAAACAAGTTAGCAAATTTGTCACTGGCACGTGTTGCCTTCCAATTAAAAGGTCGAGTTGCTCGTCGATATTTGTAACTTTTTAAAATTAATTTGTGCTATTATTATTTTATCCAAATAAGTGTGAAGGTGAGTAAGTCTAAGCAAATTATTTATTTATTTATAGATTTTATAAAATAATTGGGCATGACAATAACATTTCATAGACTTAGTAACTGTGACCTCATCACCAGCAAATCTAGACTCTTTATAAAATTCTTTCTCGTTGAAAATGATATAATTTTTTTTTCACAATTTTATCAATTTTCGAGAATATTTTTTTCCGGATTTCATTTACCTAGGGTTAATGGTTAGTTTGGGGATGGATTACAACTATGCAACAATAATCTTTGTAGTTACTTGTCTTTACTACTATAATGAGAGAAGCCATTGTAGTCTAATTTTCCAAAATTCTTATACTACCCTTATATAAACTAAACTTTAATTTAATGTTTTATTTTAATGTTAAAACTATCCGTGGCTTATCTATCTATTTAAATAATAGAATCAAAGCTAATCGTGAGAGTTCAATCACACAGTGCCACCCGCTAGCTTTAAATAATAGTAAGGAATAAATTGCAATTTTTTTTGGGACAAAGTACATATCTAACACTACTTCTAAAGTGTCAAACAACTTCCTATGTGTAACCTTAGACTATAAAGATCATGCCTATGTTTTGAATTAATCCTAGTTAGTAGTTAGTTGGCATCAGGGTTTTTGGAAAGAGACCGCCTCCTTTACATATCCCACCACCTTATGTCGGTTCGGCAAAGTTTCCCTACTTAAAAAGGAATGCATGTGACACGCGCATCACATTCACTTATAAGTATCATTTCCGAGGTGTTGTACAGAGCATCCTAATTTGTACTTAACGCGCATTGGTTACGCGTGTCTACATTATATATTTAGTCAAATGCTGATAGCCTACTGTCCACTAGACGGTAGGGGGCGTCTAGCTGCCGTACACGTGCCTAATAACGACAATAACGGCCACAAAATCTGGACAGCAACAATTACCAAAATACCGAGCTGTCAAATGAAAAGAAATAACAGTAAACAATAGGGAAAAGGCAAAACCTGTACTGAACCTGACCTGACTGCCAAATGGCCTCTCGACAGAACCCTTCCGTTGCCCAAAAGTTCCCCTCTTTTTCCTTCTGTCCTCTTCCAACGTGGAAGCCCACCGGCATTAACCGGTACCGCTCACTTGCATTTCCCGGCCCATCAATGCTGGACTGGCAAAGGCCTTTATTACCGGTCAAGATTGGATTGCTCTCACATATGCTAGAAAAACCTCTTGGGTTCACACATCATCCGACACGTGTTGATAAAAGGAAGAGGTATTCAAGTAAGTAAGAACAAGTAAAAAAATGAGGAGAAAATGAAGAGATTAATTTTGAGGCGAAGCATTGCTTCACGGTGTTGAAGCCGAGCTCCTGTTTTTGCACTATGGACATGGCATGGTTGTAATTTTTAAGCTCTGGTAGGGTAATTTAATAAAACACGAAATTACAAGGTTGCCATTCGGATAGTGTAAAAAGGGGAGCTTCGTTCCACGTTGTCAAGCAGGAAAATGAAATGATTTCTTCTTTTTTATCACCACATGTCGAATGATGTGTGGAAGTCTGAGAGGATAATTCAATCCCTTATCAATTAGATGATTTCTATTAACTTTAGATTAGATTAACAATAATGTGGACTATCCAACAGTTTTTTTTAAATCCATTGTCATTATTAAGGTAGGGTTTAGATACACTTTAAAATTGACTTTTTAATGACTTTTGGCTCTTGAAAATTAAGTCGATTAGTTTGACATTTAAAAGAGTAATTTGTTTACAAATCAACAATTATAAAAAGTCAAAATGTTAGCTTTTAAGAGAAGCTACCCCTAGTAGATTTTGTGAGAAGTTCCAACTAAAAGGGACACATGTTGACCGATGGGTGTGATTGAGCTCGGGAGAGTTCGTCCCAATTGGACTCTCCACGATGCAATTATGGACTTCTTAGGATAAAGTATAAAATTTTTAAATGCCAATACAATTAGGAGCCGCTATTGTACAAAAATGAAGTTTTTAATTTTGAACCGTGCAAACAATTACGAGCCACTATTGTACAAAAATGAAGTTTTATATATTTTTAATTTTAAATGATCAACATTAACTTGAAGAGAAATGCTAGCTCAATCACAATCTTCTCTCTTTTACCGTGGTAGTGACAACTTTCGCTATTTAATTTTTCCTATTACCTTGAGAATCAATATAAAACATAAATTTTATCTTTAAATAATTTGTTTTGTTAACCTGTTGAAGGGGTACACCAACTCATTGGTCTAAGTGGTATTGTGTGTATCTTTGCTTGAGTGGACTGAAATCAATTTTCATGAACTAGTATGATAATTGAAAAGTTTACTGTTTGACCAACTGACATATATTAACTCTAACATGATATCTGATAATACCATGAAAAAAATGTTGAAAGAATAGCAATGCTAGATGATGGAACTATGGATTTTGCTAGCCCGAGTCACAAATCTTCCAAAGACGCAACTGGGGCGTTAAAAATGTCAAATGTTCTCTGAATTTTACTTTTTAAACTGTTAAAATAATGAAAAATCTCCACGTGCTAGCCCCATCTTGCGTCTATGGAAAAAATTGGAGTAAATGCGCCTCACGCTATCACTCCTCTGGAACTATAATGTGAGTTGAAAAAAATTTGAATTATGCTTCTAGGCCAAGTTGGGATCACAATCATTTATTACAATTGAACCTAGGAGAGTTCAATCGCACCCTATAGGGAGTTGAAAAAAATTGAATAATGCATTCAGGCCAAGTTGGGATCACAAACAATCAATTACGATTGTACTTGGAGAATTAATCACAGCCACAAGTAAACACGTGTCTCTTTTTACACTATTACGGATTCACCAACCCTTGGGTTAACAATCAAACCTGGGTTTTAAGAAAAAATATTAAAAATCTTATCCAAGGTTTAAAACTTTATTACAAGATTTAAAAGAACAGTTAAGATTGAACCTCCCAATATACTTAATCTCAATGGCTACCTGAATCGACTCATGTTGCCAGCACTCCTCTTAATATATATATATATATATAATATAATATTATTTTTTTTTGTGGTTATGTTAGTTGGGTTTTGCACTAGCCTGGGGCTTTTAGTCAGCACTTTAATAGGCCCCGTATACGCCCGGTTCAACAAAAAATAAAACTGAAAGGAATCTGGCTGCTTTAAATAATGGGTGGGGCCTTTGGTTTTTAACAAAATCCAGAGACTTTCATCATATTTTGGAAAAGGGTATGTTGTATATTTTAGAAATTCATAGGTATTGTAGAGGATTGCTCTCGCCTAACGGGAAGGTCCTATAGCCCACAGAGCTGCAAATTGGACTTATACTTAATCATCAAATAAAAGAACAAAATAAATGGTATTCCTCTAAAGAAAACAAAAACAAGCTGATGTTGTACCAAGGCACACCCTCTTTACGTGTGCATTCCTCGTTGGGTGCGTAAAGAGCATTCTCACTTGCGATAAGATGTCAAAAAGAAAACCAGTATCTCCCTCATAGAACTACCCCCAACTTTAGGCCATTATAGCCATTTTCGAGACTTAGAATATATGGCTTTTCCCTGTGGCAACCGGTCATCCCCGGATCATAGTTATCGAGCAAAGTACACAAAAATTCGGCACACTGTGCACTTATGTTAACCCAGAAACTACACTATAATTAATCAATTAAAACGCAATAATACCACATAGAATAGCACGCTGAGAAGAGGTCTTGAGAGGACTGAAATAGAACATAATCAGAATGAGAGACTGAGAAACGCTCCATTAAGTGAGAAATAAGATGCAACTCGTCATTCATTGCTTGTCAATTTTCAAAAAACTCACAACACCAGCTAGAAGAGCTGTGGAGATTAAGCTCTCTAAGAGAGGCGCGCGAAAACGTAGAGAAAGAGGCAGTGAAGGATCAAGAGTATGCCTTGAAGATATGGTCCAGTATATAAACAGCCGAGAGAATTGCGACATGATGAAAAACCTAATGGCTGGGTTGCCTAATGCGTAGATTAGGTGTGCCCACTTTAAATCAGGTGTTATTGAGCTAGCCCCAACTAGATCTGATTCTGGGCGTTCTAAAACATGCCCGATCAATAGCATTTTTTTTCACGTTCCTCCAAAGGCCCACCTTTGAACCATCCAACGTCAATTTCCCAAAAGTATGACAGTGTTCAGTTTCAGGAGGCACTCACTAGAACGTCTAGTGCGTGGCCGTCCCGTGGAACTCTTTCTCATCTCTCTCTCCTCTCTATATTCTAAAATCGATTAATATACCGCGAGTGCCGTCTTGAGGGATCAATGAACATATTATAAATCATATATCTTCGTCACATATGCTGGAGCCGTAGGATCCGGATATCCAATGTCTATCAATCAACACATTTTTCTTGTGATGAGCAGATGTGGGAAAGAATTTAAAAAACACCATCTCCTCCCTTTTGGGGAACATTCTCTCTACCGAGCTCCCTTCCCCCCGCCCCCCACCCCTAAGTGTGCAATCATCTCTCCTCTCGCCTCTCCCCCCCCCCCTGCCAACCCCCCCCTTTACGCTGGCTAACCATATTGTCCATTATTGAAGAAGAGAATGTAATACCATCAGCTCTTTTCGTTAATATAATTAAATGTCGTGTGTGTGTGAACGACGTCCGGCTTGAGAAACCAGGGCGAGCAACCCGGGCCACGTGTCAGGCGAGGTATGCGAGTGCCCCCTGGCTGGTGGCCCGCTCTAAGCCCTTGTTGGCTGTGAGTGCCGCACGTCGAGTTTCAGTTTAAGACAATACGCGGCAAACACATGCTCACAGGTGGTAATCGCAGATCTGTAACATGATACGAGACACAGCGTGAAACAGAGGAACCACCAAAAATTTATTTTAAACTTGTTAAATCAATTACTAATATTAGGAGGGTTTATATAAGATGGTGGTGAAAACCCTGTAGGGTAGATAGTTGGGCAGGAAGACTTGCTCTCGTTCAGACCCAGCACATTAGGGTGTGACAATAACAGAGACAGGGAAACTTCCCGTGTTGCGGTTACGGGCGGTGCGACGTGTGAAGTGGAAAAATGCACTAACTTGGGCTGCCACACCCACTCATAATGGCGCGCACGCGTACCTAGTGGGTGAAAAACAAGGTGAATGAGGAAACCAATTAGGTGTACCAAAGGTACAGTGAGACATCATGGTGTACCGGAATCCCGGTCTATTTATAACCATAGTGGATTACGTCTCAACTCAACCATAACATAATAATGGCAAATATGGTAGCCCACGTGAGGGGAGGGAGAGAGAGAGAGAGAATGTCTCCCCAAAAGGAGATAGTTTTTTTTTAAACAAATCATTTCCCTAAAAACCATCTCTCACATAGAAAATTGTGTGATGATAGCTATTGGATCTCCAGATCCTACGCCTACTAGCATATGTCAAGATATATGTTTTATCTCATATGTCCATTGATCACTTCTCTATATACTATATGTATATGTCTATATATACCATATATATATATATATATATATATAGTTGTGTAGGACTTGAACTACAACAAATCAAACTCCTCACCAAAAACAAATATTTTCTTCTGATGCTTGCGTCTATCTGTACCAAAATTAAAGTGTTACTTGGGACAAAATATTCCATTCAATACCAAGCATGGCTGATCTCCCTCTCCATAGGATTGAACATTGGAATTTTGGTTCAAAGTCTAGAACCTGATAAGGTGATGCTGTCCACATAATAAAGGTTTCTGTATGGATACTATGACATTCTCCAACAATAGACATAAAGAACCCCTACTGTTGCCTTTTGTTCATCATAACAATTCTTCCTATTTATTTGTTGTGACCACTCAACATATCAGCATGATAATAGCTCCACTGAATATAAAGAGCAAAGAAAGATACCATTGTACTCTTTAAGCTATGTCGAGTTGGTCAGGTTGTGTAGCATTGCAATAATCCACCAGATTCATCTGCAACACTTTTAGATTTCCTTTGTTCCTTTCTTTCCTTTGTTGCATGACTTAAATTAGATCATGAGTTCAATTATCTTATTATAGAAAGTTCTACATGGCAATTATAAAATTATGTTCATGTATTCTCTAGCCTAAAGGAATATGATACAAGTGATAAGACATCCTATATACATTCAACACTCAGTAATTGTGTTAGATTTTGATACTCAAGTATGTATGAAGACATCCTATATTGATTCAGCATTCAGTAATTGTGTTAGATTTTGATACTCGTACGTATAAAGAGTACGTATTAAGACATCCTTTATTGATTTAACACTCAGTAACTGTGTTAGATTTTGATACTCAAGTACATACTAATGCAACACAGATTCCATAAAATGTGTATAAGACTATAAGCAAGGACTTTAATGATATATATATATATGATAATGATGTTAATGACATTAAAGCAAATGATCAGTGTAAGCCTCCACCAACAAATCCAACAATGGATTTATATACAACAATCAGAATGGAAATAGCTGAAAGTTCGTTATATACGATAATCAAAAGTAGAATACCTATAAATTTGTAATTACAATAATAAACCTCTATGAGGGAAGCTTGTTTCAACATTTGACGCAATGTAGTCAAGGGGTCGCCTACGCAGTTCTGGACTATCACCGCCTAGGCGCCTCTCTAGGCGGGTGGAAATCACCTGTACCCTTTATCTGTTATCCTGTTTTACCAATTTACATCTTATTTACATATAAAATATCATTCAAGTAAATGGTTTTACACTTCACTTTCATTTACTTATAATATTTATATATAAATAAGATTACACCTCCTATTTGAATTCAATAAAAATTATCCTAGATCTAAATTCCTGAAGAATAAAAAGTTAACTTTCTAGTTCAAGAATAAAATTCGTTTTTTAGAACTTGCAAATGCTACAATATTTCTCAAAATTTAAAATTTCATGAATCCTAATCCTACTATAACAAAACATTACTAAAACCCAGAAATCTGGTAAAAAATGTCTCATATTTTAGTCTTCAAAAATATTTTTATCTATAAGGTCAAAAGTCAACTAACAGTTTAGCAGGAAAAGACTTGCATTCAGCTTTATAACATTAAATTTTAATTTGCCTAGACTATTTTCAACCCTAGGAGGTTTGAATTATTATGTGTATAGATATTTTTGATTGGTAAACCAAGCATATAATATATAAGATAAGGGGAGATACAAAGTTGGGCTCACAAGGGAGTGAACCAACAAAAGAGACGAAAGCGTAAGAATACCACAATATAAAGATGCAGAAAAACAAGACAAAAAGCATCAAAGCCCGCAGGCACCATGGTACCCCTCTCAAATAAGGAACTGGAGGACCAAGATTTCAGAGTCGCTCCTAGCTGAGCACCACGAGATGAGAACCTGACGACATCTCTATCGAACCCTATTTGACAAAGAGACCGTGTCATCGAAAACATGTTTGTTTCTCTCTCACCAGATCGACCACCCTAAAGCCCTAGGAAGTTAGGCCCAAACAACTAATAACGGAGCCTCTAATTTTACCATGGACCAATAAGATAAGAAGGCTTGGAAGGAACCTGGGAAGGTTCAAGCGATCCCCAAGCAAGAAAGATAGTAACTCCAAATACCCAAAGCAAAAGGACAATGTAAAAGACCACTAATTCCTCCTGTACAAGGCACATAAAGCACCAGTTTACCATCTTCCAACCTCTATTCCGTAAATGATCGCATGTGAGGATCTTATCCAGAGAGGCCGACCAAAGAAAGAAACATACCTTCGAAGGAATGTCCGGGTTCCACACAGTCCTATAAGAAAATGAAGACCTAGGGGAAGACAACAGAGTCTGAACAAGAGATCTCACTAAAAAATGTCCCTTGACCACAACCGCCCATGCCAACAAGTAGAGTGATGCAGACATCCATGACTCCAAGGAATTTCAGGTTTACCAAAGAAGAAAGAAGAAGAAGACCCCCATGTCACTTTGGATAGATGACTTGGGGCATTGAAGACCTCATATGCACACATAGAGTATTAGGAAGGCCCCACATTGGAAAGCTGTGCATATGGGCTGATTTAGCAAATTCTATTTAGTTAGGAATGATTTAGCAGGTTCTATTTAGTTAAGAAAGGCCCAATGTGCTAGATTAGTATTTAGGAGGGTTATTTTATTACTTATGTCATTAGTTTGGGTTATTATAATCTTTTTATTATGTTTTGGTTATTTTGGTCTTTTTACAATTAGGGTTTCACCTATTTAAAGCCTTTTTGCTGTAAATTTTTTTGTCAATGAATGATAATCAAAGAATAGAGTGCTTTGGAGTATTCTCTTGTGATAGGATTTGGTGTGATGCCATGGGAGTGATTCCCTAAAGCTCTAAGGTATACTTTTGATCTTTTTCTATTGTTCTCTTGATTTTCTATTGTTCCCCTTGAAACCCTAACATTCCCAAACCCTAGAATCCCTTTTCCCAATTGAATTTGTCAAACCCTAGCCCCCCCAAATCTTGCTGCCAGCCCCCCTGCAGTGATACCCTTGCACTGCCACACCCCTGCAGCCTGTCCTATTGCTCCTGCACCCTCTTTTCCACAGTTTTTTTGCTGTCCAGGCTGCTGCAACCTTCCATAGGACCCCCCTGTGCTGCTGCAAGAATCTGCAGGTTTTCCCCTTGCTGCCTAGGGCTTATGCACCCATTTCCTTGCTGCTGCAAGCACCTACAGACCTTAAGATTGCTGTTACAGCCAACCCACTGCCTGTCCCTGCAACTGCAGCCTATCCCAGGCTTCCCATAATGCTTCTACAGCCCCATACTTAACCCAATTGCAGATTCAACAGTCCTCCAATTTCAGAATTTTAAAATACTCAATTCCCAAAACACTAAACACTAAAATCCTGAAACCCTAATCTTATACAGCCCTTTTGAAATCCTAGATAAGGTTAGAAACTCTACAGTGAATTGAGAGCTACTTCCTGAGCTTGTGGAATTATAAAATTTCATTAACCCTCACAGATATAACTGAGGCTCATTATTGTAGGTTTGTGACATGGGCCACATGGCATTCAATCTCCTTAAAACTGCTTTACTTGGACTTTCTTGACTAATTATTTGTGATAGGATTGCAATTTTATAATTTTTTTTATTATTGTTAATTCAATATTGATCTCAGCTCATTAGATTTGGGTCATTGCATAGTCCTACATCAACTTGGTTCCAAAGCTTAAGGTTTGAGCTTTGGGAGTGAGTCTTGCATTCAGATTTAGGAGTCCATCATCATTGTTTGCATTGCATTCATTGTTAGTACACCCTAGAGTTACCCCGTGTATGCCCACAGGTAGTGATTGTGATTATCAGCCCGACATGGAGTCTCCTCGGTTGAACAAACTTCTATAGTCCCTCAATGAGCATCTAGCCAACATGGAAGCCAAGATGGAGGAACAAAGTACCGCCATCAATAACACCGTCACCCGCTTAGGAGCAATAAAGGTCTTCATCATGATGATGCTAGAGTAGATGATAGAGGTAGAGGTAGAGGTAGAGGTAGAGGTGATCGAGGTGTCGGCGAGATGCGTGGTAAAGGGAAAATTGGTCCGCAACATCATGAAGTCTACCAGGATCCATATGATCCTGATGACCGAGTGTTGAAGATAGTGAGAGTTGAGGCTCCAAGCTTTGATGGCCAACTCGACCCAAAGACCTTTCTTGACTAATTATCGGATATGAACTTGAGTGGTATGACATGTCAGAGGGTTGACGAGTTAGGATTGCTAAAATGAAATTAGTGGGCCAAGCTAATTCTTTTGGACCATTGTGGAGTGTCAGATTGAGAGATCAGGTCAATATCCCATTTCTCAATGGGATGAGATGAAAGAGAAACTTACAGAAAAATATCTCCCCTTCTCTGATTATCAAAGACTAAGGGACCAATGGCAATCCCTTCGTCAAGGGAACATGTCATTCGCTGATTACATTGCAAAATTCGATGAGTACATGATGAGATGCAATGTAAGAGAGGACCCCCTTGTGACTCTATCAAGATTTAGAACAGTCCTCCGTTCAGAGCTACAAAAGGACTTGATTCCCCACATTGTGGACAACCTTGAGCACGCTTACCAGATGGTGGAAGAGTTAGAACTGTATTTGAAACCGCAAGTCATTAGGCGTTTTGACCCTGTGGATCCGAACCACGATCTACTTCTTCGAACGTAAAACCCACTTTCGGGAACCAACCGCTTAGGGGTCAGTCGAATACTCTTTTTAATTCTAGACTCGATTAAAGGAAAAAGAGCAGTTGGTGAGAACTCTAAGGGGAGTAGTCAAGCCAAGTGCTTTAGATGTCATGGCTCTGGGCACTACGCATATCAGTGTCCCATGAAAGACTACCAAAAACCTATTCCTCGAAGGGACAGACAAGGAAGAGCATGAAGAATGGGACGAAGAAGTCCATGAGCCTAACATGGGAACCAGTGCTGAGGATTGTGAGAGTGTTGAAAAGTGTCTCGCTAATGTTAGGATAATCCCGTACCATCCTAGACCTCAAGAGAGTGACACCACTCGAATGATGGTAGTGAGGTGTACCCTAGCTCAACAAAAAGGGAATGATGACTAGCGTAGGAATTCCATCTTTTATACCTATGCCAAATGTGGTGATAACAATTGCAAAATTATCGTCGAAAGCGGGAGCTGTACAAATGTAGCCTCATCTAACACTATTTCTCGCCTAGGTTTATCACCAGTTGCCCACCTCGTGCCATACCGAGTGGCATGGATTGACAAGTCATCGATTCTAGTCTCCTAGAGGTGTAAAGCCCCGATTCAATTTTTTTCTTATAAAGACACATTGTGGTGTGATGTTGTGCCTATGGATGTAGGTCACATAATTTTGGGTAGACCATGGTTATACATGGATGTGACATCATTCGACAGATCGAATACATGTTCCTTTACGCATGATGGCAAGAGGATCAAGTTGAATCCTCTCCCACCCAAAATCTCCACAGATGAGAAGGGAGACAAGAGTAAAAGCGAGAACAGTAAGGGCCCCAAACAAAAGCCCTTCACATCATCAATCCTAAAGAGTTTGAGAAAGAGGCTAGAGAAGAGGCTATGACTTTTGCACTTGTTTCTAGAGAAACATCCTCTAAGCTTACTGACGAGTATCCATAAGAGGTGGAACCTGTTTTAAGAGAGTATCAAGATATATCTCCTAAAGATTTGCCAGATGAACTTCCTCTCATGTGTGATATTCAGCACATGATTAACCTCGTCCCCGGGGCAACATTGCCAAATCTTCCCCATTATAGAATGAACCCCACAGAGCACACAGAGTTGAAGAAGCAAATTGAAGAGCTTCTTTAAAAGGGGATCATCTGAGAAAGCTTAAGCCCTTGTGTCGTGCTTGTAATCCTCACACCCAAAAAGGATGGATCATGGCGAATGTGTGTGGACAGCAGGGCAATAAACAAAATCACAGTCAAATATCGGTTCCATGTACTGAGGCTTGACGATATATTGGATATGATGGCGGGTGCCACGACAACCTTAAGAGTGGTTAACATCAAATCCGCGTTCGTCTAGGGGATGAATGGAAAACCACCTTCGAAAAAAAAGATGGTCTATAAGAGTGATTGGTCATGTCTTTTGGGTTATCAAATGCCCCAAGTACTTCTATGATAATCATGACACAACTATTAAGGCCGTTTATGGGCAAGTTCCTGGTTGTCTATTTTGATGAAATCTTGATTTATAGCACCTCCAAGGAACAACACCTCAATCACTTGAGGCAAGTTTGTGAAACTTTTATAAGAGATAAGTTGTTTGCAAATCTTAAGAAGTGTTCATTCATGTTTAGTCAAGTCATCTTTTTTGGGTTTGTTGTGTCATCTGACAAGATGTCTACAGATCCCGAAAAACTTAAGGCCATCGTTGAGTGGACTGAGCCAAAGAATATCCACTAGGTTCGCAACTTCCATAGGTTAGCCACATTCTACCGGCGATTCATTTGTGGGTTCAGTACCATCATGGCCCCTATCACCAGTGTTACCTGGACACGGCAAAATTAGCAAAATCTGGTGTGCCAACACTTGGACATGACACGGCAAGGCTCGATACGGCACGATACATCTAAGCATGTGCCCAAGCCATGCCATGGTGTATCCCATTTCAGATACGGCACCTTGGCACTCTTAACGTGTCCAAGAAAGAAAGAAATAAATTTTTTTTTCTGGCTACCATATGCTCTCCAATCCACAAAAGGAAGAAGCGAATACGAAGGGGTTGTGGGTTTCTTTTGTCTCTTTCTTAAGATTTGAAGTCTTAAGACCCAAAAAAAAAAATTGCAGAAAAAGGGAAGAAGAAGAGCGGAGGAAGAAGAAGAAAGATGAATGAGAAAAAAAGTTTTTTGGGTTTTGCAGAAGGGGAAGAACCCAATTATTGATTAGTTACTGCTCCACCTCCAAGCAAAAATAGAAGAAGAAGAAGACATACCTGATACGCTGCTCCAACTCCTAACGCTGCTCTCGTTCGTCTGAGCTCTCCCTCTCGTTTGTCTCCTATTAGTAAAGTAAGGAAACTTTACTAAATGAGAATGCTAAACCTACTCTCAGTCAAACCTTACACTCACATTTTTTTAATATGTGGCATGTGTTGACTGAGTAGGGGTAGCATTCCTCTTACTAAATGCAAGGCCTGAATGAGGAGTGATAAACCTACTCTCAGTCAAACCCTACTCTCATTTTTTTTTAAATACAAGGCATATGTCGACTGAGAGTAGGGCTAGCATTCCTCTTACTAAATACAAGGCATGTGTCGTCTCTAGCTTCTCTTTTTCTTTTTTTTTATAATTAGTTTAATAAATATAAGAGTATATTTTTTATAAATGAGTTTAATAATTTTAAAAATATATATATATATATATATATTAGTCGTGCTGCCGTATTGAAATTTCTAGACTTTGCCGTGCCGAACACCTCTGGACACTTGGCACCCGTGCCACGTGCCTGGGTAATACTGCCTATCATTGACTGTATCAAAAAGGGGGAATTTCGATAGACTAATGCCACTGCTAAGGCATTTAAGGAGATTAAGTCGAGGATGACTGAGGCTCCTATCATGCGCCTTCCTGACTTTTCTTAAGCCTTTGAAGTTGTGTGTGATGCATCTGGTGTTGGTATAGGTGGAGTGTTGAGCTAGGAGGGTCATCCAATTGCATACTTTAGTGAGAAATTAAATGATGCAAAAACAAATACTCCACCTTTGACCGAGAGTTATATGTGGTAGTTCAAGCCTTGAGATATTGGAGACACTATTTACTACCACAGGAATTCGTGTTGTTCACTAACCATGAGGCTCTGCGATATCTCAATTCTCAAAAGAAGTTAAATACACGACATGCGAAGTGGGTCGAATTCCTTCAAGAGTACACTTTTGTACTGACACACAAAGTAGGGGTCGAGAACAAGCCAGCGGATGCACTTAGCCGCAAGGTACCTTTGTTACACTCTACAAATGTAGAGGTGACTAGGTTTGAGCAATTAAGAGATGAGTATCCTAGATGCCCAGATTTCAAAGAATTGTATGCTTCACTCTTGAGCGACCAACTAGGAGGTGGCAACAGATTATCCTGCAGGATGGATTCTTGTTTGAGGGCACCCGACTCTGTATTCCCCGCACTTCCTTATGAGAATTCCTCGTTTGGGAGCTCCACACCGGTGGGGTAGCTAGTCACTTCAGCCAAGACAAAACCATTGCCATCGTGGAAGATAGATTCTATTGGCCAAGTCTCAAATGAGATGTCACCAAGATCATAGGGCAATGCCACACGTGTCAACTAGCAAAACAAATGAAGCAAAATATAGGGTTGTATACCCCCTTGCCAGTGCCACATGCTCTATGGCAAGACATCAGTATAGATTTCGTGCTTGGGCTCCTCAATACTATAAGGAAGCACGATGCCATCTATGTGGTAGTGGACCGATTTTTGAAAATGGTCAATTTCATACCGTGCTCAAAAACATCTGATTCCACTAAAATCGCTAGATTATTCTTTGAGGAGGTGATGCAGGGTGATTTAGGGGTGGTTTAATTTGAAAGAAAACCACGAAAAACTTAGTCGTTTTAGAGTATAAAAACGACCCAAACTCAGCAAAGTGGACTCCTCAACACCCAAATTTAGCAAGTTATCTCCCAAGATAATAACTAAAATAAAAATAAGCTAATAAGCTTATAATATCATCTATTCATTCAAAGAGAGTTGCTTCTCATTTCATTTCTTAAGTATATATAGAGAACAATGCTCCCACATGGGAAACTACTACAAAACCCACTATCATAGGAAAACATCAAAGATCAAACAACATTAATTAAACCCACTTACTATAACTAATATATGGGGAAACACTACTTATGGGAAAATATCTTTTTCTACAACTAAACACTAGGTGGCACTAATGAGGAGGTGGAAGGTCATTGACTTGCTAAATGGATATATGGATTGGATTATATGTATAGTTAGAACATGGGTAATGGGTCATGGGTTATAGATAAATGGATCATGGATCTTGATATCATACTTCTCACACCCACATAACATAATACATCTCAAAATGTAGGCTCTCATATCTTAGACTGCATCATTCTCCTCCTCTTGAAAAGAACTCGCCCACGAGTTCATGCGGTGTAGCTTCAATTCAGGCTGGATCTTGGGTCTTCGGCTTGCCCAAAACTCCTACTTTAATTTCTTAAGTCTTAACCTCAAAAAATATTTTATTTCTCAATGGTATTATCAGATGGAACCAACGAAAAGTCCATGACACACTGCTTGCATTTGCATATTTTTATCGACTTGAATTTTGAGGATGCCTTCCAATGTTGGTGTAGATATTCTTGAAATGGCAATATGCACCATACATGTCATCTTTAAAGAAACCTGATATTCGCTTACAAGTGTTTATTTTCACTATTATCTTTTCAGACGTTGTCAAACTCTATTACGTAAACTTTAAATTTTACAAATTTTTCTACGTAAGGGTTCCCTCCATTGCATAACACACATTTTTGGTAAAAATGGTACATTTGCATGAATTTAACATATTTCTAAGAGTCTAGATTCAAAGTTGCTTTTATGAACTCTCATTAAGCTCTTTAATGTTTCAGGACCCCAGATTAGAAGAAATTCAGGAACCAAGAAGTCAAAAGCAACCATCGAAGCCCCATTATTGAAAGCTAAAGAGCTAATAGGCTATATCATGTAGAGATGGGTCAAGCATGGATTGAGCTAGTGACTGAAGAAGGTCAAAGAACCAAATAATACATTTCCAAGAGAAAAAAACTCAATTGATAAATATTCCCTACAAGACAGAGAAAGAAAAAACTTAATTGGAGATCATGTTAGAGAGCAGGGTTCAAGACCTTTTGCTTCTTTTTTGTTTGTTTTTATTTTGTAATTTTAAAACTCTAACCAATTTCCTCTCTAATTAATTATAGCCACTCATTCTTCTTTTATCTTAACCATCCATTTCAAATCCCTACTTTCCCTCTCACATGAAAACTCTAATCCCACAATATCTTCTCATATTTTCTTTCCCCCTTTAGTTCTCCCTAAATTCTCCATTGTGTTAAAAGTCTAATCTCTTTCTCTACAAAATCCTAACCATTCATCTCTTCTCTATCACCAAACCATAATCCTAGCCACCCACTCTTTCGAAAAACCCTAGCCCACTTTTGTAACCCTAATCTTCATAAAACCCTAGCCACCCTCTATAAATACTCACCCCTCTCTCCCTTATAGATGGTTCCTTCCCCCCTAACTTCCCTTCTCACCTCTCTCTCTCACGCCCTACGCCTAAGGCTCTCACATTCTCATCCCTACACATAGGGAAAGAACTTCACTTCTCACCCCATCTCTATCAACCAAGATTTTTCTCACCTCATCCCATGCCATCTGGACGTCCCACTTTATCTCTACACACGCTAGTGCAAGCCCTGGCTCTCGAATATCTCTTTCTCTCTTCTTGGAGGTTTGCAACTATGCGTAGTTCAAGCTTTCTTTGATTTTGAATGTACTCGCAATTATTTTTAGTTTAAAGTTTGTAAGTGACCTTTTAGTTTTAATTAAAAAATCTTTTTTTATGTTTATTATTTCATACTTTGATGCCTTTAATTATTCTAGTTCATGTTATTTAATTTATTTAAATCTAGATAATTTTTCAAACACAAAAAAAAATGTTTTAAAAATATTATTCCATCATTCTCATCCTTCCACCATCTATTATAATTTTTCTTTATTTTTGGTGTCTTCTTTATACTAACCCCATAGTTCATGAGTGAGGATTCGACATCCGACACGGTCCCTATACCATTCTCATGTCTTTTCTACTTGTTTATTTTCTTAATTTTTTTTAGCCTCAGATGGCCAAGTGCAAAGTTGTAATAATTTAGGACATTTTTATTTCTTATGTTAGATGTGTGTTCAAGGGTTTTTAGCAACCTTGATTGAGTGCATTGATAAAAAAAAAAATCGTAAGGGGTTAGTGAGTTTGTGCAATAAAGAAAATAAAAACATTAGAATACTTCGAGAAAGATGAAGGGATGAGAAGGATGAGTCGATTTTTAAAACCTTTTTTTTTTTAGAGAGATTATCAATACCTAATAACATGAATAAAAGCATGAAATCAAATAAAGAAAGCTAGCAAGCATAAAATACCCAACATGAAAATTTCTTAATTAAATTGAGAGTCACTTACAATGCTTTGAAATAAAAGTAATACAAAAACATCTAAGATAAAGCTGTAAAAGAAAATAGAAGAGAAGAGTTTAGAGATAACCTTAGGCATAGGGTTAGTCTTCTAAGAGATGGTAACAGCCCTAGGCATAGAGCCGATAGTGTAGCTTCGAGAGAAGTAAGAAATAGAGATTTTCGAGAACCAGGGCCTACACCAACATGTGTAGAGAGAGGGTGAGACGTCCGGATGGTATGAGATGGGGTGAGAAAAACCGTGGGTTAAAGAGATGGGTTGAGAAATGTTCTTTCCCTAAGCGTAGGGTGAGAACATGAGAGAGAAATGAGAAGAGAAGTTAGGGGGAAGGGAACTATCTATAAGGGAGAGAGAGGGGTGAGTATTTATAGAGGGTGGCTAAGGTTTTATAAAGATTAGGATTAGAAAAGTGGGCTAAGGTTTTTAGAAAAAGATGGGTGGCTAGGATTAGGGTTTGGTGATAGAGAAGAGATGGATGGTTAGGATTTTGTAGAGAAAGAGATCAGGGTTTTAACACAATGAAAAATTTAGGGAGAGCTAAAGGGGGAAAGAAAATATGGGAAGATATTGTGAGATTAGAGTTACCATGTGAAAGAGGGAAAGTAGAGACTGGAAATGGATAGTTAGGATAGAAAGAGAATGAGTGGCTACAATTAATTAGAGAAGAAATTGGTTAGGGGTTTAAAATTACAAAATAAATGTAAACAAAAAGAAGCAAAAGGTCTTGAACCCTGGTCTCTAACATGATCTCCCCCGGCCTTTGCCAATTAAGCTTTCTTCTTTCTTTGTCTTGTAGGGGAATCTTTATCAATTTAGTCATTTTCCCTTGAAAATTTATTATGTAGGTCCTTTGGCCTTGTTCAGTCAATGACTCAGCCCATACTTAGTTTGTCTCTTTAGTTTCAATGATGGGCCTCGATGGTTCTTGAAATTCTTCTAATCAGGGGTCCTGAAACATTAAAGGGCATAATGAAAGTTCATCAAGATAACATTGTATCTAGTCTTTCAAAAACATGTCAAATTCATGCAAATGTATCATTTTTACCAGAAATGTGTGTGCTATGCAATGGAGGGTACCCTTACGTAGAAAAGTTTGTAAGAATGTAAGTTTTACGTAAAAGAATGCAATAATGCTTCAAAATATGTTAGTGAAAAAGAGCACTTTTAAGCGAATATCACCACCCCCCAAATAGCATATTGCCAGTCCTTGGCAATCAATGCGAAAAAAGAGTTTGACACATGTTACACACTGTTTTTCATTTACTCAAAGGCAACACTGCTTGTCAAATTATTTCAATGATGTAAACATATTTACACATTAAAACTTAGCCAGTGAACTGCAGTAAGAGTACAAATGGACTTTCCACACAAAGAAAAATTAGACTCAGCATGTGTGTGTACTTAACATCATCATTATCCAGCAGTAAAGACTTTCAGATCACCTCTAAGATTGTATGTCTTGACCTTAATTCTTACCAGTATACCACTCAGAAGTGAATCACTCAGAAATTGTCTTTTATCTTTTCTCTCGAGTTATATGTGATGAGATATGTTGATGAAAATATCTCACATATATTGTCTAGAAAGGAGGACATTAGAAAATCAGAAGATCTCATGATAAAAATATCAAATCACTCGGAACCTTAGATCAAACCCTATAGTTTCTTTTTCTCCATTCTCCACATTCTATGACTTTGCTAACCCATAATCAAGTAGGACTTTACTAGGTTGTATTCAGGCTTATGATAAGTTTAGGAAAATAAGGGGTCATAGGGATTCAAAGTTCTGAGAGGATATCTCGATGTTCTTTGTAACTTTTCCTAAGGGTGTAACACCAAATCTTTTTCTTTCATTTTTTTCTATTCTCTTGATCTTTTTGAGGCAGCTTAATTCTTTTTCAGCTTTCTACCTTCTCTTTTCAAATTTTCTTCCCAGCTTGAACTCACTTGGTTTTTCTTTCCTTCTCAATTTCTATCTTTCATGATGTACCTATACCAATCACTCTTTTATCCTTCTCAAAAATAGGGTCGCGAGTCTTTTTAGTACTGAAGTAACCCCTACAGGGCTGATAATGACAGGAGGAGAGGATATTTAAATGATCATACTTGGGGACACACAAACAATGAGCTGCTTTGGACAATACTTATAGAAATAAGGGTTGTCCCACGAATAATACTTCACCCTGACCAAGAATTGATGTGTATCTTGTTTGGACCAGTGGGAAGGGATTTCTTCAGTCACGAGGTAGTTGACAATGTCAACACTCAGCATACCACGGAGAGTCAGAGACCGCGAATAGTTGTTCGTCAAGAAAGGTCCCAAGGATAGGTAAACGTTCAGAAATGGACTCTACGGTCAGTCGAGATAGGTGGTCGGCGACCACATTCTCAGTTCCTTGTCCCGAATTTCGAGATCGAATTCTTGTAGTAAAAGAGTCCATCGAATCAATCTTGGTTTTGTGTCCTTCTTGGAAATGAGATATCTTAGCGCTGCATGATCAGAGTATACTATGACCTTCGTGTCGAGTAAGTAGGATCGGAATTTATCAAGTGCGAACACGACAACCAAGAGTTCTTTCTCAGTAGTGGAATAGTTCAGTTGTGCAGGATTTAAAGCCATGCTGGCATAGTAGATGACATGCGGAAGCTTGTTGACTCTTTGTCCTAAAACTGCACCTAAGGCGTAATCTGAGGCATCGCACATCACTTTTAGGACAAAGAGTCAACAAGCTTCCGCATGTCATCTACTATGCCAGTAAGGCTCTAAATCCTGCACAGCTGAACTATTCCACTACTGAGAAAGAACTCTTGGCCGTCGTGTTCGTACTCGATAAATTCCGATCCTACTTACTCGACATGAAGGTCATAGTATACTCTGATAATGCGGCGCTCAGATATCTCCTTTTTAAGGAGACAAAATCAAGACGGATTTGATGGATTCTTTTACTACAAGAATTCGATCTTGAAATTCAGGACAAAAAGGAACTGAGAATGTGGTCGCCGACCACCTATCTCGACTAACCATAGAGTCCATTTCTGAACCTTTGCCCATCCTTGGGACCTTTCTTGACGAACAACTGTTCGCGGACTCAAACTCTCCGTGGTATGTTATGTGCTGATATTGTCAACTACCTCGTGACTGAAGAAATCCCTTCCCACTGGTCCAAACAAGATACACATCAATTCTTGGTCAAGCTGAAGTATTACTCGTGGGACAACCCTTATCTCTATAAGAATTGTCCAAAGCAGCTCATCGTCTGTGTCCCCGAGTATGATCATTTGAATATCCTCTCCTCCTATCATGATCAGCCTTGTAGGGGTCATTTCAGTACTAAAAAGACTGCCAAGAAAGTTTTGTAGTGCGGATTCTACTGGCCATCTCTTTTTCGGGATGCGCATGTCTACTGCAAAGCCAGCCCAAATTGTCAACATCTAGGCAAAATTTCTCAGAGAAACATGATGTCCCTCACACCTATTCAGGTTGATGAGATTTTTGATATCTATGGCATCAACTTAATGGGACCATTTCTCATCTCGTATGGTTACCAGTACATTCTCCTAGCAGTCGACTCTGTCTCTAAATGGATAAAGGCCATTCCCACCAAAACCAATGACCATAGAGTAGTGGTCAGAATTCTGAAAGAAAATATCTTCTCTCGATTCGGAACCCCCAAAGCCATCATCAGTGATGGGGGCAAACATTTCTATAACAAAATCTTTGCGCAAATTCTGAAAAAGTACGGTGTCACCCACAAGGTCGCCCTTGCTTATCATATGCAAACAGAGGTCTCAAACCGTCAGATCAAACAAATTCTAGAAAAAACAATCAATACTAGTCATAAAGACTGGTCCCTCCTTCTGACGAACTTCTCTTTGGGCCGACCATACTGAATTCTAAACTACTCTAGACATGTCTCTGTATCGACTGGTTTATGGGAAACCATGTCACCTCCCTGTAGAGTTAGAGCATCGAGCCTTATTAGCCATTAAAAAGTTTAATTTTGACTTGGACTCTGTAGGAGAGGAGAGAAAACTCCAACTTCATGAATTGGATGAGCTCAAAAATGATGCTTATAGCTTGTCAAAGCAATACAAAGTGACAATGAAAAATAATCATGAACAAGAGCATCTTGAGAAAAGATTTCCACCCAGGACAGAAAGTGCTACTATACAATTTTAGACTCCACATCTTTCCTGAGAAGTTAAAATCTAGGTGGTCCGGTCCATTCCTTGTTACCGAGGTCAAGTCTTATGAGGCTATCACTGTCGAGGATCTAAAGGACAACTCCACTTTCTAGGTTAATGGTCAACGTCTGTAACAATTCAATGAACTTGATGTTTCATCCATCCTAGCTAATGAGATTGATCTAAACAATCCTGTCTATGAAGACTGATGACTCACTCAATCTCTATGATCTTCATTTTGTTTGGGGTGTTTTTATGTACTCCCGTTGTGTCTGGCTGAAGATGTTAAACTTAGCGCTACCGGAAAGGTAATTCTGAGGTTCCTAGTCACATTAGTCGCATGCTTATTTTGTATATCTTATGGCAGTATTTTCAGGTTGTACAGATATCATCACTTCTGCAGATCATCAGATAACCAACACTGTACAATTTCTGCCAAGCTAGTAATACCCTTCCTCAACTTTTGTATCTTGTAGTCCACATTCATATCTTTTTGTCCCGGTCATGAGCACCAAGGACAATGCTATCTTTTGTTTGGGGGTGGGTATTTTCCAAAACTCATGTTTTCCTTTTGAAAAAAAAATTGTTTTATTTTGCTAACTCTTTGATGTTTTAGAAACTGTGAATGCTTCCGGCCAGTCCTGTAGGCCGCCTAGGAGGTAGAACTCTGGATTTTGTGGGTAGGATATCTAGGCTTATTTTCTTTTTATTAAAAAAAATCCCAAAGTTTTCTAGTACTTTCAAAAATGTTTTCAAGTACTTTTACAATGATGAGACAAAACTAACCGTTGGTCTATTTATTGAAAAGGATGTCATCTTTTGAAATACATGTTAGCTCTTAGTCAAGCAATACGATTGTTGATTTAAACACTTAGAAAACTCAGATTCAACACAAATTGCACAAAATCAACATCAGAGTCATCTTAAGTTCAGATTCTCTAGAGATCTTAGAAGAATATTTGTGAAGACCTAACCCAGTGAGCTTTTGAGCATTCCATCATTTCAGAGGGTTATACAAAAATTTCAAGTCACAAGTTGACTCACAATTTCTTCCAGCCCATACTTATTCCTTTGAGAGATCTCATTATTTCTTGATTTGATCATTAAACTCGGAACGACATCAAATATTGGATTATTACGATAGAACTTTCTTTGTATCCATTCAAGATATAGGACATGATAGTGCAATCCTAGAAAGTGATTTTAGTCAGGTTTGTAACCTTTCAAACTTTTTAGCTTACTTGAAGTCTACATCTTTGAAAACCCTTTTGAGCCTGTAATGAAAACCTTTCTTATTAACCCATTTACCGAATACCCAATCCAGTTTAAGAAGTATGACTCGCGACCCTACTTCTGAGAATGATAAAAGAGTAATTGGTATGGGTGCACCATGAAAGATAGAAATCAAGAAAATAAAGAAAAACCAATTGGGTTCAAGCTGAAAAGAAAACATGGAAAGCTAAAAAACAATTGAGCTACCTCAAAAAGATCAAAAAAATAGAAAAATGAAAGAAGGAAAAGAAAAAGAAACTAGTGTTATACCCTTAGGAAAAATATCGAGATATCCTCTCAGAACTTTGAATCCCTGTATCCCCTTCTTTTTCTAAACCTATCACAAGCCTCAATACAACCTATTAAAAGTCATACTTGATTCTAGGTTAGCAAAATCATAGACTGTGGAAAATGGAGAAAGAGAAACTATAAAGTTTGATCTAACGTTCCCGAGTGACATGATATTCCTATCATGAGATCTTCTGATTTTCTAATGTCCTCCTTTCTAGACAATATATGTGAGATATTTGTCTGTTTTCATCAACATATCTCCTCACATATAACTCCAGAGAAAAGAAAAAAAAATCATTTCTAATTGATTCGCTTCTGAGTGGTTTACCAGTGAGAATTGAGGTCAAGACATACAATCTTAGAGGTGATCTGAAAGTCTTTACTGAAAGTCTTTACTGCCAGATAATAATGATGTTGAGCGCAAACACACACGCTGAGTCTAATTTTCCTTTGTGTTGAGAATCCATCTGTATTGTTACTGCAATTCACTAACTAAGCTCTAAGCCTCTAACTTGTAAATATTTTTACATCCTTGAAATAATTGGACAAAAATAAGTTTTCTCTAAGTAGGCTAGAAACAATATATAGCATGTGTCAAGCTCTATTTTCACACTTATTGCCAAGGACTAACAATATGATGTTTGGAGTGGTCATATTTGCTTAAAAGTGCTTATTTTCACTAATTATCTTTTGAGGTATTGTCAAACTTTACTACGTAAACTTTAAATTTTACAAATTTTTCTACGTAAGGGTTCCCTCCATTGCATAACACACATTTCTGGTAAAAATGATACATTTGCATGAATTTAACATGTTTCTGAAAGTCTATATTCAAAGTTGTTTTTATGAACTCTCATTACATGCTTTAATGTTTCAGGATCCTAGATTAGAAGAAATTCAGGAACCAGGAAGCCAAAAGCAACCGTCGAAGCCCTATTATTGAAACCTAAAGAGCCACAATGCTACATCATGTAAAAACGGGTCAAGCATGGGCTGAGCTAGTGACTGAAGAAGACCAAAGAACCAAAGAATACATTTCCAAGAGAAATGAACTCAATTGATAAATATTCCCTACAAGACAAAGAAAAAAACAAGTTTAATTGGCAAAGGCAAGGGGAGATCATGTTAGAGACCAGGGTTCAAGACCTTTTGCTTCTTTTTGTTTGTTTTTATTTTGTAATTTTAAAACCCTAACCAATTTCCCCTCTAATTAATCCTAACCACCCATTCTTCTTCTATCCTAATCATCCATTTTAAATCTCTACTTTCCCTCACATGACAACTCTAATCCCACAATATCTTCTCATATTTTCTTTCCTCCTTTAGTTCTCCCTAAATTTTTCATTGTGTTAAAACTCTAATCTCTTTCTCTACAAAATCGTAACCATCAATCTCTTCTCTATCACCAAACCCTAATCCTAACCACCCATCTCTTTCTAAAAGCCCTAGCCCACTTTTCCAACCATAATCTTTATAAAACCCTAGCCACCCTCTATAAATACTCACCCCTCTCTCCCTTATAAATGGTTCATTCCCCCCTAACTTCTCTTATCACCTCTCTCTCATGCCTTATGCCTAGGACTCTCACGTTCTCATCCCTACGCATAGGGAAAGAACTTCACTTCTCACCCCATCTCTATCAACCACAATTTTTCTCACCCCATCCCATGTCATCCGGATGTCCCACCTTATCTCTGCACAGGTTGGATCAGGCCCTGGCTCTCGAATATCTCTCTCTTCTTGGAGGTTTGCAACTATGCTTAGTTCAAGCTTTCTTTGATTTTGGATGTACTCACAATTATTTTAGTTTAAAATTTGTAAGTGACCTTTTAGTTTTAATTAATAAATCTTTTTTTATGTTTATTATTTCATGCTTCGATGCCTTTAATTATTCTAGTTCATGTTATTTAATTTATTTAGATCAAGGTTATTTTTCAAACAAAAAAAAAATGTTTTAAAAATATTATTCCATCATTCTCATCCTTCCACCATCTTTTACAATTTTTCTTTGTTTTTGGTTTCTTCTTTATACTAACCCCATAGTTCACGAGTGAGGATTTGACATCCGACAAGATCCCTATACCATTCTCATGTGTTTGCAGGTTCAGATAAATTAAAGACTTGATAACAGCATTTTTTCAAGCGACGGAAAATACTTATTATCAAAACCTCTAAAGATCTCCACAAGAATGGATCTTCATAGGCAAACAATGAAATCAGTGTATACTTTTCTTCTTCAAAAATAGGAATTTCAAATGTGAATAAATAACCATCATCTAAATATTCATCAAAGATTGGCAGTGACTCCCAATCTACAACCTTTTCATTCAAAGAATAAGACTCCAAGTTTGATACTAAAACAATGGTTTGTTACTTACCATTTTTTAAATTGAAAGTTGTTGATGGATCTTTGCTCTTATGCCTTAATCTTCATCACCATACAAGTCATAAATTGGTGCTCCATAGAATATGTCCCAAAGACTCTTTGTTGCCATCGCGACTCCTCAAATGACATGGCACAAAAAATAAGTCTTTACTAAATCAATTTGTGAATCATATGAATTGATTAGAATCGTAATTCTACAAACCTCCCAACGAACGAACTTGCTCTGATGCAAGGCATTTAGGGGTGGTTTAATTTGAAGGAAAACCACGAAAAACTTAATCGTTTTAGAGTGTTAAAACAACCCAAACTCAGCAAGGTGGACTCCTCAACACCCAAATTCAGCAAATTATCTCCCAAGAGAATAACTAAACTAAAAATAAGCTTATAATATCATATATTCATTCAAAGAGAGTTGCTTCTCATTTCAGTTCTTAAGTATATATTGAGAACAATGCTCCCAAGTGGGAAACTACTACAAACCCACTATCATGGGAAAACATCAAACAACACTAATTAAACCCACTTACTATAACTAATATATGGGGAAACACTACTAATGGGAAAATACCATTTTCTACAACTAAACACTAGGTAGCATTAATGAGGTGGAAGGTCATTGAGTTGCTAAATGGGTATGTGGATTGGATTACATGGATAGGTATATGGATTGGATTATATGGATAGTTAGAACATGGGTAATGGGTCATGAGTTATAGATAAATGGATCATGGATCTTATATCATATTTCTCACACTCACATAACATAATACATCTCAAAATGTAGGCTCCAATATCTTAGGCTGCATCAGGTTGTTGTTCGGTTACATGGTTTGCCAAAGGTCATAGTGTCTGATAGGGATGTAAAATTCATAAGTTATTTTTGGAAGATGTTTTGGCACATGATGGGTACTAAACTTCAGTTTTCATCTGCCTACCACTCACAGACAGATGGTCAAACTGAAGTTATTAATAGAAGTTTGGGAAACTTGTTGCGATGTCTAGTTGGTGATCACATTTGGGTGTGGGATCTAGTGTTGCCTATAGCTGAGTTTGCATATAATAATTTTGTCAATAGGACCTTAGGCATGAGTCCATTTGAGGTAGTGCATGGTTATAAACCTAGGACACCCATAGATCTCATCCCTATATCAGCTACAAATAGGCCATATGAGTCTGCAGACACATTTGCACATCATATTCATGAATTGCATGTTGAGATTAAGAAACGCATTAACATTAATAATGAGATATATAAACTTACTGCTGATTAACATCATAATTACAAGAAATACTAGGCGGGTGAATTCGTGATGATTCAGGTTAGGCCTGAATGATTCCCGCAAGGGGTTGCAAAAAAATTACAAGCCCGCAGTGTTTGTCAATTCAAGGTATTGAAGCGTGTTAGTTCCAATGCGTATATTCTAGATCTTCCACCGAACATGGGTTTTAGTCAAATTAGAAGATCTTGTACCTTTTCGAGGTCCAGCAATCCCACCCCCGAACCAGGGAAGGTCCAAGCGACCCCCAAGCAAGAAAGATACTAACTCTAAATACCCGAAAAAAAGGACAATGTAAAAGGAGGTGATCCACTGATTCCTCCTGTACAAGGCACATAACGAACCGGTTTGTCATCTTCCAACCTCTATTCTACAAATGATCGCATGTGAAGATCTTATCCAGAGAGGCCGACCAAAGAAAGAAACATACCTTCGAAGGAACGTCCGGGTTCCACACAGGCTGATAAGGAAATGAAGACCTAGGGGAAGACAACAGAGCCTGAACAAAAGATCTCACTGAAAACTGATCCCTACAAGTAGAGTGATGCAGACATCCATTAGTCCAAGGAAATTCAAGTTTACTAACAGAGAAAGAAGAAGAAGAAGACGCTCCACGTCACTTTGGATAGATGACTTGGGGCATTAAAGACCTCATAGGTGTGCATATGAGCTTATTTAGCAGTTTCTATTTAGTCAGGAAAAGCCTAATGGACTGATTTAACAGTATCTATTTAGTTAGGAAAGATCCAATGGGCTGGATTAGTATTTAGGAGGGTTATTTTATTAGTTATGTCATTAATTTGGGCTATTATAGTCTTTTTATTATGTTTTGGTTATTTCGGTCTCTTAAAAATTAGTGTTTCACCTATTTAAAGCCCCTTTTTGCTGTAAACTTTTTTGTCAATGAATGATAATCAAAGAATAGAGTCCTTTGGAGTATTCTCATGTGATAGGATTTGGTGTGATACCATGGGAGTGATTCCCTAAAGCTCTAAGGTATACTTTTGATCTTTTTCTAATGTTCTCTTGATTTTATATTGTTCCCCTTGAAACCCTAACATTCCCAAGTGGATTTCTTAGAGTAGGGTTTTAGGTTTAGAAGAAGGGAGAAGAAGAAGAAAGAAAGACGAAAAGAGTAGAGAGTGTAAACTACCTCTCTCTCATATTCTACTAATGTAAAGGGATAAAAGAAGGGTTTCCTATAATTACAAGAAAGCCCCTCATTACACATATGCTTCATATTCTACACTCCCCCTCAAGCTGGTATGTAGATATTACAAATGCCTAGCTTGCCAATAATCTAAGTAAACTGAGTATAACCAAGACCTTGGTCAAAATATCAGCAACTTGGTCACCAGTCTTCACAAATGGAGTACTGATGAGACCTGTCTTCAACTGTTCCTTGACGAAGTGTCTGTCCACCTCAATGTATTTGGTTCTATCGTGTTGAACCGGATTGTGAGCAAAGCTAATTGCCGCCTTATTGTCACAATACAGCTTTATAAGATCCTGAATAGGGAGCTTTAGGTCAGTCAACAAAATGCGAAGCCACAAAATCTCACATAATCCATGAGCCATCGACCGATACTCTGCCTCTGCACTAGATCTGTCAACTACAGACTGTTTCTTACTTCTCCATATGATTAGATTACCACCAACAAACGTACAGTAACCAGAAGCAGTGTAGTTAATTCGTCGCCTAGGCGTTTTTGGAGGGAGGGCGCCCGAGTAGGTTTCTAGGCTGGCAGAAAACGCTAGGCGTGCGCCTAGGCGACACCTAGGTGTTTGCTACCTGGGCGGTCGCCTAGGCACATTCTTTTAAACATTGATTTTTTTTTTAATAATTAGTGGTTAGTTTAATTAATGTTTTTAATTAATTAAGTTTAGTAATTGTTTATAATTTAATTCCACTCATAATAACTCACTATAAAGTATAAACTCGTTTTTTTTTAGGGTTTACTCTTGCACGATTTGGGAGAGAAGAAGAAGAAGAAGAAGAAGGGGAAGGGGCAAAAGCAGAAGCAGAAGCAGAAGCAGAAGAAGCAGAAGAAGAAGAAGACGAAGAAGACGACGAAGACGAAGAAGAAGCCGCTGCTACTCGCTGCTCGCCGCCTCGCCGGAAGAAGCCCCCAATTATTCGGTACCCCCCTCCCTCTCTCTCTCTCTCTCCAGCACAATGCGTTCTCTACGCACAGTGCTTTTTTTTTTCTTTTTTTTTTCTTCCTAAATCCTAATCTCTCTCTCTCTCTCCAGCACAGTGCGTTCTCTACGCACTGTGCTTTTTTTTTTTCCTTTTTTTTCTTCCTAAATCCTAATTCCTCTCTCTCTCTCTATTTCTACGTGTGTGTGTCATGCCCTTGAACAGATCAATAGAGTTTAAAACAACGAGGATTTTGTGTCATGGCTACACCACAAAGTCGTTGATTTCTTAGTCTACAAAATCCTTGTTTTTTTTACAAGCCGTGTTTGCCCTATTCTCAGGGTCGCATTGCTCACGTCTTCCTTTCATCTTTGAATTCCCCACAAAACTTTCCTGTTTTTTAATACCACAAAATTTTCACGTCTTCCTTTCAAGATTTTGTGTCATGGCCGCACCACAAAGGGAGAGCAATCTTCATTGGTTCTGATCCATTCATTTGCAGTCTCCACAAGGTAAATAAGATGTTTTGATTATTTATTTATATGTTGTTTGAATGATACCTTCCTTTCTGCTAGGACTTCTTTATTCTAGAATTAACGAGGTTAATTTCTGATTTTCTTTCTTTTTATCTGTTCTAATTGATGGGCTTGGCAGAAAAACAGGTAATTCATTAAAAAGATGAAAAATGTTTTTCCCATCAAGCCTTTTCAATTGTAGCAGCAAAAACTAAATGGGGAAAATCATTTTTTTTTTGTAATTTGAATTGTATTCAGTTTCTTGTATGGGTAAAACTGAGTTGGCATTATTGATACTAACACGATCAATAATAGGGAAATGAGGGTGTTAGTACCACTTGGCCTTAGGTTGAATTAAGTTCTCCAAACTTAATTAAGTCTTCTTTAATTCTGACCACATGTTGGTTTGATTGATTTTGTCCAGAGGAATTACTTGAATCAAGCAAGGTCTTCATTGTGATTCTAATTTTGTTGTGATTCTTCTCGGACCGGGATTGATTGGTTATAGACTTGTTCTCACACCACTGGGCAGCACGGGTAATGATCTGTTTGTTAACATGTTCTATAAAATTCTGGGTTTATTGATATTTATTATTTGATTAAGGGGAATGCTATTGATATTTGATGCTGACTTTTTTAAAGGGGAATGCTACCCATTGATCTTTTTTTTTTTTCAAAAGAACCATTCATGGTCTAGGGGGAGTATTGAAGAGAGATCAATAGTCAATATCTCTCTCAGTCTTCCCCCACTCAGATTAATGATTCATGTTTCCATATGTAACTTTTGATTTGATTCCTTTAAATGAGAACCTGAATCATTAATTTGAGAGGGGACAGATCAATCTTGGATATTTTACATGATGTCAACTGCTCTCTGAGTCTCTTTATTCTTTAATGACATGAATATGAATTATTAATCTGATCATTCTTTGAATGCATATTACACTATTATGTTTGAATGCATTAAGCCATTAATATAACAAATAGTGAATATTGCGCACAATTGTGTCTATGGTAATATATTTTTTTTGGAAGGTATGTCTATGGTAATTTGAATGCATATTACACAATTATGTTTGAATGCATTAATATAACAAATAATAATGCTTGTGCAACAATCTTTAATGTTTAATGTTATCTAATATAAATTTGTTAATTTCTTATTTTCTTTATGTTTCAAAGATGGAATCAGGATCAGGATCAGGATCAGGATCTGGATCTATTCGGTCCAAAGACTTAGGATGAAAATATGGTTATTTAAAAGACCCAAAAGACAAGAATGCAGTCACCTGTAATTTTTGTCATAATACTTACAAAGCTAGTATCCACCGGTTGAAGTTACATTTAGCTGAATTTGGCAGAAGTGTAGCCAAATGCCTGAATGCTCCAGAAGCTGTCAGAGATGAAATTCGAGCTTTTCTAGCTCAATCTTCAATGAGTAGGACTAAGGACTCACATATGGCTTCAAATACTGTAGAGCAAGAAATTTATTTAGAAGAAGATACTGAAGAACCAGAAGCAGTAAATTTAAGTAGAAGGATAAGGCCTCCTAAGAGGAAGGGGCCAATGGATATGTTTGTAGCTTCAAAACCAGAGGACGCTTATAAGAAAAAGAAAGGAAAGCAAGCAACAATTGAAAGTGTGTTGAAGAAAACTGAACGGGAGAATGTCTGCCAATATATTGCACAATGGTTTTATCAGGCAGGAATACCATTCAATACTGCAATATTGAAGAGTTTTAAAACAATGATTGAAGCAGTTGGACAATTTGGACCAGGGATAAAGGCACCAAGTTACCATGAGTTAAGGGTGCCATTCCTTACGAAGGAAGTGGCGGGCACTAATGAGATGCTGGAGCCTGTAAAAAAATCATGGGATAAATATGGATGCACAATAATGTCTGATGGTTGGACAGACAGGAAGAATAGGACATTGATAAATTTTTTAGTGAATAGTCCTTCTGGCACGGTGTTTTTGGAATCTATAGATGCCTCATCATACATAAAGACAGGACATAAACTTTTTGAGTTGTTGGATTCCTATGTAGAGAAGGTCGGTGAACATAAAGTAATCCAGGTTATTACTGATAATGCTTCCACATACGTAATTGCTAGAAAAATGTTGATGGCGAAAAGACCTCATTTATTTTGGACACCGTGTGCGGCGCATTGTATTGCCCTCATGCTTGAAGATATTAGGGAGATTCCTAGAGCAAAGGGGGTGTTAGAGAAAGCAATTGGTTTGAGTGGATTTATATACAACCATGGATTTGTATTGAACTTGATGAGAACACATACTAATAATAGTGATCTTCGGCCGGCCGGCACAAGATTTGCAACAGTTTTTCTTACCATACAGAGCATCCACAAAAAGAAAGATGCTTTAAGAAAGGTATTCACTTGTGATTAGTGAAATAAATCAAAGTGGCCGCATGATGTAAAAGGAAAAAAAGCCATGGAGACTGTTTTGTCTATTACTTTTTGGAATAATATTGTATATGCAATGAAGATCACAGATCCACTAGTGTGTGTCTTGTGATTGGTTGATGGGAAAAAAAAACCTCGTATGGGATACATTTATGAAGCTATGGATAGAGCTAAGGAAACCATTAAAGAGCAATGGGTGGCCAACGATATGAGCGTCGGTAAGTTTTTAATTTGTCTCTTTGATAGTACATGAACATAATTTTTTAAGTATTTTATAATTTTATTTATTATTAATTAATATAATTGATAATCATTAATATAGGTATAAGCTCATTTGGAATATCATTGACAGAAGGTGGAATGTACAACTTCATCAACCTCTCTATGTGGCTAGATATATCCTTAATCCAGAGTTTTATTACAACAATCAAGATATTGAACCTTGTGAAGAGGTTATGAAAGGATTGTACAAAGTCATTGAGAGGTTAGTTCCAGATTTGAACTTGCAAGATAAGATAATAACTGAGTTGGCAATGTATAGAAATGCTGAAGGCCTTTTTGGATGGTCCATGGTGATCCGACAGAGGACTACAATAACACCAAGTTATTACTTATTAGTTAATTACTTTCATTTATTAAGTTTTTAATTAATTTGATATTTTGGTATTGTTTTCTTACTTCTCATGATCTTATCTAATGTAGACAAATGGTGGGGATCTTGGGAGTTCAACCCCTAATTTACAAAAATTAGCTCTACGAATTCTTGGCTTGACTTGTAGTGCAAATGGTTGTGAGCGTAATTGGAGTGTATTTGAGCATGTGAGTATATTTATATACATGAATCCTTTTTATTATATTTATAAGTTACTCATTTTGTAAATTTTATATTAATGGTATAAAATTCAATTTTACAGATACACACAAATAAGAGGAACAGATTAGAGCAAAAAAAATTGAATGATCTAGTCTATGTTCGTTATAATCAAAAGTTGGTGGAGCGATTCAATACAAGAGATTCAATAGACCCTATCACATTGCGAGATATTGATGAGTGCAATGAGTGGCTCATTGGAAGCATGCAAGAACTAATGCATGAAGATGATGATTTAACATGAGACCAAGTTACAAAGACTGGAGCAAATGAACAGCGCACCCGACATACTAGGTTCAGCTCTCACTTGCAAAGGGGAGGTCCAAGTGGAAGCTCGCGAAGAATGGTTGAAGAAGAACCACCAATTGTGTCAGATGAAACAGATGACGAAGAACTATACATTGATGCAGATAATGATGACTCAGATGGGAGTGGCGATGACATAGAGAATGAAGCTTTATTAAATTCTCTTATTGATGATGATGATGAGTGATGACTGATATGAATGATTGTAATAAACTATTTATTTTATGTTTTTTGTGGAATGTGGGTTTGGAGATACATTGGTATGTAGGTGATGATGCTTTTAAACTTTGTATTATGTTTGTGGATTGTGGGTCATTCCATTCCCTTCCTCTCTCTAAAACTTGACTGTAACTCTTTCTCTCTCTCTCTCTCTCTCTCTCTCTTTATATATATATATATATATATATATATATATATATATATATATACATAGTATGCACATATTCTCTAACACTCCTTTATATTCTTTTCAGTGCCAGAGCTACAAGGAGAACATGAAGATATCTCCAAAGAAAATTCCCGATTAGCTGCAAATCAGGTTTTTTTTTTCTCTTCATATCTTCTCTTTATGTGATTGCAGTAGGGTATCTCTGTAATTTATAACCCCATTGTTAATAATCTATTATAGTTTATTGAAAATAGTAGAAACCATCATCATTCCTCGTGTATGATATATATAATCTCTAATTTCTTATAATTTATGCAAACTCTCAGAAAATTCAATTCAATGCTGTATACACAATATTTTATATCGAATACTGAATAATTCACTTGGATTGGCACAAATTACATGCACCATACTTGGATTCTGCTTTGGTTGTTCATAATTTCTTATATTACCTACAATAAAGACAGATTTTATTCACTTTAGGCCTCACATGTGACATGTGTATGATGTATCATACTTATTAGAATCTCTCTCTCTCTCTCTCTCTCTCTATATATATATATATATTAAATTTCTCGCCTAGGTTACGCCTCGCCTAGCCGGGGCTAATCGCCTAAGCATCGCCTAGACGCCTTGACTACACTGACTAAAAGTGGAGCGCCTATCTGAAACTGATCCAGCCCAGTCTGCATCAGTGAAAGCCTCAATCTACAGGTTACCGATACAAGCATACAATAGCCCTTGTCTTGGAGCAAACTTGAAAAACCTCAGAATCCTGTACACCGCATCCAAGTGGGTTGAGATAGGACCATGCATGAACTGGCTCACCACACTGACGGCATACGCAATATCAGGACGAGTAAGTAAGAGATATATCAATCTTCCTACAAGTCTCTGATATGTTCCTACTTCAATCACCTTCTCACCATTAGCTTCACCAAGCTTATGATTTGGGTCAGTGGGAGTGTCACAAGGCTTACAGCTCATCATACCAGTCTTATGTAGGAGGTCCAGGACATATTTGCGTTGCGATATAAAGATACCTTTTATGGACCTGGCAACCTCAATACCCAAGAAATATCTCAACTTGCCTAGATCCTTGATTTCAAATTCCTTTGCAAGTAGGCCTTTCAACTTCTGCATCTCCCCCTAATCATCTCCAGTCAGCACAATGTCATCTACATGAACAATGAGTGCAGTCACCTTCTTTAATCATGACTAGGCGAAACCTTTTGAATCAAGCTCTAGGGGACTGCTTAAGCCCATACAAGACCTTCTTCAGTCTGCACACCTTCCCCTCAGCCATTAAACACTTGAGCCCAGGAGGAGGTTTCATGTACACTTCTTCCAAGTCACCATGGAGAAATGCATTCTTCACATCTAATTACATAAGTGGCCAATCCAGGTTGGATGCAAGAGATAAGAGAACTCTTATTGAGTTCATCTTTGCTATAGGAGCAAACGTCTCCTGGTAGTCTATGCCATATGTCTGTGTATACCCTCTTGCAACGAGTCTGGCTTTGTATCTTTCCACTGACCCATCAGAATTATGCTTTACAGTGAACACTCATCTGCACCCCACTGGAACTTTGCCTCTTGGTAAATCGACCATCTCCCATGTCTCATTCTTTTCGAGAGTTTGCATCTCTACTTCTATTGCTTCTTTCCATTCTGACTTAGAAAGAGCATATGCAACACTGCGAGGAATAGACATAGAAGACAAAGCAATGGCAAAGGTACGATACAAGGGAGTTAGTGAATCATAAGACACAAAGTTAGTAATAGGGTGTTCAGTGCAAGGGCGAGCACCTTTCCTATGAGCAATAGGAAGGTTAGAATCAACAAGAGAGGTATGGATATTACTTGGATCTGAGGAGGATTCATGGCGGGGCATATGAGGGCCTTCTTTATAAGTATCTGTCATCCAAACCCCATGATTTGGATTCCTGGAGAAAACCTGCATCTCACTTTGTTTTCCTCCATCTACATTTTTGTCCCCTTCATCTATGTTTTCATCATTTTTTTCATTACTAGTTGCCGTAAAATCCCCTGGATCGATAGAAATAGGTAAAGGAGGAGGCATTTCTTTAACACCAATGGTCTCCCCCTGAAGAGAAGTCTCCTTCGCAGAATAAAAGGGGGTGGATTCAAAAAAGGTAACATCCATAGACATAAGGAACCGTCCGGAAGGGGGATGGTAACACTTATACCCTTTCTGGCTCGGAGCATACCCCAAAAATAAACACTTGAGGGCCTTAGTATCAAGTTTCGTACGCTCCGATTTGTCAATATGCACAAAACATGAATACCCAAAAATTTTGAGTGGAAGAGGAAACTAGGAGGGAGATGGAGACAGAACATCAATAGGACTTTTGAAACTCAAAATTCTAATGGGCATGCGATTTATAAGATAGGAAGCAGTCTGAAGGGCATCGGACCAAAAACGTTTAAGAACGTTTATGCCAAACAAAAGTGCACGACTGATTTCCAACAGGTGACGGTTCTTCCTTTTAGCAACACCATTTTGTTGGGGAGTACTAACACAAGTAGTCTGGTGGATAATCTCATGATCACGGAAGTAAAAGGAGAGAGTAGTAAATAGATACTCTCCACCATTATCAGAACGAACGATTTTTAACTTAACATCAAACTAGATTTCAATCATTTTATGAAAAGATTGAAAAACAAAGCAAACATCACTCTTCTGTTTCAGCAAGTAAACCCACGTTACTCTAGAGAAATCATCAACAAATGTAACAAAGTAACGAAAACCATGAGCGGAAGTAATAGGAGCAGGACCCCACACATCAGAATGAACAATGGAAAAGATGAATTACTTCTATTACTGTGAGCAGGATAAGAAGAGCGACATTTTTTTGCAAATACACAAGTTTCACATTGAAGATCAGACATAGAAACAGAAACAAAATACTGAGGAAACAGTTTCTTTAACACAAAATGGATGGGTGGCCCAAACGGCAATGCCACTGCAACAACTGTAAAATGTTACAATCACGACTACTACTACTGGTAGACCCATCACGAACTTGCAGAACAAGAGAAGCCACCGGTGAGGAATTATCCAACAAGTACAATCCCCCTCTCTTTATAGCCTCAACCAATCGTCCGCCTCATCTCCAAGTCCTGAAAGACACAGTGAAAGGGAAAAAAGATGACACTACAATTCAAGGACTTGGTTAGGTGACTCACAGACAAAAAGGTTTAAAGCAACATTAGGAACATGAAGAACAGATGATAAATGCATAGATGGGGTAGCAGAAATGCTCCCTTTACCAGCAATAGAAGAATAAAAACCATCAGCGATTCTAACTTTGTCTCTACCAGAGTAAATATGATAGGAGGCAAACAAAGAGGACATATCAGTCATGTGATCCGAGGCCCCTGAATCAATAATCCAGGAGCGAGTAGATGTGGAGATAGATGCACTGAAAGTCGAAGCGGATGTATCTAAATGAGCAAACGATGACGTGGAAGATGTACCCAGCGCTCCAACTGACCCATAAAGTGTCGGAATGTCTTTATCTCAGCACGAGAAAGGCTAAGGTTGTCAGAAGATAGCAACACACCAGATGTAAGAGCGGGAGTTGGATTAGAGACAATGGAGTGAGCGCTAGATCCGCCACCACGACCACCACCACAGCCACTGCGACCTCCACCTCTCTGTTGTGGGCGACCATGAAGGTTCCAACAAGTCTCACGAGTGTGTCGAGTGCGACCATAGTGGTCACACTTCAGCCGATCCCTCTCATCACCTGTGGTTCTTGACCTACCCCCTCTCCTGCTTCCACGAAAGCTATCACGGCCGCCCCGCTGTGACCAAGAAGAAAGAGCAGACCGCTCTAGGGAAGAAGGTTGCATATTAGTCCAGTGACGCTCCTCCCTGTGAAGAATGAAATATGCCTCAGTAATGGACGGAAGAGGTTCCTTCCCTAAAATCTAAACACGGATTTGCTCATACTCGGGGTTGAGACCAGCCAACAACTCATAGACCCTGTGTTCATCAACATGCTTCTTATACCCTACAGCATCTTCTATGCACTTTGTCGTATGCATATGAAACATGTCAAATTCTTCCCACAGACAGCGAAGAGTAAAGTAGTACATGGCCAGAGAAGTATCACCCTGTCTTAGTTGCCCAATACACTGGCACAACTCATAGGCTCTAGCATCGGTGCCCCCCTCAGAGTAAGTCTGCTTCATAACATCCCATCTCTCCTAGGCTGTGCAGAGAAGGATATATCCATTGCTAAGATCCGAAATCATGAAGTGGAGAAGCCATGACATGACTATGGCATTCTCGGCTTGCAATTTAAGGAAAGTAGGATCAGTAGTCGGAGGCTTCTTACTCTTGCCATTTATATACTCCATCTTACCCTTCCCTGTGATGAACAACATGACCGACTGTGACCATGGAAGATAATTATTGTCATTCAACTTCACGATAGTGATTTGAAGGCTAAAGGAGTCACCATGGCCCAAATGCAAGTAACTATCAGTAGAAGTTAGAGCCCGAGAAGACTGAGTAACCTCGGAATGCCCATCTTATGTCAACTACGGACTGATTTACACAAATCCAGCCTCTGAACACTCCTAGCATGCACCACAGGGTTCTACAACCCAAACGAACAACCACCAATGGTCCAACAACCAAAAACCACTTCAAAAGTACCCGAACACCTCCTCAAACATCTTGAGGGCACCCAAACTTCTTCATATAGCATTCATAATCCATTAAAATACCTCCACAAAGGTTAGAATGCGAAAAATGAGAGAAAACACCCAAAAAACAGCCTCTGCCGGAAAATTTAGAAGAGAAAAACGTTCGCCGAGCTCCGACGAGATTCTGATCGCCGGGAAACCGATGCCAAAGGAACCGAAATTTTGAGGGGGATCTTTTAGTACCAATATCCCCAAGTTAAATCCTACAAGGAGAATAACCGACTTGTGATATATGTTTGGGTAAACGAGCTTTGAATTATGGTATTGTTTAGGACTTTTATCATAGTGATATGGGTCGCTATGATGGATTTCTGATGGCTCTTGACTAATAATCTGAGGTATAATTTATCTGAGGGTTTATCACATTTTACTCACATAATGATTTACGCACAAGCATGATGAAATCATGATCACAAGTAAGTACACAAGTATGATTACATGATTGTGTTTTGCACTACCCGAGTACCAACAATATAAGAACATAGCATGAGTGCCCAAGTGAATCAGAAGTAAACTCGTGCGCACCGGAGAAAGTGCTGAGGATTGGTACCTCGGTAAGTAATGTGTAGTGATCTCTTCACATATATAGTGATGAGTTATTTTAAGTTATTGTACAATGTATGTAAGTTGATGTCACTCACGAGCAAAGTAAGCACAAGTCAAATTTGTAAAGAAAAGATGTTTCTGCACTCTGATTTATGTATATATCAATGTTCTGTTAAACCATGATATATGTGTTGTATTAATGTTTATGATACTATTAGCTAGGAGTTCATATCCACTGAGCATTTCGTTGCTCAGCTGAATTTTGATTGTTGGCAGGTTCAAAGTTCGAGATTGCAGTTGAGCCTTGGATCGATGAAGAGTATAAAGAGGAACCAGAAGGTGACTATCCCGAAGTGGAGAGGGATTTTGATCGATATCCCTATTATTGATTTCAGTTGTTAGACTTTTATATTAATGTTAAAGGGATTTTTGTAACCAGATTTTATTATGGATGATGTTTAGATTAAATTTAGAGTTGAGAATCATGATGGATAATTCGGATAATTTATATTTCAGTTTTAATTATGGATTTTAAATTCGATTGATATATTAATTGAAGAAATTTTCCGGTTCATATTTTAGTATGCATTAAATGCTTCTAAGATTATTGCAAGATAAGTAAGTCATGTGCCAAGGTTCCACTTTATCCTAGGTGGGATTTTGGGGCACAACAAGTAGTTTTGTAACTAAGTACGTATGATTTTGACCAACACAAAATGAAATCAATCAAAGTTAACCAAAATTCTACGAAATATATCAAGAAGTCATCTACAATTTATGATTGGAGCTCTGTTTCGGCTGCCACCAAAGTCAAAACATTTCCACCAAAGTTTACCAAAATGTGTCGATTTTGTAAACCACACAAGTAGGTTTCATGTCAATACCCATAGAAAGGAAGAGTTTCGTAGGAAACAATAGAAAATGTGTCGAAAAATATTGTAATTTTGATATCGCAAGTAGATTTCGTGTCGGTGTCAGTACCCAAAGAAACAGAAGTGTTTCGTCGAAAACATTAGGAAACGTGTCGATGTTTTAAACTATGCTCGCTAGGCCTCCAAACGAAGAGTTGTCACATACCTCTTTTACAAGACTCTTGAAGTTTGGGTGGTGCAGCCACATATTTTCAAATTTGAAGGTTTTGGGTCGCCCGCACTGCTACTTGTGTCTAATAGTAGAGGCAAGTCAGTGTAGGGGTGCCAGGAGAACCTTTGAGAAATTGTCTTCCCAACTACCACAGAATAGGAATCTATCTAACCTACTCAGACTAGGTTGGCCTGAAGATTTGACCAAGTGAAATTCACTCCTTTTAAAGGGATTCTATGAGGTGATGTCGGGAGATGAAATCCTCAAAGGAATGCATCTTGGAGCAGATTGGGCATCCTCCTAATTTTTCATGAGTGTCGCAGAAGTTGAAATCACCACCAATGCACCATGGTTGGCTCCATCGACCAGCCATATCCAACTCTAGCTAGAAGTCCATTTCTTCGGCTTGAGCCACGGGGATGTAGACGCAGAAGAAGACCCAAAAGAATCCATCGGTGTGGGAACGGAACGGAACAAAATGAATAGAGAGTAGATGACTACTCCGAGTCTAAGACATCTAGATGTTCCGTATCCCATACCGCAAGGATATCTCCAGAGGCCCCGATGGATGGGATTGCCAACCATTCTTGATATGACACCCCCCAAAGATACTTGACTATGTTAGAAGACATTGACTTAATTTTAGTTTTCATGCATGCATAGGATTGAGGGTTTCTTGGTTTGGACAAGGTGTTTGATTGTTAATCTTTTGGCCAAAGACCCTAGACCTCTAATGGTCTAGGAAAGAATGCTTAGCGACATTAGGTAACTTGGGCATCCCTTCTCCTAAGTTTGAGTCTATACGAGGAATAGCAATCCAAAGGCTGGTAGTATCGGATTGTAGATTCCATTTTCTTTAGATCACTAGACAATCTACACTTTGCTTTCAGTTTGCACGGTCGGATTGCAATTGGGCCGAGCGGACAGGCGAGATTGTCTAGGTTCAAGAGTAGAGTCCTAACTTCCTCGTCCTGGTCATCAGAGGACAGCCCTAAGAACTTCCCAAATTCTAATATTTTTTCCCTGACACATTCAGAAATTGCAAGTGGGGTGCAGTGAGTGTCCTTAGTTGGGAGGTATGATTGAAATTCCTCAAACATAAGGAAAGGTTGTGGATCTAAATTAGACACTAACGTAGGTCTGTGAGAGTTATCAATGAGATCCAAAATCAGGTTCTCACCTAACCTTACCAGTGCCGAACTCTAATCCATCTGTGGTATATTATGTTTCCTTAGAAAGTATACCTTGGACCTGAAGAGTACCACAAGCAAAACAACTGTATGGTCTATTATCCACCTTATTCAGACTGAGTATCGAATAAGGGAGGTAAAAGGCAAAGATAGTTGGAGTGTGCCTGAGAGAGGAGGGGTTGAAACACACCCCAACTGGTTTTCCTTACTTATCGTGGATAGGAGACTTAGGTTGTTCATTTCGCAATAGTGGGCCAACTGGGTCTTTTCGTGCACTCCTGTCATAGCTTCCTCAAAACAAATAGAGCTCAGGATTGGGGTAGTTTGGGGAACTGGTGAGGTGGTGAGACCTGGTGTTGATTGTATCATGAGGATAAATGGTGTCTGATCTAGGTCTTTGGATATTGATCTCTACGCTAATGTTGGATGGAGGAGCCCTGCATAGGGGGTGAAGGATGTTTGGCCTTTGACAATGCTGATGATGAGGCCTGTAGGCAGATACTGATCCCGAGTTCGCTTTGGTTGAGCAGTGCCTACACAAAATCCTTTGGTGGAAGGGAGTGAGTTGACGGGGTAATAAATTTTTGTTAGGGATTCTTAATACTGGTGAGAGATAGGAGAGATTGTTGGCCCTTTCGAGAATTTGCTAGGGAGAGGGGATGGAGACTGAGGTACTGAGATGAGGTTTTGCTGTGGGACTTCGAAAATACGATCCCTATGATGGGGATGTCATCTCTTGTGAAGGGGAAATCGTGGAGCAGGTTGTGTGAATATTATCTTTCATCTGTGTAATTCTATGCTACACCCTGTTACAATTGTAGCATAGGGATATATCTATCTTTGGTAGCCTATTATGGCATATATGTAATTAGGGGAAACTTTACCTATAAATAGAATGAAAGAGAGAGAGAGAGAAACATTAAGTTCTCTCTGCTTTTCATCTTTCTCTTCTTTCTTCCTCCTCCTTTAAAGCCTAGATACAAACCCTAAAACCTAACCTGAAGGAGTTCAACTTGGTATCAAAGCGATCTAAAGCACAAAAGAAGCGTGAGAAGAAGAACCAACCCGTCAGCAGTTGTCGGCGTCAATAGCCATACGGCTGACATCATGATGATGTCATCAAGGTAAAAAAAAATTGTTTTTTTCCACTTAGATCTAGTAGATCTGCTATTTAGAAGAATTATGGTGATTTTTTTGGAATTTTTTGAAGATCAGAAGTGTGATTTTTGAGAACTTTTAGTGAAAAATTCAAAAAAAAACCTTTTCAAACTAGTTCAAAATACTCTTTATTGAGGGGAATTTTACTTGGGCAAATTAGTAGTGGTTGGTCCCCCTCAAAATTACTGACCTTTTGATACAAGTTTCACAGCGGTCGGAATCTCGCCGGACCTCTGGTGATGATTCTTCCCACTGTATTTTTCTAACAAGGTGTTGTTTTTAACTATTTTTGTATTATAATTGCTATGGATGTTTGTGAATGGGTTGTGATGCTTTTCGGGTGCCCTCAAGGTGTTTGCATGTTTTTGAGGTGTTTTTTGGTCATTGAACCATTGGTGGCTGCTAATTGGGTTGTAGAACCCTCGAGAACATTGATATTAGGTTGTTAAGGGACTTGATTTGTGCAAGTCAGTCTTTAGTTGAAGAAATATGGACGATTCGGAAATTAATGATCCCCTATTCGATGATAGTTCCTTGAATGCGGGGCATGGCGACTCTCGGGGTCCAATTTCAGCTGATAGTTACTTGCCTTTGGGCATGGAGACTCCCCTAGCCTTCAGATCACTACCGTGAAGTTGAACGGTAACAATTACCTTGCATAATCATAGTTGGCCAAGTTGTTCATAACATGAAAGGGTAAGATGGAGTACATGACAGGCGAGAGTCCAAAGCCTCCCACTACCGACCCTACTTTCAGGAAAATGGCAAGCTAAGAACACCACAGTTATGTCAAGGCTTCTTCATTCCATGCTTCCAAATCTTAGCAACGGGAATATTCTTCCCTCCACAGCCCAGGAGATATGGGACGCCATGACGCATACTTACTATGAGGGGGGCACACATGCTAGAGCTTATGAGTTGTGCCAGTGTATTGGGCAATTGAGACAAGGTGATGCCTCTCTGGCCACGTATTACTCTACTCTCTATCGTCTGTAGGAAGAGTTTGATATGTTTCATCTGTATAAGACAAAGCGCAGTGCGGATGTTGTAAAGTATAAGAAGTATGTTGAAGACCACCGAGTCTATGAGTTATTGGTTGGTCTCAACCACAAGTATGAGCAACTCAAGATCCATATTTTGTGAAAGGAGTCATTCCCTTCCCTCACTTAGGCCTATTCTATTCTCCATAGGGAGGATCGTCGCTGACATAGTATGCAGCCCTCTTCTCTAGAGCGGTCTACTTTTTCTTCATGGCCATAGCGCGGAGGTCGTGATCGTAGTCGGGGTAGCCGAGGAGGTGGTAGGTCAGGGACCACCGGTGATGAAAGAGACAAGCTAAAGTGTGATCACTATGGTCGCACTTGACACACCAGAGAGACTTGTTGGGACCTCCATGGTCACCCCCAACAGAGAGATGGAGGTCGTAGTGGTTGCAGTGGTGATCGTGTTGGAGGACCTGGCTATAACACTCACCCAGTTGCCTCTGATCCAGCTCCAGCTCTTATATCCGAGGCATCATCCTCTTCTGACAACTTTAGCCTCTCCCGTGATGAGATAGAGGCATTCAGGCGCTTTATGTGTCAGTTGAGATGTCGGGTATAGCTTTCACATCCTCATTTACTCACTCAGATACATCAGCTTTAGCTTTCAGTGCATCTGTCTCTACATCTACTCGCCCCTGGATTATTGATTTAGGGGCCTCGAAAGTCGAATCACATGACTAGTATGTCGTCTTAGTTTGCCTCCTATCGTATTTGTTCTAGTAGGGACAAAGTTAGAATTGCTGATGAGTCATATTCCTCTATTGATGGTAAGGGTAGCATCACGCCTACCCCATTTATGCCTTTATCATTTGTTTTTCATATTCCTAATGTTGCTTTAAATCTCTTGTCTATGAGTCGCTTAACCAGGTCTTTGAATTGTAGTGTCACCTTTTTTCATTCTCACTGTTGATTTCAAGACTTGGAGATGAGGCGGAGATTAGTAGAAGCTATCAGGAGAGGGGATTGTACTTGTTGGATAGTTCTTCCAGGTGGCTTCTCCTATTCAGCAGATTTTTGTTGGGCTAGTAGTAGTAGTGATAGCGACATTATACAGTTGTTGCAGTGGCATAGACGTCTAGGTCACCCACTTTCTTTATGTTAAAAGGCTTTTTCCACACTATTTTCATTCTGTTTTTATGTCTATGTCTGTACTTCAATGTGAAACTTGTGAATTTGCTAAAAAATGTCGATCTTCATATCCCGCTTATGGTAATAGAAGCAATTCACCAATTTCCCTTGTTCATTCGGATGTGGGGCCCTGACCCTATTACTTTCACTCGTGGTTTCCATTGCTTTGTTACATTTGTTGATGATTTCTCTAGAGTAACGTGGATTTACTAGTTAAAGCAGAAGAGTGATGTTTGCTCTATTTTTCAGTCTTTTCATAAAATAATTACCACCTAATTTGATAGTAAGTTAAAAATTCTTCGTTCCGATAATGGGAGAGAGTATTTGTCTACTACTCTCTCCTCCTATTTCAGTGATCACGGAATTATCCACTAGACTACGTGTGTTGGTACTCCCCAGCAAAATGGTGTTGTTGAGAGGAAAAACCATCATTTGTTGGAAATCACTTGTGCTCTTTTGATTGGCATGCATGTTCCTAAAAGTTTCTGGTATGATGCCCTTCAGACTGCTTCATATCTTATGAATCGCATGTCTTCTAGGATTTTGGGTTTTAAGAGTCTTATTGATGTTCTGGCTCCATCTCCCTACTTGTTTCTTCATCCTCCCAAGATCTTTGGTTGTACATGTTTTGTTCACGTTGACAAATCGGAGCGTACCAAACTTGATCCTAAGGCAATCAAGTGCTTAATTTTGGGTTATGCTCCTAGCCAGAAAGAGTATAAGTGTTACCATCCCTCTTCCAGGAGGTGCCTCGTTTCTATGGATGTTACTTTCTTTGAATCCATCCCCTTCTATTCCGTGACGTAGACTTCTCTTCAAGGGGAGACCGTTGGTGTTGAAGAAATGCCTCCTTCTCCTTTACTAGTCCAGATTGATCCGATGGACTTCCCTATGACTAGTAGTGAAAGAAGAAATGAAACTAGAAATGGGAAAAGTGATGAAATTGGAAAAGGAGGGGAACAAAGGAAGGTGCAGGTTTTTTAGCGGAATCCAAATTGTGGGATTTGGATGAAGGATACTAATGAAGAAGACCCTCATATGCCTTGCCATGAATCCTCCTCAGATCCGGGTAATACCCATATCTCTATTGTTGATTCTAATCTTCCTATTGCTCATAGGAAAGGTGTTCGCTCTTGCACACAACATCCTATTTCTAACTTTATATCATATGGTTCATTGTCTCCTTCGTATCACACCTTTGCCATGGTCTTGTCTTCTGTGTCTATTCCTCGCAATGTTGCAAATGCTCTTTCTAAGTCAGAATGGAAAGAAGCAATAGAAGCCGAGATGCAAGCTCTGGAAAAAAATAAGACATGAGACATGGTTGATTTACCAAGAAAGAAAGTTCCTATGGGATGCAAATGGGTGTTCACTATGAAGCGTAAGTCTAATGGGTCAGTGGAAAGGTGCAAAGTCAGACTCGTTGCAAAAGGGTACACACAGACATATGGCATAGACTACCAGGAGACGTTTGCACCAGTAACAAAGATGAACTCAGTAAGGGTTCTCTTATCTCTTGCATTCAACCTGGATTGGCCACTTATGCAGTTCGATGTGAAGAATGCTTTTCTTCATGGTCACTTGGAAGAAGTGTACATGAGACCTCCTCCTGGGCTTAAGTGCCCTGAAGCTGAAGGGAAGGTATGCAGACTGAAGGACTTGTACGGGCTCAAATAGTCTCCTAGGGCTTGGTTTGAAAAGTTTCGTCACGCCATGATTAAAATTGGCTACAAACAAAGCCAAGCTGACCATACTTTGTTTATCAAGCACAATGGTAAAAAGGTGACTGCCCTTATTGTTTATGTAGATGACATTATGTTAACTTGAGACAATCGGGAGGAAATGCAGAAGTTAAAGGGCTTATGTAGAGTCCCAGATCCTTGCTCATGTTAATACTATGCCCATGAAGGGTATTTTGGTCAAAAAATAAATTATAGTTCTTGATCATCACTAATAAAATGTTTTGATGAATTTTAACCTTGAAAACATTTCTTTGAAGGTTTAAAATGTGTAAAAGCTTAAGTAGGTGAAACCTAGTTAGAAGAAATGCATGAATAGAGGAAGTTCTGGAATTTTCATTCGAACGAAACCAGTAAATTCAATTGAGTTGTCAATTTCAGCAGCCATTTCCATTTGAAAGGCTGAATTTTCGTTCAAACGAACCTTCCAAAACCAATTTTTTAAAAAACTGTGCTAAGTCCGGATTTTTAGGGTTTCACACCCTAGGACTATAAATAGGACTTCATTTCCGAGGTTTAAGGGATTCTAAGAGATTTTTACCCAATTTGGCTAAGGAGAAGAGAAAACTTTAGTTCTTCAAATGAAAAGCTTGGAGGGGAGAAGATCTAGTTTGGAAACTTCAAGAAAATCTTAAAAATCAACATCAAGCCTTCTTGGGAGCGTTTTGGAACACGAAGGAAATGATCCCAAAGCAGTGTAGTCAAGGCGTCTAGGCGATGCCTAGGCGATTAGCCCCGGCTAGGCCTTGCGTTGCCTAGGCGATAAATTTAATATAAATATATATATAATTATATATATATCACGTATATATAGTATTATATATAACATCCAAAAGACCAAAACTCCACACCCACATTCCACAAAAACATAAAATAAAAAGTCTATTACAATCATTCATCACATAACCAAAGACATGTTGACATAGTGGAGTATTAAACACTTCAAAATCTGGGCCAAATACCCAAATTTGTGTCACTATCCATGTTACATGTATAATATTAGGCAGAGCCCCCCTGCGATTGCCCAGGGGGGTGGCAGGGGAGCAGAGCCCCCCTACGATTACATGTTTTTTTATTTTTTTTCTATTTATTGGGATTTTTTGGATTGTTTTATATATATATATATATATTTATGGGGTTCGCCCGCCTAGAGGGGCGCCTAGGCGATTAAGGTCCAAAAACGACTAGGTGACGCCTTGACTACACTGTCCCAAAGGTCGATATCCTATCTAATCTAGCCTCATTTACTGTTTTGCATGCTTAAGTAAGAATGCCTATGAATTTTCCAAGAAATCTATATGACTATGCATGGATTAATGAATTTGAGCATGAAATGAAGTACATATCCTCTCTAATCTATTTCTAGTGATGATTTTGTATGATTGAACACTAATGGTGTGGGATTGGTAGATTTAATTGCTATATGTGGTATCCATTGAATGACATTTGGGGGAATGGGTGATTCTATATTTTAAAAAGGGATGTTATTGGGGTTTATGAGTGTTGTAGGGTTTGATACTTCTTCTACATCGATAAAACATATGTTAAATGGTTGGTATGTATGAAATGGAGTATAGGAATTCATTATTGAGAGATTATGATGAATTATGATAGTTGTGATGTGTCGTGAAATGAAAAATGGTGTTAGTGTTGAAGGTAGGGAACCTTGTAAATGAATGTGATGATGAGTATGGAAATGCGTATGGTTATTGTGGTTCATGTTATGGAAATACAACATTATGATAATATGTTAACAATGATTGTCATGATAAATTATGTCTATCTATTCAGTATGGTGATCGGTATTCGGGTAGGCCAACACTTAGAGGAAATCCTCATGTCGGGAATTCTCCAACTAGGGAGATATTACCTGGTGGAGTTTCTTGGCGGAAGATCGGAATCTAAGAAGTTGACCGAGCTCGAATGTCAATTACGACACTCAAGCACAAATGCACATGTGTGGTAGTCACAAGTATCACGGGTATAAAAGCATGTCATGAACATTGCATGGGCACTGAAATACAAGTACAAGTATACTGAGCCATGAAATACAAGGGCAAGAATAAGAACAAGTGCATGCATTACAAGTCCAAGAATACAAGTGCATGAATTCCAAGTCCAAGAATACAAGTACATGAATTACAAGGAGCGCCCGGAAACTGTGTGTGTTCTCCATGGATATGATTTCAAGTCTTGGATAATGCATCATGGGCATTGGCTCAACAAGAGCATCTGGAGGCTTATGCTACCATCGATGCACCTCCATGTATATGACCAAAGACCTAAAACACTAGTCAATGAGAAACAAACATGCATGACATTCATTGCAAAAATTCATGTGTCACACAAGTACACAAGTCAAGGTGATGATGTGTTATACTTGCATGATTTTTGCGCACCCTGATTGTGTTACTGTCATATAATACTGTTATTGATTATATTACCATTATATGATATTGTCATTGATTATATAATTGCTGCATGAGCTGATATTGAACATGTGCATGTGGTATTATCATTGTTAGTTATATTGGATATCCGCTAAGTGTTTTCAATACTCAGTCGACCTATTATTGTCGTCAAGTTTAGCGCAGGAGCAAGCAGCCGCCCCTTGGGTCGAAGAGGATTACCAAGAAGAGGGAGAAGCAGGTAATCCATTCGAGGATGGTGCAAGGGACTTGGATAGTTACCCTTTCTATTAGTCATTGTTTCAATTTTTATGAGAGAAATTGTAATAGACTATTATACTTTTGTGGATGTTGCTTTAAACTTAGTTTGGTGAGGATCATGGTGATTGATCCAAATTTTAGACTATGTTCATATTAGTGTAAATGGTACGTATGATAGTTTGTTTATATCTGGGAGAGAAATTTTATAGTTGCTACTTTGGGAGAAATGTTACCTTGTTATTACCTTTTTCTATTGAAGTTAAGCAGGGACAAGTAATGTAGCGGGCCCAAAGTCCCATTATGACCAAGGTGGGGTTTTGGGGTCGTTACAACTTACTTGCAAAGGAATTTGAAATCAAAGACGTTGGCCAGTTGAGGTATTTCTTGAGTATTGAAGTTGTCAGGTTTATGAAAGGTATCTTTATATCGCAACGCAAATATTCCTTGACCTTCTACATAAGACTGGTATGATGGGTTGAAACCAAGTGATACTCTCATTGACCCCAACCATAAGGTTGGTGAAGCCACTGGTGAGAAGCTTGTAGAAGCAGGGAGATATCAAAGACTTGTAAGAAGATTGATATATCTCTCACGCGTTCTAATATTGCGTATGCGGTTAGCATTGTGAGCTAGTTCATGCATGCGCCTACCTCCGCACACTTGGATGCGGTTTATAAGATTGAGATTTCTCAAGTCGGCTCCAGGACAAGGTCTGTTGTATGCTCGTATTGGTAGTTTACAAATTGAAACGTTCACTAATGCAGACTAGGCTGGATACGTATCAGATAGGTGCTCCACTTCTAGTTATTATACGTTTGTTGGTGGTAATCTCGCCACGTGGAGAAGTAAGAAGCAGTCTGTGGTTTCCAGATCTAGGGTAGAGGTAGAGTTGGTCTATGGCTCATGGATTGTGTGAGATTTTGTGGCTTCGCATTCTTTTGACTGACCTGAAGCTCCCTATTCAAGGTTCTATGAAGTTGTATTGCGACAACAAGGCGGCAATCAGCATTGCTCACAATCCGGTTCAACACGACAAAACCAAGCACATTGAGGTGGATAGACACTTCATTAAGGACCAAGTGAATATAGGCCTCATCTACACTCCATTTGTGAAGATCGGTGATCAGCTTGCAGATATTTTGACCAAGGGTCTTGACAGTATCACAGTACACAATTCACTAAGATTATTAGCAAGCTCGGTATTTGTAACATCTACATACCAGCTTGAGGGAAACCCTACCTATAAGCTACACCCTGTTACATTGTAGTATAGGGGTATATCTGTCTTTGGTAGCCTATTATGACATATTTGTAATGAGGGGAAACCCTACCTATAAATAGAATGAGAGAGAGAGAGAGAGAGAGAGAGAGAAACATTAAGTTCTCTCCTCTTTTCCTCTTTCTCTTCTTCTTCCTCCTCCTTCAACCCCTAAAACCTAACCCAAAGGAGTTCAACTGGTTGGTGCAATGGGAGTTATAAAACCCTAACCCAAAAATTGGACCAAGAAGGCTTATGGACACAAAATCCTATTTCCTTAAGCATTTATTTAGGATAGTGAAACAATTTGAAATGTGAAACCAAAACAAAAGAAGAATATTGTCTCCCTCCAAGAACTAACCTTGAATCCACAAGGAAAACAGATAAATCCTTAAAGAAAGTGGAATTCTTTATTCACTAAAACTGAAATACTTCTATAACTAGTAACTTAAAAACATCTCAAACCCTAATTTACCTTAAATAGTAAAAATTACTAAAAATAGTTTAAAAATCTAAATATCACAAAACTAATTTAACTTAACTTGCTAAAATAAGGTCTTCCAAAAAAAATTAGACTCCAAAATCCTAAAATTACGCTACATAAAAACTTACTAAAAATAGTGTAGTCAAGGCGTTGCATAAGCGTTTTTGGACCGTCATCACATGGACACCTCTCTAAGCGGGTGGAAGCCACCTAGCCCTCTTAACTATAAGACTATTGACAGCTTATTTGTAAATAAGATTATACCCTCCATTTGCAATAAAAAGTATCCGAAATTCAAATTCCTGAAAATTAAATAGTCAACTTTCCAGTTCAAGAACAAAATCCACTTTTTAGGGAATAGGTCAAATTTTCAACTTGCAAATGCTAAGGTATTTCTCAAATCTTAAAATTTCATAAATTCTACTATAAGTCATATTTCAGTCTTCAGTTTCATCTATTAGGTCAAAAAATCAACAAACAGTTCAACAAAAAAAAGACTTACATACTAGAGCCACCATTGTAATAGGAAAATAAGCTTGTTGCTGAGATAAACAAGAAATGAGGTGGGCTATTAAATGTTAATTTGGCTAGATTATTGTCAACCCTAGGAGGTTTGAATTGCTATATGTATATATTAATAATATAATATATATATATTACTCCTATATACCAATTGATACCCACGTGGCACACTCCATTGCTCTCTATTTTCTTCAAATTGGTGCCACGTGGCACACCCTTCAACCAATAACTTTATTCCATGTGTAAATTAATTAAAGTTTCTTAACCCTTCATTTATTCTTATACACCCCCCACTTTCCCATTACGGCACCTCATTGGTGTTCCCATTACCTCCTCTTTGACTTCCCAAGGAACCCAATCCATCTCCTGCGAATTTCCCTCCTAAATAACTCCCCCCTCTCTCCATTAATCTCCTCAGCATGTTAGCGTCCAATCGTTTTCCAACCAAAGGGTTGCATACAGATAATCTATGTTAGCACAATCAAAATTAATTAAGTGGACCCACTTCTCTCTCCTCCCTCTCATCTTCTTCTCTACCAAAGCATCTCCTCTCCTCAATGTGGAGTCGTTTTGTCTTCTCACTCTAAATTATTTCATTTTAATTAGTCTCCTCGTCTTTCACGTACATCAGCATCTGAAGTCTCTTTCCTTTTCATTTCCCTTTCCACATCTATAAAAGGAGACACACTCCCATCTATTATCTCACGTTCTACATCTAGCACTGAACGCCCTTGTACGAGCATCAACCATCATCTCCATCGGCCCCTTCATTCTCAACCTTGACTGTGATCACTACATCTAGATCTACAATTCCCAAGCAATGAGGGAAGGCATGTGCTTCATGATGGACCGTGGTGGTGACGCATTTGCTATGTCCAGTTCCCTCAAAGGTTTTAAGGCATTGTCCCTACGGATCACACGCTTACCACAACATTGTCTTCTTTGAAGTCAATATGCCGCTTTTCCCGTCGTAGACCTGCCAATGTCATTTCAACCCCCAACCCAGATGAGAAATATCCTTGATCCCTACAATTTTCTATCCTTCCCAAGACTTCTTCTCATTTTTCCAAAGATTCTCCTTACAACTTACCAGTCTTTTAATTTATAAGTTGTAGGGTTGAAGCTTCCCATAGATCAGGCAGTGGTAGAGGCAAAGGGGATGCGGAAGAAGAAGAAGAAGAAATGGATGATTAAAATAGAGCTTTTCACACTGATAGAAATATTCCTCAGACTTCAAATGAGTTGGTGAAGCAGGTCTCTTCTTGTGCTTACGATATGCGTACATGTACACCTTCAACGAACATTCAATTGCACAAGCTATCTCAGATAGGAAGTCTTCGCCCATGCACAATAGTTCGTGGTGGCCCCATCTCTCTTTCTCTCTCTGTGTTGGGATTCATCTATGGATCGATTACTTTTTTATGTAAATTTTAGTATCTCGTGGGATTCAAGCTTTGTTTACAATTATTTACATACGTACATATTAGTTTTGTTATTTGGTAAATCAAAAAGTGACCGAAGTTGGGAACATTTGACATGTCATTGGAAAATCTGATCAGGTGTTACTAGCATACTACACAATTAATGCTATAATTCCGATCATCTCTTTCTGTGTATGTTTCCATCCCCTCATTCAGTATTTTATACTCATAAATTACTTGAAAAAGGAGTATCCAAGTACACGTATTATCCTTTCTATTGATAATAACTTTAAAAAATCTATCCTATTATCATATTGCCCATTAAAACTCCATGAGCCTGAGAAAACCGAGTTGTAGTGTTCTGAAATGGTGATTAGAAGGTCATGTTAGTGTCCATTGTTTGTGAAGTTGCAACCCTTTGTTTAACTCCTGCATAAGAAGAGATCCTATATGGCACCCTTATTTGTTCTCTTTTATGATTCATGATGCCACGTAAATACTATCACTAGCATTAAGCGAAGTGGGCTCCAGGATCAAACTAGTCATCTCCTTAAGTAGTAGAAACTATTCAACTTCTTTCAATTAAGTGTACTCTGTCAAATTAGTTATCTCATTAAGTATTTGAAATTATTAACTTTTTTCAATTAATTATGTGTCTCTCCAAGAATCCTCTTCTAATCTTTTCACGTTATTAAAGGGGGATTCTTTGTATCCTTCCATAACCAATAAGTGATTCAATTTATCAAAATAAGTTGATTAAAATAAGACAAATAAGTGAAGAATCCCTCTTTAATGATTTGTTTTCTTATCCCGTGCATCGCACGGGGTCATTGCTAGTATATATATAATTTAATTATTTTTATCGCCTACGCATCACCTCACCTAATCAGGCCTAATCACCTAGGCACCTTGACTACATTAACTAAAAATAGTAAGTTTTTTCTTAAAACTGTGTTTGACCCGCGAAATGGCCTTTTCGGCTTGAAATTGGGCAACCTAATCTCATCAGTTGCCACGTTGTAGGTCTCGTCGATACGATCGTCTCGAGTACTCGTGAGTTACAAGGAGATATCGGGATCGCAACTTATGACCGTTTGAAAATGGCGCTATGTTTTCCGACTTAATTTCATCCAATCTCGACGTTCAAAAAATTGCTCGACTACCTGCTCTACATCGGTCTCTTCCACTTTAAAAAAAAATCATCATCGAGTTACTAGTTCCGGTTCATGTACTCAAACAAATCTGACACGTTCAACGTCTGCGATATCACCATGTCTTCAGGATGATCAATAACAAATGCATTATCCGGTACAGACCTATCTTCTTGTGCTTCAAATTGTTGCATATCCCAGCTGGAAAACGTTACTTCCTTAGATGAACCATCACCTTGTCTCCTTCCTTGAACAAGAGGTCAGCCTTTCCTTATATTTGGCATAGGTCTCTTCCAACCTTTTTTGAACATTTGCATGCACTACCACAATCCTCTCAGCCATCTTGTTAGCAGCGAAACTCATCCCCGGAAGCTTTGGTAATGGCTGGCACTAGGTCTAGTGTATGCCTAGGACCATGTCCATAAAGAATTTCGAACAAAGTCATGCGTGTAGATCGATTCACCATGTTGTTAAAGGCAAATTCAGCTTGAGCAAAAGAAAAGTCCCACTATTGGGCTTATCCCCTGAATGACACCGCATAATATTCCCCAATATCCGGTTTACCACTTTTGTTTAGTCGTATGTTTGGGGATGGTAGGCACTATTGTACTGCAAAGTAGTATCAAACCGCCTCTATAGGGCCCTCTAAAAATGGCTAAGAAACTTTGTATCCTGATCTGATGTAATCGTCTTGGGCATACTGTGTAGTCGCACCAACTCTTTAAAAACCAGATTGGATACATTGGTCGTGTCCATCGTCTTCTTACATGGAATAAAATATGTCATCTTAGAGAACCTGTCTACCACAACAAAAATAGAATCCATACCACGTTGAGTCAACTGAAGGCCCAATGCCATTTGTCCTTACTCATATCAATCTTGATCGGATGATGTCAATTCCCACCAGAAGAGTTAAAGGAGCAAATGAACATACCAAAGTATATAAAGGAAGTGCACTCAAAATATAAAAGTTTGTATTTTCTTCAGTTGATATTAATACTTTAATTCAGTAACGTGAGGTATATGTGAATATACATAATGGGGGAGAAACTTCCACAATATGAACAATTAAAAGCACTTGTATAAAAATGGAAATATGAAAATGGCAAGATGAATGATACAAAATATGATAAGGTAGATTCTATTTGTTTTATGATGTAGTTTTGTCAGATCCCAATACACTTGTGTTTAACATAATTTTTTATGCCAACCTTAAAATTGAAGGAATTAGCAACATTGAATTCCTAATGACGTAAACAAGCCTGAAACTGCCCCCAAAAACTCCGACACTTTCACATGGTTATATGTGAGGTAGGCGGAAAAAATGCACAATAAGTCCACTGGGATGATCCATAAGACTTTTTTTCCAGCCCAAGCATTACAGAACTGTCAAAATGGATCAATCCAACCTAATATGGGGGAAATTCACATCATGTATGATGTGCCAAGTGAATATTAGCTTGCTTTTAAATCTTAATCAGAAGTTTTCACCAAAAAGAAACCCATTCCATACTTAAACATTCATTTGGAGTTGAAATGAATGAATAAGGTTATAGGGGCATTATGTAAACTTGAGTTTTGAAAAGCAGATAAGACAGAAAATTTTCGATATTTAACCATTATTGAGTCTAGTTTGGAGACCACAGTTCCACATTGTAATCAATGGAGACTGCAAATTCATCAAAACCCACTACCGCAATTTTTGTTTTTTTTTTTTTTTTTAAATAACGAGAAAACAAGAAATTCAAAGAGGTTGATGAATCAAAGCTTGAAAGTGTAAGGCTGTGGAAGTGATATTGTACCTCTCCTCGACCCATCGTTATCCAAAAGCCTCTGAACCCGATTCTTCGCACAGTACTGGCGATCAAAATGCTTCACCTACAGTTGAAAAAAATAATTTTAAAAAAAAAAACGCACACCCCAAATTAAAATTTCACATTAATTTGAAAAAACAAAATCCAAAGAGTAATTGAAATTAGGATTACCCATGTGGGTCGACAGTGATTGACAAATTCCGCCCTAGATTTCTTGCAATCGACCGGATAGAGGAGTCCAACGGAGGCGATTTCAGAGGGTTTCTTGTTTGATTCCTTGTCTAAACAAGCATAGAAAGCATCCCTGGCCTAAATGGAATAAGCACCCTTAGAAGTCAGAGAAAATCTTCTTTTTTTTCTCTTCCATTAGAATTTTCTCTCTAAAGAAGAAAAGGGGTACCTTGTAGCAGGCTTGCCTAGCTTCTGCCAGCACGTCGGCGTGGATTTTATCAGTCTCTCGAGATGCGTAGGTTTCTAAGGCCATCAGTCCTCCATGAACTGTTTTTGAAATTTCGTTGGGAGTGGGAAAAAGATGGTCTAAATAGGGGATGGAACCTGGGAATAGAAGACCTCATTGGGCTTGGGCTTGGGCTTGGGCTTGGGAGAAAACAGGAAGAATCAGGCATTTTTAGATCTAAATTCTAACGGTCTGTTCGATCTTGGGCTTTGTAATTTTATTTTTTTTGGTTCATTGGAGGCCAGTTGGACCTATGGGCTACACAATGAGGGGTAGCCCTCCCCCTCCCATAAACCCCCCCCAACCATGATGTAAGCATAGTAACAAAGTTGGGGCGGGGATAATTCAGCAAGGGTCAAGTTTGGAAAATTTTGGAAAAATCTGGAAACTCGGGAAAAAAAATTAAAAAAAGATATCCAACAATTTGATTAGATAATATACAAAATAAATAGTTTACTTTGTTGAACTAAATGAATTATTACAAAATTTGTGAATAATTCGAGAATAAATCGTGAATAATTCGACAAACCTAAAATTCGCAAATACTTCGACACACCTAAAATTCATGAATAATTTAGGAATCTTTCAAAAATTCGGAGAATTTTGTTACTATGGATATAAGTAGGATTCGATCCCATGTATCTGGTACGACGCCAAGAGACTTTACTGTAAATTGTTGGCAACTTGAAAAAATTAGGTCATCTCATGCGTGCAAGTGGGGATAAGTTTGGAGTTTGTCAGTTCCCTATCTACCCATACTGAGAATGGATCATTAAAAATTGTAATACTTAGCCACTAGCATCTTTAGATTTGAGGTAGCTACATCCTCATGGAAGAAGGGTGGTTAAAGAGGTCAGGCTCAAATCCCCTCTTGGTATTGAAGTCATTGCACTAGCATGGTTCATTCTCAGCCTGGGAACCCAGCATAGGTCCCACTAGTAGTAGTTTTTCTTTTGGTGCACATTTAAGGCAATGATAACTTGTTCATGATTATAATGAGTGGGTCTTACTGTTACGTCACCTAAAAAAACTTAAACAAGTTCGACTGATTCTATTTGGGAGTCTCTTTGCTATATGTGGCAGAGCCACCTCTTTATGTAGGGCACGCCATTAACATCATTCCTTGAGAATGAGAATTTGCTATGGAGGCTTTTAAGTAGATCAGAGCAAAAGAATTTTTAGGATTCCATATCAAATAGTTGAGTTAAGGTTTGCACTTCTTCCGAAAAAATGTCAACCTCACTTTGTAGCAACTTTTTTTAACCCCAAATTTCGACGGGACATCCTCAAGAGGGTTCCACAATTGGGTCTACTACATAAGTCTCTTCCATCAAATTCTCGTTACCTCAAGAGCCAATGTTATTTCAGTAGCTAAGGACCCGTTTGACATCACTCTCAAGGAATGGTTCTCCATTCCCTAGGAATAGAAACTTTTCTATTCCCAGGGAATAGTGAAGTGTTGCTTAGGAGTAATGTCAAACAGGCCCTAAGAAACTACTAAAAAAAGGAAGATAGTTTACTCTCTCTCTCTCTCTCTCTCTCTCTATATATATATAGATAGATAGATAGATGGATAGATAGATGTATATGTACATGGGCGGAGCTAGGGTGGGGCCTGTGGGGGCTAGTGCCCCCACTTATTGTAAGGTATAGCATGGGAATGGGGGCAGGTGCCCCCCCAAACTTTGGGGGCAAAAATATTTTTTTTGAGTTGGGATCATATTTGATTGAAGTCATGCCCACACGTGTCCCTTTTAACCCCTGTTAACTATGGTTAAGATTTATCAACCCTTAGGTTTCAACAATCTAACCTTTGTTTTAAAAGAAAAAAATTAACCTTAAAGTTAACCGTAGTTAAAGGAGGGCTATGTAAGTGTGATTGAACTGTCCGAATTTGATTACAATTGGACAGTATTCGAACTAGTATTTTTTATATTAAGGTGTTTAAGTATTAATTTAATTGGGCATAATCATAGAACAAGGGGGTAGTTGTCCCTTAAAAATTATACTATATTATTTAATATTGTGGCATAGCTGTGGGGCCAAGGGCAACTGTTTCCTAAACTTTTTCATAGCTATGAGGCAAGGAGATAGCTGCCCCCATAAACAAGGAGAAACAATACTCATAAAATATGTACAAAATGTATGGACGAAACGGCTTGAGAATTAGTTGTCAAAAAAAAAATTGGGAGGCTACACCCCTAGACCCATAATATTTTGTACCAACCTAATATTTCTCCACACAATCCATCAACAATTACTAATATTTTCAATCAACCATGGTGCCCCTACTAGAAAACCCTAGCTCCGTCCCTGTATATGTACATATGTGTATATGTGTGTAGAAACCTATGACTTACTCGACTAGCATTCTCTCATACTATTAGAAAGTGTCCTAGTTTTGACAACAATTTTAATAATAAAGTAGTTATCAAACTTATAACATGTCTTAAGGTACAGATGGGTCCATTTGGTTATTTAGAGCATGGGTTGTTAGAAAATTTGAACTAGTATCTTTTGCTAGGTGATGTAATTATCAAGAAGATAATATACCTCTCTAATTATGGCATGGTTATGTTTTAAGAGAGCTCTAATATTGAAGAATCCATCATGAGAAGGATTCCTTCAATGTCTATAAATAAGGGGAGGAAGGTCTCAAATCTCTCTCTAATTTTCTCATACAGAATACACACACCCATTGTGTGGTGAGGAACCAGAAAGAGGAGAGGGGTTGAAGACCTTGTGTATCGGCTGTATTCAAACCACTTCATTCAGCGCATTCAGATTGATGTAATGGCTTTTAACCAAGGTAAGTTGGTTAAACAGATGTTCTTAATTAGAAGAAAAACTTTCATGTATATGTGATGATAGAGCTCTAATCTTTATTATGTTTAAGAGATTAATAAATCTAATATTTAGATTTACATGGGCTTGATAGACCCAAAATAACTTGACACTAGCAATTCTCAATGCAAGAAAGAGATGAAGAATAATTTTTTCAATTAATTGGCAAAAATGTAAAAACTTAACTATTATGTCTTTATTAACTTGCACATTTTAGAAAGGGGTGTGGGTACATTGGCTTTGTGCCGTGGGTGTGTGTATGTGTGTTGTATAGTGTGTGGGTGTGTTACCAAAAAATAATAATTGCACTTTCAACCTTTTTAGATGATAGACCTACTAACAATAAACTCCCTTAAATCCAGCACATCCTACAATTGTTATTCAAAGCAAATAAAATTAACTAAAGGAAGAGACCTACTCCTAATAGGAAACACAAGAAAGAGATCTACTCCTAATAAAAAAAAACAGCAACCCTCAATTTAGATATTTCCATCAGCCTCCCTTAAACCGAGATCTTGAATGTCATCATCCACTTCAGCTTTATAAATGCAACGGTTGACAGTTACTTTGTAAAATTTTCAGAAATTTGTTCTTCAAAGTGAGACTCGACCACGTACAGTTTCATTGTCATTCACAAGGTCACAAATGTAGTAATTTGATGTCAATATGTTTGCTCTTTTCGTAAAACATTGGATTCTTCAACACTGCAATTACCAATTTATTGTATCACGTGATCTTTGTTGGAACTTCTTGCTTGTGATTTAAATCACTAAGCATGCGATGCAACCACACCACTTGAGTAGCAAATTAATCAAATGCAATGTACACTATTTCAGCTATAGAAAGTGTCAATCACTTGTTGCCTCTTAGACGACCAGGAAAAAATTCATAATCCAAGATGAAAGGCATGCCCAAAGTACTCTTTTGCTTCTCCACATCATGCCGTATCACTGTCTATATAGCCAACAAGCTTTGTTAGTAGATGAATGTAAGTGTGCATTATCCTGCATACCTTTGATATACCGCAAAATTCTTTTTGCAGCTTGCAAGTCGAGTCGAATTGGTGTGAGACTCCATGAAATGTTGATGATTCAAACTACATAAACAATATTCAGCTTAGTAGAAGTCAAGCATATGAGACTACCAACCAACCTTTTAAAATATGTGGGATCAAATATCCTTATTATTAGAAATATTTTCTAAAAATCAAGGATGGGTGGGTGAACCCTAGGGGTGGGTGAATCTTAACCACAGTAAAGGGGTGTCAAAGGACACGTGGCGACCTTAGGGGCATAACAGGATTCCCAAAATCCGGATATAATCGTAGAGGATTTGGTTCCCTTTTCTCTTTGGAAAGCACACTTGATGTAGTGACATCAGAGTAACTATAGGTGTATAGAAACTAATGATAGGAGGTCTTTTTCTTTATAGAGAAGCTTGGGAAGATTCAAAATTATGGGTGTCATTAAGAAAATGTGAGGATCTTTTTTTTATTATTATTTATCATTAAGGGGTAGATCATTTCTCATTTTAAATTATAGTCTTTTAGAATGTGATAGACAAAAGGCCGAAAAGTCAGAATGTATGCTTTTTGACCAACCCATTTATTTATTATATATAAAAATCAAATAACTAATTATTTATAAAGGAGTTTTGCTAGGGCTGAGATCATGCCTTAGAATAATTTGCATCTCTTAGCAAGTAGCAATTGCTTTTATAATCAGCTTATAATTTTATATGTTTGCAACATAAAAAAAAGATGCATGTATTAGCAATATGAGGTAACTAGAGATGGTCTTGGGGTTGGTTGTACGGATGAGGCCAACCAGTGAAGAGTTCTTGAAGTGGTTTGCCGACCCAAAGGGCTCAACATATTCTCCACCTTATATTCTCTTCATCTCATAGGTTTAAACCTAGTTTAAAAAATGAGCCTGAATATTTTTTTTGTGAAAACAAATTAAAATTAATGTGCATTAATAATTTGGTCTGTGCAAGCATAGCAATAATAATTAATATTAGGGTGGAAATTTCCGTCATTTAGGTTCAACTTTATTTTTCAAAACTCATTTGTAATTGGGTCAATTTTAGCTCCCGAAGCCATCAAATTATAATATTTTAATGGCAAATGCTTAACTTATTGCCGCATTAGACTATGTAGTCTAAAGTGCAGTTCTCATTGGTCCATGCCCCCGTTTTTACCACATGAACTGTAGTTAAGATTCACTCACTCACTCATGTGGAAATTCACGGTTAAGCAATCTAACCTTAGTTTTAAAAAAGAAAAAATAAAAATATTAACTTTAATTCTCTTAAGCTTAACCATAGTTAAATGAATGTTAAAAGGGACACGTGGCCATGGCATTAGACTACATAGTCAATTGTACGTGTCGTGTGCTAATCACTACCCTTTCTATCTATAATTATTGTTCTAATTTTTCAATGGAGGTTAGGGTTGTCAATGGCTTGGGCAGGGCTGGGCAACGCCATAGGAGGCTCTATTCTATTTAGGCCTCATATATTAAAGCCTGGGTGTAATGCCCCAAAATACCCCCTAGGAATTAGACGATAATTTGGGCTTGTTGCTTACCACAACAACCATCCTGCGGAAACATATAAGGCAAGCTAAATAGTGAGCTAAAAATTTCTTTAATGACTTAACTGTATTCCAAGGGCAATTGCTTACAATCACTGAATATGAACTAAAACATATACAAAAAAAAATCCTTAACTTGAGTTACCAACTCAAACTGATACAATATCCCCAAAAATAAAACTCAAAATAAATGTCTCTCCCTCCGTATCACTCAACCATAAGGTCTTATGTCAAGACCCCTATCATCCTCAAGAACATCCCAAGAAGGCTCCTGCCCTCCATAATCCATCTCTATCCAATGCCCTGGGATACAATGTCGAATGAACCTGCCGACATAAAATGTACGACTGAGTATGAAATATTCAGCGTATACATACTACTAACTAACCATGTTACGATACATTAATATGTCATACAAGATACAATTCATCAAAGTATATACATGATCAGAGTGCAGAAGTTAAAACAAGATAACAGTTGCATAATCTTAAAGTCATACTTCAAATCCTACATTAAGTTCATGCTTTAATACTATGTATTTCATGTATCCTACGAGCCTTGTGAGTTCTTTATGCATCTTATGAGGTTCTTAGCTTGTGATGTCATTCTTATCACTTATCTTGTACTTACGTTGAGACATATGTTTTCTTGTGAACTTTCTTGTGAGTTTGCTTGTGAGTTCTTGTGAACTTGCTTTCATAGAAACAGATGTTAATGCCCGTACCTGATCTTAGTACATTAATATCATTCCATATTTATCTTAGAAACATATACTAGTGCCTGCACCTGGTCTTAGTACACTAACATACTTTCATATACTTGTGGGTTTGTGAACTTGTGAGCTTGTGAGCCTTGGGAACAGATACTAGTGTCCGTACCTGGTCTTAGTACACTAGCATCCTTCCATATACTTGTGAGTTTGTGAGCCTTGAGAATAGATACTAGTGCCTGTACCTGATCTTAGTACACTAGCATCCTTCCATATACTTGTGAGCTTGTGAACTTGTAAGCTTCCTCTTATGAGTATTTCCTTCTTGTCTTATAAGTTTCCATTTGTCTTTTACGCGTTTGCTTTCCTTTCCTTAAGAATGTTCTTATGAGCTTTACTTATAATTTCACTTTTTCCTTGTCTTATGAACTTTCTTATAATTCTTCGTACACCCGTACTTATGAACTGGAAGTACATACTAGCGTTTATCTTTTATGTCGTACTTAAAATCTTATCCTTGTCTTGTAGAATTTACTCTTGTCTTGTTCTTATTTCGTGGAAATCACTCTTATCTTGTCTTGGTTTAATTTCATATGATTATACTTCAAAAAAAAAAAAAAAACTAGATTCCTATGTGAATACGTGCTTGTGCATAGGGAATGGTGAACATCATAATATCATGAGAAGATTGAAAGACCATCATATCGCATTTCCCAACTTTCTATAAACATACGAGATTTTAAGGAAACACATCAAGCATATTAGCATAATTACCAAATTTGGGGAAAATCCCTAAATCATATTTCATAGTCTTGATTATTCTAAATTCCATATGTGCATTTTGTCAAACACCTTGCATTCAACCTTTCTTTAAGGCTTTTATTTACATTTTCATCATCCACATTTCATCAAACATCTTGTGTACATTTCTTATGAGTACATTACCCTTTCCCATTTTCCACCATACATCAACCATCACATTCATAAAATTTAATTTATTATAAACCTATTAAGCTACCCATCTTAATATTGTCTAATATGACCAAATGATCACTAAAATTAAATGTATATCAAAGCATTGTAACAAGGGAGGTTAGTAGAGTGTATTTACCTTAGGGGATAAAATCCCTTTGATCCAAGGATTGAGAAAGCTTGAGGGAGCTATTAGAAGAGGAACCCAAGATTGAGGACGAAGATCTAAGCTTGTGGAAGATCCCAAACCTTGATTAGTCTTTACTTGATCTTCAATCCAAAACCCCTCTTTGAAAATCCTCAATCTTCTCCCTTCTCCTTCCAAGATCTTCCTTAGGTTTAGGTTTACCCAAAACCCCCAAAAAAATCTCCTATTTATAGGCCAAGGGGTTAAAACCCTAAAAATCACGTATTTCAGAAATCTAATTCGCGATCTACGATTGATCGTAGCATATCTACGATCGTTCGTAGCACTCTACGATCGTTCGTAGGTTTCCTACGATCGATTGTATATTATCCAGAGAGTTTGCCCATTTCTGGGATTTTACGATCGATCGTAAATTTTCTACGATTGTTTGTAGACCTTCTACGATTGTTCGTAGGCTTCCTACGATCGATTGTATACATACCAGCAAGTTTACCCAGATTTCGGGCTCTATGATCGTTCGTAGACCTTATACGATCGTTTGTAACTCTGACAGCAATTTTCCAGATTTTTCCCACTTTGGTATTTCGGCCATAACTTTTGACTCCCTTATCAGATTTTAACGATTCAACTTGTGTTGGACTCATATTTCAAAGTAAAACAATTTTGTGTCTAATGGGAAATTCCTAATTTTGAGTTTTTAATTATTTAAATGGGCTCTAAAGCCGACTGATCCGAAAATGGATTTCGTCAACCCATATTTGCAGCAGATCTAATTTCGAAAATCGGACGCTTGACTTAACCCCGACTCAAAATCTAGAAATGTGATCAACATGAACCTCGAAGAGGGTTTAAATACTTTTCTAAAAATTCAAGAATCACTCGATTCCGATAAGCGGTGACTAAACTAGAGCTTCATATAGTTGAGGGTATGTTAAGACATACCCTTTTAACGGTTAGAACATTTTGAGTGCTTCCACACTCTTTTCCCTCAGGTCCAACACCCTACTCACACCTCATGACTCATTACCTTATAGGTTTGTAACCCACCCAGGTGATCATTGAATTCACGCCAATATGCATGAGAGGCCCCGGCCTCTTTATGCCTCGCGCACTAGCACTATTCACCACACTATTCACTTACAACTCATTAAACACTTAGGGTATTTTATACATTTACTTTTACCCACTTAGAGTATCTTTTTACTCTCTTTTTGAGACTCGAAACACAGACCTAAAACCCTCACTTGACTCACCATCATACCAAGAACACAATAGAAGACTTTAGGACTTTACATACACCATATAAGAACATTATTCACTGACAATATTCATAGCACAGTGAACTCGAATTCCGGGGTTCTATATCCTCCCTCTTTATAGGAATTTCATCCTCGAAATTAGGACAATACGAAATCCATCGGGGTCACCTTTCCCACACTCGACTTTGAACTCTATCACCTTGTTATATACTAAAAGACATACTAATCTTTCATCAACCAACACAAAACTAGGCACTTACTTGTTGGCGAATCACTTAGATTTTTCATGTTACTGGACACCCAGAAAAGCAAGAAAACTTTCATAACATAATATAGTATGTTTATACACATAAGCAACGTACTGAAACACAACATTACATCATTCTTTTAAAAAATTTCTATCTCTTGGCATTCATGCAACATCATTAGGTGTCTGAGTACCTTGTTCTTATATAGCAAAGACTTGGCCCTCGTTTGCCTGACGTGGCAGCTATATGGGCTGCTGGAGCCTCGAAGCCTGAAAAGACTCCTTTTGCGTGGGTAGTCGACTTGGGAGTCTAGTTCCCTGGGTTTGAGCATGCGGCTGACGGCTTGGACATTCTCTAATCCGGTGCCCCGTGTCACCGCAATGGTAACATGCTCCCGTAAGAGCTCGGCAATCCCCAGTCAAGTGCTTCCTCCTACAGTAACTACAGAACTCGAACGTAGATGCAAAAGGTATTGGTTGCACCTGTAATCGGATACGGATTCGGAAACTAGTATATTCAATCCAATAAATATCCGACAGATATAATATATATATATATATATATATATATATATATAAAAATTTATATATTTTTTAAATATTAATTTATATTTTTAAAACTTTTTTTAAATAATAATCGGATAATTCAGATACTATCTAAATTCGAATATTTTAATTAGAGTCGGATACGAATATCATATGTCACTATCTATTTATTTGGATATTCGAATATATAATCGGATACGAATTCAGATATACCACTATCAGCTCCGAATCTGCTCTGTTTACAACCCTAAATAGAGGCCTTAATAAGGCCATAGGGTTGGGCTCAATTTTGGAAAGTCATCTTACTTGAGGGCTGGGCTTGGTAAGCACATATATGGCCCAGCCCAACCCGACCCGACCCTCCATTCTATATGATATATCATATATGATATTGTACATAATATAATAACTTAAAAACTTATTAGAACTTAAGAGGCTAAGCCTTATTGTGTCTATGTATAATATACTACCATTGTAGTAGTATAGTTTAGTATCTTTCTAGAATCTTTCTAATATATTAACTTGTAACTTTATTTGTTTATTTAAAAAATTAATAGAGGCTAAGACTTACTGTTTGTATGTGTAACAAACTAACAGTGTAGATTCTTTTTGGAATCTTTTAAAGTTTTTTTTTTGGTAGAAAGGTTATCATGTAACACACGCACACATACACCCAAAACGCAGACACACAGCCAAATCTAAGGTAGAATCTTTTAATTTTATTATTTGTAAATTGTAACGTTTTTCCTTTAAAAAAAACATTGATAATAATACCAATTACGTAACGATAAATTAGGAGATGTATTAATACGAACAGTCTAACCGTACTAAAACTATGTCATGTTGCTGTTTGAGTTGCATTGCTGGTCCTAAATTCAAATAAAAAAAGAGGGTTGTATATCAAATTGACAATCAATGTAGTAAAGAAATTTTAAAACATGATATGCTTTTTTATTCTTTTGGTCGTGACCCTAACCCGTCCCTGGTCCTTGAGGGTAGGGCTTGGGCCTAGCTAGTTCATGTCCTTTGAGGGCTAAGGCCACACTCCGGTGAATGAGGGTTGGGCCTGGTAAGACGACCTGGCCCTGGCCCTGGCCCGGCCCGGCCATTTGACAGCCCTATCTATTATCTTATCCTTATGGATACCCCTATTCATATTTTCCTCTATTTCTTATGCACAATAGTGGGGTCCGGCCGGGCCACCCATGACAATTTCACATTTGAAGAGCCACTTTATGAATTGTCCTAACTCCGAAAGTACACCGACCCGATGATCTAAATGCCATTTATAATGTGTGCTCACCAGTTAATTACCTAGATGCTGCGGCTTTATGTTTCTTTTTTACAACTGTGAGGTTGCATGTTAATGTGCATTGAATCTACCTTGTTAGCTCTTGTTGGAAGCAAAATAATATGCTTCCGTAGTTCAGCTTGTAACTAAATCAAAAGTTGCTTTGAGTGGTAATGCAGATTTGGCACATTGTTTTGATAGACTTCCAGAGAAAAGAAATATATTAATTTTTCTATGTTAGTTATTGATGAGATGTAATCCACTACGGTTATAACCGGACTCAAGGGAGTCCGGTTACGCCCATGAGGTCGCCACGTGTCCCTTTTGACACCCCTTAACTATGGTAAGATTCATCCACCCCTAAGGTTCACCCACCTATCCTTAGTTTTTAGAAAAATATATTAATTTTTTTAACCATGGGTTAAAATTCACTAACTCATATGTTTTTGATCATATATATATATATAACACCATAAGCAGTGTCAAAAGATTTCATTGAGGATTCTCATCAATCACATATATGGTTCTTCACTAATAATATCACCTTTTTTTATAGGACAAATGCATAGTTATTGAAGCGCGGAATTCCAAAGTAATATGGTTGATACCGACATTTGATCCAAATCTACTTTTCCCTACGAAGGTGAGAAAGTAGGGACTAGGAAGTGAGGGATCATCGAATCTATGGTATTGTTTAGATAGACTTCCCAGAGAAGAGAAATACTTTCTCAGGAGTTACTTCGTATTGCTTAAAGGAAAAATAGCGCTTGGTTTGCACATTCAAAAAAGTAACTTTTAAAAATCTAAAAATCAAATTTGCTTTTGGTTTGCACTTACAAAAAATAATATTAAATTGATTTATGGTTATTTTCATCTATTAACTCTTGTAAAATTTGTGATACCCCTAAATAAAAGAAATGAAAACAAAAACATGTTTTTATACTTGTTCAAGCCTTAACAAGTAATATACATGATTGTTAATTTGTCATGGAGTTTTACACCTATATTAAGCATTTTTTTTTGGATTGCTCCAATTATCTCTTCAACCAGAGTTATTGTTCATACGTCATAGTTAATCTTTTATTTTAAAACCATAAAAACTGAATTGGTTTTAGGGCTATTAATTTGGCCATCATGTGAGGACCTGGCCCAACACTCAAGAACCCACATTATTGAGGTTTTATTTATTTATTAACAAAGCCCACAAGTCTAAGTGGGCTAAAAATAAAACTAAGTCCACTAACATGAGGGACAAACTTAGATAATACTCCTAGAGCCTGGCCAAGACCAAGCCACCCATAACCCATCATCGAGAGACTTCTAATTTTATTTATTTAATCTATCTCTCATTCATTCTTTTTGTTACTCTTTCATCTTTGTCATCACTCTCGACTGAGGTTTAAAAAAAAAGATAAATGTTTTGATAATTTTTTTAAAAAATTGTTTTCAAGCTTAAGCCTGGCCCAAGCCCGAGCCCAACCTTGATCGTAAGATTAGGGAATGAGCCTAGCCAATTCAGGACCTACGAGGGCTTGAGCCGAACCCTTACAAGTAAGAGCTAGCCTTGGATAGACCTCGGCCCATTGACAAACCTAATTATTTTAAGGCATGAGCAAATGTTAGACCTCACAAAACAGAGCTCTTTATCAAAGCCCACTATTAATAACAATAACTGTTTTAGGGTAGGGGAGTACTAGCTCTACTCTCCTTTTATGTAAGGAGCAAGAAAATAAGACTTTTGCGTTTGTAGATCTCCATCTTATTATCCCGATTGACACAAGATGACCTTTTTTATGGCAACGAATTATCTTTGGCAATTGGCCGAGGTTACACCTTGGGCATCTCTCTTTGCATGACGCGTGAGAAGACATTTTATTGAAGATGTGATAGCATGTATGCGCATGTATCATTGGGCGGTACACGTACACCTCCAAAGCTCACCACGTATCCTCTTTGATATCCATTAACTGTGGTAAAGATTCACTCATTCCTAGTGTTAAATAAACTAACCTTAGTTTTTAGAAAAATATTTTTTTTTAAATTAACCTTTCTTATGATTCACTCACTCATGTCATGTGGTTATTTTAAAAAAATATTTTTTCTAAAAACTAAGATTAGATTATTTAACATTAGGAATGAGTGAATCTTAACCATAGTTAATGAATGCCAAAGAAGACATGTGTCGAGTTTTGGAAGTGCATTTGGAGGCGTGCATGTACTGCTCAACAATACATGCGCATGCATGCTATCACCTCTTCACTTGTCTTCCTACGCGTCATCCAAAGAGAGGTGCCCGAGGCGTAAACTCGGGCATCTGCCAGACCATTGCCCTTTTTTTTCTTTGGTAAGATGGACCATCTCCAAGGGCAACCAACCAAGTTCATTGCGAAACCTATCTCATAATTCATGATAGTCGCCAACTATGCAATACCACTACAACAATTCAGTTCAACTTTATATGCAGAAGCGGTAATGAAGTAGCGCATGTGAAAGCGCAAGGAGCCTTAAATCGGTAATGTGAGCTTTTCCTTTCTAGACATAGGGGAACTCCTCCAATCTAGGGGGCCGGATCCCCCAGACCTACCTGTTATCTCTCTATTATGATTCAATGAAAGGTCCTTTTTAAAAAAAAAAAAAAAAAAAAGTAACACCTAACAACACACACAACACAAGTAATCAATAGGGCTATGAAATCCTTAGGGTAATAATAGCTGGGCCCACCCTTATTTTTGCAATCTAATGGGTGTACGCTTGTAATATACCTTGGCGTTTATGGGCGTACGCTTGTAATATACCTTGGCGTTTATAGAAACCAAAAGGAGGGCTTTTATTGCTTTTATTCTCCAGTAAATTGAGAGTTTCGTCAACTTCCAGGGCAAGTATGAAGTAGACTTCTTGTGAAAGCTATCCCTACCCACTTTCTCGGGAAGTGGATATCTCTATTTCCACAGATTTCTACTTTTGCGCAGGAAAGTTAAATCGGAATTGGCTAACTAAACAGACTCATTCTTAACTTTCAACTTCCAAACACCTAAAAGTCAATAGAAAGTCTATCCAACCACCATAGATTTGATGATCCATCGCTTCCTAGTCCATACTTCCTTACCTTCCTAGGGAAAGGTAGATTTGGATCTAATGTCGGTATCAACCATATTACTTTGGAATTCCGTGCTTCCAACCATATTACTTTGGAATTCCGTGCTTCAATAACGATGCATTTTTCCTATAAATAAAAGTCATATTATTAGTGAACCATATATGTGTTTGATGAGAATCCCTAAAGGAGTCTTTTGACAGTTCTTATAGGGTTATATATATATACATGAGAAGAGATAAAAAAACATATTAGATAAAACATATATCTTCATATATGCTTGTAAATCTCTCTCTCTCTCTCTCTCTCTCTCTCTCGTCCACCTTACAAGATTTGTGCTAACATTTTTATGTTGTGGTTGAGTTATTGAGACGTAATCCACTATGGTTATAACTGGACTCAAGGGAGTCTGTTTACACCCATGAGGTCACCATGTGTCCCTTTTGACACCTGTTAAGTGTGGTTAAGATTCATCCACCCCTAGGGTTCACCCACCTATCCTTCCTTTTAGAAAAATATATTAAACAGTACTAACCCTACGAGTTAGTTAACCCATAGTTAAAAAAATTAATATATTTTTCTAAAAACCAAGGATAGGTGGGTGAACCCTAGGGGTAGGTAAATGTAGAACCCCGAAAATTAGGTTCATTGTTCAAGTGAATAGTGTCAATGAATAGTGTCGAGGACACTAGTATTGGAAGGGCCAAAGGCCTTTATTATAAATTGGGTTTGGTTAATGAGAGTGAAGGTTTCCTCAAGGCCTGAGTGTGATGTGAGTTTATTGTATGAATCAAGAAGTGTAAGGTGTTTTGGGAAAACATGCAAAGAATATAAAAATTAACATACTCTAAGCGTTAAGTGAATAGTGTTGTGAATAGTGTCAATTCAAGGGATTTTGTAGCGGTCGGGGCCTCCCATGTATATGGGTTATGCCCAACGGGTTACCTTAGTTTGGTTTAAGAATCTCGGGTCATGAGTTATGAGAATGGAGTAAGGGTTGGATTCAAGGTAGATGTGGTATGAAAATACCCTATGTGTCAAGAGAAATGTCTTAACATTATCCTCAACTTTAGGGAGGTATAGTTTTGTCACCGCTTATTGGAATCGAGTAATTCTTAAATTTTTAGAAAGGTATTTAAACCCTCTTCGAAATTCATGTTGATCACTTTTCCAGATTTTGAGACGGGGTTAAGTCAAACGTCCGATTTCTGAAGCCGGGTCTTTAACAAATCTGGACTGTTGAAATCCATCTGCAGACCAGTCAACTTTAGGGGTAAATTGGTTCATGAATAAAGAAGAATTATAAAAATTACAAAACATCAAAGTTGTTTCCTTTCAAATGATGAGTCTAACGCAAGTTAAATCATTAAAATCCGATAATCGAGTCAAAAGTTATGGCCGAAATACCAAAATGAGAAAAAACTTGAAAATTTTCTATCCCAGGTACGATCGTTCATAAACAACCTACGAACGATCATAGAGTTGCTACGATCAATCGTAAAGCCCCAGAAATACTGTAAACTCACTAGATAACCTACGATTGATTGTAGGAAGCCTACAAACGATCGTAGGCGCGCGAATCAGAATTTTTGTGCAAGTTTTTTTGGGGTTTCTACCCTCTTAGCTTATAAATACCCACCCAAATTGGAGGTTTTGGGTTACCAATACCTAAGAAAGAATTTGGAAGAAAGAAGGGAGAAAATATTTCTCTCAAGATCAAGGAAACCCCCAAATTCAATCTTCAAGCTTCTCAAGACCAAAAATGGGAGCAAGGATCGTGCAAGCCAAGACTTTTCTCATGAGGAAATGATCACAAAGGGGTGTGAGCGCGGGTTTCGGAATCCTGAAATTAATCTCACGGGTTTAGGGTCGCTACCTATTCATTCAGAAGGGGTAAGTCCCCGGGAAATTGGATAAGGACTTGGTCTGCAAATTGAGATCAGGATAAGAGGTTCGGTTAAATCTGGGGAAGGTGTTAGGCACCTTGATGCTTCCATTTTTCAATGGTTCCTTACTCCCTAAGATTAAGCCAATTAATGTCAATGTTTTGCTAAAATTACTAAGTGTTTAAAGTGATACTAATCTAAAAAAGAAAAGCTAATTAGGGTCAAACCCGTGAAATCAGACCGAGCATAGTTCTGGCATTTGAGCCCGTGCCAAGGCTAGGGGTGTGTGTGTACCAAGAGTGACTAACAAGCTAGTCCGGTAGACTAGGGTTTGGTTGATCGAGGGTAGTCAAGTGTAAGGTATGAGCCCAGTAGGCTTAGGGGTAGTCCGATAAACTAAGGTTTGGGCCCGATAGGCCCGAAAGAGAGTTTGACTCAGGTTAGGATTGCTAACCGGGGTTAGGTCAAACTAATCATGATTAAGATTGCTAACCATAGTTGGAATGGTGTAGTCAAGCCCGGTAGGTTGAGATTGGGCTCGAGAGGCCAAAGATAAGCCTGATAGGCTAAGGTATGAGGTCCGGTAGGCCAAAGCGGATTTAACCGAGGTTAGGATTTGCTAACCGGGGTTAAATGAGAGTTAACCATGGTTAGGGTTGCTAACAATGGTAAAAATTTCAGAAACGGATTTTTTTGATCTTTTCATATTTTTTAAGGATTTTTCCAGATTTTTTGTTTGGTTAAAGATTGCTTAACCATGGTTAAAAGTTAACCAAACACGGAGTTTAATCGTGGTTAAGCAGTCTAACCAAGGTGAAAATGGTCACAGAGGACATTTCTGAAATTCAAGAAATATTTCTGATTTTTTGATGATTTTTTCAAAATTTGTGGGGTTGAGGGGTGCTTAACCATGGTTAAAAGTTAACCAATGATAGATTTAACCATGGTTAAATGTCAAGTTAAGCCAAAAGTGGGCTCAGGGAGCATGACAAGGCCTAGAAAGGCCTTGTACCCAGCCTGAGTCCTATACAAAGCCCAAATATTAAAAATTTAAAAATGGAGTTAATTGGTTACCTCAATTCAGTTAAACTTTTAACCATAGTTTGCACTGAAATAACTGGGGTTAGATAGTGAACCAAGGTAAAGTAAAAGCACTGAGGGATAGCCTGGAGTCTCAGGAATCCAATGGGCTAGGTGTGGGCCCAAGACCAGGTTAGATGTGGACCCCACAAGGGCCCAAAGTCACTGAAACAATGCACTGAAATGTCGGTAATCATATTACCGACAGACTACTAACCCATGTTTAGGGTCATGCTAACCAGGGTTAGGCTTGGACCTAGGGTCTGAAATTTTGCAGAGATATAGTGAGGGTTAGGGCTACTTATTGGGCCTGGTGTGGGCCCCAGAACATGTGGGGTGTGGGTCCCACAAAGGCCCAAAGTCCCTGTAAAAAAAGGCATGTTATTGTCGATAATGTTATTACTGATATACAGTTAACTTGAGTTTAAGTCCTTGCTAACCATGGTTAGGAGTTGAACCAAGGTCTAATTTTTTGAGGGGAGGTGGCCAAGGTTCAGGGGAGTCTAGCTATGGCCCTGGAATTAACCAGGGCCGACTTTAACCATGGTTAAAAAATGAGTTACAGAGGACATCAAAAATGTCAGTAGATATTCTACCGACACTTAGAGAGTTTTGAAAAAAAACAATATCACCCTACTGGGGGCTGCACCAATGGACCTCTAGGGGATCCCTTATGGGCTGAGTGTCCCCCAGGGCCCAAGGGGATTTTTCTAAGTTGAGTGGGGACCTTGAGCCCATGTACCAAAACCTCAAGGGGTTCCTTATGCTTACGGGAAGGTATAGGGATCCTCTATTCTTGGCCTATGCAGTGAATAAATATGCAAGGAAATGAAATATGAAATCTATGGATTAGGACCAGGGGTCCCTTACAATGAATGAACAACAAAACACAAGAGAGTAGGGCTTGTTACCCTTGGACAGTGGCTACATGAGCTCGAACTGGGCTACGGAGAGGTGGTGCAAGGTGGTGCACACTGGGGGTGACCTGTAAGTGGGCTGGTGGAGTCTCTGTGATGGGGTGAAACCTTCTCTAGGCAAGAACAGTGGCTGGACAGGGAGATTTTTCATCTGGGCGTATGTTGGCAGGGTTTTGGTATGAGGAAGATGGATTGTTGAACCATGGAGGGAAGGGTGGTTTATATAGAGGAGAGGGGAGGTGCCTTGGGGCATTCCTGGCATTTTAACAGGCGTGGGGGACTAATGGGAGCAGGCCCAAGGTGCCCAGGTGGGTGCTGATATGCTAGTGCAGAGAATACCAGGATTACCGCCACTCTCAAACTGTGAATTTTAAGAGTGTCGGTAATCCCATTACCGACACCTTGACGATTTTACTAAAAGGGGTTATGTCTTTGCACACTTGGGCCGAAATCAGGCTTGGCTTTCCATTTTGGGGGTTTTGCCGCCTATTTTTTGAAATTGAGGGGGTGTGGGCCCCACCCTAGTGGACCCTAGAGTGTTGCGGGCCCAAGTTTGGGCCCACCAAAGGCCTTGATTCACTGTTTTGGGGTTTTGGCTTGGCTAAATGGGCTTTGAGCCCATGAGGGCTATTTCCTAGGTTTTGGCTAGGGCTTAGAGTAGGGCTAGGTCTAGGGCTCAGTTTAGGGCTCACCTAAGGTTTAGCTAGGATTAGCCTAGGGTTTAGCTAGGGTTAGCCTAGGGTTTTGGATTGAAATGGGCCTTGAGCCCGAATGGTTCTAGGGTTTGCCTAGGGCGTCGGGTATAGGGTATACCTAGAATTTAGCTAGGGTTTAGGGCATAGGGCATACCTAGGGTTTAGCTAGGGTTAGCTTAGGGTTTAGGATATAGGGTATACCTAGGGTTTAACTAGGGTTTAGGGTATACCTAAGGGTTAGATAGGGTTTAGGGTATGCCTAGGGTTTAGCTAGGGTTAGCCTAGGGTTTAGGCTATAGGGTATAGCTAGGGGATGACCATGGTTAAGAGTGGTTAACCATGGTTAAGTAAGGTGTAAAAATTAGGTGCTTACAAGGGGATTTCGTGAGAAGATCAAGAGGAGCTCAAATCCTCTTCTGCAGGGCCATTCAAGCTTGGATCTCTTCTCCACGGGTTGGAATCTTCTTCCACAAGCTCAAGCTTTCTTCCAGAAGCCGGGATTGTGTTCCTCGAGTTCGGTATTTCTTCCTCAAGCTTAGATCTCGGGTCCAAGGCATCCTTAAGTGGAGATTTGATCTTCTTAAGGTAGATACATTCTACTAACCTCCCTTGCTATGTACAATCCATTGATATACATTTCTATTGTAGTGATCCTTTTGTGAAAATCAAGATGTAAATTTTATTGAGATGAGATTAGAATATTTAGCTTGATACGCTTATACTAAGTAATGTGGATATGGAAAATGTGGATGGGTGTTGTATGATGAAAAATGGGAAAGGGCAAGGTACACATAAAACACGCATTCAAGGTGTTTGATGAAATGTTTGGCTATGAAAATATGAATAAACGCCTATAGAAATGTTGAATATCATGTGTTTGATGAAATGCATGTATGGAAATGAAACTCAAAACTATGAAAACATGATTTAGGGATTTGTTCCCAATTTGATGAATTTGCTAACATGTCCTATATGTTTAGTTAAAACCTCACATGTCTATAGAAATGATTGAAATGCTATATAAGGTTCTCTATGAATAAAATGCTTTCTATGATTTCCATGATGCTCACACTACTCTAAGTATTGTAGTTAGTGTTTAAAAATGCTTTTGATGATTACCACAATGTCACAATTACTCCATGATACTCATAAGCACTATGCATTTGTATGAGGATAGCATGAAGATGGATCATAAGAATCACAAGAAAACAAAAAGGAAATTCATGAGAAGAAACTTACGTGCATAAGCATTGACAAAGCCAAACTTTGAGTTGATATTCTAAAATCGGTTACCGTATGCTCACAAGGATCAAGTCTAAGATCTTGTATAAACTCTAAGGATCATAAGTCTCACAAGGCTTTTAAGAACTTGTAAGAATTGCATAAGTCTAAGATCTTGCATAAGTCTCCACGGATCAGGAAGCTCACAAGCTCACAAGTATATGGAAGGATGCTAGTGTACTAAGACTAGGTACGGACACTAGTATCTGTTCCCAAGGCTCACAAGTTTACTCCTCCCCTTTGTTAGCTTCCTTCAACCTAGAGTTTGCAAGCCGAAAGCTACAATTTTGCTTGTTTGGACTTGTCCTTTGAAGGATTCCATCTACGTTATGATTTCTATCAAGCCATCAACCCATTCTGGATAGAACACCTTGGCCGGAGTGTTCCGGAGCCTTTGCGAAGGAGATCGATCCGAGATGGATCGTGGATGTGTGAATTGGTCGGTGGAATCCGAAGCCGTCATTGACGGAGATCGATCTAAAGATCGTGGACTGTTTTAGAGACACAAATAGAAGTACAAGCGGCTGCGATTGATCACGGGACTTGTGAGTACGTGATAACTTTTCGAAGCGAGGAGGACTAAGAACTGAAGGATCGTAGTATCGAGTCTGAAGGAGTCAAGTTCGAGTCTTGTAAGTTCTTGTTTACTTTGTCTTAGTGGATTCTCATGGCTGGACTGGGTCCCGTGGTTTTTCCCGGAAGGGTTTCCATATAAAAATCCTTGTGTTATGATTTCCTTGGCTTTCTAGTTTCTGCACTTAAAGTACATCATCCCTTAACTTAATAACTTAATTGTTGAAACATAAAAAATGGTAGATAGACTATAGGAAGCCCTAACCATCTCCTTGAATTTGTGAGTTCTCAACTCAAACCTTGATTTGGGATTCACCGAATTTGATTTTTTCACTCATAAGATGCATAAGGAACTCACAAGGCTCGTAAGATACATGAAATACGTATTGTTAAAACACGAACTTAATGTAGGATTTGAAATATGACTTTAAGATTATGCAACTGTTATCTTGTTTTAACTTCCACACTTTGATCATGTATATACTTTGATGAACCGTATCTTCTATGACATGTTAATGTATCGTAACATGGATAGTTAGTAGTATGTATACGCTGAGTATTCAATACTCAGCTGAACTGTCATTTCGGTAGGTTTCAGGTTGGATGATCTTATTGATAAGAAACAGGAGCTTGTTGGGATTATCATGTAGACCTTCAGGGCCTCGACATGCGGCCTTATGGTTTAGTTGAGTGAGAGAGACATGTATTTTGGGGTTTCATTTTGGGGGTTTTGATGTGGACTTGAGTTGGTAACTCAAGTCATGGATCTCATGTACAAGTTTATTTTTGATGTAGTCTTTATTTGACTCTTGTATGTTGAATACAATTGATACTAAATGAAAAATTTTCAAGTTCACTATCTAGTATGCCTTGCTTATTACAGGATGGTTTGTCAGCTTAAGTTTAGTCACGCACAAAGTCTCACCTAACTTCTAGGGGGGATTTTGGGGGCGTTACAGAGTGGTATCAGAGCTTAGGCATTAGGTCTCTAGGGTTACTTAGAGTTCGATACCACGAGTACTATAAGGCATTAGGTTTAAGAAAAGAGTTGTATTCCAAGTACAGACTGATATGTCAGTCTTAGTCAAAACCGATTGAAATCTCAACCGAACTTAATGTTTTACGCTAGGAAAACCTCAACTGGATGTTTATACTATTACATGTGTACTCGGATGTATAGATGTATGTTATTATAAGCCTTACATGCTAGTTTAATGGTTGTATTTAAACCTGGTTTCCAAGTTAGGCAGCTCTACTTTGAGTTGGAGTATGTCCTAGTTATAGGTCTGATATCGTGACATCGGTATCAGAACAAATGTAATAGGTTTCAGTAGGGACTTATCTCCCAAGTGAGACTATGGATCCACCTTAGTCTTACAAGTCTAGTAGATTTAGAGTCTTTGCGAAACTATGGACTTAGGTTGCAATATATATGCTATTATGTGTATTCTATAAAATTTCATCTGTTAAGTAATGTTTAATTATGCATCTTCCATCACAAACAAGCACAAGTGATAAGCCTATATGAGTTCGTGCATACCCATGACTAGTAGGGACCCTGGAAAGAAATGATAATAATAAATAAATATATATATATAATTTTGAACAAGCTCATGGATGTTTGATGCATGTTTCTAGACACAGATGTGCGTTAATTCTGCAGCACGTTCTAGACTCAGTGCTTAGTCCAAAGGTTCTAGATACAGATGCGCGTTAATTCTGCAGCACGTTCTAGACCCAATGCTCAGTCCAAAATAATAAATCCATTATAACTCCAAGAATAACCATGTATATCATAAGCATCATACATAGCATGCGTTTCATACATGACATAAGCATCATGCACTTTCATGCATCTCATGAGCATCATACATAACATCCATTTCACACATCTCGTAAGCATCATGTCGATCTTAGAAGCATCATACCTGTCACAAGGATTCAAAGGATTTTGTTTAAAGAACTCAGATGTATAGACTAATCATTAGTATTAGTCTTAAGCCGGTTAATGTTCCAACCAAACCTAGTGTCTTAGCTTCACTAAGAACTTTATGTATGTGTGCTTACTGGTATGTGCATAAATGTTCATATGTATACTATGCTTATTTCAATGAAGTATGATATGCTGCCTGTATATAACATGCTATGTATATATTATATATGATTTATGTACTTTCTGGACGGTGGTTAGTCAAGGGCGTCTTGCTAATGAGCGAGTGCCTAGTTAGGTGTTCGTCAGCACCGGATTGATAAATCCTTTGTCATGACTTAGGTTACTAAGTATGAGGGCCGTTCGAGCTAAATGAAATGTGGGAAAGGTGTCCTCTCTTGTTCGCATAGCGTTCTAATTTCGGGGATGAAATTCCTATAAGGGGGGAGGATGTAGAACCCCAGAAATTAGGTTCACTGTTCAAGTGAATAATGTCAGTGAATTGTGCCGAGGGCACTAGTATTGGAAGGGCCAACGGGCTTTATTATAAGTTGGGTTCGGTTAATGAGAGTGAGGGTTTCCTCAGGGCCTGAGTGTGATGTGACTTTAGTGTATGAATCAAGAAGTGTAAGGTGTTTTGGGAAAACATACAAAGAGTATAAAAACATGCTCTAAGTGTTAAGTGAATAGTGTCAATTCAAGGGATTTTGTAACGGTCGGGGCCTCCCATGCATATAGGTTGTGCCCAACGGGTTACCTTAGTTTGGTTTAAGAACCTCGAGTCAGGAGTTATGAGAATGGAGTATGGGTTGGATTCAAGATAGATGGGATATGAAAATACCCTAAGTGTCAAGGATTCAAGGTAGATGGGGTATGAAAATACCCTAAGTGTCAAGAGCAATGTCTTAACATTATCCTCAACTTTAGGGAGGCATAGTATTGTCACCTCTTATCGGAATCAAGTGATTCTTGAATTTTTAAAAAGGTATTTAAACCCTCTTCGAGGCTCATGTTGATCACTTTTCCAGATTTTTGGTCAGGATTAAGTCAAACGTCCGATTTCTGAAACCGGGTTTGCTACAAATCTGGATTGTTGAAATCTATTTGCAGACCAGTCAGCTTTAGGGGAAAATTGGTCAATGAATAAAAAATTATTAGAAATTTTGCAAAACATTAAAGTTGTTCTCCTTCGAATGATGAGTCCAACGCAAGTTGAATCATAAAAATCCGATAAGCGAGTCAAAAGTTATAGCCGAAATACCAAAATGGGAAAAAACCTGGAAACTTTTTACCCAGGTACAATCGTTCGTAAACAACCTACGAACGATCGTAGTGACGCTACGAATGATCGTAGAGTTGCTACGATCGATCGTAGGAAGCCTACAAACGATTGTGGGCGTGTGAATCAGAATTTTTGTGCGAGTTTTTTTGGGGTTTCTACACTCTTAGCTTACAAATACCAACCCAAATTGGGGGTTTTGGGTTACTAATACCTAAGAAAGAATTTGGAAGAAAGAAGGGAGGAAATCTAGGTTTCCGAAGGGGGGGTTTCTCTCAATATCAAGAAAACCCCCAAATTCAATCTTCAAGCTTCTCAAGACCAAAAAGGGGAGCAAGGGTCGTGCAAGCAAAGGCTTTTCTCACGAGCTAAGCCACGAGGAAACGATCACAAAGGGGATTTCGTGAGAAGATCAAGAGGAGCTCAAATCCTCTTCTCCAAGGCCATTCAAGCTTGGATCTCTTCTCCACGGGCTGTAATCTTCTTCCACAAGCTCAAGCTTTCTTCCACAAGCCGGGATTGTGTTCCTCGAGTTCGGGAATTCTTCCTCAAGCTTGGATCTTGGCTCCAAGGCATCCTCAAGTGGAGATTTGATCTTATTAAGGTAGATACATTCTACTAACCTCCCTTGCTATGTACAATCCATTGATATACATTTCTATTGTAGTGATCCTTTTGTAAAAATCAAGATGTAAGTTATATTGAGATGAGATTAGGATGTGTAGCTTGATACGCTTATACTAAGTAATGTGGATATGGAAAATGTGGATGAGTGTTGTATGATGAAAAATGGGAAAGGGCAAGGTACACATAAAACACGCACTCAAGGTGTTTGATGAAATATTTGGCTATGAAAATATGAATAAATGCCTATAGAAATATTGAATATCACGTGTTTGATGAAATGCATGTATGGAAATGAAACTCAAAACTATGAAAACATGATTTAGGGATTTGTTCCCAATTTGATGAATTTGCTAACATGTCCTATATGTTTAGTTAAAACCTCACATGTCTATAGAAATGATTGAAATGCTATATAAGGTTCTCCATGAATTAAATGATTTCAATGATGCTCACACTACTCTATGTATTGTAGTTAATGTTTAAAAATGCTTTTGATGATTACCACAATGTCACAATTACTCCATGATAATCACAAGCACTATGCACTTGTATGAGGATAGCATGAAGATGGATCATAAGAATAACAAGAAAATAAAAAGGAAATTCATGAAAAGAAACTTACGTGCATAAGCATTGACAAAGCTAAACTTTAGGTTGGTATTCTAAAATTAGTTACCACATGCTCACAAGGATCAAGTCTAAGATCTTGCATAAACTCCAAGGATCATAAGTCTCACAAAGTTTTCAAGAACTCGTAAGAATTGCATAAGTCTAAGATCTTGCATAAGTCTCCAAAGATCAGGAAGCTCACAAGCTCACAAGTATATGGAAGGATGCTAGTGTACTAAGACCAGGTATGGGTACTAGTATCTGTTCCCAAGGCTCACAAGCTCACAAGTATATGAAAGTATGCTAGTGTATATAGACTAGGTACGGACACTTGTATATATTTTTAAGATAAATATGATAGGATGTTAATGTACTAAGACCATGTACGGGCATTAATATCTATTTCCATGAAAGCAAACTCACAAGAACTAACAAGCAATCTCACAAGAAACTCACAAGAAAGCATATGTCTCAACGTAAGTACAAGATAAGTGATAAGAATGACCTCACAATCTAAGAACCTCATAAGATGTATAAGGAACTCACAAGGCTCGTAAGATACATGAAATACGTATTGTTCAAGCACGAACTTAATGTAGGATTTGAAGTATGACTTTATGATTATGCAACTGTTATCTTGTTTCAACTTCCGCACTCTGATCATGCATATACTTTGATGAACCGAATCTTATATGTCATGTTATTGTATCGTAACATTGTTAGTTAGTAGTATATATACGCTGAGTATTCAATATTCAGCCGAACTGTTATTTCAGTAGGTTTCAGGTTGGATGATCGTGTTGATAAGAAGCAGGAGCTTGTTGGCATTATCATATAGACGTCAGGGCCTCGACATGTGGCCTTATGGTTCAGTGGAGTGAGAGAGACATGTATTTTGGGGTTTTTGGGGGTTTTGATGTGGACTTGAGTTGATGTAGTCTTTATTTGACTCTTGTACCTGGAATACAGTTGATACTAAATGAAAAATTTTCAGGTTCACTATCTATTATGCCTTGCTTATTACAGGATGGTTTGTAAGCTTAAGTTTAGTCACGCACAAAGTCTCACCTAACTCCTAGGGGGATTTTGGGGTGTTACAGTAAATCTTGGCCACAATTAAGGGGTGTCAAAAGGGACATGTGGTGACCTCATGGGCGTAACCGGACTCCCTTGAATCCGGTTATAACCGTAGTGGATTACATCTTTGTAAAGTCAATTTTTTGTATTGGCTTAATTCCGTTGTCAAAATAGTGTCAATGTAAGTCTAATTTTGTTGTTCAACTAGTTGTTCAAGCTAGATTGGTGAAGATGAAGCTCAAAAGACTTAAGTGAAGTACATTCCTGATAAAGCTCCGCTCACACTTGTAGGATGGTAAGTGACCTAGATACCTAGTGGTTATCATAGGTGGAATTGTCCTAGATTTTACTATCATATATCCTAGGGGATTAGAAATTTACCCACATTTAGTTATTGGTTGGGTTCTTGCCTAGTTGGAATGACATCTGTGCTCAAAAGAGCAAAATCAGCACAGACCGTTCGAACAGCCATGAGTTGAGAACGGCAAGCTGGCCATTCGAACGGTTCATTAATATGTAAAAAATAGTAGTCTCCCTGGCACACCATTCGCAACCGTTTTCAGACCATTCTCTAGGTCGTTCGAACACCCCTCGGACTACGTGTTTTCCTTTCTAATTTCAAATCCGAACTCCTTTTTGGCAATGACTATTTAAGTATGATCCCTTAGCTCATTCTAAGGTTTTTGTGAAAGAGAATAGAGATTTCTCTGAGTAATCTAGGGTTCTCCAATCCCCTTTTGGTGGACACTCATTGTTCTCCTCTTTCACACTCTAGTGATGCAAGTTTAACTTCATAGTCCTTGTTCTTGCATTGGTTGATCTCTATTGTGGTTGAAATCGATTTAGAAGCTTGTTAACCTTTAAAAATCATTTGTGTGCTTTGTGTGAGCTTTTGGTGCTCTTTGTAAGCATTTGGTTGGTGTGAGCCAAAGTTGTCGAGGATGGAGATCGATCTTTTCAGATCATGTTTTGAAACTTTGAGAAGCGTTGGCTGGTGAGGAATTGGAGCTATTGTGGTAGAGATCGAATGTGTGGTTCATGGACTTCAAGATGAGGAATCTGTATCGAGGAACAATGTGTAGTGTTTGGTTGGGTAAGATTCGAGTCTTGTACTTGATAACAAATCTCTTAGTGGATTTTATGCTGGATTAGGTCCTGTGATTTTTTTCGGAAGAGTTTTCCATGTAAAAATCTCGTGTTGTGGATTGATTGTCTTCTATATTTTACATACTCGATTGCTTTATTTACCATATCTTTGATCAAGCACTGTGTAAAATTAAAATTGGTGGGCATTGCTAGGAAGACCTATTCACCCCCCTCTAGGTCAAATGAATTATTGAACTAGGATATTTCTATTGGTATCAAAGCGGGTTTACCTACAAGGCTAAACCCTTAAGTATGATCTTGCTTAAAATCCTTGATCAATGACTACTCTAAGAGAGGGTGGTTCCATCTCTCGTCCCCCACTGTTTGATGGGAATAACAATACTTATTGGAAAGCTTAAATGAGAGCCTTTCTTAAATTGATAGAGAGAGAATTTGGATGTCTATTTAGATTGGGTGGACTATGCCCACAAATATTCTCGGTGAAGTATCACCAAGGATTCCAAAGACTGGACCAAAGATGAGCTTAAGACTTGTGGATGGAACACTAAGGGTCTCAATGCAATCTTTATTGTAGTCATAGCTTAGGAATTCCAACAAATTTCTTCATGTGAAACAGCAAAGGAGGCATAAGACACTCTTGAGATTACCTATGAGGGTACCACTACAGTTAAGATCTTGAAGCTTCAAATGCTCACCACCAAATTTGAAAACTTAAAAATGGAAGACAATAAAACTTTTGATGAATTCTATGCTAAATTGAGTGACATTGTCAATTCTAGCTTCAATTTAGGTGAAAACTTTAATGAGTCTAAAATTGTTAGAAAAAACTTAGATCTTTACCTGAGAGATTTCAATCTAAGGTTACTGTCATAAAAGAGAGCAAGAATATTGACGCTCTCAAGATTGATGAATTGATTGGATCTCTCCAAACCTATGAACTCAACCTTCGTCCATCCAAGAAGAATAAAATCCGAACTTAAAAGGCATGTTAAAATTTGAACTTAAAAAATTCTTCATTAAATAACATTTGATACCTCAATTAAAATCTGTAACTAAACTGAACATAAATAATCCGAACCATCCATCATGATTCATAACAACCAATTCGACTTAAACATAAATGCTCAATAAATTCAATTACAATTTCTTTGAACTTAAATAAAATGCTAATACATCAATGTCAATAGTAAGACCGTCGATCAAGATCTCATTCCTCTTCTGGATGATCACCTACAAGATCTTTAGTACTCTTCTTTAACCCGAGGTTCCGGGGCACAAATTTCAAATCCAAAACCTGCTGATAATAAAATTATCAGTTGAGTAACAAAGTCACTCCGCGTATATAATAACTCATAATAAACAATATCATGAAATCAACATACATACAGTTAACAGTTCAATTCAACTCACATACATAAATCAGAGTGCGGAAGAACATGTGGGTATATTATGTCATTTACTTTCTTACTTTAATACTAAGTGAAATATCACTATTTTCATAATCGGACCAGGCCTCGAATCGGCAGAGTGATCAGTTCCCGATTCCACCGGCCTGGTTCGACCGTGTACTTTGTTTTGTAAAAAACTAGCTTTTTCCTATTTTTCCCGATTCTGACCGGTTTTGGCCGGTTCTGACCGGTTCCCAACCTGTTTTACTGCCGGTTCTATCGGTTTTGGCCGGTTCTGAAAGAGTTCCGGTTTTGGGGGTTTTGGGAACTGGTGAGGGGACTGGTTCCTGATTTTTCCGGTTCGACTAGCCGGTCCAGTTTTGATAATATTTTGAAATATATCAGCATGTATTGTGCGGAAACATATATTCTTTTCGATTCTTACTTTGTGCTTACTTTTCTTACTTTTGCGTGAGTGATAATGACTTACATGCATTTTGCACTAACTTAAAATACCGTTTTACTTATTATGGAAATAAACTATACTTTACTTTTCGAGTATCACCCTTCGCACATTATCCGTTGCGTTCGACTTACTTAGCACATTATCTAGTGCGACGGCTTACTTTGACATCATTATTGCCATTTTGATGGTATTTGGTCCGTGCAAAACTCAATCATGTACTAACACTTTCATGTGCATTTTTCTTCCTTACTTTGTTTTTGTCTTACTTGTATTCTTAGTAGTGCTTTTAATTTTCTCTTTATGCATGTGCGTGTTTTATAATAGTGAGTGCACGGTGATACACTCTCGGTTTAATTATACCCAGAACTAATAGTCAAGGGCCATAAGAAATTTTATCATAGCGTCACATTCCATTATGATAACAGACCTTGGAAAACAAGACTCTCATCAAAGGTTCCTTTATCCAAGAATAGATCACGTATAATGATATAAAATTAACACAATATGACATTCATGGCTTCAACAATTTAAACATGTTTATTCACAATTTATTTCTCAATATGCATAATTCACAATTTATCCAACATCAACAACACACTTTTAATCAATATCAAAAGTATAAACACTTCATATAATTTATCAATCATAGTTTTATAGAATATGTACAAAATCACACTAATATATAGCCCTAATTTCACAAAGAGTCCACATTCATCATCCATATATTTCATACATTCTATTCCAACTTCCGGAATACATTCATTCCTCCACATACATTCACATAACTCTAGAATAATACCCAATCCCCTTGTTCAAACATAAATCATAATATTCATAGGGTTATTCACATCCTACTTTAATAATTTTGAGAAATAATACATAAAGGATGATAGAAATTCATAGATCTCCTTTATATACAAGTTCTTACTTAGATCTATCCTTTTAAATCTTCATTTTGATTAATATTCATGAAATTGAGAACTAGAGATTATTATTTACATCTCTTGATCACTTCACTACGATCTTACACTTGCAAATAGGCCTTGATCTAGATCTTTAGGCCTCTTTTATTCTTCCCTGATTGAATATTGAAATCTCCAAGTTTCTTTCTTTAAATTTCTCAGGAAACACTATTCTCTTGCTCTCTTTTAGGTTTAGGAAGCTCTAGGAATCCTAGACTCATGAAACAAAGACTATATATAGAGTTTGAGACCCTAAGGAAGTTAAAAATTCGGAAATCTATGTTTTCTGCAAAAATCACCGCTTTCAGCGATCGATCGGCCATAGAGTGCCGATTGATCGACAATGACGATAGATCAACGCTTCCGCCGGTTTTTTTTTTTCCAACTATTTTGCGACTTTTTTGATATCTTCAATTTCATACAATTTAATCATAAAAAGGCCTAATAACGAACAAAATATTTGAGTTTCTACATCTAGGCATTTCACATTAATTCTTGTAGGGACTAATGCATTAAAATTGGACACCTTTTTCTAGGAAATTCATATAATTAGAACAAATGTCGATGAAATAAATTTAGGTCTCTACAGAGAAAGAGAGAGAGACTTTACCCAAAAGGAGGAGACATTTAAAAAAATTCTCATTTCCCTAAATACCCTCTCTCACATAAGAAGTTGTACATGTGATGATAGCCATTAGATTTCCGGATCCTACTGCTACAAACATATGTAAAGATATATGTTTTATCTTATGTCTCTTGATCCCTTCCCTCTATATATATATATATATATATATATATATGTATGGTAACTTGGGGTGTCCCCAACATTTCGCGTCATGACTTATCCTTGAGGGTGCAATGAGAGCCTGCAACCCCCCCACACCGGGAAATTCCGGAAAAATCCTGTGTGGGACTGGCCCCAAAGGGGTAGTGAGAAGTCGATTCCAAGATCTTCGGCTTCATGAGGAGTAAGTCTAGATGAAACATTCCTTCCTTCGGTTTAGGATCTGACTACCCCCATTGTTATCGGATGTGAAGATGGTTATAAATCGTTTACTTTTGGAACCATCTTTTGATTTTGGAAAAAGAGCTTTTTATTTGTATCAATATGCAGCTTCTTCCACACATTCTTTGCATCTATCTTTTCACACATGGGGTTGCAATTTGCAAACCCCACTTGCATTACAAGTGGGAAGTGTGTAGAGAGAAAGGACGAAATGCCTAGTCTTATGGACGGACAGGTTCGGATTCACTGTCTGTTTGTGGGGGAAGCTGCAAGAACAGCTAAGTCGAGGTTTGGTATTCAACTACAAGTCAAAATCCACCCCAATGACATATTCCAATTTCCAACTGGGCTACCTTTATTTTTTTATTTTTGACACTAACTGGGCCAGGGTTACCAAGTTGGCTACATGCTATAGCGAATTGTGATCCAAGTGAACCCAAACTAGTTCATGGTTTGGCTCAGATTGGTCCATGAAATTGAGCGAACTACATAATAGTTTCAAAACAATCTTGGTTTCTCAAATTTTTTATTTAAATTCACTGATAATTTCTTTAGGTTCGGCAAATTTATACTTTGAGCTCACAAACCATTCATAAGAAGGTATTTTTTATTATTTTTCAAATAAATATTTGTAATATATTATTTATATGCTTAATATATATTTATATATATATTTGTTTTACATGCTTAAGTAAAGAACCAAGCTATCGAATCAAACTAAAAAACCTAAGCGAATCAAAAAACGAATGATCTCATCCTATCCTAACGAATTGGATTCACTTTAGAGTGGCGAACTGCGAACCAAAATTTGAACCGAGTGAACTAACGAACCAGGTAACATTGAACTGGGCTACTTAGACTTGGTTGAGTTCGGATGGGCAACAGCGCACGCTATTGCCCCTTTGTGTCTTACAAAGGAGGACCCAACGATCAACAGGGGTAAACTGAAAAAAAAAAAAAATAGGCCCCATTTTTTGTAAGACACAAAGGGGCAACAGCTAACTCGACTTGGTTTGTTTACTTAAATTTAAATTTCAAATGACTTTTAAGTATTCATACTAATCTCAAGGTTTTCAGACGGGGGTGGTTTTCTGACTTTTCTCTGAATAATACTAGGGGGGCTGTATTATTCAATAGGTGGGCACCATGTATAAAGCATGTCAAATAAAGGTAGGCTTGATATGTCATCATCATGATTAGCTAATTGATTTTTTCTTTCTTCATTGACACGATCAAAACAACATAACTGCTGGCAAGGAAAAATGAATGAGAAGATAGTCCTATAAATCATAGAACATTACTTTAATATCTTCTATTAGGGTCCGGATTATCAAATTAATGTATGGACCCAATCTTTTTGTAGAAGTAATGCTAGCCCTAGACCTTTCCTACTCTCAGTTGCCTGAGCCAACCACTCGGTCCTTCTTTAACCAGTTGCAATGAGAGAGTTTTTTTTTTTTTTTGCTTGCAATTCTTTAACCACTTGCAATGAGAGAGTTTTTTTTTGCTTGCAATTCTTTAACCATGAGAGAGTGGGTGAGAGATTGTGTGCTTTAACTTTGTAATAGGTTAAAGAAGAAACAGGTAGTTGGCTTCGGCTAAGAAAGCTTCGGCTAAGAAAGCTTGAGACAGTCACTTACAACTTTAGAGTCCCTCTTAATTTCAACATCTGTTACACCCATGTAGTGTATGAGAGAGGCCTTTCCTCTCTGGATTTTGGGTTTGAAGATAATATGATCACAAACAAAATTGAAAAGATTAATCAAATACACAACATAAGATATACATAGTTCACCTACCATAGGGCTTCATTCATGGGCAAAAAAGGATCCAAAAACCTTCGTTAATTATGGAGAACATAAAAGACAGAGCAACAAATGAGACAACCCAAAAGCTCTAGTAAAATCCACAATGCTCTAATACACTCAAACTGTAGAGAAACTGGATTACAATGACCCATAGAAGGTTTAAATTTAAACTCTTAACTTAGAAAGACAATATTAAAAATAATCCAAATATATTAAAGATACTAATTCAAGATTATCTAGGAGATCTTGTGTTTCTCATAGATATTACATAATTATTTCCCTAATTGTTCTCATCCACAAATCCTAAACCGAAAAATGTTTTGGAAATCCTGAAATCTTGAAATACTCATCTGACTTACTACAACTCGCTCGATTGCATTCGGCCTTACTCGAGCGAGTTTGTCAAAACCCGAATCCTTTACGGTATAAGGATATCCACTCTTAAATACCGAGTCCTCTCTCTACAAGAAGCACCAAAATAAGTCCTGGCCACCACTCTTCTTCCCAAGAGGCAGAACTATCACGGCTCTCCAAGAGAGTAAAGCCCGCTTTTCCGAAAACCCTAAACACTTACATCTCACCAACTTATCAAATAAGTTTACACCTTAAGCCTATTTATAAATATAAAATCAGATCTAAACTAATTAAGATTTTTCAAAATTCAAATTCTAGCAAATAACTCTATAATAAAATTTTACTATTATTAGAATTCTAGACAAATTCCAATAAACCAATTGCGAAATTTTACTTTACTCACAGTCTCGCTGATGCTTTTATCAAATAGGAATGCTAACCCCACTAAGTAGAGTTCCAAATTCTCATTGATAAAGCAACAAATGTTGTAAGTGTGTGTATTTCCTTCAGTTGCCTTACAGCTTCGCCTTGTGGTGTTGTTGTGTTCAACCAAAAAAAAAAAAAAAAACAACAAATGTTCTTGTTTTGCCTTAAAAAAAGAAGAAGGCATGTGTGGGTTTGGAAAATTTTGAATTATGCAACTGCGGTAGCTTTCTCTACCAAATTAGTGTCAGCTCATCTTACTTCCAAGGTGATCTACATCAGCTGCGCAATCATTTTTTATTAGATTCAACGCAAAATTGGTGAATTTTTCCACGATGATATAATGATTACAAGGTTTTCGCCCTGGGACACGGAGGTGTCCCCATCCATCACGATTGCTACAGAGTAAACTCGACCTCTTCAAAGTTCAAACCCACTACTGAATTTCATAATATTATTACTTTCGGATTACATCCCAATCACTATCATTGACGATGTTGTTCTTATTAGTGGCGTTCTCGTATTTGCTTAAATTAATCTCCAAGAATCCCCTCCCACCCAAAAACAAAACAAATATTAGAAAAGTGAGACCATTTGTCCCATGACACAACAGTATACCATTAGTTGGGAAAAAAAAATTAGACCATGCCAATGACAAATTAAGTGAGTTCTTTTTTATGAGGGTGACCCTGAATTCAAGTCCCCAAAATAAAATTTTACTTGATAATGTAACAAGCAAGGAAACAATTCACCAGTTGCCAACTCATCAACCCTCATTATTAATAGTAGATGAATAATATTACCAAAAACAAAGTGTTCTGCACCAGTAATATTCTAGAGGGCTTTACCAAAATATTGTATTAGGGAAACTATTTTTTTTAACTAGCTAAAGAAGAGGTTAAGGTTTCTGTGGTGCGGAAACGCAAGTATCAAGATTGACGACAATACGAAAAGGAAAATAATCACCTCCTCAGTCGGTGATGCGAGGACGGGCGTCTCAGTTCCCATTTTCTTGCCATGTGTCCCCCTTCTAACCCCATTTAATTGTGGTTAAGATTCATCCACCCGTAGGGTTCACCAATCTACCCTTGATTTTTAGAAAATAAAATATAAAAATTTAATTAAAAGGTTAAAAAAACTAACCCGAGTTAATGGGAGTTGAAGGGTTGGCTATGTGAGAGTGAGGAGGAATAGTCCCCTCCTCAGCCGACGAGGGGACTATTGCTCATATGAAAAGTACCAAGAAAAATAATAGTAAAATACCAAGTTCACCCATTGAGTGGTCATTAGCAAAACCCTATATATATATATATATATATCACCGGTTGGTTCCACGTGACATATCTCATTGGCCACTATTCTCTATTTTGGTTGATGTCATGTGTCTGCTAACGTGACATCTACTCTTTAATTGATCTAATAAGAATACATCATGTAATCCTTTTAATTAATATTATTTTCCAAATTAAGTGATAGGTTAAATGTTCACCTTCGCACTCTCACATTCTATTATTTAATTCTTCTAATTTAACTCATTAATTATAACTAATTAAGTTGTAACATATAAATTATTAAAAATATGGTGTCTAAGGGTCTCTTCTTTCTTCCATCCACATACTCATTCTTTAATTACAATTTATTAAATTGTAACATCTACCATCCTCACATTTTCTAATTCTTTGTCTACCTTCTCCCTAATCCCTTATAAGTAGTAGCCAAATCCACAAGATACTTTTCATTCTCAAACATGTAAGGGTTTGACATGTCTTCTGCACTTCAGTTCGTATGGTTCACCAAGGAGCTTTTCCTAAACATTGGAGCATCTAGAGTGGAAATCTTAAGAGGCTTGTTTTCACGGTTGCTATTAGGAACTTCTTGAGTCTGGGCGCATTGTGGCATGAGTGCATTTTCAGGGTAATTCAATAATTAATATTGGAAGTTATCAGGTTCTGGCATTACTTACCTTTACATTTATGGGTCTCTACATGGAGCTTTTGATGAGTATTGATGCATTTTAGGCACTATTTTGGGTTTTCTATTTTGCTATTGCATCAACGATGTAGCACCCCGGAACTTTTCGTACCTAATAAACAATGTTCTCGTAGCCAATTGGCATTCCACTTAGTCTAATTAATAAATAAAGAAGAATTTGAAGATTCTAAAATATTGGAAATGTTCCTCTTTGAAAGACGAATCCAACGCAAGTTGAATCGTCAAAATCCGACTAACGAGTCAAAAGATATGACCAAAATACCAAAGTGGAAAAAATGAGGAAAATCAGTAAAATGGAAAAAACACAGACCAACCGGTCTACCGCTCCATCCACCAGTCGACCCTAGCCTACCGGTCGACCGCTCTCACCACCGGTCGACTGCTCTCGCACTAAAACATGTATGGGGGATTTTTCCAGAGAGGAGATTTTGACCGGTCGACTGCTCCTCAACACCGGTCGACCGCTAGCCTATCGATCGACCGCTCACATGACCGGTCGACCGCTCCTAGAGCACTTTGCCTATTTGGTCTGTTTTGGCCAAAATTTTAAGTGTAGGATGGTCATTTGACCACCCATTTTTCTATATAAAGCACCAACTTATGGGCGAGTGTTCATAAACACTCAAAGATCATATTTGGGAGATTTAGAGAAGAGAGAGAAGAGAAGAACTAGGGTTTTGCTCAAGACCCATTTCAAGCAAGGATTTTCTCCACCAAAGATTGGATCTCATCTTCCCTCAAGTTCTCCTCCAATTTTAAAGACTAGTACACCCTACTAACTCACTTAGCAATAACCTAGGTTTCCTCTCTATTGTAAATGATGATTCCTATCTTGTGTTCTCCTCTTTCTTGAAATATGCTATATTCCTTAAATATAAGCAAGATAATGTCAATGGTGGAATGTATGGATAGATGAGGAGTTTGAGGCGTTTCGATGCCGTGTGGATATGGTGTAATGTGTGTGATGGAAAATGGTGGAAGGGTATCCTACAAATAATGAATACACCTTGATGTTTTGATGGAATGTATGCACTAACAAGAGAAAATGAAACGACTATGAAATGTTGCATGTCATGTATTTGATTAAATGCCTAAATGAGAAGTTCTCCAATCAATGAAGAATATGAAAGCATGAATATGTGTAGTTTCCATCAAATTCATAACCTTGATCAAATGTCATATAGATTAACTAAATTCCCACATGTTTATACTATGAATTGAAAATGCTATATACTATCATTCATGTCATCATGATTACTACAAGTGTTACACACACCCACGCATGCATGCATGAACCGACATTTTTAAAGTACAAGTATTTGAATGAAACAAATAAGAACAAGAATGTGATTCACGATACAGTCGATAAAGCCGAACATCGGATCGGTCAAGGGTAGGGTATATCCCTAGGATATGTCATACTTAGCTTCCAAGTGAAACAAGCATGAATGTCAAGGGTAAGGCATATCGCAAGATATGTCATACCTGACTCACAAGAAAACAAGACAAGGAGGTTAGTGTACCGTTTTCTATATATATATTTCATTGAAGTGAAATTACGTTCCCAGCTCACAAGTCGTTTCAAGGGCACTAACCTTTGGCTTACAAGTATACAAGCAAGTCAAGTCAAGAACATGACAAGAACAAACAAGACATGTGATTCCAAGTAAGACAAGACAACATGTTTGATTCTCACGAACAAGACCAAGACAAGAAACAAGTTTTCAAACATGACAAGCTAGTTTTGAAAGAAACACGAAAAACTATTTTCAAGAACAAGATCTGATTTTTAAAGTACGAGTTTTACCGGAGTTTTCGCATTCATTCAAACATGTCAAGATTATTACACTGCTTTACTTTACTGCTACTTATCATATGTTGCTATTATTGGTTTTAAATTGATGTGATGAACTATACCTTGTTGCCTTATGTAATGGTTATTGCTATTGTTAGCCAGTAGCTTGTACTCGCTGAGTATTCCATACTTAGCCGTACTTTTATGTCGGCAGGTACCGAGGAAACCCTCAACCCTATACCTTGGGTTGAGGAAGAGTATGTTAGAGGAGAGAGAGCCTCCTATTCCGATACAATCGCAGGAGGATAGAGACCGCGACATTTGGCCTTACTTAGATTACTATTGAGCATAGTGGGCTCAATAGTTCTTTTTGTATTTTGATATTTTGATAGGTGGGCATGTCTACCTTTGACTTGATATGTTTTGTATATGTTAACTTGGAATATAGACCACTTTATATAGAAAGGAAAATTTTGGTTTACGCTTCCGCACTCATGTTATAGCTTCCACACTCTGATTATTGTCATTATTGTATCATGTTTACTTTGTTCATTACAAGATGGTTTGGCAGGTACGAATAGTCACCTGTAATGTATCCCTTAACTCCTAGGGGGTATTTTGGGGCACGACATAAGTGGTATCAGAGCTCTAGGCATTAGAGTCCCTAGGGTCACTTAGTACTCGATACCATAATTGAACATGGCATTAGGTGTTATGAAAGAGTCATATTCCAAGTATGGACTAACGAGTTAGTCCTAGTCAAAATAGGTTGAACTTCAACCGAACATTGTGACCTATGCTAGGAACATGGATTGCATGTTATGCCATTGCTATGTATACCATGTGTGCCTTGTTTTGTACTTAGTCAATATGAATTGAGTGAATTGTGAAATTATTACTAAATGCGTATCCAAGTTAGACTCCTGTTGTACTGTCGTCCTCAGGAGTAATCATAAGGCGTGGTGCATGGGGTCACAGATACAATACTAGAGGTAATGGAGGTGATGCTCTATCGGGTGATGAACAACCCGACTTCGCTTAAGCCTTTGCATCCATAGTCGAGAGATTGGCTATGTTGGTAGCAAGGCAACCGGCTACTCCTCCTAATACCGCACTTATAATTGCTCATCCCAATCGAGCACAAGCCGAAATAGAGGCTTTTCGGAGGATGAGGCCTCCAACATTTTGTGGAAGCATTGATTCACGCAATTAGAAAAGATATTCTCCGTATTGGTGCCTACTGAGGCAGAAAGGGTTACTTGTGCCGCTTTAATGCTTGAAGGTGAGGCTGATCATTGGTGGAGGTCCACACTCAGGACCTGAGATTTGACCTGAGAGGGTCAAGACTGGACTTGGGGAGAGTTCTTGGACGTTTTCTATAAGAAATACTTTCCGGTCGGGATAAAAGAAAAGATAGAAGTTGAATTTATTACCTTGGAGCAAGGTAATATGTCAATAGCAGCTTATGAAGCCAAGTTTTCGGAGCTATCCAGATTCGCTCTGCATATGATAGCGACAGAGGCTATGAATGCCCATAAATTTAAGAGGGGGTTGAAGGCCTACCTCAAAGACCGAGTTTTGATGTTCCGGCATGAGACATATGCTGAGGTAGTGGACAAGACACTATTAGCAAAGGCTAATTCTGAAGAGTTCCTCAAGAGAAGAGGGATAGAGAAGGGTTAGTCTAGTGGCTCGGCAGAAAAGAGAGCTAGAACTATGTCGTATCAGTCCATAGGACCAACTCGGTCACAGAGGATGTACTCTACAGCTCAGTCTCTTCGCCCTTTTGCTCCACCAGATTTTCGCCCGGCTCTCACTCAGGCTCCTCACCCCGCAGTGACTCAGGCTACAGGTTATGCTCCTCCCACCTATTCACGATGTCTGCACCCTTTGTGGAAGGAGGCATCCAGCCGGGGAATGCCGGAAGGCTACCGGAAGTTATTTCCATTGTGGTGACCGAGACCACATTATTAGAGATTGCCCCCGACATCATCTACCAGTCCAGTCTCAGGAGAGTAGGCTCCCTGTTAGGCAGACATCTCAGCAAAGCTTTTCTGAAGCTTTGAGGGCCTCACCGTTTACACGGCCACCTCGTCAAGCAACTCAAGGACGAGTCTTTGCCTTATCGGAACGGGACGCACGTGCATCGGATGATGTCGTGCAAGATATGCGAAAATGTTAAAGTTTTATGTTGAAAATACTTACTATGATGTGATGTTTGTTAGTATCCAATAGGTTACCCATGTATGATGTATGTATGCTTGAAATCTATTGATATTAGTTATTTAATCATACATGCACTTTAGTAGTGAACGAGTGTCTAGCCCGAGTGTTGGTCGACATAGGATCTACCCCGTTGGAGCCGGAGTTAACCATTGCAACTCCGCTTGACAAGTCGGTTGATGTGGATAGAATATACAAGGATAGTGTGGTGCAAGTGGGGTAGAATGAACTATTAGCCGACCTCATCATCCTAGATTTTCATGACTTGGACTTCGATGTCATCCTAGGGATGGATTGGTTGTCAAACCATCACAGTCATGTTGCATGCTTTGAGAAGATGGTAAACTTCAGGCCGGAAGGGGTTAAGCCATTTCACTTTCGAGGATTGAGAGAAAGGGATATTGCTCGCTTCACAACTTTGAGCTTAGCAAACTCAAAGGCACCGAACTCCTGAGCCATTCTGGTCGTTAGTGAGTTCTTGGATGTGTTTCCAGAAGAACTTTTCGGATTGCCTCCTGATCGAGAGATCGAGTTCATTATAGAGCTTACTTCGAGCACAACTCATATTTCAAGAGCTCCATATAGAATGGCCCCGATTAAACTCAAGGAGTTGAAAGTACAGTTAGAAGAACTGCAAAGCCTGAGTTTCATTAGACCGAGTGTCTCACCGTGGGGTGCCCCAGTGCTATTTATGAAGAAGAATGACGGTTCAATGCGTATGTGCATTGATTACAGACAATTGAATAAGGTCACAATTAAGAATCGTTATCATTTGCCACGGATAGACGACTTGTTCGACCAATTGAAGGGAGCGAGATTCTTCTCCAAAATTGATATAAAGTCGGGGTATCATCAATTAAAGGTCAAGGAGGGAGATATTCCGAAGATGGCTTTCAGGACTTGGTATGGGCACTACGAGTTCCTTGTTATGCCTTTTGGTTTGATGAATGCACGGGCAGCGTTCATGAATTTGATGAACCGGGTGTTCAGACCTTATCTTGATAGATGTGTCGTGGTGTTTATAGACAACATGTTGGTGTACTCCTCGACACGGAAGGATCATGATCGAGACCTTCACCTTAATCTAGAGATGCTTCGAGAGCACAGGTTATATGCCAAGCTAAGTAAGTGCGAATTCTGGTGGAAAAAGGTGACTTTCCTAGGTCATGTGGCGTCTGCAGAAGGCATTTTAGTAGACCCAGCCAAGGTAGAGGCAGTATTGAACTGGGAAAGACCCAGAAGCGTCACCGAGATTCGGAGTTTCCTTGGGTTCGCCGACTACTATTTGTGGAGGGATTCTCCAGTTTGGCTGCACCTCTTACTTACTTGACGAGGAAAAATGCCAAGTTCAGTTGGAACGACAGATGTGAAGTTAGCTTCCGCGGTTGAGTTAGAGCTCGCCGCGGTTGAGTTTGCTTTGAAGATATGGCGACATTATCTTTATGGGGAACAATTTGAGGTGTTCACCGACCATAAAAGCTTGAAGTACCTATTTTCCCAAAAGGAGTTGAACTTAAAGCAAAGGCAATGGATGAAGTTCTTAAAGGACTATGAATGCTCGATTCAATATCACCCGGGCAAAGCCAATGTAGTGGCGGATGCATTGAGTAGGAAGTCACATGGACTTGTGGCATATATGATGGTTCGAGAGTGGAAGTTGTTGGAGGATGCCTCTAATCACGACATTCGGTTCAGCCCACCTACGCATGGGCCATTGATGGCAAATATCATGGTGAAACCATGTATTATTGATCGGATCCGGGAGTTACAAGTAGCGGATGCCGACTTGATTGCTCTCCGTGACAAGGTGGTTAGCAAAGGAAGTGTTGAGTTCGCCACGAACGGTGATGGGCCAATCATGTTCAAGGTAGACTTTGTATCCCGGCCGATGTAGAGCTTAGAAGAGAAATTTTGGATGAGGCTCACCGGTCGAAGTATACCGTTCACCCCGGGGGTACCAAAATGTATAGAAACTTGAAGGGGTACTTTTGGTGGCGGAACATGAAGAGAGAAGTAGCCGAATATGTATCCCGGTACTTAGTATTTCAGCAAGTGAAGGCAGAGCATATGAGACCGGCAGGTCTGTTGCAGTCACTCCCTATTCCCAAGTGGAAATGGGAGAACATCTCTATGGACTTTATAGTAGGATTACCATGAATGGTTAGAAACTCCGATGCTATATGGGTTGTAGTTGACAGACTTACCAAATCCGTCCATTTCTTGCCATATCGGACTACATTCAATAAATAGTCCGGTTGCACGGGGTGCCAGTGAGCATTGTCTTCAGATCGGGATCCAAGGTTCACATCCAGATTCTGGAAGAGCTTTCAGAGTGCCATGGGTTCCCGACTAGACTTTAGCATGGCTTTCCACCCACAGACCGATGGGCAAACCGAGAGAGTGAATCAGGTAATAGAAGACATGCTCCGAGCATGTATGCTAGACTTCAAGGGAAGTTGGGAAAACCACTTGCCTTTGGTGGAATTCGCCTACAATAAAAGTTATCAAGCGAACATCCAAATGGCGCCTTTTGAGGCTTTGTACGGGAGAAGTTGTAGATCCCCGTTGTATTGGGATGAAGTCGGGGAAAGAAAGGTTTTGGGCCCAGAATTGATTGAGCAGACCGTAGACAGAGTCAAACTTATCTGGGAAAGGTTGAAGACCGCACAGGATTGACAGAAGAGCTACGTCGACAACCGAATGAGAGATCTTGAATTTCGAGTTGGTGACTTGGTTTTTGTGAAGACTTCACCAACTAAGGGTGTTATGAGATTCAGGAAGAGAGGCAAGCTCATTCCAAGATACTTGGGTCCGTTCGAGATCACCACTAAAGTAGGTGAGGTGGCTTACCGTGTTGCCTTGCCCGCTCATATGGCAACCGTCCATAATGTATTCTATGTCTCTATGCTTCGAAAGTATATCCCGGACCCTTCCCATGTCATCGAGCTTGAACCGGTAGAAATCCGGGAGGATCTCACACTAGTTGAGCAACCAATGCAGATCTTGGATAGGTGAAATCAAGTCTAGCGCAACAAGACCATTCCCTTGGTCCTTGTAAGGTGGCAACACTATTCGGTAGAAGAAGCTACATGGGAACGAGAGGCCGAAGTGAGAGAAAAGTATCCTCAACAGTTTATTTAGGGCCTTGGCATTCTTTTGTATTTGTTACGATTTTTGTACATGTATGTATCGTCCAAATTTCGAGGACAAAATTTTTGTAAGGGGAGGGAGAATGTAGCACCCCGGAACTTTTCATACCTAATAAACAATGTTCTCGTAGCCAATTGGCCTTCTACTTAGTCTAATTAATAAATAAAGAAGAATTTAAAGATTCTAAAATGCTGAAAATGTTCCTCTTCGAAAGATGAATCCAACGCAAGTTGATTCGTCAAAATCCGACTAACGAGTCAAAAGATATGACCAAAATACCAAAGTGGAAAAAATGAGAAAAATTAGCAAAATGGGCAAAACACAGACCAACCGGTCGACCGCTCTCACAGTAAAACGTGTATGGGGGATTTTTCCAGAGAGGGGATTTTGACCGGTCGACCGCTAGCCTACTGATCAACCGCTCACATGTCCGGTTGACTACTCCTCGAGCACTTTGCCTATTTGGTCTGTTTTGGCCGAAATTTTATGGGTAGGATGGTCATTTGACCACCCCTTTTTCTAGATAAATCCCCAACTCGTGGGTGAGGGTTTCATAAACCCTCAAAGATCATATTTGGGAGATTTAGAGAAGGGAGAGAAGAGAAGAACTAGTGTTTTGCTCAAGACCCATTTCAAGCAAGGATTTTCTCCACCAGGGATTGGATCTCATCTTCCCTCAAGTTCTCCTCCAATTTTAAAGGTTAGTACACCCCACTAACTCACTTAGCAATAACTTAGGTTTCCTCTCTATTGTAAATGATGATTCCTATCTTGTGTTCTCCTCTTTCTTGAAATATGCTAAATTCCCTAAATATAAACAAGATAATGTGAATGGTGGAATATATGGATGGATGAGGAGTTTGAGGCGTTTGAATGCCGTGTGGATGTGGTGTAATGAAAAATGGTGGAAGGGTATCCTACAAATAATGAATACACCTTGATGTTTTGATGGAATGTATGCACTAACAAGAGAAAATGAAACGACTATGAAATGTTCCATGTCATGTGTTTGATTAAATGCCTAAATGAGAAGTTCCCCAATCAATGAAGAATATGAAAGCATGAATATGTGTAGTTTCCTTCAAATTCATAACCTTGATCAAATGCCATATAGATTAACTAAATTCTCACATGTTTATACTATAAATTGAAAATGCTATACACTATCCTTCATGTCATATTGTCATCATGATTACTACAAGTGTTACACACACCCACGCATGCATGCATGAACCGACGTTTTTAAAGTACAAGTATTTGAATGAAACAAACAAGAACAAGAATGTGATTCACGATACAGTCAATAAAGCCGGACATCGGGTCGATTAAGGGTAGGGCAGATCCCTAGGATATGTCATACCTAGCTCACAAGTGAAACAAGCATGAATGTCAAGGGTAAGACATATCGCAAGATATGTCATACCTGACTCACAAGAAAACAAGACAAGAAGGTTGGTATATCATTTTCTATATATATATTTCGTTGAAGTAAACTTACATTCCTTGCTCATAAGTCGCTTCAAGGGCACTAACCTTTGGCTCACAAGTATACAAGCAAGTCAAGTCAAGAACATGACAAGAACAAACAAGACATGTGATTCCAAGTAAGACAAGACAACATGTTTGATTCTCATGAACAAGACCAAGACAAGAAACAAGTTTTCAAACATGACAAGCTAGTTTTGAAAGAAACACGAAAAGTTATTTTCAAGAACAAAACCTGATTTTTAAAGTATGAGTTTTACCGGAGTTTTCGCATTCATTCAAACATGTCAAGATTATTACACTGCTTTATTTTACTGCTACTTATCATATGTTGCTATTATTGGTTTTAAATTGATGTGATGAATTTTACCTTGTTGCCTTATGTAATGGTTATTGCTATTGTTAGTCACTAGCTTGTACTCGCTGAGTATTCCGTACTTAGCCGTACTTTTATGTCGGTAGGTACTGAGGAAACTCTCAACCCTGAGCCCTGGGTTGAGGAAGAGTATGTTGAGGAGAGAGAGCCTCCTATTCTGATACAGTCGCAGGAGGATAGAAACCGCGACGCTTGACCTTACTTAGATTACTGTTGAGCATAGTGGGCTCAATAGTTCTTTTTGTATTTTGATAGTTTGATAGGTGGGTATGTCCACCTTTGACTTGATATGTTTGGATATGTTAACTTGGAATACAGACCACCTTACATAGAACGGAAAATTTTGGTTTACGCTTCCGCACTCATGTTATAGCTTTCGCACTTTGATTATTGTTATTATTGTATCATGTTTACCTTGTTCATTATAGGATGGTTTGGCAGGTACGAATAGTCACCTCTAAAGTATCCCTTAGCTCCTAGGGGGTATTTTGGGGTGCGACAAACGATTTGAAATTGCATGGATTATCCTCACTGAAATTAATGAGATTTATGTTATTATAGATATGAAGAGTAATAAAATGAAAGTCAAATTATTCTTAATATTCATTAGAGTTAAAGTGTAAGTGGTTTCCTCTAAAGTTTTTCATCTCTCAATTAATTGTAAAAAAAATTAACAGTGATAAAGTAATGATCAAAAAGATCTTTCCTAAAATAATGGCTCGCCCTTAATCTCTCTTTTAGTATGTATAAAAATTATATTGATTTACTTAGGTTATAATTAATTATATTAACTCTCTAATTAGTATAAAGTGGGTCCCATGATATATTTTTTAATTAGATGTTATTGCGGGTTGAAGAATAGGAAGAGACTAATATTTTTTTTCTATGTAAACTTTTCTTTCTAATAATTAATTATTTAAAGAACTTATTTATTTACAAGAAATACCATCATCTCTAATACTTTTGACACATTGAATTATTAGATGGGATGAGATAATTTTTTTATAATTATGCAAACTTTCTTTCTTGAAGTTATATAAATGATGAGATAAAAAGTTATATAATAATAAAATTACGGATTGTTAAATGAGTGCATTGTCTATTTTCTAATAGAATACATATAAAAAATCTCACAAGATGACCAAACTATCATCAATTTTCTTCTATTTTATTTTTATTTTTTCTTACTGTATATTTTTAATTTTTCATCATACTGTCATATCCATTTTTCGTTTATTCATTTTCTTTCAACACCCGGTGTATTTGCATGGGGTTTTGCTAGTATATATATATAAAAGAAAGAACACCGTACCAGACAAGATATATCATGTGGTTCACCACACCAATGGCTACGCCCACGGGGAAAAATGATCCAAAAACTTCACTAATACTAAGAAGAAAATCCCAAAGCTCTAACATACTTTCCTTTTTCTCTCTCACAAACAAAATACCAAAAAAAAAACTATTTTCTACCCAAAACCTGCTTCCTAGAAAAAAGACTAAAAACAAGTAATTTCCTTTTAAGAAACAACTGAAGACAAAGACATTTGGAAGGAGCGCAACAACCGCATCTTCAAAAATGAATTCCTTGATAAGCCTCTATTATTTCTCGGATAAAAAATGATTCAAGAGGCTGCTTCATGTTTCCTAAACCTTCTCTTGAAGACAACCCTCGTAACAGATATTTCATGGGACAATGGGGTCTAAATGCTGATTTTCATGTTTCCACCCCTCGTTCCTGCTCGTGGCTGCCCCCTCCTCCTAGCTTCTGGGCCTTGAACATTGATGGTTCGCTGCGTGGTTCAACAGCCGGCATAGGAGGGATTCAAGGGATCATAGCGGAGAAGCATGTGCTGTGTTCGCAGAAAGCTGCCCACCATGTTCTATAGAACTACTGGAACTTAAGGCGGTTAATCAAGGAGTTCAAATGGCTTTAAATAGCAGTGCCTCTAGTTTGCTGGTTTACTCGGACTCGAAATGGGTTGCGGATGTTCTCTCTAAGAATCTGCCCCCTCCTTGGTGGTGGTTAGCTGATCTTCGGGAAACTGGTAGGTTCTTAGCCCTTTTTGATTGCTGCAAGTTTATCCACGTTTGGAGAGAATCAAATATGGGAGCGGACTAGCTTGCCAAGCACTGTACTTCCCTATCAAGTTTTTCTCTTAATCCTAGTGAGTTTCTAGTGGCGCTTCAAATGATTGTTTCAGATGATCGCTCTGGGAAACTTTACTTCAGAATGTAACAGGGTTTCCTCTTTTAATCTCAATTATGGTCGGGGTCTGCCTAACCCCAGCTTGCCTTCCAAAAAAAAAACCAAAGACAAAGACAAAATTGATTACCAATCAAGCCACGCACATAGGGCCTGGGCAGGGCCTAAGTCTTATCGAGTCCGGCCCTCATTCACAAGGTCAGGCCCTAGCCCTCAAATGGTCTAAACTAGCTAGGCCCAAGCCCTACCCTCATGGGTCGGGCAGGGTCAAGGCCAGGGCCTAAAGAGGAGTGAAAGAAATGTTCACGTCGTAGACTTAGTAATTTTTCTTAAATTTAATTGTCAACCTGACGTATAACCCTCATCCTTTATCCAGGCTTAGGGCCGACAATACAATGCAAAGAGTAGTTTGACGAAGTTAAAAAAAATTATTGGTTGCATTTAGACAGAATACACAAAAAAAAGTGAGTAAAATATATAAAATGTAATTATTATTCTTTTATAATTAATTTATACTAAATGAAACTCAATATATGTTTAATTATTTAAATTGTCTTCTAATATATCTAATTTTAACATCTCTAGTGAATCATTATCCTCTGAACCAATCTAATCCTAGTAAACTTTTGTTGTATCCGGTTTTAATTAAGAAACTCCTAAATTGATAAGTAACATTTCTCCGGTGCTAAATGTGATAAATTTCAGAGTCTAAGAAATGAGAGAAGTGCAAAGAGCATTAACTCGTAATTTGAGAGAAAGAAATGGAGGGAGACATAAGTATGTAAAGTAAATGGGTTAAGATAGTAGAGAGTTTGAAGATATTTTATAAAAAGAGTTGATAGAAATTACCAACATACCTTCGGACCCTAATTGGAAGAATTTTTTTTTTATTTTGCGGGCTTTGGAAGGCAAGGCAAGGCAAGGCCAAGGCCACTCATGGGAGGGCTGGATTGACAGCCCTACACACACATCAACATTTTCAACCGTGACACCTCAAAAAACAAGTCCTCCCCTATGAGTATTCATTTCCAACTAAGCAGCCAGCTAGCAGCAGGGAGGTGTAACCAAATGCAACATTGATGAATGGATAAGAATCAAACCAATTGCTCATTTACTTCTATGGATTGTACGCATTTACTTCTATGGATTGTACGACTTTTTTCCCTTCCCCCATTTAATACAAAGGAATGGTACAACATTTAAATCAATGTCCATGAGAATCAGAACATGAAATGTAGAGAAATCGCCTTCTATGAGCACCCCCTCAAAAAGAGGGAAACTAAAAGGAAAGAGGTTTTTGCATATCACCTCCTAGGTTTATCTTTAGTTGCAAATATATTGTTATGTAAAATAGATTTGCAAATTAACTCATCATTTATCAAATGCTCAACCCTTTCAGATAAATGCTCAACCCTTTCAAACTATTAATAAAATGATTATTATGCCCTTAAGATGTTTCATAACCTCACATTGACCATTTAACTACCATTGAACCATGCTTTACAAGTTTTAACCCCTGTGGTTAATTTTTTTTCTTTCTAAAAACTAAGGTTAGATCCTTTAATCATAATGGTTAGTGAATCTTAACCACAGTTAAAAGGAGTTAAAAGAGGACACCCCTTTAACTGTCCTTGAACTATGGTTAACATGTTTTAATCCCCATGATTAATATTAAAAAAAAAAAATCTAAAAACCAAATTTAGATGATTTAACCCTAGGGATTAGTGAATATTAACCACAATTAAAGGAGCTATAAGGGGACACTCCTTTAATTGTCCTTGAACTATGGTTAACAAGTTTTAACCCCCACGTTTAATTTTTTCTTAAAAAAAAAGGTTAGATGCTTTAACCCTAATGGTTAGTGAATATTAATTACAATTAAAAGTATTTAAAATGGGACACCCCTTTTATCTGCCCTTGAATTATGGTTAATAAGTTTTAACCCATGTAGTTAATTTTTTTCTAAAAACCAAGGTTTGAAGCTTTAATCCTAAGATTCTTAGTGAATCTTAACCATAGTTAAATGGAGTTAAAAGGGGACACATGTCACAAGAATATTATAGTTACTTTTTAAAAAAAAATTGAAAGTAATTCAACGAAAGTGAGAGAATGAGGTTCTTTGGTAAACAGTTGAATAATTGCAAGTTAATTTGCAAATCAGTACATAACAATATATTTGCAAACTATGATAAAGCAGCATATATGCAAAAACTCCAAAAGGAAAAAATGAAAAAAATGAAATATAGCATAGCATGTAATGGCATTTATAATAGGGAATGTTAGCCTTACTTAACCCTACCTTTAATAGCTCTTAAATTAATAATCACTATAAGGTAAGTCCCATAAATATAATGTATAAAGTAAGGAGTGGATCGATCCCAAGGTCCTTTGCTAGTTCACCACCCAATCAAATCAAAAAGAGGAAATTAGATGCCTCTACAACATGTTTTCTTTCAAAGAAACACTAGTCCCAGTCCACTATTGTCAGAACCGGGCCCGGCATCGAACCGGTAGAGTGGCCGGTTCCACCTGTTCAACCGGTCCGGTCCGGTCGATCGTGTACTTTTTGTCAAAAAATCAAAAAAATTCATTTTTTCCCCTAATTCTTCCCGGTTCTGATTGGTTTCGACCGGTTCTAATCGGTTCCCAACCGGTTTTGACTGGTTCGGACTACTTTGGCCAGTTTTTAAAGAGGACCAGTTTTGAGGGTTTTGGGAACCGGCGAGGGGGCCAGTTTCCAGTTCCACTGGTTCGACCGACCGGTTCGGTCCGGTTCTGACAACACCGCCTTAGTCACACTCTTCCAAAGACGCTGGTGGCAATAAGTGTAAAACCATCTTCCTGTTATAGGGTAGCAACACCATGTGTTCTCCATCTTTGGAAAACAAATTAACTTACTACGTCTAGAATAACACTCCTCTATCTTTGATTGCAACCCACTTAAACAAGTTAGCAAATTTGTCACTGGCACGTGTTGCCTTCCAATTAAAAGGTCGAGTTGCTCGTCGATATTTGTAACTTTTTAAAATTAATTTGTGCTATTATTATTTTATCCAAATAAGTGTGAAGGTGAGTAAGTCTAAGCAAATTATTTATTTATTTATAGATTTATAAAATTAATTGGGCATGACAATAACATTTCATAGACTTAGTAACTTGTGACCTCATCACCAGCAAATCTAGACTCTTTATAAAATTCTTTCTCGTTGAAAATGATATAATTTTTTTTCACAATTTTATCAATTTTCGAGAATATTTTTTTCCGGATTTCATTTACCTAGGGTTAATGGTTAGTTTGGGGATTGGATTACAACTATGCAACAATAATCTTTGTAGTTACTTGTCTTTACTACTATAATGAGAGAAGCCATTGTAGTCTAATTTTCCAAAATTCTTATACTACCCTTATATAAAACTAAACTTTAATTTAATGTTTTATTTTAATTTAAAACTATCCGTGGCTTATCTATCTATTTAAATAATAGAATCAAAGCTAATCGTGAGAGTTCAATCACACATGCCACCCGCTAGCTTTAAATAATAGTAAGGAATAAATTGCAATTTTTTTGGGACAAAGTACATATCTAACACTACTTCTAAAGTGTCAAACAACTTCCTATGTGTAACCTTAGACTATAAAGATCATTGCCTATGTTTTGAATTAATCCTAGTTAGTAGTTAGTTGGCATCAGGGTTTTTGGAAAGAGACCGCCTCCTTTACATATCCCACCACCTTATGTCGGTTCGGCAAAGTTTCCCTACTTAAAAAGGAATGCATGTGACACGCGCATCACATTCACTTATAAGTATCATTTCCGAGGTGTTGTACAGAGCATCCTAATTTGTACTTAACGCGCATTGGTTACGCGTGTCTACACTATATATTTAGTCAAATGCTGATAGCCTACTGTCCACTAGACGGTAGGGGGCGTCTAGCTGCCGTACACGTGCCTAATAACGACAATCAACGGCCACAAAATCTTGACAGCAACAATTACCAAAATACCGAGCTGTCAAATGAAAAGAAATAACAGTAAACAATAGGGAAAAGCAAAACCTGTACTGAACCTGACCTGACTGCCAATGGCCTCTCGACAGACCCTTTCCGTTGCCCAAAAGTTCCCCTCTTTTTTCTTCTGTCCTCTTCCAACGTGGAGCCCACCGGCATTAACCGGTAGCCGCTCCTTGCATTTCCCGCCCAATCCAATGCTGGCAAAGGCCTTTATTACCGGTCAAGATTGGATTGTCTCTCACATATGCTAGAAAAACCCTCTTGGGTTCACACATCATCCGACACGTGTTGATAAAAGGAAGAGGTATTCAAGTAAGTAAGAACAAGTAAAAAAATGAGGAGAAAATGAAGAGATTAATTTTGAGGCGAAGCATTGCTTCACGGTGTTGAAGCCGAGCTCCTGTTTTTGCACTATGGACATGGCATGGTTGTAATTTTTAAGCTCTGGTAGGGTAATTTAATAAAACACGAAATTACAAGGTTGCCATTCGGATAGTGTAAAAAGGGGAGCTTCGTTCCACGTTGTCAAGCAGGAAAATGAAATGATTTCTTCCTTTTTATCACCACATGTCGAATGATGTGTGGAAGTCTGAGAGGATAATTCAATCCCTTATCAATTAGATGATTTCTATTAACTTAGATTAGATAAACAATAATGTGGACTATCCAACGGTTTTTTTTAAATCCATTGTCATTATTAAGGTAGGGTTTAGATACACTTTAAAATTGACTTTTTAATGACTTTTGGCAAAATTAAGTCGATTAGTTTGACATTTAAAAGAGTAATTTGTTTACAAATCAACAATTATAAAAAGTCAAAATGTTAGCTTTTAAGGGAAGCTATCCCTACTAGATTTTGTGAGAAGTTCCAACTAAAAGGGACACATGTTGACCTATGGGTGTGATTGAACTCGGGAGAGTTCGTCGCAATTGGACTCTCCACGATGCAATTATGGACTTCTTAGGATAAAGTATAAAATTTTAAAATGCCAATACAATTAGGAGCCACTATTGTACAAAAATGAAGTTTTTAATTTTGAACCGTGCAAACAATTACGAGCCACTATTGTACAAAAATGAAGTTTTTATATATTTTTAATTTTAAATGATCAACATTAACTTGAAGAGAAATGCTAGCTCAATCACAATCTTTTCTCTCTTTTACCGTGGTAGTGACAACTTTCGTTATTTAATTTTTCCTATTACCTTGAGAATCAATATAAAACGTAAATTTTATCTTTAAATAATTTGTTTTGTTAACCTGTTGAAGGGGTACACCAACTCATTGGTCTAAGGGGTATTGTGTGTATCTTTGCTTGAGTGGACTGAAATCAATTTTCATGAACTAGTATGATAATTGAAAAGTTTACTGTTTGACCAACTGACATATATTAACAATAACATGATATCTGATAATACCATGAAAAAAATGTTGAAAGAATAGCAATGCTAGATGATGGAACTATGGATTTTGCTAGCCCGAGTCGCAAATCTTCCAAAGACGCAACTGGGGCATTAAAAATGTCAAATGTTCTCTGAATTTTACTTTTTAAACTGTTAAAATAATGAAAAATCTCCACGTGCTAGCCCCATCTTGCGTCTATGGAAAAAATTGGAGTAAATGCGCCTCACGCTATCACTCCTCTGGAACTATAATGTGAGTTGAAAAAATTTGAATTATGCTTCTAGGCCAAGTTGGGATCACAATCATTTATTACAATTGAACCTAGGAGAGTTCAATCGCACCCTATAGGGAGTTGAAAAAAATTGAATAATGCATTCAGGCCAAGTTGGGATCACAAACAATCAATTACGATTGTACTTGGGAGAATTAATCACACCACAAGTAAACACGTGTCTCTTTTAACACTTATTACGGGATTCACCAACCCTTGGGTTAACAATCAAACCTTGGGTTTTAAGAAAAAAATATTAAAAAATCTTATTCCAAGGTTTAAAACTTTATTAACCAGAGTTAAAAGAACAGTTAAGATTGAACTCTCCCAATATAATTAATAGCAATGGACAGGATCCCGACTCATGTTGGCCAGCACTCCTCTTAATATATATATATATATATATATTATTTTTTTTTTAGGTTCAATCACTCATCTTTATCTGAATGACTAAAAACTTTTAATTTGAATACGGTTACTCACTTTACCCACGTGCAAAGAAGATTTAAAATAAAAATAAAAATAGGTGTAACTAATGAAAAACCAAATGCCAAGCCTCAGACCAAAGCAAATGCCGAGTAACCACCGCCCATTCCCCTCTCTCTCTCTCTCTCTCTTTCTGGCCACTGCATTCGTTTAGGTACAATACAAGATATGTGTCACTGATACGTGAGTTAATGCATGAAAGAGTTAGAGAGAGTAGTGGGAGGGAAAGGTTTCGTTTTTTTTGGCTACATAAAACCCTAAAAATCGTCCTCTCTTTTAAAAAGCCTTTTTTCTTGGGGTTAAACAATCGTCTTCTATTCATACTTAGTGACTTTTGGCATTCATGGTTTCTGTTATCTTTTCATTGGTTATCTATGGTTTTTGATCTGTTTTAATTTTATTTTTTTTTGAAACTGACAGAAGAGAGTGAGCACATACAAAACAATTGTATAAAAGGTATGCAGTTGCCGGTGCGTGCTCACTCTCTTTCTGTCAGCTTCCGGTGCCGGAATCTGACTAGTTCCTCGCCTGATGCAGTTCCCTAGGAATCGTTTTCTCTCTCTCTCTCTCTCTCTACAAAAAGGGAAGACAAACAGCTCTACAGAAATTGAAAAGAAAGCTATACTTGGAAACGACATATCGAGCAGTCCTCGCTGTTCTCTCTCTCTCTCTCTCTCTCACATTTAATGGTGGCTGAAGAAAGAAAGATGTTGTTGAGAAGATATCGGTAATGGAATTACATGTTCTGATTTTTTCGTAATTTTATTTGAGAAATTTTTTTTTTTTGTTTAAAAAAAAAAAATTTGTGTGGAGCTTTAAAGCGCGACTTTTTATTATCCCCTTGGAGAGGACGAACTACGATGAGAAGGTACGCCTGATGTCCGGATTTAACGGAAAACTACCCTTTTTAATTTCCTTCTCTTCTTCATCAATCGCATGCGATGCAGACTGGAATGATTGTCGGTGATTCGAGCTTGATCTAAGTGCAAATGGGTATGGAGAATTTCTAGGGATTTTCTATAATTTTGGTTAGCTATTGCCGTTTTCGTCCATTTCTTTCTTCTGGGTTTTTTTTTGTTTTTGTTTTTGGGTATCATGAAGTGGGTGTAGAAGGAGCAGTAGTCCCTTTTAGAAAGTGAATCATAGTTTATCTAACACGCCATTTCCATTCATTTCTTTCTTCTTTTGGGGGTTCGTTTTGATATCATGAACTGGGTGTTGAAGGAGAAGAAGACCCTTTTAGCAACTGGGTTCTTCATGAATGGTAGTAAATATAAAGAATTTCTATTTTTTTTTTTCCCTTTCTTTCTGTGTTGACCAGATGGATTGGTATACTTGAAGGAATCTTCTTCAACTCTTCTATTACGAAACAACATCTTACAGAAGAAAAACCCTTTGGACAGGTTGGAAGTTACACTTTGAACTTCTATTTCAGTTTATTACATTGTTCTTCAACTATGGTTCTTTTGTTTTTGTGGAGTTGGCTTGCTTTTCAGTCCTTTTCTGCAAAGGTGCGCTTTTGATTTTCTATTGGGTAACAAGTAAATGTGTTTTAGTTTGTTGAACTTCACTTATTACTTTGTTCTTAGCAGACTAAATACTCGGTTTTAGTGTTGGGGAAAATCAACAGCTTCTTCTTATTCCATTATTTTGGAAGAAGCTCCTTACAGTTACCTTTCTCTAATTACTTGTAAAGTCCCAACAATCTAGGGATTTCAAAGAAGCTCTTTACTCTTTTCTTGCTGTAATAACTTGCAAGATGTATTTACCTTGGTTTCAGAAGGCATTACCAGTTGCCCATTTGATACAACTACATGTTTTTGTTTAGAAGCTTAAAATTTTCTTATCCTTGTTGTTGGATGAAGCAAGAGGAGTAAACTGAGAAGAAGGAAGAAGACAGCCAAAGTAGGGTTTGGACAAGCTATAGTATGAAAGCATTCTTCTCCAAATCTTAGATCAACTGACCTCCTCATATGATTGATTTGGGGCTAAGTTCTTTGTTCAAGGTTCAATTCAACATGCATGATCTGACACCTTATTCATTGAGGTAATTACCATACTCGATGTTCTTTCAAGTTGTTTTAGTTTGTTCATGCAATTTGCACTATTGAAATCGTCTTATACCCTTTGATTATTTATATTGGTACAGTAGTAGATGAGGAACGAAATTTAACTTGTCATATTTTGTATCTATCATTATAGGGTCCAGTATCTTGTGCTAATTAAACACGCAGAATGACGTAAGAGTAGATTTACAAGATCATCAGATCAATTCAATAGGATTGGGAAAAGGAAAATTAAGTAGCAGTTTAACCAAAATATTTAATTGGAGAAACTAGGTGATCTTGTGTAACTTTATCACTGTAGCAATGATAGTTGGTGGATGCACCCATAAAAGAACTTCATTACATGCACAAGGTTTTGTAGGATATATAGGATTGCTAGTGTCTTACAGTTCTTGATGAATGTGAGACGAATAAGATAATAACTCTCTAAAACTTACTACCAAAATTGCCAAACCCCGGCCCTCATAGAGAAAGTGCTTTTGAGAAACCAGATTTGCAAAGACAAAGTCCTCTCATATGCAGATTGAGTAGAGCTTACAAGGTCGTTTCCATCGATAAAGTGTACAGGAGCAATATTTTTTATCCTCAAAAGCATTATGGAGGAGATTGAGCAGAAATGTAGTAATTTTCCTTAGGAAAGTCCGAAAATACGAAAGAAGATCCATCTTGTGTTGTGAAAAGCTATTTGTATAACTAAAAATGAAGGAGGCTTGAGACTCAGACTCCTTGATGACTGGAAAAAAGCAGCAGTTATTGGCTACTTACACCGATTTCTTGAAAGAGCCAATCTATCTTGGCTAGGTTGGAGTTGCAACTTAAAGAGTTATATTTTTGGCACTTTTCGCGACTGATTTCACATGGGCCTAGAAGAAAGTGCTCAAATCCATTATCAATATCAAATCTCATATGAAGCACATAATTGGAAAACTTGAAGACTTTGAATATGGTACAAACCTTGGCCTGGGATGGTATTCTCTAAGCTCATAATTCTAGAGTGAGTAGTCAGGGTATGACATCGATTCTTGAACATGGCAGAGTTACATCCTTATTAGAAGTAGTCGTTGAGGTAAGTGTTTTGAAATTTGAGAAATTTTGTCTCACCATCAGGATGTTGATCTGAATTTGATCTAATCCGAAAATCAGGCGATCTGGACTCCCTTGCCAGGTAGAATCTTCTCCCTAAAGCCTGTATGGAATGCTATTTGAGAGACTAGCTAGCTAGTTTAGAGATCAGTTGGTCCAAGCTTGTTTTGGTTCAAAAACCATAAGCCACCGCCCTAGACATGACATTATCACATGAATTGGTATACAATTTAAGTTCAAGGATTAAGATGAGCTCATGCAGAAGAAAAAAATTACTTTATCTTATGCGATATATAGGGTTGTTGAATCTAGAGATGACCTTTTCCTCCTCTGCCAATAGATGACCAAAATATGGAAACACATCCTTAACTGCTTGAGATTTGGAAGAAGGATGGGAAGAGTCAGACATTTGTGTTTTTGGTATTAAGAGGCAGACATTGAAAATGGTTTAAAATCCATAACCATGGGGAAAATTTATATTTAGATATTTTGAACGTTTCCTTTACTTGTTCCAAAATTATTTGGATAGAGAGAAATATTTCTTTTTCTTTGTGAATTTCTTTGTTCCATAATCTGAAGTTATCTTCAAAATCAAGGGAGATATCTAGCTGAGCTATTCCAAGTCCGACTCTGTCCATTATATCCCTCAGCCACGGAAATAGATGTGTCCCCAATTAAATGGTGGATCAGTCTCTGCAGATATTGCTCTCTAGTAATCTGGTTAGTGAAGAGCCGAAGACTATAATCACCTGTGACCGTGAGTTGCAAGGATTGCATTTACCAGTGTTCCTCACATAAAGCATCCAATGGTGGCCACCAATGCAAAAGTTACAGTTTTTTTTTTTTTTAAAAGGGATAAAAGAAGAGAATCTCCCTTGGATTGCAAGGATTATTTTGAGAACTTTAACATTTTGGGCCATTTTGTGCATTGCGAGTTTTTTTATCGATAGAGTAGCTGATCTCCCGCCAAAGTTCTCTACCATTATACATGATGATACTAGTGGATGCATATACTATAAATTGTAAATCATTATTTTTTTGGTAGCAAAAAATACATTGCAATTGAGGGTTATAAGGGAATTATACTATAGCTGAAATGGGTGTAGTAAGTTTATGTTGATATGGCTTGTAAAAAGTTTCTATGTTACTTGTTTATGAGGACAAAGGTGGTAAATATCAATTGAATTCCTCGTCTAGGGGTCGGTACTTTATAACTTCTTGATGGTTTGAACATTCTTCTTTCCAAGTGGAGGGAGAGTGCTCCTATTTGAGACCTAGAGGAGTTTGATTTTTGCTTCTCTGACACTATGGTAAGAGTCGAAAATGCAATAGGTTATTAAAGTGCCGATATTTTTTTCATCATAAACAAGCTGTTAAACCTCGTGTACGCCTTGACATATGGTGCATGATGGATGAAAAATTAATACGATCAAATAGTCTCCTCCTTTCTTCCTAGCCTTGTTCGTGGGTGTTTTCTGTATCATCATTTTCTTGTTATACTGTATTTGAAGCTCTTTAGTCTTTATAGAAGTGGGCTCCATAACAGAAGTAATATTACTAGAGGTTAAAGAACCATAATAGAATTGCTATGTATTAGTATTTCGAGCTCTTTATGGTGAACATTATTGCCACTAATTGGATTTGGATGACAAATTTTTTAAAAACAAGTGTTTGGCTACTCCCAATTCCTAGGAATTCCAATTGACATGGGAATTGAAACATGCCAATTCCTAAATTTTGTGAGAATATCCACGTTACAATTCTCGTGTGAATGAGAATTGATACAAAGATTCTATAATTTGACTATCACTCTTTCTCGACCATTTTAGATTATTTTATATTTGAATTATCTTAAAAAAATAATAATTTATTTTAAATAATATATATTTTTAAAATTGAAATTTTTATTAAATAACTTTAAATTAAATTTTAATTAAATATTTTTTATATTACATTTAACTTCAATAATTTTTTAAAATAAATATATTTTTTTATTAAAAATATAAGCACAATCTTTAATTTTTTTATTATTAAATATTATCTTAGCTTAAATTTATGTTTTAGATAGTTTTTTTTTTTTTAAATAAAATATTAAATCCTCTCAGAAGGAGAGGGGGGTTTGGCTGAGCCGTACCGGTTTTATTAATAGAACATAAAATTGTGGGGGGGGGGGGGACATAAAACCTTACCCCTACAGATCCAAAAGATATTACATCTTAGACTTTCTAAAACTTCCTATACCCAATTTATATATATGGATAAGAGATTTAATCTTACAAGGAAGAGAGGCCGAAGAAAAGATATATATTGAATCCATACAATCACACCCCATATTAGCTAATACATCTGCAACAACATTAGCTTTCTCGATATATATGATGAAGAGAGAAATCACCTTGAAATAAAGCCTTAATCTTTTTGTCCCAATACCATGACTTCCAAGACATAGGAGCGGATCCATTCCACATATCAACCAAGCTTTTAGAGTCAGATTCAATAATCACGTTATCAATGTTTAGGTTTCTGCATAAAACCTACCTATTGAGAAGGGCTTGAGTTTCTGCAATGAAGTTGGTGCAATTACCATAATTAGAGTAGAAATAAGCCATGAAATCACCTTTGTGATTTCTAATGACACCACCCCCCATGCCATTCCAGGATTTCCTTTAGATGCCCCATCAACATTCAATTTGAATTTGCCACTAGGAGGGCTTTTAGATAGTGTCTATTAAAAATATAATTATATATATTTTCGTAGTGATTATCAAAATAAAAAAAATATGATACTGTATCATTGAAATATTAAATTTTTGTCTTTAAATATCTACTAAAATAATTTTTTTTTTTGTTATTTATCAAAAATAATTATGTTCATTTATAATATTTTATATTACTAGAATCTATGATATAATAAGAATTCTTTTATTTGTATTAAGAAGTCCCATGACCCACTAATTCTATAGATTTATATGAAGTATCTGGACAACTATTTGGCCCAACCTATTTGTACGATTATCTGAAAAGATAATTTTTTATCTCATATACATAAACAAACATATCAATTATCAAGTGAACTTGATATTCATAGCATATTCCAACATTTCAACCAATGAGTAGAATTTCAATACATAGGTTCTCCAATTCAAAGACATTACAATGCCTATGAATTAGAAATCTCACGGATGTTTCAATTCTTGTGATAATCGATCTCATGGAATTGTTGTTTACTTCTCACGTATACTTAGCATGGACGATGGTGCACAAACATGTTATCTATGTATGTGAGAATTTTCTTTTGATGCGTGTCGAGTCATATCTATTCATTGAAAAACAAGGGGAACCCGATGCCAATTTTTACTTTACCAAATATTATTTTTCTTTAGATCTAGTCTAAGAAGAATCCTTCGAGAAATATTCACTACTTGGTACTTGCATCCTGTAGCATCATAAGGCCAAATAGCCTCGGGCATCATTCCTTTGGATACAATGTGAGACATGAAGCATGCTGTTTAGAGTTAGAAAAATATAGGTTCACTATAATGATTCAACTCTAATAAGGATGTTTTCACTGTTTCTTGAACTATTCTTTTTTAAGAGAAACTTTGAATGGAGTTTCAGTCTCAATTATTAAGGGATAAAGAGCAAGGATTTAAGATTGGAGAATGCACAAGTTGTCCTAGGTGGAATCCTCTGACCCTAGAGATAGAGGGAGGCTAAGATTTAGGCAGATTGATGATTGGAAACATGCCTTTCTTGCTCACCAGGTATGGAATGTAGCTTCTAAAGCTGATACGTTATAGATAAAATGGGGGAATGAGTAATACCTTGGACATTACTTTCTTTGGATCCTAGTAATCCATTTTGATCATGGAGTTTGCAAAAAATCTTGGTGGTGCACTATAAGTTTTAGGGATGTATCCATGACATGATTTGGGAGGCAACGCAAACGGCTGCAACCTTAGGCGTTATTGCAAACAAGATTAACAATTCATGGAATTCCAATATAAGTTTTGACACATTGAAGCCTATTAGCACTTTTGTAAGTAACCGGTGTTGGGCTGCCCAAGGTAGAGTGTGCTCCCATGAACCTATTTGAGGTTTTTAAATGTAAGTATTCATATTAATCTCTAGGTTTGTCCGAGTAATATGCTAAGGGGGAAGAACTATTAGAGATAGGTTTAGAGAATACAGAGTGGTGTAATAAAGTGAGATGAGATACACTGTATCTCATCTCATAACTAGGTAGATTTGAATTTGAAATAGATTAGTATCAAACCTTAGATTTGATTAAGATTAGATTTGATTATGATGTGATACTGCTTCTATTTTGAGACTCATGTAATCTCTATATAATCCTTAAGGTGGAGCCATTGTAATCATCTAAGTTATTCAATAGAATCTTTTTTTATCATTACCATATAGAAATTCTGATTTATTGGATAGCTTGGATGATTACAATGACTCCTCCTTAAGGATTATATAGGATTACATAGCACATAAAGAGAAGCCGGCTAGTCGTTTGAGGGAAAAAAAAAAGCGAACTCGAATGTATTAATGATAAAGAGATTTCAACTAGAATTGGTGATGCCTACAACTTTAGGGGACAAAAAAGAGGCGTTGGATGGACGGGCGGCACTGCCGCCCGCTGGAAAAACAAGATTAAACAAAAGAAAAATTCAAAATAATGTTCGATAGACCTGCTCTGATACCATATAGAAATTTTGATTTATTGAATAGATTGGATGATTACAATGGCTCCTCCTTAAGGATTATATAGAGTTTACATGAGTCTCAAGATAGACGCAGTATCACGGGTTTGGGCCGTCGTTTTTAGCGCATTTTCACGTAGTGATACTAATCTATTTCAAATTCAAATCTACCTAGATATGAGATGAGATACAGTGTATCTCATCTCACTTTATTGCACCACTTTGTATTCTCTAAACCTATCTCTAATAAGAACATGGGATAGTCACAACTCTTTAGTATTATAATACATAACAATGGTTAAGGGGGTCTGTACAAATGCTACTCCATTCAACAAAAGGTGGGTTTGGTTAGATTGTCTTTTCTATCAGGTAAATTAGTATTTATTTGGCTACTCTTGTTATTTTTGCATTTCTACACATGGAAAATATTAGAAACTTCTTTTGGGTGAATTTTAGTTAGCTCTCCTAAATGATGACCATACAGTCTCTGGGACTAGCACACCACAATATATGCTCCTAACTAAGATCTTTGATTTTCTTAGGCACTATAAAACCATACAGTATCTGCGGATGAATCTTGGCCAAGTTTGGTGGTGATAGAACTTTCTGTAATCTTCTTGTGCAGAGGCTTTTGATGCTTTTGATGAGCATCCACACCCAAAATGGTAGTTGCCCATAGGCCGTACCATGTTTATCAAAGATTTGATTCCCTTCTGGATGGTTAAGAGCAACCAAGTTTTGGCCAAGCCAATTGGCCCGAGTTGCAACAGGTAATTTTCTACTACATGCATGGGGTGTTCCAGTTGAGTTTTCTGGACGGAAAACCTTTTACTTCAATGAATCATACTCCTTCCCCATTTAATTCAGATGATTTGTACAACTTTATGTCCATGACGGGGAACCACACCTCACGAAGCGGAGTTTTGAGTTCGATTCCCAGCCCCTTGTTGGCCCTGAGGGATTTATCCCTACTTGCCCGGTGCGTGTAGATGGAGGGGTCGGTATGTGCCCGGGGGATTAGTTAGGTGCTCTAAGAGGCCCGGACACCCTCGTTACTAAAAAAAAAAGGATCATGAACCTTCTAAGTTCTATATCTAGTTCAATTTTCACTCTTAGGGACTTAATTACAGGACTGCCCTCATTAGAGGGGCCCACCATACCATTGGAACAGGCTGTTCAATGAAACATATGGCTTTAGAAGAAATTTTTTTGGATTAGCTTTTCTACTCTAATTAGTGCTAATTTAATAAGAGCTATTTTATTAGATCTTATTTTCTTTAGGTCTTCTCAATAAAATATTTGTTTAAAATACAAAAAAGAAGCTCATATTTTTCATTAGTGTGTTTAACAATACCTACAAATAAACTAAGGGGCATTAGCATCTTTTTCTTTTAGAAAATGATACAGCTGACCAAAGCTAGAAATAGGGGTATAATAGAAAATAACATTTTTTGTAAGGCATAAGACTATCAAAAGTCTATGTAAGAAACGTTAAAACGTCTATCTTCTTTGGCAAAATAAACTAGGTTTCAAAAAGTATTTTTTTCCACTTTTAGTCAAAATGTCAAATGTCTAAAAAGTAGAGTTTTGAAATAGAAGAGATGTTTACGAAAATATTGTTTAGATTTTATCTCTTATTTTATTCAGAATAAGTCAAATAAGCCTTATTGATTAGACAAAAAAGTTAATCTATCAGCCGTGCTCATTAATTAATCTAGGGGCCGTTTGGATCACATTTTCTACTCCTATGAATAGATTTGATTTAGGTGCATTTGGCATGGCGTTTCTTTTGAACATTGTTTTAAGAAACAAAGGGTCTCAATACTTTCCTTGAAACAAAAAATGTAGTTTTTAAAAGAATTTTGAGAAACTCCTCTATAGGAATGACATTACGAAACAAAAACATTTCTCATCTATCTCTACCCAATTCCCAACTTTCTATAAGAGGCATTATGGAAAAATAGTAAACCGTGACATGTACAATGTTTGGATTTATAAAATTTATAGCATGACATATTGTATATTTGAGACAATTTGACGACACATTATAATTGGATGACTAAACATTTTATTTATGTAATCCACTTAGAATAGTATAACAGTGTCCTTTCATTGTTTCTGTTCTCTATGATGGATTATGGCTAGGGGGTAATTATTTGAGCCAAGCTTGAGCTTGGTTTGAACATGTGCTCGAGTTCGGCTTGAGCTTGGCTTGAACAAGCATGATCAAGCTCGAGCTTAGTTCGAGTTTGAGCTTGACTAAGCCGAGCCAAGCTCGCGTTAGCTCAGAGTTTGCATAGGTTTAATAAATCGATTTATTATTAAATTAGAATTTAAGGAACTATTCAAAACTAATCTAATCATACCCAAAAATCAAATTTGAGGACGTTCCTCAGTTCAGAAGTTTAGTTAGGGTTAGTTTTGTTTTTTATTTTATTTTTTATTGACTTTTCAACAACATTCCTAAAAGTTATTATTATATATATATATATAATATTTCGAGTTGAGCCGAGCTCAAGCCAAAATTTGGGCCGAGCCGAATCAAGCAGGCTGTGGCTCAAGCTTGGTTTGTTTAAACATTGGAGTTTAAATAAAGTTTGGCTTGGTTGGTGGAGCCTAAAATACCAACTTGAGCTTGGTTTGAATGAGCCAAGTCGAGTTCATGAGCCAGCTTGGCTTAAAACCCACATTCCAATAGCCCGAAGTTTTGGAACATCCACTTTAGAAACCATTCTTGCACTTTCCAATTTTCCAAACTCATATTAGAATCCTCCACCCCTTACTTTAAGGACTTTGCTACTGAGACTGCAAAGGGCCGAGACCACACCGAGAACATGCATTTGATACATGCATCTCAAAATTTCATTAAATCCGTTTTTGAAATTTTGAGATCCGCGCATCACATGCACGGTGTCGGTGTGGTCTCCGCCCTTTGCAGTCTCACTTGCATTTTCCTTATTTCATATCTCTCTCTCTCTCTTTTGGATCCCATAGGGAAAAAAAAGCTAGAGGAGTGCTTGCCCTACTCTCAGGGCTTTTCAGTGATTGTAAGGCTTTAACATTGAAAATGGCCAGGTGGTTGGCTTAGGCTGAGAGTAGGAAAGCCATGAGAGTAAGGTTAGCACTCCTCAAAAATCTATATTGCTCATCTCTCCTACAATGGGTAGGGAACTCCCTTCTTCATGATCTTTCCAAAACACAAGCCTATCCAACCCTCAGCATCACATTCCCTGCAACAACCGCTCTACAGAAACAGCACTTCCACCCTCTTCAAAAACAGCCCTATACAGTCCCCTCACGATCATAGTCTACACTTATAAAGCTATTGATAAGATATCACCAACCCTACTCTGCACCTCTGCAACTGAGCCAAGCTTGCATTCCCGTTTCAGCATCCAAATAGCCAAGTTTGAACAGCACCTCTTCAACTCTATTCCTCTACGCAGTACTCACTGTACCTCTGACCAACTTCTGGATAGAGAATGGAGTACTAAGGAAATAAATGTAAGATGAGATGCATTGTATCCTAAGTATATCTCATCACAATCAGAATTTTTTTATCGATATATTTAGTATTAAAGAATCTTTGATCAATGGCTTTCTAAGATATCTTTCTTTCTAATTCTAAAGATATTGTTCAAAGATTCTGATTGTGATGAGATACACTTATAATACAGTCTACCTTATCTTACATTTATTTCCTTAATACTTCATTCTCTATCACTGCTCCCACTCTCTCCCACTGCCCATTCAGCACACGGTTCTTTCAAAGCCTCACCCATTCATTCTTCTCGATCTCCCTCCTAGATATCTGAAAATTCAGTTGGGAGAAGCGCATGGAGGTCTCTCCTGATCATGATGAGACAAGACTTTCTCTCTTTAGGCCAGTGGAAGGAAGGCTAGTGGGCTTGGAATTTTCCTTGTGGACTGGCTAGCAGAGCATCCTTCACTTTCCAGGATCGTGAGATGTAATGGCAGTAGCACTCATCACATCTTTCACTTTCCAAGATCGTGAGACGTCATGGTAGTAGCACTCATCACATCCATATGCATCATTTCTACTTGCACAAATTTGCATTGTCTCTACTACATGTTTTGTGAACAAGAGAATACCAAGTGCACTACAGCCTAAAATCTTATAATATCTCATAATATATCCTTGTAATATTGTTGTAATATTCTGATGTATTCTCCTTCTATAGTTATCTCCTACATGCCATATAGGATTCTCATTGTACATTTATATAAACCCATCCTTGGGCTTTTCCTAGGTAAGGAGTACAAGATCATTCTTGTGGTGTTTATATCGTATCAAAGCAAGATTGCTCTTCGGTAGAAATTCCTTTGGTGGCCTGTGGTTGCTTCACAGTCTATTGCTCTAGCTTGTAGAAATTCGATTTTGATTGAACCTATTGGCAAGGGTCATTGGACCAGCAACCTGTAGCTGAATCAGCATAGCATTGGTCCTTCTTTGGGTACCTCTGCTTCACTTTTGAACCAGCATGTGTTTCCCTACATTAGCTGTTAATCACCCATTCTTTCTTTGAGTTTGGGCATCTATCTATCGGATTCAGGTACATTCTCTGATTCACTTATATATTTTTGGAGTCTTATCATATGGATCGTCCCAAAACCATTTTTGTCAAGTTTGATGGGAAAAACTACCCACTATGGGAATTTCACTTCCTCATATTTATTGAGGGAAAAGATCTAATCTGGCATTCTTGATGGTTCTATCCCGGAGCCTAGTAATGACAAAGACAAATCACAATGGAAGATTAACAATGCTCGGGTCATTACTTGGTTTCTTAACTCAGTAGGCAAATATACAACGATCACCCTTTAAGATTACAAAACTACTTGTGATATGTGGGAACACTTGGAGAAGGTGTACTCTCAAACCAATCAAGCACGACAGCACCAACTTGATTATCAACTCTCCCAATACCATAAGGGAGATAAGATAAGGATATTCAGACCTACTATGCTGGTCTCATTGCACTTTGGTTCGAGCAAGACATGATTTGTGCTAGCTCCATTTCAGCTTCTGCTCTTGAGGAACTAGTGAAAGAATGAAAATGAAATAGGGTTATTCAACTTCTAATGAAACTTAGACTTGAATACGAGATAGTTCCAGCAAATATCCTTAATCGAGGGGCCAAACCGGATCTTAATTCAGTTTTATCTGACCTTCTTCGGGAAGAAACTTGAATTCGGACTCAATTTATGCTTGATACAACAACTACTGGTGTTGATTCAACCTTCGTAGCATGAAACATGCCAAAGTCTAGGCATCGTGATCAAAACCGTGTCCAATGCTATGAATGCAAAGAAGTGGGCCATATTGCATCTCGCTATAAAAGGAGAAACTATTGTAACTATTGTCGAAAGAAAGGTCATATTATATCAGAAAGTCATCACTTGGCTCAAAATCAAGAGAAGAATCCGGGACATCGTGCTTTTCGCACTACCGAAGGCACAACGACTGATGCATATTCGAATATTCCTCCACCTTCAACTACTAATTCTCTCACTTTGGAAGCCATTCAACAAATGATCCAAGCATTAGTGGTCTCAGCTCTTCCAAGTGTTGTCTCCAATGCTTTCTTTGCTACTACTCTTCATTCATCCCCATTGTTCATAGAATCTGGTGCTTCAAATCATATGATTGGAGCACGTCAAAATTTTTCCCATATGTCGTCTTCTCCTAACATCTAACCCATACTTACTGCTAATGGTGAAAAGTTAGCCATTTCTGGTATCGGTACAATTTCTCTATCTAAACATAATCCTCTTAGCCTTTCTCGCGTTCTCTATGTTCCTAAATTACGTGCAAATCTTATCTCTGTTGGGCAACTGGTTGATAACAATTTCTTAGTTCAATTTCTCATGATGGTTGTGTTCTACAGGACCTGCGAACTGGAAAGGAAAAATAATTGGGAGGGGACGTAGGTAGGATGACTGTTTCTGTTAAACTTTGATCAGACCAACTTCTTTGTTTGTTTCTTCTGCTTCTGATTTGACTTTAGCAAATAAATTGTGGACTTTATGGCATCATAGATTTGACCATCTGCATGCTCAGAGACTTGGTTCAATGCTGAAATTTGATTTAGGTTTAAATAAATTTGACATTCCCTCATCTCTTGATGTTACTTGTCATAGTTGTTCTCTTGCTAAAAGTACAAAATTACCTTTTACTTTAAGTCATACTGAATATAAAGCACCTTTTGATCTCATACATAGTGATGTTTGGGGACCTGCTCCGACTGTTTCTCGATTGGGGTATTAGTATTTCATTCTCTTCATTGATCATTTTACTAAATATACTTGGATATACTATATGCGCTCACGTTCAGAGGTTCCATCTCTTGTTATATCATTTATCACTATGGTAGAAACTCAATTCAACAATCGCATTAAATTTTTTTCCTCTGATTCTTGGGTAGAGTATCGTCAATCTAATCTTTTAACTGTCTTCAAGGATAAAAGAATTATTTCTCATCATTCTTGCCCCCACACATCTGAACAAAATGGTGTAACAGAACGAAAAATCGCCATGTTGAAATACTTCAAACTCTTCTTATTGAGTCTCATACTCGCACTTTTTGGGTGGAAGCTGCTCAAACTATTGTTTATCTTATCAATACTCATTCCCTCTCCTAAATAAGAAATCTCCATTTTGGAGCTTGTATGGAAAACAACCAGACTACTCTGTCGTTCATGTTTTTGGGTGCATCTGTAATGATCTCCTTCCCCCATATGAACGCGATAAATTATCTCCGCAAGCAGCCAAGTGTGTCTTTCTAGGTTATGGATATGGACAAAAGGGATTTGTTTGTTATGACCCTACGAAACAGAGGTTATGTATTTCCAAACATGTTGTCTTCTTAAAGAATTCATATTACCATACTTCGTCCTCTACACCACCATCTCAATCATCATCCATTTCTTATGTTCCACTTTTTTCTGAGTCATCTCAATCTATCATGCCATCATCAAAATCGGTGAATCAGAGGAAGGCGAATGAAGCATCAATCCTACCACCACCTCCTCTAGTCCCAATAGGTAATCCTACTGAACTTGTTGCATCCCCTACTGAACTTGTTACATCCCCTAACACTGAGATCTCTCTAAGACGTTCTCATCATACAATTGTACCTATGGTACCTCTTCTTCTTTATTTACTACTTTGGATTCTATATCCATCCCTTCTACCTATAAGCAGGCAGCGGAACAAGCATTTTGGAAGAACGCTATGGAAGAGGAACTACATGCTAGCTTTAGAGGAAAATCACACTTGGGACCTTGTGCCTCAGCTATTTGAGGCATCCATTAGTGGTAGCAAATGGATTTTTTCTGTCAAATTAAAATCTAATGGGACTTTGGATCGGTACAAAGCCCGTCTCGTGGATCAGGGCTATAAGCAAGAATATGACATTGATTATGAAGAAAAATTCACCCCTGTTGCCAAAATGACTATCATTCATACTCTATTGGCTGTAGCTTCAATCCTTCATTGGTCCTTGCATCAAATGGACGTCAAAAATGCTTTCCTTCATGGTGATCTTAAGGAGCTAATTTACATGAAACCCCCTCCTGCTATTAGTTTTCTAATAAGAATCTTGTGTGTTGTATTCGCAAATCATTATACGGTTTGAAGCAAGCTCCTCGTGCATGGTTTGATAAATTTCAAACCATTATTTGTGGTGCCAGATTTCGTCAAAGCTCTTATGATTATTCCATGTTTCATCGTAACAGTTAGCATGGCTTAATTATCTTATTATTATATGTTGATGACATGATTATCACAGGATATGACGATGGCGGTATTTCTCAGTTAAAGTGACCTCTACAAACTTCTTTTCGAATGAAAGATCTCGGTACCTTAACTTATTTTTTGGGTCTCGAACTTTCTTCCTCTAGTCATGGTATCATCCTTTCTCTAAATAAGTACACAAAAGATCTCATCAATTTAGCAGGATTACCTGGCAAAGTTGTTGATACTCCAATGGAACTTAATGTCAAGTATAAAAAGGATGATGGAGACCCCATATCTGATCCAATCCTTTATCAACGTTTGGTTGGTAGTCTTGTTCATCTTAATATGACATGACTTGATATCTCGTATGCCATCCAAATTTTCAGCCAATTTGTAGCCGATCCTCGCCGGCTCGGACTTTAGACCGTGGGCTATATTTTTCCTCTACATCTTCTTCAGAAATTGTTGGCTTCACCGATGTAGATTGGATTGATTGCCCAGATACTCGGAGATCTATCAATGGTTGGTGTATGTTCTTAGGGAACTCTCTCATCTCTTGAAAATGTAAATAGCAGGATCACATCTCCAAATCTTCTACTGAAGTTGAATATTGTTCCATGTCATTTGATAGTTCTGAGATTGTATGGCTTCGAAGACTCCTCACAGATCTTGGGGTTCCTCTTACTCCTCCAACTTCTCTCCATGCCGACAATACTAGTGCCATCCAAATTGCCTAAAATCCAGTTTTTCATGAGCGCACTAAACACATCGAGGTAGATTGCCTCTACATACGTGAATTTCTTCAAGATAGTACTATTCTTATACCACATTTAGCATCCCACAATCAAATAGCCGATATCTTTACAAAATCCATGACTAGGGGCAGGCACAGGCACCGTTATCTCGTTGGCAAATTGATGCTCTATGATCCCCCGCATTAATTAGGAGGGGGGGGGGGTGTGAACAAGAGAATAGCAAGTGCACTACAGCCTATCAAATCTCATAATATATCCTTGTAATATTCTGATGTATTCTCCTTCTATAGTTGTCTTGTACATGCCATATAGGATTCCCATTGTACATTTATATAAACCCATCTTTGGGCTTTTCCTTGGTAAGGAATGCAAGATCATTCTTCTGGTGTTTATACAGCCTGTCTATCGTACGGTTATTTTTAATGGTTGTTTATCTGTCTTTGTGTTGAGCATTAGATTAGGTGAGATTACAGTCTGAAATTACATTCATATCTTTGGTAGATGAACCTTTGGTAGACGAACTTGGTCGTGTTGAGTTTCCTTAAGTGGCAACTCGGTACTGAAATTTTGGTTTTCCACTGAGTTATTTAACTCCAGATTCCTTGGACGGATCAGAATAGTTGGACTCTGATTGCAGTCTGTCTCAGAAGTCAAAAGATAGAATATGAATTATTCATGTTCTAAAGAAAAGTTTGGGTTGATTTGATTTATCCTTAAAGCTTAGTTGGCAGTCTGAGTTGAAGATAAATGAACATGCTGAAATTTCAATTTCACACATTATTTAAAGGCTTGTTTTACACCGTAATGCTTGCTTGATGAGATCTTCCATCCCTGCAAGAGCTTAAACTAAACTCCTTATTAGGCCACCACTACACACAATTGCTTCACTTTTGAACTGTTCACTAAATGTGTCTAAGTGAATTGGCTATGCTTTAGCATTCCGTGAGATTTAGTTAGATATGTATCCTCAGTCAGACTAACTAATCATGTTCTTCATTGGATTTGTAATTTTAAATTACTACTGCTAGGAATGCTTTTGATGCATGTTTGTGTGGCACATGATATTTTTTTGTGTGTTTCTTTTTAGCATGGGCCTTTCTAGCGTAGTGCCCTGTTTTTGGTGGGATCCTTAATCTTAGGGGGAGAAGATCAAGTTGAGTTGATGAGGAGGAGTTGGTGATTGAGTTGTTGAGGAGGAGTTCTGTGCCTGAGTTGGTGAGGGGGAGTTTGTGCTTTATATTTCTATCTCGTTCCCCGCTCTTTAGTCCCCGCATTATCTGCATTTGATTGGTTGTATTGTGATTGCCTTGATATTTCACATGTGTTAAATTGGCATTGTCTTTGTGAATATTGGCATCATGATTACCTTGGGCAATTGTGCCAAAAAGGGAGAGAATGTTGGGTATTATTTCCCAAGTTCAGTACATTCCTTGCATTACCTGTGTTTACTGAGTTTTATATTCCATACATGCTTCACTGGGTGTTTTGTTTATGAGCATGTGCAGGTGCAGGGCTGCAGCAGACAAAATATACTTGACAAGAACTTAAATGTCTTAATTTAAGATGATTTTTCGATCGATGTCATGTAAGAGTGTTGAAGTTATGTAATGTCCGAATTCACCGTTTTGATCTGTTAGGGTGAGTTTGTGTCAATTCATGTAATTCAGTTTGATCTTGCCACGGAATTGCCAAAGGGGGAGATTGTAAAGTCCATGTTTTTATGTTGGCATATTCCGGTGTCAAAACAAGTGTGTCTAGGTGTGTGTCTTGTGTCTTTGCCGTTAAGCATCCGCAAACAAGTGAAGTTGAAGACCGTTGAAGGCTCGAATGATCATTTCTTTCATAAGATGGTAAGTGACCTAGATACCATACTACCATAGGTAGGAATTGATTTAGAATAATCCTAATATGATGCCTTAGGTGGTAAGTGTCCTAAACTAATTATACAGACCCTAGGTGATGAGATAAACAGTGCAAAACTTGTTTTAAAATTTGAAATTTTTTCAAAAACCAAGGTTGCTTGTTTTGGGCATATCTCCCAAACCGTAACTCTGAAGTTGCTCTATAATATGTCAAATCGACCGTGTCGAAAAGAGATACAACTTTCATGAAGGGAATAAGAGTTGAAAATGAAGTTTTAAATTCGGTTTTCACCTCAGGGTTGACCCTGGGCGTTGAGGGTCGACCCTGAAGTGCCAAAATTTTGTATGGGAAAAATGACCAGAGAGTTGGTTTTTTGGAGGTTGACCCTGGAGGATGATTCGGTCGACCGAAAGGTACACTTTGGTTGACCGAACCATCCCCCAGGGTGGACCCTGATATGAATTTTTGTTAAAATTCTTTCCTTAGTCGTTTTTTTGCCTATTTTGAGTTTTTAAACCAACTTTTAACAACTTCTAAACATTGAATTGTGTTCCCTATTTATATAGAACCCATCTAGTTCGTGGGGAACAACTTTGGAGAAGTATTAAGAAGGTTTTTAACTCCTTCTAGAGTCGTTAAACACTCTGAAATTTTATTGTTCTCCTTCCTTTTGTTAGTGCATTAAACCTAGAGTTCGCGAGCACAAAGTTTCAATTTTTCTTGTGTGGACTTGTCCTTTGAAGGAGTCCATCTAGGTATTGATTTCTATCAAACCATCAACCCGTTCTGGATAGAACACCTTGGCCGGAGTGTTCCCGAACCTTTGCGAAGGAGATCGATCCGAGAAGGATCGTGGATGTGTGAATTGGTCGGTGGAATTCGAAACCGTCATTGACGGAGATCGATTGGAAGGTCTTGGATTGTTTTCGAGACACAAAGAGAAGTACAAGAGGCTGCGGTTAATCATGGGACTTGAGAGTACTTGGTGACTTTTCGAGGCGTGGAGGACTAAGAACTGAAGGATCGTAGTGTCGAGTCCGAATGAGTCAAGTTCGAGTCTTGTAAGTTCTTGTTTACTTTGTCTTAGTGGATTCTCATGGCTGGACTACGTCCCGTGGTTTTTTCCGGAAGGGTTTCCACGTAAAAATCCTTGTGTTGTGGTTTGCTTGGTTTTCTATTTCCGCACTTAAATTACATCATCTCTTAACTTAATAACTTAATTGTTAAAACATCAAAAAGGGTAGATAAACTTATAGGAAGCCCTAACCATCCCCTTGACTTTGTGAGTTCTCAACTCAAACCTTAGATTTGAGGTTCACTGAATTGTATTTTTTCATAAGAAATTATTCAAACCCGCTATATATACATCACTCAATCTGTTTACAGAAACCCAATTTTTATCCATAGTGACTTTATCAGCTTTTGTGATCACTAACAACAGAAGACAATATATACCTGTCATTAGTGGGATGCTACTAGTTGTGTCTATTAACAATATGTGCATCATTAACTCAATGTGATATAGAAATGATAACGGTATGACTAGGTAATGCATGCATCATGGTTATTGAATAAATATTGGGTGAGGTGTTTCTATCCCATTCAGGAATACATAATCCCCAAGAATCAGTAGCTCATGTGCGTTGTTCTATTTTAAGGTAATTTCAGCAGCATCTCCCCATGGCTCTCCAAGTACACAATTTATAATTAGGGCAGATGCAACCTTGTCTAAATATGTACCAAGAGAACAATAGGGGTGACTAACTAACGAAAATTTTCTCAAAATGGAGTGTGCATGAGCGACTGACACATGCTTCGAGATTATGCATCCCCAAACTGTCTACACGAATATTTCAAGAATGATTTACAGACAGATACTCCTCTTTACATACAAGACGAATTAGTTGTTAGATGCAATGTAGTCCACATAAGAAGTAAACATCGTAATTTACAACGAATCCGTCCATATTGATGATAAGAGAGGCACTTATTAGACAATGATTCTTGAACGGGAGATCTAAGTTTCAATGCATGCGCATTCATAATGACATTGAAGGATGCAGGAATCATTCTGTGTCTAACCACCCAATCATCAAAATTATAAAGCTCATCCGCCCACATGCTCCCTTCAAACCATATATAGGTAAATATATTTTAAGTATAATAATATCTAAACTAAAGATAAATATTTAAAAAGTATATTAAACATATAACTTTAGGTAGTTATTAGTGAAGTGCATGTACATTAAACAATTATTCTTAATTTTTAGAATGTGTAAATCTATGGGTTCTCCTAAATATACTTCCTAATTTTAAAGGATAATTAAACAAACAATTATACAAAATTCAAGCACAATTACTGTTACATAAAGCGCTTACCACTACACCAAAAGTCGCAACTTGCAGAGTGCATAGACAAGCAGGCCTCAAACCCTCGACTCCTCACAAGCATTTAATCTATCGCCCAGCACACTCGCAAGCACCTGGTAGGACTCGAACCCCGGGTGTCCTCACAAGGAACTTACGTCTATCCCCCCACATTACCATCTCACCACAAACCACGACTTGTGGTGAAGGCGCAACTTTAATCCCTTATAGCCCATTACGGGCCCTAGGTGATTAGGCATGCTAAGCACCTGTCGAGTTGGGGCTTATACTATTTGACGCCATCTCCCAGTGGTAGATTGCTGGAATCCATAATTCCAACAATCCCCCCAGCAGCGATGCTAGGTGCGCTTGAACCTGCGACCTCGCTTTGATACCACTTTTTACTTAAAGCGCTTACCACTACACCAAAATCCGCGACTTGCAGTGTGCGGAAACAGGTAGACCTCAAACCCTCGGCTCCTCACAAGGATTTAATCTATCCCCCAGCACACTCGTAAGCACTTGGCAGGACTCGAATCCCGGGCGTCCTCGCAAGGACCTTACGTCTATCTCCTCACATTACCATCACCACAAGCCGCGACTTGTGGTAAGGCGCAACTTTAATCCCTTATAGCCCATTATGGGCCCCGGGCGGTTGGGCATGCTAAGTACCTATTGAGCTAGGGCTGACACTGTTTGACGCCATCTACCAGTGGCAGACTGTTGGAACCCATAATTCCAACAAATACATCTCATCAAATTCAAAATAAGCATAACTACGTATGAACATAATTTAATTCGGGAATAGCTGCCGAGTACTTACAATAATAGGTATTATACAATAAAAGAATTAAAAAAAAAATTAGAGAGTATGCTAGAAGACTGATAGTATGGAAGCCAAGGATACTTGGATGTGGATGTCTCTATAAATCCAAATGATAAAGTGACGTCAATCAAAATTTGCAAAGCTACACAGTATTTGCAGCGAATACAGGGCTATCTCAGTGCAAGTGCTTCATAGCAAATACAAATATTGATCAAATACCAAACTAGGTTCAGGTTTGGGTGGTTAGTACATAGTGAAAAGATAATTGAATTAAGGTGTTCTCGACATGAGAAACACGTACGTTTCATATATATAGAGGAGTTACAAGAGTTACATTTTAATAAAACTCTTTATGATAAGCATTAAGAAGATAAGGATAATAATCCTATATAGAAGATAGAACCGTGAGATAGAATAGGATATAAAGATATAATCTATCTCTTAACAGCTCCCCGCAAGCTGAGCATGGAGGCAGGTTGCACGCAAAGCTTGTATCGGAGGAACTCCACTGAGTGGACTCGCAGACTCTTGGTGAATACGTCAGCGATTTGTTTTGTAGAGGGAACAAATACAACTTTAAGGAATCCCGCTTGAACCTTCTCTTGAACAAAGTGATAGTCAAGCTCTATATGTTTTGTGCGAGCATGAAATACCAGATTAGATGCCATTTTAGTGGCACTCTGATTATCACAATAAAGAGTAGATGGAGACGGAAGTAAAACACCAATATTTGTGAGTAAGTAGCCAATCGATGTGAATTCAGCAGCGGCAGTAGCAAGGGATCGATATTCGGCCTCAGCAGAAGACTTGGACACTGTCGGTTGTTTCTTAGTGCCCCAAGACATACAATTGGATTCAATGAACATTGCAAGCCCGGAAATAGATCGTCTTGTGTCGGGGCATCCAGCCCAATCTACGTCCGAATATCCATATAAATTAATATCTGTCGCGGAAGAGATGAGAAGATCATAATCAATTGCAGCTTTCAAATAGCAAATGATTCTTTTAACGACCTTCATATGAGTAATGGTTGGAGAGTGCATATGTCGGCAGATAGAATTGAGACAATATGCAAGATCAGGGCAGGTAAAGGTGAGGTATTGAAGAGCGCCCACAATGCTTCGATATTCCGATGGATTATCAAACAAGGCACCATCTAATTGTAGATGTTGGCCGATGACCATAGGACTGGAGAGGGCTTACAATCATCCATATTGATCCAAGACAAGAGATCCCGTGCATATTTAGCCTGAGAGAAACAGATCGCCATTGATGTGAACTACCTCAATGCCTAAAAAGTAGTGAAGTGGACCAAGGCCATGAAGAACCAAAAAAACCTTGTCTTCATCAGTGACAGGTCAGCCAATAGCAGCGAGACTGTCAGATAAAGTCTTGAAACGATGAAGATAATCAAAAATTGAGGAAGATCCCTTCTTGCACAATTGAAACTGATGGCAGAGTTGATACTCTCGAGCTTTTGATTGTTGGGCATAGGTGTTGGCTAGCGTGGTCCAAACATCCTTGGCTGTGGAGAAACCAACAACTTCACAAAGCACTTCTTCGGAGAGAGCGGCATTGAGCCAATTAAGGAGAAGTTGATATGTGAGAATCCATTTTTCGTAGAGAGGGTTTGGCACAGGAGATTCACCATTGATGGTCGGAAGAAAAATAGCAGGTGCAGGAAGAGAACCGTCCACATAGCCCAGTAAGTTCTGGCTACGGAGAAGGTGAACAAATTGACTCTTCCAAAGGAGGTAGTTGCTGGGAGTAAGTTTGATGGAAATCGGATTTATAATAGTGGAGAAAGAGGTCATGGGGAAGGTTGGGGTTGTAGGAGTGACGGGGGGATTAGAGGTGTTGGAGGATGTGACCCTCTCACCGGTGGATTCAGCCATTTGAGAAGAAGAAAAAAATATATATAAGAGAATCGTTAAGGGTGTGATACCATGAAAAGATAATTGAATTAAGGTGTTCTCAACATGAGAAACACAATGTTTACGTTTAATATATATAGAGGAGTTACAAGCGTTACATTTTAATAAAACTCTTTATGATAAGCATTAAGAAGATAAGGATAATAATACTATATAGAAGATAGAACTGTGAGATAGAATAGGATATAAAGATATAATCTATCTCTTAACACATAGGACATGCAAATGTTACCATTAAGGATGGAAAAAGGGAATTACCACAAATCACTTTTTACAAATCACTTTTTTAATAGAAAAAGCTCTCAATATTCAAGGAAATTTTGTGTGAAGGGAAGGAATAAGGAATCCACCAACTGACTAACCAATGGCTGATAGCCATCTAACTTACCTTCTTAGAGATTTATACTAGCAGATATCCGAAAGCCAAATGTAAACTCTATGGAATTTTTGTGAAGTAAATCAAGTAACATCTCTTCCCTAAACAAAACGACATAGAAAGAATGTGTAGAAACCCTAATCAAATGAAGTGTGTGTAGGTGAAGAAGGGAATACCCTGATCCGAGCGGTGTCCTCCTGGCCAGACTGGAGAAGCAAGGCGATGTCTCTCCTCATCATTTAGGTTTTGAAATTTTTTTGAGTTTCGTGTCTGTGAGACTAAATCCTTCAAAACCTAAAACATGCTAGCCAGAGAGAGAGAGAGAGAGAGAGAGAGAGAGAGATTATCTGGATCGAATATGCTAGCCAGGGAAGAGAAATTGGCCAGAGAAGATGGCTGACATCGGCGGAAGGTGGTCGGAGGCAAGAAGCGTGGGAGACAACAAAATTAGGGAGAAAATTGGGTTTTCACAGGTTTTGATTTTGTGTTTTTATATAACCAGTTTTAGAGATGGAATTATTTTCATCACTAATAATCTATATCCAGTAGTGACAGAAATAATTCCGTCACTAATAATCTTGCATCAATAGTGACAGACATATTCCGTTACAAGAAATTAATACCATCCCAGATACCATTAGTGATAGAGCTTTTTCCATCTCTACAAAATATCCTTCTAGTGACGGAAATAGTTTCGTCTCTAATACTCTTGTATCAATAGTGACAAGCATATTCCGTTACAAACATGTAACGCCATCACAGATACCATTAGTGACGGAATTATTTCCGTCTAAAAAATATCCATATTGGGGATAGAAATAGTTCCATCTCTATGAATTTTTTTACACAATAAAAATTCAGACACTTATTAGAGATGGAACATTTGTGACAAAATCTACTTCTCTCACTATAAGTGATGTATTAGGGATGGAAATGATTTCATCTCTAATTTTCCATCAGTAGATTTCTTGTAGTGTGAGTAGATATTATTTATTTAAATATGTTAATTATGTAGAGTAATGCACATGTTTTAAGTTTTGATCTAATCTGTTAATTTAAAATAACCTTTAATCTTAAAAATATAAAAGGTAACAAATGCAGAAAATGAGCTCGAGTTCAATTTTTCTATGTCAACAAGCCAAGCTAACCTTAGACAAGAATAGTGAAGTTTGAGTTGAGCTCGAGCCGAGCACCGTTGTTATTGAATGAGCCTGGCTCATCGCAATTACACCCCCTAGATATCGATTTGAGAGGAGGGGACCGAGATTGAAATTTTGCAGGAAAAAAAAAAGAGACTAAAATTAAAACCATGGTATGGTCCCCTCCAATACATAGTAGATTATAAATAAAGAGTTTTTAATTATTAGACAACTCTTTGCTGAATACATCCAAAAAAAACTCTTAGCTCAATATTGTTCTATTTAGCTTGTTCTTCAAGTAAACACATTACAATAACATTCTTATAATTATGGAGAAATGAAGTAATGTAATTATGGAGATATAAATTAATAATTATTGCATATAATGGCATTCTTGTAATTATGAAAAAATAAAGTAACAATTTTGCAATAACTTTTTTTCATATTTAAAGGCACAGGATTCTCTCTCGAGTTCGATGCAATAACTTTTCTTCATATTTAAAGGCACAGGATTCTCTTGAGTTGAACTTGAGAGAATCTCTCGAGTTCGAACCCCTAGAGGTCGCCACGTGTCTCCTTTGACACCCCTTAACCATGGGTAAGGTTCACCCACCCATCCTTGGTTTTTTTTAAAATATTAATTATTAGTTTTTTAAATTAAAAAAACTGTTTTTAGAGTTTTTTTAATATTAAAAAAAGTTTTTAATTTAAAAAAAAAGAATTAATATGAAAATTTTTTATATATTAATTATTAGTTTTTTAAATTAAAAAAAACTGTTTTTAGAGTTTTTTTAATATTAAAAAAAGTTTTTAATTTAAAAAAAAAGAATTAATATTAAAAAAAAAAAACAAGGATGGATGGGTGAACCCTAGGGGTGGTTGAACCTTACCCATGGTTAAGGGGTGTCAAAGGAGACACGTGGCGACCTCTAGGGGGGTTCGAACTCGAGAGATTTTCTTGAGTTCAACTCGAGAGGATCCTGAGCTTATTTAAAAGGCTACACGTCGATTTCATAGGAGCGCCACCTCATATTTAAACTCATTACTAAATGCTTAGGCTTCTCATTTTAATTATGATTTAAGCTTTTTATCCAACTTAAAGTTAATTAATATATATATATAATTCTAATATATTTTTTTTTGTTTTGTTTGAAACTTAGGGTGTGACTGTAATTTAATAATTTTCCATGCTAAAAAAGGCAGTCTTTATCATGTCTCCCTGTTTGATGCAGTCCCACATGCACAGAACTTACTATAAACAACAACTGGTCCACCATTAATTAAACCAACGGTCACAAAATCTCAATAGCTTAGCTTTATTTAGCAGTCAAATCTCTCACCTACCACTTCCACCACTCACTCCTTCAACCCCCTCTCTCCCGGCAGTGCTGGCAGCTGGATTCATCGAGTACGTTAATGCATGAAAAGATAAGTACTCGTGGCTTTCCTTTTGTTGGGTTCCATTAACCCTTAAAGACTCTGAATCGTGGTGGGTTTTTTTATTGGGATGTCTGTGGTTTCGGATTTTTTTATATATATTTTCATTCTGAGAATTTTTTAGGTGAAATTTTCTGATAGACTGACAGAAGAGAGTGAGCACACACAAGGCAATGATATAAGAGTATGCAGTTGCCGGTGCGTGCTCACTTCTCTTTCTGTCAGCTTCCGGCCACCGGAATCGGACTTTTTTCGGGTGCTTCGACGCAGTTCCCTAGAAACTCTCTATCTCCCCCTACACTGTCCCCAAAAAAAAAAAAAAGCTTGAAATGACATATCGAGCACGCGTCGTCGTTTCGTCTGCTAAGCTTATCCTCTTTCTCTTTTATCAATTTCATTGCTTTTGGGTGATCGGTGTTGAAGATTGTATGTGTTGACGAGAAGAAATCAGAGAATAATGGTGGAGCTTGAAATGGTAGCTTTGTTTTTTTTTTTTTTTCTTGTAATCTTTGAAGTGTGATGGAGCTTTAATGAGTGACTTTTGATGGTCCTCTTGGAGAAGGTACGCATGATTAAACGTCCGGATTTAACTAATTCCGGGTGATCATTTCTGGGTGATCATTTCTGGTTAATCCCGTTTTTTGTTCTTCCCATTTTCTTATCTAATTCCTCTTTTTTTTTTCTTCTCGTCCAGAATCTAGTGCTTGCATTCCGAGTCCAAACCTTTTTTTTTCAAAAATAGTTTCTATCGATTTCAGTAGTTTTTTTTTGCTAATAAATGCCATTTTTGTTTTCATGATTATGAAAAGGGTTTAGGAGGAGTAGACCCTTTTCAGTAATTGGGTTTTTGATGGATACAAGTAAATATAGAAAATTTCTACTTTTTTTTTTTGCTCCCATTATTTCTGTGTTTGTGGTCAGATGGGCATGATATTCTGGAAGGAATCTTCACTGGCCTTCTATCATGAAACAAGCTTTTACAGAAGAAAAACCCTTCGGACAGGCTAGAAGTTACTTCAATTTGCAGATAATGTTACACATTTAAGCTTCTGGGGTTCTGTATTTTATGGAGTTAGCTTGTTTTTTTTATTTTTCTTTCTTTGCGAAGGTGCGGCTTTGGTTGTTTTGTTCTAAATTCTCTTTTTTCTTTTTTGGAAGTGTTAGGGAAAATCAACAGCATTTTCTTATTGCATTATTTCAAAGAAGCTCCTTAGCGTTACCTTGTTATAATCACTTGGAAAATCCCAACAATCTGTGGTTTTCTTACTGCATGATCCTTTCTATTTTCTTGTTGTATTCACTTGTGAAACCCATTCACTTGGATTTCATAAAGAAGCTCCTTAGATAGAAATGTATATTCTTTCCTATATATCCTTCTTGTTGTTTCTCCATCCAAGGGGTTGGGGGTTTGGCATGGACCCTAGCCAAAGACACTGCATGAATCCAGATCCTTTTAGGGCATATGGGAACCCTTCATCGCCAATTCTCACCAGCCATCTTGTACCCTCTCAACTGCACTAGACATTGACCCTCCTTTGTGCCAGTTTGTTGTACCTAATTAGAGGGGACATAAATCCTTCTCCATATGATAAGCTAATAGCAACAGTAAAAAATCAATGCATCTATAAATATTGTGGAGAACAACTTATCTCCTAAGTTTAGGAATTTCCTTTACTGTCCAAACAAAGATGGAAACATTAACGCTGGTCTTATCCTTGTTTTTGTTGTAGAATAAAGCAAGAAGAGATAGAAGGAGAAGGAAGAAGAAGATAACCAATGTAGGCTTGGGACAATCTATAAGTGTGCAAGATTAACACTGGTATTATTGAGTTGGGGCTATAATCTGAGTTCAAGGTTAAATTGGAAATGCATGAACTGACACCTTACTTATTGAGGTAACCATACTTATATTCTTTCAATTATTTTACTTTATTGATGCGGTTGGCAATACTACAACCATTATATGCAGTACTAGCTACTACCATTTTATGCCCTTTGGTTCTTCTAAATTGCTGTCATGGTGTAGAATACCAGCGACATAAAACTTCTTGGTTTTAAATATACATCAAATTTTGTTTCTATTTATAAGTTGGTTAGGTCAATACTAGGGGTGATATCGAGCCGAGCCGAGTAGTGGTGTGTTCAAGCTTGTTCGTTTATTAAACGTGCTTGGAAAACATGTTCAAGCTTGACTCGTTTATTAAATAAATGAGCTCGAGCTTTACTAGTCGAACTCAAGCCGAGCTGGAGTAGTTCACGAGCTGCTTGTTTTATTGGATATAGCTATTTATATTAGGTAAAAAATTCACTTTATTATCCTAGGCAAAGAAATCACGGAGTTAACTAAAATTTTAGTATAAGATTATAATTATATAAATGGTATTCTTATCACATAAAATACATTATATACTATTAATCTTTACTAGTATATAATACATATACTTAATTTTAATATTTAAATGAAATAAGTATATTTTAAATATTGTAGTAGGTTAATATGTATATATAATCGAACCAAGCTTTTATCGAGCAGAGCAGGGGTGTGTTCAAGCTCGGCTCGTTTACCAAACGAGTTCAAAAATGGTGATCAAGCTCGGCTTGTTTACTAAATAAACGAATGATACTTGAGCTTTCAATGAGCCAAGCCTGAGTAGTTCACGAACATTTTTTTCAATAACCACCCCTAGTCAATACCATAGGATTTGAAATATTGTGTAGCAAATTTAACATTACAACTGAAGAATGATAGTGGGAAAGACTATTGCGAATCAAAATGTGCAGATTTGACATTCACACATGTGGATCAAAATCACCTATATGATAGTGTGAAAGACTACTCAGAATCAACATGTGTAGATTTAGCATTCGCACATGTGAATCAAAATCACCTATATGATAGAGTAGTCTCCGATCTTCTTGTAGGTGATAGAGGTAGCTCCTTATAAATAAAAGTCATTGGCAAATTCTCTTCTAGGGAAGTCTTTTGCAATTCAAGAAATTTGGATTCACCTTCAAGATGTTGTTCAGTGTCCTATTATATCCGAAAATGAGGTATTCCCTTGCCACACAGAATCGTTTCTCTAAATCCTAGATTCAATACTATTCGAGTGACTATTTTCAAGATCATTTTGTTCAATTTCATTTGGTCCCAAAACCATGTTCCAAGACCCTAGACACACCATTGTCACATGGTTGCTATATAGTTTATAAGTTCAAGGCTCAAGAAAAGTTCATATAAACTTTATCTTATGCAAAAAGCTCGTTGAGTCTAGGGACCTTTCTTTGTCACTAAACAACCAAAATTGGAAAACTCAACCTTAACCATTCAGTATTTGGAAGAAGGGTGGGAAAAATAGACACTGAAATTCAATAGCTACAAATACATACCCTAGGAAGAATCTAAAGTGAGATATTTTGAATGTATCCTTACTTGTTATTTGGATGTAGAGAAATGATATTTTTTCTAAGCTTGATTTGTTCCATAGTTTGTTATCTTCAAAATTAAGAGGGAGTTATTTCTCAAGTTTGCCAAGTCTAATTGAATCCTTAATCCAAAATTATCTTCAAAATATGAACTTACCTTGTTGTAGCATTTATGCTGACTTTATCCATCTCCTTCCTTTGCCCTACAAATAGATTGTCCCCCAATTAATGGGTGGTCTCTACATATGTTGCTCCCTCTCATAATCTTGGTAGCTTTCACTACCTGAAAAAGCCGAAAAAACACTACGTTAATTTTGCGCTAAAAATGACAGTCGGCCGTCATTAAACTATATATCGAAGGCCTAACGCCTAAAATGGTGGCTCTAAATGGTGGTAAACTACTGTCATAAACAACAACGGTCCATGACCATCGTTTCTTTTCCATCTCACCGTGCACTTACTCGAAACCCTCTCATTTCTATCTCTATCTTTCTCCTTCTTTATTTCTTATACCTTTCCCACCATTTCTAGATTTTCCCTTTCAATTTCCATCTTAACTCTCGGTTCCTTCAGCAACATCCCCATTTCTCCGATGCTAGCAACGTTCTTGCAGCCGCTCCGAATCCTAACTTAGGTAGGGGAAATTCCACATCTAATCCCATGTAACAAAGAACGAGAGAAGGTTCAGGAAAAGATGCCAACTAGGCATTGACAACAATGATGAGAAAGAATGGGTTCGCTCTGTTAAGGCTCTCGTGTCTGAGAGAGTTTATTCCATTGTTGCCGGAAGTAGAAACTCTTTTGTCATTTTCCATGATGGAAATGTTCGTATATATCAGTATCATCTCCTGATCATGTTCTGTTAAGATTGGTTGTTGCGTCTGTTTTTCGAACTGGAATTTATTTTTCAATTTATAGTAAATGGGGTCAATTTCGAACTATGGTCTTCCGCTAATGGGGTCCTCTCCCTTAATTGCCTCAAGTCTATTGTTATCCATAGACAACAAGCCATAGGTGATCCTCTACAAGCCATAGGTAATATACACAGAAAGCATTCAATGGTTCCCACAAATTAGCTAGGATGTTGTTTCATCTATACAAAAGCAAGAGAATCCCTGTGGATGTCAAAAGGTTTTGAGAACTATTGATGAACATTTGGGGTCACTTTGTGCTTTTAAGGTTATAAATGTTCGACACAAGATCAATAAGTGGCTGATCTCCTAGTAGTGTAGCATTATCTATGATGATGATAGTGAATGTAATGTTTTTAAATCTGGGCTTCACTGGATGGTTGCATTGTCACCCTTGACGCTCTATGCATTTCAAACACGTGAAAACCTTTCCAATTAAAAGACCACTCAAAATAGTTAAAATTGTTCAAATAGGGCATTCAAACTGTTGGATCGTTAAAATGATTCGATCGTCCGATGAACTGCTTGGGTATGTGATCAAAATACAGATGTACTATTGTTCAATCTTCTCCAACCATTTTGACCATTTAAAAATAGAGTAAAGAAAAAAAAAAGCAATTTATGGTTTTTTAACAAACAAATCAAATTTTGGAGTTCATTTTTTCATGTTGTTGAAAAAAAGGGGTTAGGGTCTTTGAAAGAATGAAAAGGAGAAGAATTTGACTCGCCAATCAATGAGTTGGGGCTTTTGATATAAATATGAGGAGAGACAATGATAGAGATTATAAGGAGAGATCAGAGTGGTAGAAGGAAAAGAGAAAGAATTAATCAGACTAATGTCTTCATCCTCCACTACTTTCTTTTGTTGCAATCATCATCCTCTCTGTCATCTATTGCAGCACCATCATCAGCCATCACTTACCATTGGCAATTGCATTTGGAGTTGTAGAAGAGGAATTTTTGTAGAACGAGAAGAGAAAATATATTGTAGGATTTCAGTTCTAGGTAGAAGAAAGATAACTTAGATAGATAGATAGATAGATATGAGTGGTTTCGTAAATTTGGGTTCTTCAAAATTGGAAAGGGTTCAAAATTTGTGGCTTTTAAAAGGTTACACAATGACGTATAATACCCTTCTTTTTAAGGAATTATAGGGTTATAAAAATTCTTGGTGGTAGTTACCACCTTCACGCACCGCGTGAACTGTAGCTATCCCCTATATATATTACTATTCAATTTGTCCACCCAGATGATTGAACTTTAGACCGAACATCATCTCTAATGGTTTGTTGACCAGTTCAATTTGTAAAACATTGAGTGATGCATATACTGGAGGTTGCAATTATCATTTTTTGTAGAAAAAAAAAAGGAATACGGTTGAGAGTTAAAGGAGACTATTGTATTGATGGATTATGTCAAATTGTAGAGAATCCGAGTAATTCTAAAAATTGAAGGTTTCTAACCCAAAGAGAAATATTTTATTTTCTAATTGTATTAAAAATAATCTGCACATGATCAATATTTTAGCAACCCTAAAATATATCTCCTTGGCTATTATTATAAACACATTGAAAGGATGAAGCGATTTATCATCATGATTGTCTCTTCTTCATTATCTTTTGGTTTTTACGTGGTATGAGAACTTCTAAGTTATTGTGATATCCCTAGAACTTACATTTTTCTCTTCTTCCTTTGAGTGTACCAGCAATCGTCTTCAATGGCTAATCTTGGCACTTTCCCTCTCAATTGCAAGAACCAACTGGTAATGACATGGCTTCCCCTACATCTTCTCAAATTTCTATTGAAACTCTTACTTCTTCTACTCATTCACTTATTACCACAAACATTGTTCCATTCCTCTCAATATATTAGATGGCATAAATTACTTTCTTAGCAAAAGGCATCTACATTGTAATTGGGTCTTTCAAGACCTGTTTGGATATATTGATGGTAGCATTACCACTCCTATATATCTAACTTGAAGATGCCACCACTATCCTTGATTTTTATTGAATGGAATTGTGTTGATCAATACATTATCAATAGCATTAATGCAACTCTCACTGACTCAAACATTTCACAAACTTTTAGTCTTAATAGTTCACGAGAAATTTGGGATCTCCAATGCAACAACTTAGGTTCATACAATGCAACTTCAGACCCTTTGGAAGGGATCCACTCCTATGGCTGGTATTTGAATAAGATCGAAATTTTTTATGCCCTTGTTCCCATCTAGGATCATATTTTAGACCATGGTCTACTAATGTTTGCAATGAGCGCATTAATGTTTTTGAGTTGCGCTCTTGAATCTTGGTTCATGAGCAAACATTGCTCCAATTTCATACAACACCCACTACTTTCATCATCTACGTCATTATATTCGGATTGGAAATTGTATCATCCAACAAGAGGATGTGGACATGGTCGTATTAATGAGACTAGGTCTCGTAATCATTCAAATGGTCTCTCCATCAGACGTGGACCCAATATTGGTTGAGTATCCCAATGGAATTCTTAGACCTCCACCAATCAATTCCATAGTGTCTTTGATCATCCATGGTATGCCAGGTTTACGTCCAGTTGAGCCACTTTTTTGTTTAAAGCAGAAACTGACTTCACCATGCTTACCAATTTCTAACAATAGCCAACGAGAGTTATCTTTGGGTTGCTAAGCTACTGATGATGTTTAGAAGGGCTAATCTAAAATTAAAAATACAAGTTGTTGAGAATCTTAGGATTCTCTCTAGAGTGAAAACCCAAGATGTTAAGAATCATATAAATTCTCTAAATTTAACTGAATCCTTCGAAATGTTACATGCCTACATGGGTATTGTATTTACATATTGATATCTTTCATCAAAAGAATATAGTACATAACTTCTGAGGACTAAGTTAGTATACCAAGTGCAACCCCTGTTGTCTAGGGGTACATAATTTTAAATTCTAATTTAAACAAGCTTCCTTACAAGGAGAGGGAGAGAGTCCCTCTTTGAGTCCTGAATAGAGTTGCACTCAAGCCAAGCTGACTCGTTTGAGCCAAGCTCAAGCTTGCATTTCAGACTCGAATGAATCAAGTCAAGATTTTATTTGAGCTCGAATGTTTAAACAAACCAAGCTCAAGCCAGACCTCTTTGAGTCCAGAATAGAGCTGCACTCAAGCCAAGTTGACGGGTTTGAGCCAAGCTCAAGCTTGCATTTCAGACTCAAATGAATCAAGTCAAGATTTTATTTGAGCTCGATAGTTTAAACAAGTCAAACTCAAGCTAGACCCTATATGATTCGGTTCGGCTCAATGCTTAGCACGTTTTGGGCTAGGTTCGGCGGGATTAGAAATATTATAAATATACTACAATGGTTTTTGATAATGTTATTTATATTAATATAAAATGATATTTTTGTCTTTCTTTATTGTAGATTATATAATTTTTAATAAGTTTAAGAGATAACAATAACATAAAAGTTAAGAAGTTAATAATTGAAACCTTGACTCTGCTCTCAAGACTATTCCCAAATTTTATTTTTTGATATGAATGTATTATTTTCGTAGTTTCTTTGTATTATAATTTAATAATAAAAACTTTTATTGAAATCATGTAAAAGTAAACAAAATAATTTTGTCAATCAAGCTTTGAGCGAACCCAAACTTAGCTCAGCTTAAATAAATTTCGAGATCGAACGGAGCTTAATCTTGATCAAGTTTGTTCAAGGCAAGCTCAAGCCAAGCCGAGAACAAGCATGTTCAAGCCAAGCTCAAGCTTGGCCAAACTCGGCTTGAGTACATTCCTAGTTCTGGAGAATTAGCTTGATTACAATCTCCATAAGACTATCGGCCTCAGAGTTGCTTTTCTGAGAATGTGACTAAGAGCAGGTAATTAAACTGACCATTTTTGTTTCTTATAAACAATCTGTTGAAACTTGTGTATGCCATGACCTTTCGTGCATGATGGATGGGATGGAGGAGGCAATGCGGTCAAATAGCATCCTTCCTTCTTCATAGGTCATGCCTAGTTCAATAATGGTGAAAGCATCATCATTTTCCAATAATGGTGAAAGTGTCATCATTTTCTTTTCAATAACGGATATATTTGTGAATTTATTAAAAATGAGTAATGAATATTGAATAAAATATTTTGATTTAGAAAGGAATTTGGTAGTAAGTTGGTTTCAAGAAACTAAAGTTGAAAAATCTAAATACCTCCAACTTTGGGTGCAACTTCGGTCAAGATTGATATGATCCTAATTGTACCAAGGGTTTTGATTATTCAACTTGGGGTTCAAGAATCACAACCTTGGCCAAAGTACCAATGGAGTTGGGGTTGAGCCATTAGTCAACCCAATCCAAGCTGAGTTTGATGGTGTGTTATTATGTCTTACATGTAAAATGTATATATACGGGTTGAAGGGCGCACTCGGGTTGGGTTGGGATATAGCCTATAGCCTAGAGGTTCTACCAAAAAGTCAACCCGATTCACCCAAATTTCACTGGTCGCTACCTCCCATACTATTTCTAATGGATCAAATTTTTTGGTGGATTTTAGAAATGAATGGAGAATTTTTTTACAACATCCCCTCAAGTGCTAATTTATTTCATTTAATTAGATGACATTTTGAATTTTTACAATTTCTCGTATTATAATTTTTGGGATAAGGTATGATGCTGCATTTATCAATTTATATTTTCCGACAAATATTCCCCATATTCATATTTTTTTTGGCTTTTGATTTTCCTTAATAATGGAACACTATTTTCAAATTGTTCAAAACAGATACAATTTCAAATAGAGGTTCCTTTTTGTTAACTTGAAGTGGTCTTTAAAGCATCTTCAGTGGCAAAGCCATTTTTTTTAGTGTCAGCTATTTTTTGACACGACTACAGTGCCAAAATACTACAATTTAGCACTGACGCTCCAATGGTGCACTAGCCATTTCTATATTCAATAAGCTTTTTTTGTGGGGCAATGACAAAAGTGTAAAAACAAGAAGGGTCAATTGGTCACACAACATCAAATGGCATTAAATGAATTTTGTCATTTCCCACGCCATATTTGGCATGAGAAATGGCAAAAGCCATTTTTTGGCAATCCTTTTAACTATGCGCTGGAGTATGTTATCTTTGGGTCAAAGCTATATTTTAGCTTTGGCAAAGGCTTTTAACTATGCGTTGGAGATGCTCTTAGAAAGCTCTCTTGTGTATGGTGTAATTTACCAACATAGTCAAACATAGAGGTTGTTACGACCTTTAATTCAAATCTTAATAAGTTATAACAATTTATATGTTTCTTTCTTTTTGAGTGATGACTTTACATGTAATTCATTAATAATGTATCTTTTATTTTGGGTTTGAGGTTGGAGCAATTGTTCAACATTCTCTTATTAGTTATTTTCAATTCAAAAAATACTTGAAGTTGGAGTGTGGATCTAGAACTAGGTACATTTGTTGTGTTTTGACTATGTTGAGCCGTGATTAATTGGTTTTTGATAGAGCGGAGTCTTCTTCTGAAAATAATTCTGTTTGTTTTCCAAATAAATTGAGGCATATTTGCTTCAGTTATATGTCAAAAATGTTAAATACTACATTAAAAAAATTTGTTCAATTTATTTTACAAAAAGGAAAAGCATAAAATTTTGTTTGCGCTTTTAATTTGTTTCTCGAGCCATATTTGCTTCATTTATATGTCAAAGATGCCAAAATTTACATTAATTATATGTTTTTTTTTTTTTGATGATCGAATACCCAAACAACATAACCAACCACTACTCAAAATGAAACAATTACCCACTCTGAAGGCTAAAATCCTCCTACACAACCAAGGTTGCAAGGGCACTCTTTCAAAGGAACCCCTGCCCCCTATATATGTCAAAGATGCCAAAAATTACATAAAAAAGTTATTCAATTTTTTGTAGAAAAAGGAAAAGCATAAAATTCTGTTTGCACTTTTAATTTTTTCTCATTTTAGGCACCCTATTGTTTTAGGAGCAATTAATATGTGAAATTAGTTGCAAAATAAAGGTACCTTTGGTTACTTTAATAAAGATAGTGTGGCCTTTTGAACTTAAGTGGTTACTGGTTATAGTTTGTTGTTGGATCATTATCCTTGAAAATTTATTTTAAAGATGCATGATATGGATGCCAAATTTTGTGGGCTGGTAAAGTTCACGAGTATTGATAAGCACGAACCTGGGTACAAAATTTTTCTTCACCCTCTAACCACTAGCCTATGCATACATATATACATGGATAGATGTGTTTCTGTCCTGTGTTTTCTCTATAATTTATGATGCCTTAATCTTTGAAAGTGGGGATGAAGGAATTCTGTAATCATCTTTGGTTTGTATGGAGGGATCAAAGCTTTATCAAGGATGTTATATATACATATTTGTTTCCCAAATTTGGTTTTTGTATGAATTCAGGAGCAAGTGACTTTGTTTTGTCCACTCTTCCACGTTAAGTGGAGATTTTTCTGTTAATGATGTAACCAGTTGGATATAGATGGCATTCCCTCAATCTATTACATTATATGTCCCAGATCCCATGCATCTTTTGATGTATCAACAATGTTAAGGGATTTTTCCCAGAATGGCTCCAATGATTTGAGGTAAGTCCAAGATGACCCTAAACTTTTAACCTTATTTTTTTGGCACTGTGAATAGGAAAGGCCGTGCATGTGGGGCTTTAGTGTTATGTGTGTGTGTGTGTGTATTATAATGACATGCTTATCCCTAAAAATTAAGGTGAAATGGGGTTAAGCATCAAATCAACACTTGGGTCTTCATCTACCTTGCTCTCCCACGATCATCCTTCGAGTTCTCTGATCCTCTTCTTCCTCACCTCTCTGGCTAAATCATGTTCGTAATATTTATAACTAGTTCTCCCTTCCTTTTTGTTCGTCTTTCTCCATGAAGATGTTAACATAAACTAGTGTCTATTTGTTCTCCCTTCTTCATTCTCACTTTCCTCTTCATTCATATTTCTTCATAAACCCTTCTAGATATAACTCAATGAAGTTGAAGGCTTTTACGAAACCATTAAAAACATTTTGAGCAGTTGAGGATGCTATTTAGAGAGTTTTGAACTTTGGATTGAGCAAATATAAGGTTTGTTGATTCTATCCCTTTTTAAAATCTTTTGGATAATGCACATAACATGTGAGGATCTTGTTCTGTAGGAGATGAGGAGCTGTGTATGTGGATTCAACTTCAAAATTGGAAAAAAAAATATTTAGTTTTTTTTTTGTTTGTGTTCGAAATAAAGTTTTCATAATGATTGACAGTACAAAATTTAAGACTTTTAACTGTCTCAACAATACAGTTAAAAGACACAAAACGGCGTTATTGGTAATAACGGCGTTTCATACCAAATGCCGTTATTGGTCATGTCGGGAAAGGTAAAGACGGCATTTATACTCACGGTGTTTGAATATTGCTGTTATAGGTATAGTCTATGACGGTGTTTCCAAAACGCCGCTCAGGCTCTACGTATAACGGTGTTTTAATAACGCCGTCACAGACTAAACCTATAACATCTTGTAAAAACACATATCACGACGTTCAACAAAATGCCACGATATGTGGAATCCATGATGACGTTCAACAAAATGCCGCTATAGGTGGAGTTTATGACGACATTTCCCAAACGCCGCTAAAGGTGGAGTTTATGACGGAATTTCCCAAACGCCGCTATAGGTGGAGTCTATGACGGCATTTTACGAACGCCGTCATAGTTACAGATGACAATTACGGCCTTTCCCAAACTCCATGGATAGTAATCGAATAAAAAAATAGAATTTAATTTTTTACAAATTTTTTTTTACCTGTTTTGTACCTGTCAACAATATAAAATAAAAAAACCGTGCCTATAATGTAAAATAAATTTTCTGCCTGGATATCCACAATCAATATATATAAAATAAATACATCCAATCACACGTGCCCATCATAATGTAATAATACATGTCCATAAAAAAGTGTCAAAAAATCCTAAGTCTAACTATCTCCATCTCGCGGGTTCCCTCCCGCAACTCTAAAACTCGACAGGTGTGTGCTGTCGGCTCCTTCCTATAAAGACAAAAACATTAAATAAAATTATTTATTAGAATATTGAAATAATAAAATTTACAGAGGGCGGTTTTGAGCTTCGAGAGACTGCGAGAGAGAGAGAGAAGAAGCAAACTGTTATTAGAAGAGAGAGAGAGAGAGAGAGATAGAGAGAGAGAAGGAGTTTACCGGAGTGGGTAGCTGGAGAAGGATGCCAGAGAAGAACACCGAAGAAGGTGGCTGGAGCAGAGAGCAGGAGGAGGAGAGGTAGAGAGAAAGTGGAGGGAAAGAGAAGAGGGAAAGGCTCGGGCCTTAAATCCCCAACCACGGTTAATAAAGATTAACAGGGACACGTGTTGACTAGTACGTGCAATTGAACTCTTCCTGTTTAAAGAGTTCAAGCGCAATTTGCTGAACTACATTTGAATAAAGTAAATAAGGAAAAGGAAAGATGATGAGTGATGAGAATAAAATAATTAAATAAATAAGTAAAAGTTTAAAAGAGTTAAAAGTCTCCTGACACAAACTGCTAACTGCCATTGAATGTAAAAGAAACCAAAGAAAAAGGAAAGCTTACGTCTTTTCATCACAAAGCCTTTACCCTTTTTTTTGGCAGCCTTTAAGTTTAAATTTAATTTTTTTTTTTTAAAAAAATAGTCTTTGGGCTTCTCATCAAAACGAAAACCGTTTTCCCAAGATTGAAAATCATGCTCCCTGCACAAATCCACTCTCAAACCAGGAGAGTGCGGTTTGAGCGAAGGAGCGGGTATGGTGATAAGCGGTTTGGGTTACTAAGGTCTTAATTATGAATGGGCTTGAAGTCGTTGGCCTCAACCCATAAAAGGTCCAAATGAACCATGTAACGACCCCAAAATCTTACAAGGCTAAAATAGGACTTTGGAATCGTCACATTACATACACCTGCTTAAAATCCATACATACAAGGCATACTAACACGAGTCTCCAAAAATGAGGATAATAAAATTCCGATTATATAAAACTAAACCATCATGTACAACGGTCATCTGCCCAATATAACAAAATCCAACATAAACAAAATAGTCTAGTACCATCTGCAAAGTAGTATAGTAAGCAACATCATCTAAAGGTCTATTACAAATCCTTTAAAACTGAAACAACTAACTAGTCATGAGGATAAATGTCTAAATCCTTAGCCCCTTCCTCAAGGAGTTCACCTTCTTCCCCGTAAACCTCCTCGGTCCAAGGCTTCTCTCCTAGACCTGAAGACAATGACAGGTCGACTGAGTACGGAATATTCATTGGATAAATAAACTAACAACAACATAAGATAGCATGAGCAATAACAATATAATAACTTAGTTTTATCTATGCTTAATCATAATAAATTCATGTAAAATAGGCATAATTAGAGTGCGGAGCATATAGCATGTCATAACATCATCTTGACTCGTGTACTCGTGCAACTCTTATCCATGAACTTGACTTAACATACGCATAGACCTATACATGCATGATTCATAGTGTGTTTGTCCCGTCAACGCATAATTCATAGTGTGTTTGTCCCGACAACACATAATCATAGTGTGTTTGTCCCGACAACGCATAATCGTAGTGTGTTTTGCCCCGGCAATGCATAATTCATTGTGTGTTTTGTCCCAGCAATGCATAATTCATTGTGTTTATAACATAGTCGCGGCAACGCTTAGTGGTATGTTCGTAACTGGGGATCATTCTTTCATAGCATAATTCGTAACAAATTCATATCCAATGCATGCATGCTTGTGAGACAAGTGGACTCATGAGACTTGAATACTTACCAAGCGAGTGCACGTGTGCTTGAGTGTCATGATTGGAATTCAAATGATTCCTCTCTTAGGTTCCGATCTTCCGTTAGGAAACTCCGTTAGGTTACATCTCTCAAGTTAGAGAATTTCCAACGTGGAAGATTTTCCTCTAAGGTTTGACATACCCGAATACCGATCACTATACAAAGTAAATAGGGCATAATTTATCATGACAAACAACAATATCCACTTTATTTAGTTTCTTAATAATCAATAGCATCATACTAATATTTATCCTTCTTAGGAATTTCAACAAATACCTTGAGTGCATTAAGTATGGATACTTTTCCCTTTCACATTTTTAACATTCCATCACACCATAATCTATCCACACAACCCAAACATAATCCACATCCATACATTCATCCCATCCTCCATAATATTTCCCATCCTCCATACAATCCATCCATAGTATAAACTTATTTCCATCTCTAACAAGCTTAATCCATACATAATTAGGGAAAACATACACAATCTCCATTTCTAACATTTATATCATACTAATACTCACAAAAATCATTAATAGGGTTGAGTTAGAGAGTTCATCGACCTTAGGGATCCTTCCCTTGGATCCAAATCGCTCCCAAGATGATTTGGGAAAGATCTCCAAGCTTCCTCCTCCTTCCAAGAGCAATCTCCACCTTCGTCAAGCACAACCCTCTTAGAAACCCTAGGTTTTTCCTCCCCTTTTGCCATAATAGGTTAGAAATGGGTAGGATAGTCTAAAACCTCGAAATGGGACCCCTATTTATAGTCTCAAAGGTTAAAAACCCCAAAATCCACGTCTTTTAATAAAACTGGGTCACGCACTGACGATCAATCGTCAGTAGGGATGATCGATTATCCAAATTACAGTGAGCTAACCATTTTTTAGGGTTCCGGACGATCGATTGTCGGGCTTTGGATGATCGATCGTCCAAATTCCAGTGAGCGGTCCCGATTTTTCACGTTTGGTATTTTGACCATAACTTTTGACTCGTCCATCAGATTTTGACGATTCAACTTGCGTTGGACTCATCTTTGAAATGAAAACAACTTTGTTGTTTTACAAAAATCATAATTTTGAGGTTTTAAAGGTCTAAATGGGCTCTTAAGTTGACTGGTTTAGGATGGATTATAGCAAACCAGAATTTTAGCAGACCCAACTTCAAAAAACAAACATTTGACTTAACCTTGACTCAAAATTAGGAAATATGATAAACATGAACATTAAAGAGGGTTTTAATATCTTTCTAATGGTTTAAGAATCATTTAATTCCGATAAACGGTGACAAAAATAGAGCTTCCTAAAGTTGAGGGTATGTTAAGGCATCCCTCTCTTTACAACTTTGATTAAACCTTGATCACTCCACACCAATTAGATATAAATACAAACACATTAAAACATCACAAAGACTATTATACCCATAATACTTTCATTAAAGACATGAAAAAGATTCAGATCTCTACATCCTCCCCCCCTTTAAAAGAATTTCATCCTCGAAATTACGAACCTTAAACAAATAATTGAGATTTTTTTTATAGCCTTATTAAGTGTGTCAATCAACTGCACAAGTCACATACTCATATAGTACACATATCTATTATACACAATCATATTAAGCTTAATATAATAACTCTAAAATAACAGAAAATTTACTCATTCTGCTAAAATATCTCATTTAAGGTCATCATAGGGTAGGACATACCTTGCACCATATTATCAGATATTTGAATATTTTATTTTGAGATGATAAATACTTTGCCTTGTGTGGTCGGACAAGGCAGTTGAGATGGCCTCCTTGGATGGATAGAGCTCACGATCACTTAGTTATAAATGAGAAGTTCTTACCTATTATACTATAAAAAGTCTCATGTAATGATTATTTTTAAAAAAAAATTTTACTAGTCATGGGTATGCATGTACTCATATAGACTTATCATTATACCATGATATGCGACTTGTGTTTGTTTGTGACAAAACATAAGAATAAATTTGGATTATAAATTTATTAGATTTAAATTTAAAAATTTAATCTAAATTAACTTGAAAGCTAAATTAAATAGGAAAATTAAATGTCAAACTTTTTATTCTCTATCTATCAAACTCTAGCTTTTTGGTGTTTAAGAGATAAACTTATGAATTTTGGATTTTAACTGAAAATTTATAGGTTACCCGAGCCTTCATGTTTTCATGTAAGGAATCACGTGTCTGCCCTTGTTTTGTAAAAATTGATCGGATTTGCCTGTTTTCATTTTTGTTTTTGTAAAAGTTGATCTATCTTGGTAAATTTCCTTAATCCTCATGCTCCTAATACTATCCCATACGGGCCTAAAGCCTTAGCTCCATAAGAAATTCTCTTCCAAAATTAAGAGTAACGAAGGAGTGAATAGACCCAGTATCAACCAACACATGAGCTAAAAAGTCATTTACCAACAAAGTGCCTGAATTGGATACATAACTAAGTGTGTCAAATCATGTGCCAAACAGATAATATATATTTAGCATGTTGATACATAATAGCAACCATCATCATAGCATAATCACAATACAAGAATACATAACTAATTCTAAACTTAAGCCTAGAGTAAACTTATCACCTTAGACTTGATGTTTCTTTCCTAAGGATGACCTCTTCCTATATCCTATACTTAATACCTTAGCCCTAAGGACTCTAATGCCTTGAGCTATGATACCACCTCTGTAACGACCCCAAAATCCTACAAGGCTAAAATAGGACTTTGGAATCGTTACATTACATAAACCTACTTAAAATTCATACATAAAAGGCATACTAACACGAGTCTCCAAATATGAGGATAGTAAAATTCTGATTATATAAAACTAAACCATCCTGTACAACGGTCATCTGCTCAACATAACAAAATCCAACATAAACAAAATAGTCTAATACCATCTGCAAAGTAGTCTAGTAAGCAACATCATCTAAAGGTCTATTGCAATTCCTTTAAAACTGAAACAACTAACTAGTAATGAGGATAATTGTCTAAATCCTTATCCCCTTTCTCAAGGAGCTCACCTTCTTCACCGTAAATCTCCTCGGTCCAAGGCTTCTCTTCTAGACCTGAAGACAATGACAGGTCGACTGAGTATAGAATACTCAGTGGATAAAAAAACTAACAACAACATAAGATAGCATGAGCAATAACAGTATCATAACTTAGTTTATCTATGCATAATCATAATAAATTCATGTAAAATAGGCATAATCAGAGTGCAGAGCATATAACATGTTATAACATCATCTTGACTCGTGCACTCGTGCAACTCTTATCCATGAACTTGACTTAACATATACATAGACTCATATATGCATGATTCATAGTGTATTTGTCCCGTCAACGCATAATTCATAGTGTGTTTGTCCCATCAACGCATAATTCATAGTATATTTTTCACGACAGCGCATAATCATAGTGTGTTTGTCCTGACAACGCATAATCGTAATGTGTTTTGTCCCGGCAACGCATATTTATTGTGTGTTTAATCCGGGTAATGCATAATTCATTGTGTTTGTAACATAGTCGCGGCAACGCATAGAGTGGTATGTTCGTAACTGGGGATCATTTTTTTTATAGCATAATTCATAACATATTCATATCAAATGCATGCATGCTTGTGAGACAAGTGAACTCATGAGACTTGAATACTTACCATGCGAGTGCACGGCTTGAGTGTCGTGATTAGAATTCAAATGAGTCCTCCCTTAGGTTCCGATCTTCCGTTAGGAAACTCCGCTAGGTTACATCTCCCTAGTTAGAGAATTCCCAACATGAAAGATTTTCCTCTAAGGTTTGATATACCCGAATACCGATCACCATACAAAGTAAATAGGACATAATTTATCATGACAAACAACAATATCCATTTTACTTAGTTTATTAATAATCAATAGCATCATACTAATATTTATCCTTCTTAGGAATTTCAACAAACACCTTGAGTGCTTTAATTATGGATACTTTGCTCTTTCGTATTATTAACATTCCATGACACCATAATCCATCTACACAACCCAAACATAATCCACATCCATACATTCATCCCATCCTCCATAATATTTCTCATCCTCCATACAATCCATCCATACTACAAACTCATTTCCATCTCTAATAAGCTTAATCCATACATAATTAGGGAAAATATACACAATCTCCATTTCTAACATTTATATCATACTAATACTCACAAAAATCATTAATAGGGTTGAGTTAGAGAGTTTATCGACCTTAGGGATCCTTCCCTTGGATCCAAATCGCTCCCAAGATGATTTGGGAACTCCAAGCTTCCTCCTCCTTCTAAGAGCAATCTCCACCTTCACCAAGCACAATCCTTTAAAGGGGAGAAATGGGTAGGATAGTCTAAAACCTCGAAATGGGACCCCTATTTATAGTCCCAAGGGTTAAAAACCCCAAAATCTGTGTCTTTTAATCAAACTGGGTCGCGCGCTGACAATCGATTGTTAGTAGGGACGATTGATCGTCCAAATTACAGTGAGCTAACCATTTTTCTAGGTTTTGAACGATTGATTATCAGGCTTTGGACGATCGATCGTCCAAATTCCAGTGAGCGGTCCCGATTTTTCACGTTTGGTATTTTGACCATAAATTTTGACTCGCTCATCGGATTTTGACAATTCAACTTGAGTTGGACTCGTCTTTGAAAGGGGAACAACTTTGATGTTTTAGAAAATCCTAATTTTGAATTTTTAATAGCCTAAATGGGCTATAAAGTTGACTGGTTTGGGATGGATTATAGCAAACCAGAATTTCAGCAGACCCGACTTTGGAAATCTAACATTTGACTTAACCTCGACTCAAAATCAGGAAATATATTAAACATGAACATTTAAGAAGGTTTCAATATCTTTCTAATGGGTCAAGAATCATTCAATTATGATAAACGGTGATAAAACTAGAGCTTCCTAAAGTTGAGGGTATGTGAAGGCATCCCTCTCTTTACAACTTTGATTAAACCTTGATCACCCCACACCAATTAGATATAAATGCAAACACATTAAAACATCACAAATACTATTATACCCATAATACTTTCATTAAAGGTATGAAAAAGATTCAGGTCTCTACAAACCAAAAGGGTATTAACCGGTTGTATTGAAGGATAATGAGGGTGGAAGACAAACTTTTCTATATGGTGGCCTTCAGCATAGAGCTAAGGAAGAAGTTTAGAAGTAATCCTGGAAGAAAGCACACTTTTTTGGATTGTTGTTTTGCATGACTATATAACCTCTCATCTTTTAAATTTGTATCTCAAATCGTCCCGCTTACTTTAGAAGCTCCTTGGAAATCTAGAGTTTGATATCCAAGGTACCTAGGAAATCTACAACTGAGGTCCACTCTCTCAACTCCTATCATTAGACCGGGCTAGTACCAGATTCACTTTGGAGAAGACTCTTTCTAGATTTATGGAAGATATTGAAGAGTTATTCGATGAATGCATTTAAGAGTTGTATAGATGAGGGAAGTTGGTTTTTCTAATTTTTGTAGACTTTTCTTGAAGGAGGAGAAAGCTTTACCATATAAACTTAGATTACCTTAACTTAATAGATAATTTAGAAGAGTGTTGTAAATGAAATAATCCGCTCTCAAACCAGGAGGTGCAAAAACATGAGAAGGTGGATGAGGGGAATGTGGAGGAGGAGCGCAGCTTGAGGATGAGGATTAATCATGATGAAGAGAAAGTAATTCTTAATTTTAATGAGTTCCTCTTTTTTACAATCAATCATTCTCTTTCGTTAAGGAAGGACTAATCGTGAAATTCGAAATTACTTTCCCCTCTTCACGATAAGTCTCCTTTTCAAGGGATGAGAGGGGAGAGTTACACAAAACTCCTCCTCTCCTCATCCTTCTCTTTCTCCCCATCCTCATCATCCTATTGACTTTTAGTTTATTAACTGATGCTAACTTGTTGAACTAGCCTCAATACCTCGCAATACAACAACATTGATAATCTAATTCAAGCTTTTTATGAAATAAATGAATTAGACAAAAGAACAAGTAATATGTTTACCCCTCTTTGGAGAACATATTTAAGATGCATCAACTCTTTCACCTCTTGCATAGACTATAGTTGCTTAATAAGAACAAGCTGCCAACACATAAAGAATTATGTTTATGACCTGAGTACGAAATGTGGGCATCATTAAATTAAAGATAATGGGTGCTATTCATGGTAACACTTACTACTTTTTTCTCAAAACTTTCTTTGCTAATGCTTCATAACCAAAAATACTTTGGTATATTTCAATTCAAAATACAAGGTACTTTGTGTATATCTCATCGCACAAGGATGTGTAAGGGAAGGAATGCGTTCATAAACACCTATCTGTTTCATGCAAGGAGAATTCGAGTCGTTATCTACCCGCCACTCATCGCACAAGGATGTGTAAGGGAAGGAATGCGTTCATAAACACCTATTTTTCAGGCAAGGAGAATTCAAGTCGTTATCAACCCGCCATTCCTGAAAGGAATGGAGTAAGGGTAGCACCTTCCTATAGTAGAGTAGCTCTATCTTTAGTAGCTTAGTGAGTTCAGTCCTCTCTAAGGAGTGTCCTTCACTGTGGCAGCCCTTCAACTTCACTTGCTTATTAGAGCTCTTTCTATCCTCTTTTGACTCTAGCTCATAGCTTAGAAACTAGAAGGGGATTCTCCCTCATACCTTTCAAGAATAGAAGCCCTTCAGCTTCACCTGCTTATGAGAGCTCTTCCTGTCGTCTTTTGACTCTAGCTCATAGCTCAGAAACTAGAAGGGATTCTCCCTCATACCTTTCAAGAATGGAAGCCCTTCAGAGTTCGCCTGTTTATGAGAGCTCTTTCTGTCCTCTTTAGACTCTAGTTCATAGCTCAGAAACTAGAAGGGGATTCTCCCTTAGGAAGGGGATGCCCTTACTCGATTCCTTTCAAGAATGGTGGGCAGATAACGACTCGGATTCTCCTTCATTGTTACATCTCTTTTTTCTCCTCTTTCTCCTCTAGCTCATTGCTCAATTATCATGTATTATTCTATGATACCCATCTGGGCAAAAAGGGTATCGCTATTATGATCCCTCTTCTTGCAAGATGTATGTGTCGAGGCATGTGACTTTCTTTGAGGACCAAGCCTATTTTCAGGGGGAGTCTGGTCCATTTTTGACGCCAGCCATCATGGATACTAAACTCCTGGGTATACACAATCAAAAATGATTCATTGAGATTGTAGGTGTTAATGAAGAATAATCAGGAAAGTAATATCTAGCTTAGCTTCTTAGAGAATTATACTAGCAGATATCCAAAAGCCAAATGTAAACTCTATGGAATTTTTGTGAAGTAAATCAAGTAACATCTCTTCCCTAAACGAAACGACATAGAAGGAATATGTAGAAACCCTAATCAAATGAAATGCGTGTAGGTGAAGAAGGGAATACCCCTGATCCGAGCAGTGTCATCCTAGCCAGACAGGAGAAGCAAGGCGACGTCTCTCCTCATCGCTTAGGTTTCGAAATTTTTTTGAGTTTCGTGTTTGTGAGACTAAATCCTTCAAAACCTAAAACATGTTGGCCAGAGAGAGAGAGAAATTATCTGGGTCAAATATGCTGGCCAGAGAAGAGAAGATGGCCAGAGAAGAGAAATTGGCTGGAGAAGATTGCTGACATCGACAGAAGGTGGTTGGAGGCAAGAAGCGCAGGAGACTACAAAATTAGGGAGAAAAGTGGGTTTTCACAGGTTTCAATTTTATGTTTTTATATAACCAGTTTTAGAGATGGAATTATTTTCGTCACTAATAATCTATATCCAATAGTGACAAATAATTCTATCACTAATAATCTTGCACCAATAGTGACGGACATATTCCGTTACAAGAAATCAATACCATCCCAAATACCATTAGTGATAGAACTTTTTCCATCTCTACAAAATATCCTTATTAGTGACGGAAATAGTTTCGTCTCTAATAATCTTGTATCAATAGTGACAAGCATATTTTGGTACAAACATGTAACACCGTCACAGATACCATTAGTGACGGAATTATTTCCATCTCTAAAAAATATTCTTATTAGGGACATAAATAGTTCCATCTCTTTGAATTTTTTTACACAGTAAAAATTCAGACACTTATTAGAGACGGAACATTTGTGACAAAATCTACTTCTATCACTATAAGTGATGTATTATGGACGGAAATTATTCCGTCTCTAATTTTCCATTGGTAGATTTCTTGTAGTGTGAGTAGATATTATGTATTTAAATATGTTAATTATTTAAAGTAATGCACATGTTTTATGGTTTGATCTAATTTGTTAATTTAAAATAACCTTTAATCCTAAAAATATAAAAGGTAACAAATGCAGAAAACGAGCTTGTGTTCAATTTTTCTATGTGAAGAAGCCAAGCTAATTAACCTCAAGCTAATAGTTTCATTCATGATTCAAGCTTAAACAAGAATAGTGAAGTTTGAGTTGAGCTCGAGCTCGAGCCGAGCACCGTTGTTATTGAATGAGCCTGGCTCATCGCAATTACACCCCCTAGATATTGATTTGAGAAGGGGGGACCGAGATCGAAATTTTGCAAAAAAAAAAAACTGAAATTAAAACTATGGTATGGTCCCCTCCAATACATAGTAGATTATAAATAAAGAGTTGTTAACTATTAGACAACTCTTTGCTGAATATTGTTCTATTTAGCTCATTCTTCAAGTAAACACGTTACAATAACATTCATATAATTATGGAGAAATGAAGTATTGTAATTATGGAGATATAAATTAATAATTATTGCATACAATGACATTCTTGTAATTATGAAAAAATAAAGTAACAATTTTGCAATAACTTTTCTTCATATTTAAAAGGCTACACATCGATTTCATAGGTGCGCCACCACATGTTTAAACTCATTACTAAATGCTCAGGCTTGTCATGTTAATTATGATTAAGCATATCCAACTTAAAGTTAATTAATATATATATATATATATATATATATATATATATATATATTGAAGATAGTCCTCCACTACCATCCATGTCAGTGGCTATTACAGTTGCCCCACTCAAGGAGGACGTTTCCTTGATTAAAGATACAACTAATTCTAGAGATATCCATGGTACTCAACGCATAAGGAAGGTTACTAATTCTCCTTCAATCAAGTTTTTGGAAGATCTCAAGGGATTTGATACCTCAAGAATAGAAACCCACACGGCTGGTTGTGATTAAGGAACTGTGTATATTTCTTTCTAAAACTCACATATTGTAATTGCTACATACTGGAGGTTTATGAATTAATACCAAAGTGAATAAGCTTCTCATTCAAGAGAGCTTCTTTAGTTGTGCACGTTACAAGCTCTGGCTTTTCAATCTCTAGCAATTCTATCCAAGGACTCTCAAATCCTTTCATGGTATCAGAGCATTCCGATCTCTGGAGAAAAACCTGTGAGTCAGTTTCTTCTTTCTTCACCATTTATTATCTAGCTTAATCTCGATTCCTTATGGGTGGTCACATATTGTAATTGCTGCAATTGCTACATACTGGAGGTTTATAAATTAGTACCAAAGTGAATAAGCTTCTCATTCAAGAGAGCTTCAGTTGTGCACGTTACAAGCTTTGGCTTTTCAATCTCTAGCAATACTATCCAAGGACTCTCAAATCCTTTCATGGTATCAGAGCATTCTGATCTCTAGAGAAAAACCTGTGAGTTAGTTTCTTCTTTCTTCACCGAGGTCAATCCCAATGCTCAGGGGAACTCTCTTGCCCAGTCAAGTTCTACTACAAGTGCTCTTGACATCCCTAGTGGACAGATTATTATTGAGTTACCTATTGATCCCCCTAAATCTCATCCTATGATCACATGATCCAAGGACAAGGCTACTACCAAGCATCCACTTCCGCCACACACTTCCAGCTCTCTCCCACAGGCTCATCTTCATTTTCTTGAGGCACTTATTTATACCAAGGAACCCCGTGGTTTTAAATCCACTGCAAAATATCCCCAATGGCTTGCTACAATGGATGAAGAGAAGGTAACTCTTCATCAGAATCGGACTTGGACTCTCACTACTCGTTTTCCTAGCATGAATATTATTGGTTGTCATTGGATCTACAAAACCAAACTTAAGGCTGATGGCACGATGGAAAGATACAAGGCTCGACTTTTGGCCAAGGGCTACTCTCAGATGCACGGTCTCCACTATGATGAAACTTAAAGTCTTGTTGTCAAACCTGGTACTATTCGGTTGGTCCTCTCCTTAGCAACCATACATCGGTGGGAAATACGACAACTCGATGTCAAAAATGCCTTCCTGCATGGGTGTTTGCAAGAAGAAGTGTCTATGGATCAACCTCCCGGCTACTCCGATGCCTCTCATCCCCACCATGTGTTTCACCTCAACAAGGCCTTGTATGGCTTAAAACAAGCACCACGTGCTTGGTTTGAACGGTTTAGCATCTTTCTTCTTGACGTTGGCTTCATCCATAGTCATGTTGATTCCTCCATGTTCAGTCTTCACAACTCTAGTGGCACCATGATCTTACTTGTGTACGTTGATGACATCATTCTCACCAGCAACAACTCCTCGCTTCTTCAATCCTTCATTCAGCAACTTAGTTGTGAGGTCGCTATGAAATATTTAGGGCTGCTGCACTACTTTCTTGGTATTGAAGTGGTATCTACAACACAAGGCTTGTTCTTATCTCAATGCAAGTATGCCACTGAGCTTCTTCAACGAGTACAAATGGGTGGAGTTGAACCGCTATCCACTCCGATGGTCACTAGTCACAAACTCACAAAAGAAGGCACTACCTTTTCTGATGTCACTCAGTATCGCAGTATAGTTGGTGCCCTTCAGTACCTTACTTTAACCAGACCAGAAGTCATTTAGTGTCAATTCCGTGTGCCAATTGATGCACGTGCCCACAACAGACCATTATCAAGGAATTAAGCGTATTCTATGATATGTTAAGGCTACCCTCCATCATGGCATTCAGTTCTATGCCAACTCTCACCTCACGCTTACGGGTTACTCTGATGCTGATTGGGCTGGTTGTCCTGACACACGTCATTCCACTTCTGGTTTTGCTCTTTTCTTGGGACGCAATCTCATTTCTTGGAGTGCCAAAAAGCAAGCTACTATGTCTTGTTCTAGTGCTGAAGCAGAGTATCAAGCTCTTGCACATGCTGCTGTCGAAATCACTTGGGTCACTTTCATCTTTCGTGCTTGTGAGAATCAAAGTGGGATTTATATGAGCTCCAATCCGATCTTCCATGCTCGTTCCAAGCATATAGAGCTCGACTACCACTTCATTCGGGAGAAGGTTGCATCAAATCATTTTCACATCCAATTTGTTCCTTCTGATCTCCAAGTTGCTGACATCTTCACCAAAAGTCTTTCCCGTCACTCAACACATACGGAAGGTTACTAATTCTCCTTCAATCAAGTTTTTGGAAGATCTCAAGGGATTTGATACCTCAAGAATAGAGAAACCCATACGGCTTGGCTGTGATTAAGGAACGGCGTATATTTCTTTCTAAAATTCACATATTGTAATTGCTACATACTGGAAGTTTATAAATTAGTACCAAAGTGAATAAGCTTCTAATTCAAGAGAGCTGCTTCAGCTGTGCACGTTACAAGCTATGGCTTTTCAATCTCTAGCAATACTATCCAAGGATTCTCAAATCCTTTCAATATATATATATATATTTATTTATTTATTTATTTTTAATTCTAATTTTTTTTTTTTTTTGAAACTTAGGGTGTGACTGTAATTTAATCATTTTCCATGCTAAAAAGGTGGCTCTTTATCCTGTTTCCCTATTTGATGCAGTCGCACATGCACAACTTACTATAAACAACAACTGGTCCACCATTAATTAAACCAACGGTCAGAAAATCTCACCTACCACTACCACCACTCACTCCTTGAACCCCCCCTCTCCCGGCAGTGCTGGCAGCTGGATTCATCGAGTACTTTAATGCATGAAGGGATAAGTAGTTCGTGGCTTTCCTTTTGTTGGGTTCCATAAACCCTAAAAGACTCTGAATCGTGGTGGGTGTCTTTATTGGGGTTGTCTGTGGTTTCAGATTTTTTAAATATTTTTTTATATATATTTCCATTCTGGGAATGTTTTTTGGGTGAAATTTTCTGATAGACTGACAGAAGAGAGTGAGCACACACGAGGCAATGATATAAGAGTATGCAGTTGCCGGTGCGTGCTCACTTCTCTTTCTGTCAGCTTCCGGCCACCGGAATCGGACATCTTTTTTTTTTTTCAAAAATAGTTTCTAACGATTTAGTAGTGTTTTTTGCTAATAAATGCCTTTTTTTTTTTTTTGCATGATTATGAAAAGGGTTCAGGAGGAGTAGACCCTTTTTCTAATTGGGTTTTTGATGGACATAAGTAAATATAGAAAATTTCTACATTTTTTTTTTGCTTCCATTATTTCGGTGTTTGTGGTCAGATACTGATCAGATGGCCATGATATTCTGGAAGGAATCTTCACTGGCCTTCTATTATGAAACAAGCTTTTACAGAAGAAAAACCCTTTGGACAGGCTAGAAGTTACTTCAATTTGCAGATATTATTACACATTTAAGCTTCTGGGGTTCTGTATTTTATGGAGTTAGCTTGTTTTTTTTTTTTTCTTTCTTTGTGAAGGTGCGGCATTGGTTGATTTGTTCTAAATACTCTTTTTTCTTTTTGTGAAGTGTTAGGGAAAATCACCAGCATTTTCTTATTGCATTATTTCAAAGAAGCTCCTTAGCGTTACCTTGTTATAATCACTTGGAAAATCCCAACAATCTATGGTTTTCTTACTGCATGCTCCTTTCTATTTTCTTGCTATAATCACTTGTGAAACCCATTGACTTTGATTTCAGAAGGCATTCTCGTTTCCCCATTTGATGATTTAGCATTTACATATTTTAGTATAGAAATGTATATTCTTTCCTATATATCATTCTTGTTGTTTCTCCATCCAAGGGGTTGGGTGTTTGGCATGGACCCTAGCCAAGACACTGCACGAATCCAGATCCTTTTAGGGCATGTGGGAACCTTTCATCGCCAATTCTTACGGGCCATCTTGTACACTCTCAACCGCACTAGACATGTGACCCTCCTTTGGGCCACTTTGTTGCACCTAATTAGAGGGGACATAAATCCTTCTCCATATGATAAGCTAATAGCAACAGTAAAAAATCAATGCATCTATAAATATTGTGGAGAACAACTTTATCTCCAAAGTTTAGGAATTTCCTTTACTGTCCAAACAAAGATGGAAAGATTAACGCTGGGCGTATCCTTGTTGTTGTTGTAGAATGAAGCCAGAAGAGATAGAAGGAGAAAGAAGACGAAGATAACCATTGTAGGCTTGGGACAATCTATAAGTGTGCAAGATTAACACTGGTATTATTGAGTTGGGGCTATAATATGAGTTGAAGGTTAAATTGGAAATGCATGAACTGACACATTACTTATTCAGGTAACTATACTTATATTCTTTCAATTCTTTTACTTTATTGATGCGGTTTGCAATACTACAACCATTATATCAGTTCTACTACCATTTTATTGCCTTTGGTTCTTCTAAATTGCTGTCATGGTGTAGAATACCAGCAACATATAACTTCTTGGTTTTAAATATACATCAAATTTTGTTTCTGTTTATAAGTTGGTTAGCTCAATACTGGCGCCTCAAACGGTTGGTACCCGTTTTGAGGAGCTCTAGGGTGAAGCTTACATGGGCTGCATGTGTGTGGTGTGTGTGTGTGTGTTTGCTTGGGTGGTGTGAGTATTCCCTTGTCTTTGCCTTCAGTCATTGCCTTGTGGTATGATTGAGTTTACCAAAAAAAAAAAAGGTCAATACTAGGGGTGATATAGAGCCGAGCAGAGCCGAATAGTGGAGTGTTCAAGCTTGTTCGTTTATTAAACGTGCATGACTCGTTTATTAAATAACGAGCTCGAGCTTTTCTAGCCGAACTCAATCCTAGCTCGAGTAGTTCACAAGCTTGTTTTGTTGGATATAGCTATTTATATTAGGTAAAAAATTCACTTTATTATCCTAGGCAAAGAAATCACGGTGTTAACTAAAATTTTAGTATAAGAATGCAATTATATAAATGGTATTCTTATCATATAAAATACATTATATACTATAAATCTTTACTAGTATATAATACATATTCTTAATTTTAATAATTAAATGAACTAAGTATATTGTAAATATTTTAGTAGGTTAATATGTATATATAATCGAACCAAGCTTTTATCGAGCAGAGCAGGGGTGTGTTCAAGCTCAGCTCGTTTACTAAATGAGTTCAAAAACGTTGTTCAAGCTCGGCTCGTTTACTAAATAAACAAACTATACTCAAGCTTTTAACGAGCCGAGCACGAGTAGTTCACGAACATTTTTTTCAATAACCACCCCTAGTCAATACCATGGGATTTGAAATATTGTGTAGCAGATTTAACCTTACAATTGAAGAATGATAGTGGGAAAGACTATTGCGAATCAAAATGTGCACATTTAACATTCGCACATGTGAATCAAAATGTGATAGAGGTAGCTCCTTCTCAATAAAGGTCATTGACAAATTTTCTTCTAGGGAAGTCTTTTGAAATTCAAGAAATTTGGATTCACCTTCAAGATGTTGTTCAGTGTCCTATTATATCCGAAAATGAGGTGATTTTTATTCCCTTGCCAGACAGTATCGTTTCTCTAAATCATAGATTCAATGCCATTTGAGTGACTATTTTAAAGATCATTTTGTTCAATTTCATTTGGTCCCAAAACCATGTTCCAAGACCCTAGACACACCATTGTCACATGGTTGCTATATTGTTTATAAGTTCAAGGCTCAGGAAAAGTTCATATAAACTTTATCTTATACAAAGAGATCGTTGAGTCTAGGGACCTTTCCTTGCCACTAAATGACCAAATTAAATTTGAAAACTCAACCTTAACCATTCAGTATTCGGAAGAAGGGTGGCAAGAATAGACACTGTAATTCAATAGCTACAAATACATATCATAGGAAGAATCTAAAGTGAGATATTATGAATGTATCCTTGCTTGTTATTTGGATGTAGGAGAAATGATATTTTTTCTAAGCTTGATTTGTTCCATAGTTTGTTATCTTCAAAATTAAGAGAGAGGTATTTCTCATGTTTGCCAAGTCTAATTGAATCCTTAATCCAAAATTATCTTCAAAATATGAACTTACCTTGTTGTAGCATATATGCTGACTTTATCCATCTCCTTCCTTGGCCCTAGTAATAGATTGTCCCCAATTAATGGGTGGTCTCTACATATGTTGCTCCCTCTCATAATCTTGGTAGCTTTCACTACCTGAAAAAGCCAAAAAAACACTACGTTAATTTTGCGCTAAAAACGACAGTTAGCCATCGTTAAATTATATATTGAAGGCCTAATGCCTAAAATGGTGGTTCTAAATGGTGGTAAACTACTGTCATAAACAACAACGGTCCATGACCGTCGTTTCTTTTCTTTCTCACCATGCCCTTACTCGAAACCCTCTCATTTCTATCTCTTTCTTTCTCCTTCTTTCTTTCTTTCTTATACCTTTCCCACCATTTCTGGATTTTCCCTTTAAATTTCCCTCTTGACCCTTGGTTCCTCCGGCAACATCCCCATTTCTCCGATGCTAGCAACATTGTCACAGCCGCTCCGAATCCTAACTCAAGTAGGGGAAATTCCACATCTAATCCCATGTAATAGAGAATGAGAGAAGGTTCAGGAAAAGATGCCAACTAGGCATTGACAAAAATGAAGAGAAAAAATGGGTTCGCTCTGTTAAGGCTCTCGTGTCTGAGAAAGTTCATTCCATTGTCGCCGGAAGTAGAAACTCATTTGTCATTTGCCATGATGGAAAGGTTCGTATATATCAGTATCATCTCCTGTTCATGTTCTGTTAAGATTGGTTGTTGTGTCTGTTTTTCGAACTGTAATTTTTTTTTCAATTTATAGTAAATGGGGTCAATTTCGAACTATGGTCTTCCGCTAATGGGGTCCTCTCCTTTAACTACCTCAAGTCTATCGTTACCCATAAACAACAAGCCATAGGTGATCCTCTACAAGCCATAGGTAATATACACAGAAAGCATTCAATGGTTTCCACAAATTAGCTAGGATGTTGTTTCATCTATACAAAAGCAAGAGAATCCCTGTGGATCACAAAAGGTTTTGAGAACTATTAATGAACATTTGGGGTCATTTTGTGCATTTAAGGTTATAAATGTTCGACACAAGATCGATAAGTGGCTGATCTCCCAGTAGTGTAGCATTATCTATGGTGATGATAGTGAATGTAATGTTTTTAAACCTGGACTTCACTGGAAGGTTGCACCGTCACCCTTCATGCTCTATGGATTTCAAACACGTGAAAAATTTCCCAAGTAAAAGACCACTCAAAATACAGATGTACTATTGTTCGATCTTCTCCAACCATTTTGACCATTTAAAACTAATAAAAGAGTTAAGAAAAAAAAAAGCCATTTATGGTTTTTTAAATTACAAATCAAATTTTGGAGTTCATTTTTTCATGTTGTTGAAAAAAAGGGGTCAGGGTCTTTCAAAGAATGAAAAGGAGAAGAATTTGACTAGCCAATCAATGAGTTGGGCTTTTGATATAACTATGAGGAGAGACAATGATAGAGATTATAAGGAGAGAGATAGTGGTAGAAGGAAAAGAGAAAGAATTGATCAGACTAATGTCTTCATCCTCCATCATTTTCTTTTGTTGCAATCATCATCCTCTCTGTCATCTATTGCAGCACCATTATCAGCCATCGCTTACCATTGGCAATTGCATTTGGAGTATTAGAAGTGGAATTTTTGAAGAAGGAGAAGGGAAAATATATTGTAGGATTTAAGTTGTAGGTAGAAGAAGGATAACTTAGATAGATAGATAGATATGTAGGTAGGTAGATAGATAGAAGAGTTCCAGCAGGCAGCGCTCACTAGAGGTTCTAATGAGTGCCCTCTCTAGAAACTTGACACAGGGCATGTTTTTTTAGAAACTAACCATTGGATGTTAAGGTGGGTCCCTTTGGAGACGCGTGGTAAAAATTCAGTCTGGTCGGGCATTTTTAAACCATCTAATTTAACCATAGTTAGCCATTGTTAACCCCGTAAGGTCACTAGACCCTACTTAGGTTATATAAATATCTTATTTTCTGATCTTAAATCGGATGTTTTAGGAACATCTGGTAGGGAAATTTTTTACCCCGTGTCTCACAAGGGCACACCTTGACATCCAATGGTTAGAATTGAAAATAACAAGCCAAGTGCCGAGTTTTTAAGGGAGGCTCACCAGAGGTTCCAGTGAGCACTGCCCACTAGAACGTAACCCTAAATGTTTGTGAATATATATTTATATATATGGGGCGTTCACACAATGAATGAAGGTGGTATAGACCTATATGCTTGTGAATATATATTTATATATATGGGGTGTTCACACAATGAGTGAAGGTGGTATAGACCACTAAGACATTTATAATCCTATAATTCCTTAAAAAGAAGGGTATTATAAGTAATTTATAACTTTTGAAAGACCTTGATGAAGGAGACTCCAAGTCCACGCCCTCTACTCTACAGCTGTCTCCACACATTGCAAGCTAAGCAACTAATTGGTATCTTGTGGGAATAGTAAGATTGTAGGAGGATATCGTATCAAGAGAGCTAAGCTCTGATACCATGTAGAAAAATAAGAAGAAAATGAAGAGAGAAGAGAAAACGTGAGTTGCTCTTGAAAGAGGGTAGGCGTTCACTATTCAAAACGTGAATTACACCACCCTACTCCTTTTGTATATATATGAAAGGATTACAATAGACTAGGAAATTTCTTTATCATAGAATAGGAAACTTTCCAATAGACTAGGAAATTTCCTTAACATAGACTAGGGAACTTTCCCATAAAATAGACTAGGAGACTTTCTTAATACAAAATAGGAAAATTTCCTATACAATAGAGTAGGAGACTTTCTTAATACAAAATAGGAAACTTTCTTAACATAGAATAGGAAACTTTCTCAAGCTCTCAAACTAGTGAACGCATGTGTTGCCTCTTGGGATACGATATCCTCCTACAATCTTACTATTCCCACAAGATACCAATTAGTTGCTTAGCTTGCAATGTGTGGAGACAGCTGTAGAGTAGAGGGCGTGGACTTGGAGTCTCCTTCATCACTCCCCCGCAAGCTGGAGGGTGGTGTAGAGACCACACCTAGCTTGGCTCGCAAACTTTGAAAAGAAGCCTTAGGCAAGGCTTTAGTGAAAATATCTGCAAGTTGTCCAGAGGAAGACACAAACTGAGTAACAAGTGCCCCCAAGGCTACTTTCTCACGAACAAAGTGATAGTCAAGTTCAATATGCTTTGTGCAAGCATGAAACACAGGATTCACTGTCAAATAGAGAGCACTAAGATTATCACAAAATAAAACTGGAGGTTTGGCAAGGAACACCCCAATGTCACGCAAGATGTAGGAAATCCAAGTTAACTCGGCAGTAGTGGAGGCTAGAGCACGGTACTCAGCTTCTGCACTGGACCGGGCTATAGTAGGTTGTTTCTTAGCTGCCCATGAGATGCAATTGGAACCTAGAAAAGCACAATAGCCTGTGGTAGACCTCCTTGTGTCAGGGCAACCTGCCCAGTCTGCATCTGAGAAGGCATACATGTTCATAGATGATTGAGAAAGAATCCGAATGCCATAGTGACTGGTTCCTTTGAGATATCGAAGAATCCTTTTAACAGCTTGATAATGAAGTGTAGTTGGAGCATTCATAAATTGACATACTAGATTGACAGCATATGAGAGGTCTGGTCGGGTCAATGTTAGGTACTGCAGAGCACCAACAATGCTTCTATAATTGGTGCCATCTATAGAGTTCTCCGAAGAAGCATGTAAGTTGTGTTTCTGTGCTAGAGGAGTACTGGCATACTTACTAAGGAGCATATCAGTACGAGACAGGATGTCATGAGCATATTTATTTTGAGAGAGAAAAATACCGCCAGAGAAGGGTTGTACCTCGATGCCAAGAAAATAATGGAGAGGACCGAGGTCCTTCATTGCAAATTCAGAACTTAATTTGACAATCAAACGAGATAGAAGAGATGTATTATCACTAATAACGATAATATCATCAACATATAGCAACAATAGAATAACACCAAGAGAACAATGAAGAACAAAGAGAGAGGAATCAGCCTTACTACACACAAAGCCAACAGAGAGCAAAAACATACTGAAACGGTCAAACCAAGCTCGAGGGGCTTGTTTAAGTCCATAGATGGTCTTTTGGAGATGACAGACATGATTAGGAAAGTGAGGATTAACAAAGGCAGGTGGTTGTTCCATGTAAACAGTTTCACGAAGAAAACCATGTAAAAAGGCATTTTTCACATCAAGTTGTCTAATAGGCCAATTACGTATGACAGCAAGAGACAGGACAATGCGAATAGTAGTACGCTTGATCACAGGACTAAAAGTTTCATCGAAATCGATACCCTCTTTTTGGTTGTATCCCTTAGCAACAAGGCGAGCTTTGTATCGATCAATGGAACCATCCGATTTGAGTTTGGTCTTATACACCCACCGAGAACCAACTACATTCATATCAATTGTTCGAGGCACAAGAGTCCAAGTGGCATTGAGGTCAAGGGCCTGTAATTCCTCCTTCATAGCAGTAATCCAGTGGGGACTCTGAATAGCTTCTTTGATGTTGCGAGGTTCATGAAGGACGCCATGGGAGGCGGTGAGAGCAAGTGTGGAAGATGCCTTGAGTTTGGCTTTAGACCGAGTGTAATGAGGATGATCACCAACAATGGAGGGGGGAGGGGGTATCACCACTTCAGGAGGGGGGCATCCCTCACTTGGGAGACCAAGATCAATAACAAAGGTGCCCTGTAACCCAGTCTCATCAAACACAGTTGTGGCCTTTTGATTGGTATTAGCCTCTTCAGAAGTGTCTGTGTTTTGTTCAATTAACTCATTAGAAACCTGATCAACTGCAATAGAAGTGGAAGAAGTGTCAGGATCATCAGGAAAAGAAACAAAAATATCAGTACATGGAGTGGCAGCAATAGACTTTTCCCCCTCAACAATAGAATTTGAACTCTCAACAATAGGCTTTTCCCCCTCACTAGCAGGAACCGAAATATCACCAATAGGTGTTGTACCCTCAAGAACTCCAATCGATTTAGGAGATATATTGACGGGGACAAGAAGTAGCCCATCCCCTATAAAGTCTTGATTCCCTAAAATTTGCTCAACAACCTCTTGTGGTAAAGAATTCCACTCTAAGAAATCTGAGTAAGTGGTGATAGATAAGGAGTCCTTGGATGAAGCCAAAGAGGATGGAGGATCTGTATAGGGAAGAACAGACTCATCAAACACAACATGCCGAGAGAGAAAAACTCGCCGAGATGGGGGGTAATAGCACCGGAAGCCTTTGTGCATGAGACTATATCTAACAAAGATGAATGGATAAGACTTGGGTTGGAATTTAGTTGTAGCTCAATCTCGTAAATAGGGGAAGCATCTGCATCCAAATATCTTCAGGGAAGAATAATCCGGCTGAGTTCCATACAATTTAAAGAATGGTGTTTCCATACCAATGACAGTAGAAGGCAATCTATTAATCAGATGTACAGTTGTAAGAAAAGCTTCAACCCATAAACTCTTAGGCAGCTTGGAGTGAAAAAGTAATGTTAATCCCATCTCAACAATGTGTCGATGTTTTCTTTCAACAACACCATTCTCCTCTGGGGTTCCTGGGCAAGACATCTGTCTCAAAATACCACAATTTTCCAGATGGTTAATAAAATTCTTAGACTGAAACTCCCCACCACCATCACTCTGAAAAATTTTAATTTTCTTGGAAAACTGATTTTCTACCAATTTCTGAAATTTCCGAAAGGCATCATAAAAATCAGATTTATTTTTGAGAGGATAAATCCAAGTGAATCTAGAGTAATCGTCGACAAAAACAACATAATATCTCATGTTTTGATAAGAAGCAACAGGAGTAGGTCCCCACAAATCACAATGAATTTTTGTAAGAGGAACAAGAGCTTTTTTATTACTCAACGAAAAAGGAAGCTTACAGCTCTTTCCCAACTGACAACTCTCACAAATTCTAGGACTACTTAACCAAGAACTAACATCAATTATTTTTTGAGAATTCAAAAACTGCAATAATTTAGAATTGGGATGTCCTAAACGTTGATGCCAAATATTTTCTGGTGCCTTTCCCGATCTTACTGCTACTAGGGCAGCAGCAGCATCTCCATCTAAGGCATACAAGTTTCCCTTTTTACTCCCTGTTGCCAAAATTCTGCCCGTTGCTCGATCCTTAATACAAAAGCCATAGTCAGTAAATTCAATAGTGCAACAATTATCCTTAGCTAGCTGACTCACATAAAGCAACTTTTTATGCAGCTCAGGTACTACCAAAACATCATTTAATTTCATCTCTCCCAAACTAGAATGAATAGATGTAGTCCCAACATGAGATATATTTAAATGTGAACCATCACCAATAACAACTTTATTAGACCCAGAATATGGAATCAAGTTGATTAATTTACCTGGATCATTGGTCATGTGTTCGCTCACTCCAGTGTCCAAGTAGACATTAGGATCTTGTGGTTCATTCAAGGTCATCGAAGCTAGTGCCTGTGGCATCTCATCTTGTGCCATATAAGAGAAGTCCCACCTATACCAGCACCGAATTGCAGAGTGGCCTCTACGGCCACATATTTGACATTCATTCTGGGCAGGGTGATTTCCTTGAGATCCTATGGGTGGTTGTCCCTCAGGAGGGGTACCTGCAGGCTTGGGGTTAGAACCATGAAATTGATTACCACCATTGAACTGATTACCTTGCCCAAGTTGTTGACCAAATCCTTGATTCGGTTGTGGTGGTCTAAAATTTTGATTGAAGCTTTGATTAAAGGGTCGAAACCCTTGTTGGCCGGCTGGTGCAAAACCACGACCACGTGAGTTGAATCCACCATTAGCGTTTGGACCATTGTAGCCACCCCTTCCTCTGCCACTATTGCGACCACCATTAAAGTACCCATTGTTTCCTCTACCACCTCCATTAAATCCAGGATTAAAATTACGTGGACCATTATTCGGTCCCCTATTGGAGCGTTGCCCAAAGAATGCCATACTATGATCAATTGGTTTTGGCTCGGGCTCCATATTTTTCATCCTTAAATCATAGCTTTGGACGGCTGTGACAAACTGGGAATAGGTTGGGAAGGGGGGTTTTGCAAGCATGGAAGTAACCAAAATATTGTACCGTTGTCCAAGACCCCTGCTCATGTAAATAACTTTGTCTTGATGAAGGAGACTCCAAGTCCACGCCCTCTACTCTACAGCTGTCTCCACACATTGCAAGCTAAGCAACTAATTGGTATCTTGTGGGAATAGTAAGATTGTAGGAGGATATCGTATCCCAAGAGGCAACACATGCGTTCACTAGTTTGAGAGCTTGAGAAAGTTTCCTATTCTATGTTAAGAAAGTTTCCTATTTTGTATTAAGAAAGTCTCCTACTCTATTGTATAGGAAAGTTTCCTATTTTGTATTAAGAAAGTCTCCTAGTCTATTTTATGGGAAAGTTCCCTAGTCTATGTTAAGGAAATTTCCTAGTCTATTGGAAAGTTTCCTATTCTATGATAAAGAAATTTCCTAGTTTATTGTAATCCTTTCATATATATACAAAAGGAGTAGGGTGGTGTAATTCACGTTTTGAATAGTGAACGCCTACCCTCTTTCAAGAGCAACTCACGTTTTCTCTTCTCTCTTCATCTTCTTCTTATTTTTCTACATGGTATCAGAGCTTAGCTCTCTTGATACGATATCCTCCTACAATCTTACTATTCCCACAAGATACCAATTAGTTGCTTAGCTTGCAATGTGTGGAGACGGCTGTAGAGTAGAGGGCGTGGACTTGGAGTCTCCTTCATCAGACCTGACACCCCAAATTTGAAATTTCATCATTCATCAGAAACCATTTTGTTTTCATACCTCTCTCTCTCTCTCTCTCTCTCTCCCTTCTTGGTTGCTTCTCTGTTTTTTTTTCTGCAATGGAGATTTGAGAGGAGACCTAGAAAACGAGGTTTACCATAGGCATACACTCTCTCTATCTCTCTCTCCCTCCTGCAATGGAGATCTAAGAGGATATCTCTTTTCTGTCTCTTCCAAACAAAGGTTGTGTTCATCAAAATGGATGAAACAAAGAAGAATAAAGGAAGGTAGAAGATGAGGAGACATGAGTGGTTTCGAAATTTTGGGGTCTTAAAAATTGGAAAGGGTTCAAAATTTGCGGCTTTTAAAAGGTTACACAATGATGTATAAAACCCTTATTTTTAAGGAATTATAGGGTATAAAAATTCTTGGTGGTAGTTACCACCTTCACGCACCGTGTGAACTGTAGCTATCCCCTATATATATTGCTATTCAATTTGTCCACCCAGATGTTTGAACATTAGACCGGACATCATCTCTAATGGTTTGGTGACCAGTTCAATTTGTAAAACATTGAGTGAATGAATATACTTGAGGTTGTAATGATCACTTTCCTCTTCATTCATATTTCTTCATAAACCCTTCTAGATATAACTCAATGAAATTGAAGGCTTTTACGAAACCATTAAAAACATTTTGTGCTGTTGAGGATGCTATTTAGAGAGTTTTGAACTTTGGATTGAGCGTATATAAGGTTTGTTGATTCTATCCCTTTTAAAATTTTTTTGGATAATGCACATAACATGTGGGGTTCTTGTTCTATAGAAAGGTGATGAGGTGGATTCAACTTCAAAATTGCAAAAAATAATATTTAGTTTTTTTTTGTTTGTGTTTGAAATAAAGTTTTCGTAATGATCGACACTACAAAATTTAAGACTTTTTACTGCGTTTGAACAATGCCGTTAAAAGACACAAAAACGCCGTTATTGGTAATAATGGCGTTTCATACCAAACGCCATTATTGGTCACGTCGGGAAAGGTAAAGAAGACATTTATACTCGGCGTTTGAATAATGCCGTTATAGGTATAGTTTGTGATGGCGTTTCTAAAACGCCACTACAGGCTCTACGTATAATGGTGTTTTAATAACGCCGGCACTAACTAAACCGATAACGGCTTGTAAAAACACATGTCACGACATTCAAAAAAACGCCGCGATATGTGGAGTCTATGATGACGTTCAACAAAACGCTGCTATAGGTGGAGTCTATGACGGCATTTCCCAAACACCGCTGAAGGTGGAGTCCATGACAGCATTTTCCAAACGCCGCTATAAGTGGAGTCTATGACGCCATTTTACAAACGTCATCATAGTAATGGATGTCAATTATGGTGTTTCCCAAATGCCGCAGATAGTAATCGAATGACAAAATAGAATTTAATTTTGTAAAATTTTTTTTTTACACCTGTCAACAATATAAAATAAATAAACCGTGCCCATAATGTAAAATAAATACATTATATATAAAATAAACTTTTTGCTTGGATATCCACAATCAGTATATATAAAATAAATACATCCAATCACACGTGCCCATCATAATGTAATAATACATGTCCATTAAAAAGTGTCAAAAAATCCCAAGTCTAACTATCTTCATCTCGCTGGTTCCCTCCCACAGCTTTAAAACTCAATAGGTGTGTGATGTCGGCTCCTTCCTATAAAGACAATAAAATAAAATAAAATTATTTATTAGAATATCAAAATGATAAAATTTACAGATTTCATAATTAATTAATATGCAAAGAAGCACAAAAAAACATTATTTTCTCTCTCTCTCTCTCTTCAGATCCAATAATCCCAGAGGCAACCAAAATCCATTTACACAAAATGCCACTTCTACCCCATCATCAAACCCTAGGACAAAAATCAATTCAACAATGGAATTTTTTTTCTTCCTTTGTTCAGATTCAATAACCCCAACAAAAACCGACTAATCTAAACTACAATTTCTACACAAACCAAATGACAAGCACTTCAAATCCAAATAATATGTGAATAAAAGCTCAGAATATAACGCAGATCATTAGAAACAGCAACCATATCTAGAATAGAAATATTATGAAGAAATCAGAGATCAGTTGAAAAAAAAAACATGCAAGCCAAACCCAAATCCATAAATTCATCATAACTTAAAATCCTAGAAGAACAGGAACTTAAAATCCTAGACATGGATGAAAAAAATGATTCGTAAAATACCCAAATCTAAAACAAAACAAAAAGAGGTTGGCGGTTACCTGAGAAAAGAGACTGCGAGAGAGGAGAGGGCGGTTGAGAGAGAGAAGAAGCAAACTATTATTAGAAGAGAGAGAGAGAGAGAGAGAGAAAGAGAGAGAGAGAGAGAGAGAGAGCTTATTGGAGTGGGTGGCCAGAGAAGAACACCAAAGAAGGTGGCTGGAGCACGGAGCAAGGGAGCCGAAGCAAAGAGCAGGAGGAGGAGAGGAAGAGAGAAAGTGGAGGGAAAGAGAAGAGGGAAAGGCTCGGGCCTTAAATCCCCAAATACGGTGCCTTTCGCCGCGTTTTTAAAAAGCGCCGCGAAAGGCCCTTAAGTGATGCCGAGGTTGGCATGGCACGAGCCTCTATCCGTGGCGACTTCAAATAAGCACCGTTGAAGTTAGCTTCCCACCATGTCTTTTGCGGCACTTTTTTCAAGAGCGCCGTTATAGAGTCCACCAACTACGGCATTTCTTTATAAAATGCCGCTAAACATGTTCCCGCCATGTAATCAACAACGTTTCTATAGAAATGCCGTGGTTGGTTGCCTTTCGAGGCATTTTTGGCTAAACGCCGTTAAAAGATTGCCGCTGAAGGCCTATATTTTTGTAGTGCAACTACTAATAATCTTCCTCTGCTCGCTAATAGTTAGATGTTGATCACTAATATTTGAGTATCGATCACCAAATAATGGCAGTCAACAGCCAATTATCAATGATTGATACCCAATTATTGGTGATTTGTCAGCGGTCGACAACCAATTATTAGAGATCAATGTATAGATGTTGGCAATTCTGAAGAATGTCCAATTTTGTTCCGTGATCAGCAATAATTCAAAAGATAGTTTTACATGTTCTAAATCTATTTTTTTTCAAAAATTATAGTCTTAATCTACCAAAGCAAAAGCAGGAGTGGGAAGCAGGAGCGAGAGCGTCAAATTTTAATTTAGGATAGGGTTGAGAGCGCCGGATCTATATATATATAATCTATGGGTTATAATAGATTATATAATCTTAGGTTTAGATTATTGAACCTTAAGGTTAGTAAATCTTAACCACGATTAATAAAGATTAACAGGGACACATGTTGACTTGTAGGTGCAATTGAACTCTTCCCATTTGAAGAGCTCAATCGCAATTAGTTGAACTACATTTGAATAAAGTAAACAAGCAAAAGGAAAGATGATGACTGATGAGAATAAAATAATTAAATAAATTAATATATAAATAAAATTTTGAAAGAGTTAAAAGTCTCCTGACATAAACTGCTAACTGCCATTAAATGTAAAAGAAACTAAAAAAGAAGAAGCAAAGCTTACATCTTTTCACCACAAAGCTTTTACCCTTTTTTTTGGCAGCCTTTAAGTTTAAACTTAATTTTTTAAAAAAAAAAAAAATAGTCTTTGGTCTTCTTATCGAAATGAAAACCGTGCTCCCCAAGATTGAAAATCGTGCTCCTTGCGCGAATCCACTCTCAAATCATGAGAGTGTGGTTTGAGCAAAGGAGCGGGTATGGTCATAAGCAGTTTGGGTTACTAAGGTCTTGATTATGAATGGGCTTGAAGTTGTTGGCCTCAACCCATAAAAGGTCCAACTGAACCAAGAGGGTATTAACGATTGAAGGGGAGAGGTATTGAAGGATAATGAGGGTGGAAGACAAAGTTTTCTATCACCTCTATGCTGGAGTACATGACTCAACCTTCATCCACGTGTATGGTGGCCTTCAGTAAAGAGCTAAGGAAGAATTTTAGAAGTAATCCTAAAAGAAAGCACACTTTTTTGCATTGTTGTTTTGCATGGCTATCTAACCTCTCATCTTTTAAATTTGTGTCTCAAATCGTCCCACTTACTTTAGAAGCTCCTTGGAAATCTAGAGTTCGATATCCAAGGTACCTAGGAAATCTACAACTGAGGTCCACTCTCTCAACTCCTATCATTAGACTGAGCTAGTACCAGATTCACTTTGGAGAAGACTCTTTCTAGATTTATGGAAGATATTGAAGAGTTATTCGATGAATGCATTTAAGAGTTGTATAGATGAAGGAAGTTGGTTTTTCTAATTTTTGTAGACTTTTCTTGAAGGAGGAGAAAGCTTTACCATATAAACTTAGATTATCTTAACTTAATAGATAATTTAGAAGAGTTTAATGAATATACTTTGGGCATAATCGAATACAAGCATTTAAGGAAGTGTAGTAAATGAAATAATTTGCCTATGGATGCATGTTTGCCCTTCAAGTATATTTTCAAGCTATCTTATGCCTTTATTTAGTGTAAGGTTCCTTAATTATAATGCAAAGTTGGTTTTTCTAATTTTTGTAGACTTTTCTTGAAGGAGGAGAAAGCTTTACCATATAAATTAAATTACCTTAACTTAATAGATAATTTAGAAGAGTTTAATGAATATACTTTGGACATAATCGAATATAAGAATTTAAAGAGGTGTTGCAAATGAAATAATTTGTCTATGGATGCATGTTTGCCCTTCAAGTATATTTTCAAGGTATCGTATGCCTTTATCTAGTGTAAGGTTCCTTTATTTAGTGTAAGTTTAATAGTACTTAATTATTTTTGCTAACAAAAATATTGTTTACATGAAATAGATATACCTTATGAACACATTCTAGCCTTTGCACATCTTTGTACAATGAGAAACGCAAAGCATCCCTCATATTTTGAATTGGACTACATCAAGATATTTCTGTTATAAAGTATTAGCGAAGAAATTCTTTGAGAAAAAAGGCGTATGTTATTATCTTCAGTAGCTCGCATTATCTTTAACATAAATATGCACATATTTCTTACTAATACCAGAATTCTTTCTATTGGCAACTCGTTCTAATTAAGCATTTCTATCCAACACAAGGGGAGAAAGAGCTTATGCTACCTTCTTGAACTAGCCTCGATACCTTCCAATACAACAACATTTATAATCTAATTCAAACTTTTTGTGAAATAAATGAATTAGACAAAAGAACAAGTAATATGTTTACCCCTCTTTGGAGAACATCCTTAATATGCAACAACTCTTTCACCTCTTGCGTAGACTAGAGTTGCTTAATAAGAACAAGCTACCAACACATAAAGAATTATGTTTATGACCTGAGTACGAAATGTGGGCGTATTTAATTAAAGATAATGGGTGCTATTCATGATAACACTTACTACTTGTCAGCACCCTATTTTTACACCCCCTTAATCGTGGTTAATTAATTTAGCTATGGTCCAAACCCTAGATCAACCCTAGTTCCAAACCCTAGGTAAACCCTTAACCATAGGACTAAACCCTAGTTAAGACCCTAGTTAACCCTAAGCTTAACCCTAGGTAGTCCTAAACCCAAACCCTAGGTAGCCCTAGCCTAACCTTAGTAAGCCCTAGGTATACCCAAGGCCCAAGCCCATTTGACCAAACTTATACCTAGACAACTCAATCAAACTCAATTACCTAATTTTATTACCCAACCCAAGTAGTCAAGCTCAAATACCCAATCACCCAATTGCCTAAGCCAAAGCCTATTTCCATAGCCCAAGCCCAAATGTCATAGTCAAAATCCAATAATCATAACCCATGACCCATCTACTAATAACCCATGATTCATAAGACCTAATCCATATATCCATATCCACCTACCCTATATCCTACAACCCATACCCATATAACCCATAGTTCACTCAACCCACCAACTCTCTTACACCTCTCTTACACCAACCCATACCCATATAACTCATAGTTCACTCAACCCACCAACTCTCTTACACCTCTCTTACACCCTATATCCTAGAACTCATACCCATATAACTCATAGTTCACTCAACCCACCAACTCTCTTACACCTCTCTTACACCCCTTACAATACTCAACCATCAACTCTTTTACACTCCTTACAACACTCAATCTACCAACTCACCTTACAACACTCAAGTCTTTACCCACTAGCTCCTTTTATCTCCCATGTAAAAGACACAACCCAACCTCTTAGTTTTCCTATAAATATCAATCTCTTAGCCCCTTAGATCCATCCCTCAAGACCCCTAGAAGGTTCCCACCCACTTGTGTTTCTCTTGAGTTTGAAGAAGGGAGAAGAAACTAAGGTTTAGAGTTTGGAAAGAATTCTAAGACTAAAAGCTTAGAGTTCTTCACTAACTCTCTTCCTTTGTGGATTCTAAAACCCTACCCCTTGGAGCATTGAAGGAGAATTCTTGGAGGAGTAGGCACTCCCTCTTTCATTTTCTCTTCTTTTTTATTTTTTATTTTTTTTGGTTCTCTCTTCTTGATCTCTCATTTCTCAAGCATAGTTGGGCCTCTCTACACCAATCGAATGGTGTAGAGGGACCCCATATCAAAGGCAAGGAGATGCTCATTTTTTCTTTTCCTTTCCATGTACATATTTTCTTCTTTTTTATGTACCCACAAGTGTGGATATGGGTAGGCCCATAGAGAGTGGAAGCTAAAGCTATACCTCTCTTTTTCATTTTGTTTTCTTTTGAGATTCTAGTCCTCTTTCTAGAATTTTTTGTGAAAGGTCATCCCCTCCCTAACATTCTTTAGAGCAACATTACATCATTAATAATGGTGTAAATGAACCACCTTAAAAGGGAGAGGATGAGTTTTCATTTTCTTTCATTTCTTTATTTTTCCTTCATGTTCTATGTTGAATGGGTAGGTGATGGTTTAAGGACTTAAGATAAATGATGGTGTAAGGACTTAAAGAGGACATTCTTAAAAATGTTTCATACTAAAGACAATGGTATTTGATCTATTATCAACATCAATCCAACAAAATAGGTGTTGGTAATAGACCATTTACTATTCATAAGGCACATCCCTCTTTATGTCTTAAACTATAATCTTTTAGCCAAACTCTTGGACTAAATTTGACTTTAGTTAAGTTTGTCAAAACCTTACCTATATGAAAATTCAAAAACATGATAAAATCTCAAAATACCAAAAACATGATAAAATCTCAAAACACCAAAAACATTCAAATATAACCAAAATATAAAAAACATTCAAATATCCCTAAAAATCTCAAAAAATATAAAAAATACAAAAAGACCAAAAAGAGACTTGTTGGACCTCCTTAGCTTTGGTTAGCTCATCTAAACATGGATAAATACCCTCTAACCGCGGTTAGACTTAACACTTGTGCACTTGACCTCCCCGGTCAACTAAACCATAGCCTTCTAGGCTAGACCCTTTGACCATCCTATGCACACACACACTCCCCCCTAGCCTCGGCACGGGCTCATGTGCCAGAACTACGCTCGGTCTGATCTCACCATGTGAGTACGTAGGCAACCCAACTCGGGTTCGACCCTAGCCATCTAGCTTTCTATTTTTCTTGGATTAGCACTCACTTAAAAACTTTGGACATTCTAATTAAACTTTGAGATTATAATTGGCTTAAGTTTAGGGAGTAGGTAACCGTTATAAAACGGGGGTCTTGGGGTGCCCAACACCTTCCTCATGGCTTAATCGAACCACTTACCCTAACTCTGATTAGACCATTTGCCTTATCCAAACAAACAAATACCCGGGACCTATCCCTAAGAATGAATAGGTGGCGACTCAAGTCAAAACATATAATTGTGAAAGTGGGTTGGAAAATCCCATGCTCACACTACTTTTTTCTCAAAAACTTGGTTTGCTAATGCTTCATAACCAAAAATACTTTGGTATATTTCAATTCAAAATACAAGGTATGCTTTGTGTATCTCTCATCGCACAAGGATGTGTAAGGGAAGGAATGCGTTCATGAACACCTATTTTTTTCACGCAAGGAGAATCCGAGTCGTTATCTACCCGCCACTCATCGCACATGGATGTGTAAGGGAAGGAATGCGTTCATAAACACCTATGTGTTTCATGCAAGGAGAATCCAAGTGGTTATCTACCCACCATTCCTGAAAGGAATGGAGTAAGGGTAGCACCTTCCTATAGTAGAGTAGCTCTTCCATTAGTAGCTTAGTGAGTTCAGTCCTCTCTAAGGAGAGTCCTTCACTATGGCGGCCCTTCATTTTCTCCTGCTTATGAGAACTCTTTCTGTCCTCTTTTGACTCTGGCTAATAGCTCAGAAACTAGAAGGGGATTCTCCCTCATACCTTTCAAGAATGGAAAGAATATGTAGAAACCCTAATCAAATGAAATGCGTGTAGGGAATACCCTTATCCGAGCAGTGTCATCCTGGCCAGATAGGAGAAGCAAGGCGACGTCTGTCCTCATCATTTAGGTTTTGAAAATTTTTTCAGTTTCATGTCTGTGAGACTAAATCCTTCAAAACCTAAAACATGTTGGCCAGAGAGAGTATCTGGGTCGAATATGCTGGCCAGAGAAGAGAACTTGGCCAGAGAAGATGGTTGACATCGACAGAAGGTGGTCGGAGGCAAGAAGCGCGGGAGACAACAAAATTAGGGAGAAAATTGGGTTTTCACGCGTTTCGATTTTATGTTTTTATATAACCAGTGTTAGAGATGGAATTATTTTCGTCACTAATAATCTATATCCAATAGTGACGGAAATAATTCTGTCACTAATAATCTTGCACCAATAGTGACAAACATATTCCGTTACAAGAAATCCATACCGTCCCAGATACCATTAGTGATAGAACTTTTTCCATCTCTACAAAATATCCTTATTAGTGACAGAATAGTTTCATCTCTAATAATCTTGTATCAATAGTGACAAGCATATTCCGGTACAAACAGTTAACACCGTCACGGATACCATTAGTGATGGAATTGTTTCCGTCTCTAAAAAATATCCTTATTAGGGACATAAATAGTTCCATCTCTATGAATTTTTTTACACAATAAAAATTTAGACACTTATTAGAGGGGGGACATTTGTGACAAAATCTACTTCCGTCACTATAAGTGATGTATTAGAGACGGAAATGATTCCGTCTCTAATTTTCCATAGGTAGATTTCTTGTAGTGTGAGTAGATATTATGTATTTAAATATGTTAATTATGTAAAGTAATGCACATGTTTTAAGTTTTGATTTAATTTTTTAATTTAAAATAAGCTTTAATCCTAAAAATATAAAAGGTAACAAATGCTGAAAATGAGCTCGAGTTCAATTTTTCTATGTGAACAAGCCAAGCTAACCTCGAGCTAATAGTTTTATTCACGATTCGAGCTTAGACAAGAATAGTGAAGTTCGAGTTGAGCTCGAGCTCGAGCCGAGCACTGTTGTTATTGAATGAGCCTGGCTCATCGCAATTACCCCCCCCCCCCCTCCCCCCCCTAGATATCGATTTGAGAGGGGGGGACCAAGATTGAAATTTTGCCGAAAAAAAAAACTGAAATTAAAACCGTGGTATGGTCCCCTCCAATACATAGTAGATTATAAATAAAGAGTTGTTAGCTATTAGACAACTCTTTGCTGAATATTGTTCTATGTAGCTCGTTCTTCAAGTAAACACATTACTATAACATTCTTATAATTATGGAGAAACGAAGTATTGTAATTATGGAGATATAAATTAATAATTATTGCATACAATGACATTCTTGTAATTATGAAAAAATAAAGTAATAATTTGCAATAACTTTTCTTCATATTTGAAAGGCTTCACGTCAATTTCATAGGAGCGCCACCACATATTTAAACTCATTACTAAGTTCTCAGGCTTCTCATTTTAATTATGATTAAGCTTATCCAACTTAAAGTTAATTAATATATATATATATATATATATATATATATATGTATGTATGTATATATATATATAGAGAGAGAGAGAGAGTCAGTCTAAGGGTACTCCCTATTTCTACTCCCTATCTAATCCCTTCATTAAAATAGATCAATGGTCCTAATAACAGATGGGGTGTCATTAGTTACAAACATATATAATTCCACAATTGACCTTCTAACATTATTAGAAACAAAATATCCGTAAGAAAGGCAATCAATCAATCTCTCTCTCTCTCTCACTGTAAGAAGCCAATCCCTGCCTTCTTATGGTTTTTGGAAACAACTCCAATAATAGAAGTGGTGACCGAGGACTCAATCGGTGAATTTAGAAGAATCGAGAATGACGAGCTCTGAAAGTGTTGCAGGAGATCATCAAACACAAGGAGGACAATTAGGAACAAGTTCCCGGTTTTGAAGGAAAAGAGTACTGATTACTAGTTGCTGCTGTTGAGTAAGTCATTCTCATGTTTATAACCATGGCCATGGGTTCATCCATATAAGCTTAGCTTTTAGAAGAAGCAAAATTATAGCTTTAGGTTGAGTAAGCTTAACCAACAATAAATGGGCTCTACAAGCCACCACGTGTCCCTTTTAACACCCAACTATCTGTGGTTAGGGTTCACTCACCCTTAGGGTTCATCCATAGAAAAAATATTAAAAAAATTAATTAACATTAGGTTGACTAAGCTTAACCACAATTTTGATGGCTGTACAAGCCACCACATGTCCCTTTTCACATCCACTAATTGTGCTTAAGTTTTACTCAGCCTTTTAGGGTTCATCCATCTAACCTTAGTTTTTAGGGAAAAAAAGATATTAACCTTTGGTTGATTAAGCTTAACCACAGTTAAAGGGCTGTTACAAGTTGGCTACCTATGGTTAAGATTCACTACACCCCCCCCAACTACCTGTGGTTAAGATTCACTCACCCCTATGGTTCATCCATATAACTTTTTTTTTAGAAAAAATATAACCTTAGGTTGACTAAGCTTAACCACAATTAGAAGGGGCTCTACAAGAACGTAGGTTTACTAAACTAAACCATATTTAAAGGGTCTCTACCCTTGTAGCGGTAGATTATTGGAGTTGTTTCAAATAACCGTAAGAAGACACAGATTTGCTTCTTACAGTTATTTTGCTTCTTACGGTGAGAGAAAGAGAGAGAGATTTATTGCCTTAATTTCTTACGGATATTTTTTTTCCAATAATAGAAGGTCAATTGTGGAATTATATAGGTTTTTAACTAATGACACCTCATCTGTTATTAGAACCATTGATCTATTTTAATGAAGAGATTAGATAGGGAGTAGATTTAGGGAGTAGAAATAGGCAGTACCCCTATATATATATATATTTTGAAGATAGTCCTCCACTACCATCCATGTCAATGGCTGTTACAGTTGCCCCACTCAAGGATGACGTTTCCTTGATTAAAGATACTACTAATTCTAGAGATATCCATGGTACTCAATACATAACGAAGGTTACTAATTCTCCTTCAATCAAGTTTTTGGAAGACCTCAAGGGATTTGATACCTCAAGAATAGAAACCCATACGGCTGATTGTGATTAAGGAACTGTGTACATTTCTTTCTAAAACTCACATATTGTAATTGCTACATACTGGAAGTTTATAAATTAGTACCAAAGTGAATAAGCTTCTCATTCAAGAGAGCTTCTTCAGTTGTGCATGTTACAAGCTCGGGCTTTTCAATCTCTAGCAATACTATCCAAGGACTCCCAAATCCTTTCATGGTATCAAAGCATTCTGATCTTTGAAAAAAAATCTGTTAGTCAGTTTCTTCTTTCTTCACCGTTTATTATCTAGCTTAATCTCGATTCCTTAGGCTGGTCAACTTGTTACCTCCACCATGAATATCACACCCCTCTTGCCCTACTCCTCTATGGCAAACATGCTCTCGATTAAGCTTAATGGGAACAATTATCTGTTGTTGAGAAACCAAATACTTCCATTACTTGAAAGCCAAGAATTAATGGGCTACATTGATGGAACTTCTCAACAACCATCTCCCACCATTCCTCAAGAAGATGGAACTCAGGTCATTAACCCTGAACATCAAAAGTGGCGTCTCATTGATCGGTTTATGATAAGTCTGATCAACTCCTCTTTGATAGAGGCAGCCATGAGCGTCACCATGGATAGCTAGAATGCCTTTGAAGCATGGACCGTCTTGGCCGAATCCTTTGCTCACAAATCCAAGAATCGTGAGTTACAACTCCAAGAGGAGCTACAGGTCTTAAAACGAAACAATGCTACCATCACAGATCATGCTCAAAAATTCAGAGTAATCTGTGATCAACTCTAGGCCATAGGCAGTCCTGTGCCGGACACAGACAACATTTATTGGTTCCAACAAGATCTAGGAACAGAATACCATACTTTCGTTACCACCACACTCTCAAAGCCTCCTATTCCATCGTTTCAAGAAGTGGTCCCATCTCTTCTTAGTCATGAACTCCTTTTATGAAGCCTCTTGCCATCTCTAATAAATCATGACTCAGCTTTCACTGCTCAACGTGGAGGACGACATGGGAGGAACAATGGTCGTGGTGGTGGTAGAAATTTCAGATCTCATAATCGCAATTAGAATTATCACAATTCTACCAATGCGAGACCACAGGGTGCTCCATCATTGCCTAACAATTTTGACAGCCCACATGGAAACTGTGGAGGACAGAACTACAATCCATCCAATCATCACTTTGATGGCCGAAATCAAGCCCCTGCACGTCATGCTCAGAGTTCCTCTATTCGGAACAAACAACCCATTGCTAGTATCTGTCAGATTTGTGGCTATGGTGGTCACATAGTTTTGGAATGTCGCAATCGCTTCAACCATTCCTATCAGACACCCTCTGTTGCTGAAGCATTTACCTCCCTCACCATTCAGGACACTCAAGATGTTGAATGGTACCCTGATAGTGGTGCAACCTCTCACATGACCAACAATGAAAGTAACTTTTTTCATATTACATCCTACCATGGAGCAGATCGAGTTCTAGTTCGCAACGGATCATGTATTCCCATCTCTCATACAGGATCAACATCTCTCACCACTCCTACTGGCTTTTTTCAATTAAATGATACTTTACTTGTCCCTCATATTAAAAAGAATCTAATCTCAGTAAGTCAATTTACTAGTGATAATGATTGCACATTCACCTTTTCTCCTTCTGTCTTTATCATTCAGGAACAGAAAACAGGGAAAGTGTTGGGGACAGGGAATAGCAAAGGCAGACTTTACACCCTTGTTCGTCTTCATCAGGCCTTCATTTCTTCATCTTCTTCCGTCAAAGGAAATTCTGAAATTTGGCACAATCGCTTGGGTCATGTTGCCTCTACTATTGTTGACGTTTTAAATAAATCCAATGAGATCCAACTTCTGGACTCGTCATTATGTAAGCTCTCAGTTTGCTCTAGTTGCCAATTCGGCAAGAGCAAACTTTTACCCTTTTCGTCTAATAATAAACGTTGCACATCACCTCTTGGTTTGGTGCACTTTGATATATGTGGTCCTTCGCCTATTCTTTCTCCATCAAGTTTCCGCTACTATGTAATTTTTATTGATGATTTTAGTCGATATTCATAGTTTTTTCCATTAAAAAAAATGAAATTTTCTCTCAACATTTATTCACTTTCAAAAATTAGTGGAGAATCAACAAAATCACAAAATAAAAATCCTACAATGTGATGGAGGTCAGGACTTTGCCAGTTTGATATTCTTGCAGCACCTATCTAAATTCGGCATCCAAAAGAGGGTGTCATGCCCTCACACTCTAGCACAAAATGGTAGAGCTGAGCATAAACACCGAGCATTACAGAAATGGGTCTTACTCTTCTGTTTCATAGTCATGCACCATCTAAATATTAGGTTGAAGCTTTCTCTACTGCGACATACATCATCAACCCGCTCCCTACCACTGTGCTCCAACACTCATCCCCGTACTCTGTACTGTTTGGTGAGACTCCTAACTATTCCATGTTTAGGACTATTGGTTGCTTATGTTTTCCATATATTCGTGATTATTCACCTCACAAACTTGCCCCCAAAAGTTCTCATTGTGCATTTACTGGTTACAGCTCTCTCCACAAAGGTTTTCACTGTTTGGACTTGGCCACCAATCGTGTTTATATTTCCATGCATGTTGTTTTTGATGAAACTAATTTTCCGTTTTCTCACTCACCTCATACTACATCTGTATCACATGATTTTGTTGCCTTCCACGATCTCGATTGCCTACATGAACAGGATGCATCCCTTCCTGATGATCAGGATCTCTCTAGTTCGTCAAATTTCATCCGTTGCCAACTGGACACTCCTTCAAATGATATAGTTCCATTGGGCCCTTTAGTGCCCCCCTCAACTTGATCCATGGATTCGTCAGAATGCACTAGCTCGGCTGTTGCTCCTCCTGCTTCGCCCACATCTCTTGAGTCTAGCTCTATCGAACTGCCTGCATGCTCCATTACCAAGGTCAATCCCAATGCTCAGAGGAACTCTCTTGCCCAGCCAAGTTCTACTACAAGTGCTCTTGACATCCCTGCTGGACAAATTATTATTGAGTTACCTATAGATCCCCCTAACTCTCATCCTATGATCACACGATCCAAGGACAAGGCTACTACCAAGCATCAACTTCTGCCACGCACTTCCAGCTCTCTCCCAGAGGCTCATCTTCATTTTTTTGAGGCACTTATTTGTATCGAGGAACCCCGTGGTTTTAAATCCACTGCAAAATATCCCCAATGGCTTGCCGCAATGGATGAAGAGATGGCAGATCTTCATCAGAATCGGACTTGGACTCTCACTCCTCGTCTTCCTAGCATGAATATTATTGGTTGTCGTTGGATTTACAAAACCAAACTTAAGGCTGATGGCACGGTGGAAAGATACATTGCTCGACTTGTGGCCAAGGGCTACTCTCAGATGCACGGTCTTGACTATGATGAAACTTTCAGTCCTGTTGTCAAACCTGCTACTATTCGGTTGGTCCTCTCCTTAGTAACCATACATAGGTGGGAAATACGACAACTCGATGTCATAAATGCCTTCTTGCATGGGTGTTTGCAAGAAGAAGTGTATATGGATCAACGTCCTGGCTACTCTGATGCCTCTCATCCCCACCATGTGTGTCACCTCAACAAAGCCTTGTATGGCTTAAAAAAAGCACCACATGCTTGGTTTGAATGGTTTAGCAACTTTCTTCTTGACGTTGGCTTCATCCATAGTCATGCTGATTGCTCCATGTTCACGGTTCACAACTCTAGTGGCACCATGATCTTACTTGTGTACGTTGATGACATCATTCTCACTGGCAGCAACTCCTCGCTTCTTCAATCCTTCATTCAGCAACTTAGTTGTGAGTTAGCTATGAAAGATTTAGGACTACTGCACTACTGTCTTGGTATTGAAGTGGTATCTGCAACACAAGGTCCAAGTATACCACTGAGCTTCTTCAACGAGTACAAATGGATGGAGTTAAACCTCCGTCCACTCCAATGGTCACTAGTCACAAACTCACAAACGAAGGCACTCCCTTTTCTGATGTCACTCACTATCATAGTATAGTTGATGCCCTTCAGTACCTTACTATAACTAGACTGGATCTGTCATTTAGTGTCAATTCTGTGTACCAGTTCATGCACGCGCCCACAACAGACCATTATCAAGCAGTTAAGCGTATTCTACGATATGTTAAGGGTACCCTCCATCACGACATTCAGATCTATGCCGACTTTCAGCTCTCGCTTATGGGTTACTCTGATGCTGATTGGGCTAGTTGTCCTGACATGCGTCATTCGACTTCTGGTTTTGCTCTTTTCTTGGGACGAAATCCGATTTCTTGGAGTGCCAAAAAGCAAGCTACTGTGTCTCGATCTAGTGCTGAAGCAGAGTATCGAGGTCTTGCACATGGTACTTCCGAAATCACTTGGGTCACTTTCATTTTTCGTGCACTCCAGGTCTATCTCCCTATGTCTTCGGTGATATTTTGTAACAATCAAAGTACGATTTATATGAGCTCCAATCCGGTCTTCCATGCTCGTTCCAAGCATATAGTGCTCGACTACCACTTCATTCGAGAGAAGATTGCATCAAATCAGCTTCGCATCCAATTTGTTCCCTTTGATCTCCAAGTTGCTGACATCTTCACCAAAAGTCTTCCCCGTCACTCTCTCCAATTTTTGGCGTCCAAGTTGAATGTCCGGGCCTTCACCCAGCTCAACTTGAGGGGGGATATTGAAGATAGTCCTCCACTACCATCCACGTCAGTGACTGTTACAGTTGCCCCACTCAAGGAGGACGTTTCCTTGATTAAAGATACTACTAATTCTAGAGATATCCTAGGAACTCAACACATAAGGAAGGTTACTAATTCTCCTTCAATCAAGTTTTTGGAAGATCTCAAGGGATTTGATACTTCAAGATTAGAAACTCATACGACTGGCTGTGATTAAGTAATGTGTATATTTCTTTCTAAAACTCACATATTGTAATTGCTACATACTGGAAGTTTATAAATTAGTAACAAAGTGAATAAGCTTCTCATTCAAGAGAGCTTCTTCAGTTGTGCACGTTACAAGCTCTGGCTTTACAATTTCTATAGCAATACTATCCAAGGATTCTCAAATCCTTTCAATATATATATATATATATATATATTATTCTAAATTATTATTTTTTGTTTGAAACTTAGGGTGATTGTAATCTTAACATTTTCCATGCTAAAAAAGGCGGTTCTTTATCCTGTCTCCCTGTTTGATGCAGTCCCACATGCACAACTTACTATAAACATACCATCCAAAAAAAACAACTTACTATAAACATCAATCGGTCCACCATTAATTAAACCAACGGTCATAAAATCTCACTAGCTTAGCTTTATTTAACAGTCAAATCTCTCACCTACCACTACCACCACTCACTCCTTCAACCTCCTCTCTCCCGGCAGTGCTGGCAGCTGGATTCATCGAGTACGTTAATGCATGAAGGGATAAGTAGTTCGTGGCTTTCCTTTTGTTGGGTTCCATAAACCCTAAAAGACTCTGAATCGTGGTGGGTTTCTTTATTGGGGTTGTCTGTGGTTTCGGATTTTTTTATATATATTTTCATTCTGAGAATTTTTTAGGTGAAATTTTCTGATAGACTGACAGAAGAGAGTGAGCACACACAAGGCAATGATATAAGAGTATGCAATTGCCAGTGCGTGCTCACTTATCTTTCTGTCAGCTTCCGGCACCGGAATCGAACTTTTTTTTTTTTCAAAAATAGTTTCTAACGATTTCAGTAGTTTTTTTTGCTAATAAATGACTTTTTTTTTTTGCATGATTATGAAAAGGGTTTAGTAATTGGGTTTTTGATGGATACTAGTACATATAGAAAATTACTCCTTTTTTTTTTCGCTACCATTATTTCTGTGTTTGTGGTCAGATGGCCATGATATTCTGGAAGGAATCTTCACTGGCCTTCTATTATGAAACAAGCTTTTACAGAGGAAAAACCCTTTAGACAGGCTAGAAGTTACTTCAATTTGCAGATATTGTTACACATTTAAGCTTCTGGGGTTCTGTATTTTATGGAGTTAGCTTGTTTTTTTTTTCATTCTTTGCGAAGGTGCTGCTTTGGTTGTTTTGTTCTAAATACTCTTTTTTCTTTTTTGAAGTGTTTTGGGAAAATCTACAGCATTTTCTTATTGCATTATTTCAAAGAAGCTCCTTAGCATTACCTTGTTATAATCACTTGGAAACAATCTGTGGTTTTCTTACTGCATGATCCTTTCGATTTTCTTGCTGTAATCACTTGTGAAACCCATTCACTTTGATTTCAGAAGGCATTCTCGTTTACCCATTTGATGATTTATCATTTACATATTTTAGTATAGAAATGTATATTCTTTCCTATATATCCTTCTTGTTGTTTCTCCATCCAAGGGGTTGGGGGTTTGGCATGGACCCTAGCCAAGACACTGCACGAATCCAGATCCTTTTAGGGCATATGGGAACCTTTCATCGCCAATTCTCACCGGCCATCTTGTACCCTCTCAACCACACTATACATGTGACCCTCCTTTGCGCCTGTTTGTTGCACCTAATTAGAGGGGACATAAATCCTTCTCCATATGATAAGCTAATAGCAACAGTAAAAAATCAATGCATCTATAAATATTGTGGAGAACAACTTATCTCCTAAGTTTAGGAATTCCCTTTACTGTCCAAACAAAGATGGAAAGACTAACGCTTGTCTTATCCTTGTTTTTGTTGTAGAATGAAGCAAGAAGAGATAGAAGGAGCAGGAAGAAGAAGACTAGTATTATTGAGTTGGGGCAATAATCTGAGTTTAGGAAATGCATGAACTGACACCTTACTTATTGAGGTAACCATACTTATATTCTTTTCAATTGTTTTACTTTATTTATGCGGTTGGCAATACTACAACCATTATATGCAGTACTAGCTACTACCATTTTATGCCCTTTGGTTCTTCTAAATTGCTGTCATGGTGTAGAATACCAGCGACATATAACTTCTTGGTTTGAAATATACATCAAATTTTGTTTCTATTTATAAGTTGGTTAGGTCAATACTAAGGGTGATATCGAGCCGAGCCGAGCCGAGTAGTGGTGTGTTCAAGCTTGTTCGTTTATTAAACGTGCTTGGAAAACATGTTCAAGCTTGACTCGTTTATTAAATACACGAGCTCGAGCTTTACTAGTCGAACTCAACCTGAGCTGGAGTAGTTCATGAGCAGCTTGTTTTATTGGATATAGCTATTTATATTAGGTAAAAAATTCACTTTATTATCCTAGGCAAAGAAATCACGGAGTTAACTAAAATTTTAGTATAAGATTATAATTATATAAATGGTATTCTTATCATATAAAATACATTATATACAATTAATCTTTACTAGTATATAATACATATACTTAATTTTAAATTTTAAATTAAAGAAGTTTATTTTAAATATTTTAGAAGGTTTTATCGAGCATAGCAGGGGTGTGTTCAAGCTCGGCTCGTTTACCAAACGAGTTCAAAAATGGTGTTCAAGCTCGGCTTGTTTACTAAATAAACGAACGATACTCGAGGTTTTGAGCCCGAGTAGTTCGCGAACATTTTTTTCAATAATCACCCCAAGTCAATACCATAGGATTTGAAATATTGTGTAGCAGATTTAACCTTAGAACTGAAGAATGATAGTGGGAAAGACTATTGCGAACCAAAATGTGCAGATTTAACATTCACACATGTGAATCAATATCACCTATATGATAGTGTGAAAGGCTACTCAGAATCAACATGTGCAGATTTAACATTCGCACATGTGAATCAAACTCACCTACATGATAGAGTAGTCTCCGATCTTCTTGTAGGGGATAGAGGTAGCTCCTTATATAAAGATCATTGGCAAATTCTCTTCTAGGGAAGTCTTTTGAAATTCAAGAAATTTGGATTCACCTTCAAGATGTTGTTCAGTGTCCTATTATATCCGAAAATGAGGTGATTTTTATTCCCTTGCCACACAGAATCGTTTCTCTAAATCCTAGATTCAATGCTATTCGAGTGACAATTTTAAAGATCATTTTGTTCAATTTCATTTGGTCCCAAAACCATGTTCCAAGACCATAGACACACAATTGTCACATGGTTGCTATATAGTTTATAAGTTCAAGGCTCAGGAAAAGTTCATATAAACTTTATCTTATGCAAAGAGCTTGTTGAGTCTAGGGACCTTTCTTTGCCACTAAACGAACAAATTAAATTTGAAAACTCAACCTTAACCATTCAATATTTGGAAGAAGGGTGGCAAGTATAGACACGGAAATTCAATATAGCTACAAATGCATACCAAAGGAAGAATCTAAAGTGAGATATTTTGAATGTATCCTTGCTTGTTATTTGGATGTAGAGAAATGATATTTTTTCTAAGCTTGATTTGTTCCATAGTTTGTTATCTTCCAAATTAAGAGGGAGGTATTTCTCAAGTTTACCAAGTCTAATTGAATCCTTAATCCAAAATTATCTTCAAAATATGAACTTACCTTGTTGTAGCATATATGCCGACTTTATCCACCTCCTTCCTTGGCCCTACAAATAGATTGTCCCCCAATTAATGGGTGGTCTCCACATATGTTGCTCCCTCTCATAATCTTTGTAGCTTTCACTACCTGAAAAAGCCAAAAAAAACACTATGTTTATTTTGAGCTAAAAACGACAGTCAGCCATCGTTAAATTATATATCGAAGGCCTAACGCCTAAAATGGCGGCTCTAAATGGTGGTAAACTATTGTCATAAACAACAACAGTCCATGACCGTCGTTTCTTTTCCCTCTCACCATGCACTTATTCGAAACCCTCTCATTTCTATCTCTTTCTTTCTCCTTCTTTCTTTCTTATACCTTTCCCACAATTTCTGGATTTTCCCTTTCAATTTCCATCTTGACTCTCTGTTCCTCCGGCAACATCCCCATTTCTCCGACGCTAGCAACGTTCTTGCAGCCGCTCTGAATCCTAACTCAGGTAGGGGAAATTCCACATCTAATTCCACGTAACAGAGAACGAGAGAAGGTTCAGGAAAAGATGCCAACTAGGCATTGACAACAATGATGAGAAAGAATGGGTTCGCTCTGTTAAGGCTCTCGTGTCTGAGAGAGTTTATTCCATTGTCGCCAGAAGTAGAAACTCATTTTTCCTTTGCCACGACGGAAAGGTTCGTATATATCAGTATCATCTCCAGTTCATGTTTTGTTAAGATTGGTTGTTGCTTCTGTTTTTCGAACTATAATTTATTTTTGAATTTATAGTAATTGGGGTCAATTTCGAACTATGGTCTTCCGCTAATGGGGTCCTCTCCTTTAATTGCCTCAAGTCTATCGTTACCCATAAACAACAAGCCATAGGTGATCCTCTACAAGCCATAGGTAATATACACAAAAAGCATTCAATGGTTCCCACAAATTAGCTAGGATGTTGTTTCATCTATACAAAAGCAAGAGAATCCCTGTGGATCACAAAAGGTTTTGAGAACTATTGATGAACATTTGGGGTCATTTTGTGCATTTAAGGTTATAAATGTTCGACACAAGATCAATAAGTGGCTGATCTCCCAGTAGTGTAGCATTATCTATGATGATGATAGTGACTGTAATGCTTTTAAACCCGAACTTCACTAGATGGTTGCACCGTCACCCTTGACGATCAATGGATTTCAAACACGTGAAAACCTTTCCAAGTAAAAGACCACTCAAAAAAGTTAAAATTGTTCAAATAGGGTGTTCAAACTGTTGGATCGTTAAAATGATTCGATCGTCCGATGAACTGCTTGGGTATGTGATCAAAATATAGATGTACAATTGTTTCATCTTCTCCAACCATTTTGACCATTAAAAATAGAGTAAAGAAAAAAAAAAGCAATTTATGGTTTTTTAACAAACAAATCAAATTTTGGAGTTCATTTTTTCATGTTGTTGAAAAAAGGGGGTTAGGGTCTTTCAAAGAATGAAAAGGAGAAGATTTTGACCATCCAATCAATGAGTTGGGGCTTTTGATATAAATATGAGGAGAGACAATGATAGAGACTATAAGGAGGGAGAGAGTGGTAGAAGGAAAAGAGAAAGAATTGATCAGACTGATTTCTTCATCCTCCACCATTTTCTTTTGTTGCAATCATCATCCTCTCTGTCATCTATTGCAGCACCATCATCAGCCATTGCTTACCATTGGCAATTGCATTCGGAGTTGTAGAAGAGGAATTTTTGTAGAACGAGAAGAGAAAATATATTGTAGGATTTAAGTTGTAGGTAGAAGAAACATAACTTAGATAGATAAATAGATATGAGTGGTTTCAAAAATTTGGGTTCTTAAAAATTGGAAAGGATTCAAAATTTGTGGCTTTTAAAAGGTTACACAATGACGTATAATACTCTTATTTTTAAGGAATTATAGAGTTATAAAAATTCTTGGTGGTAGTTACCACCTTCACGCACCGCGTGAACTGTAGCTATCCCCTATATATATTACTATTCAATTTGTCCACCCAAATGATTCAACTTTAGACCGAACATCGTCTCTAATGGTTTGTTGACCAGTTCAATTTGTAAAACATTGAGTGATGCATATACTGGAGGTTGCAATTATCATTTTTTGTAGCAAAAAAAAAGGAATACGGTTGAGAGTTAAAGGAGACTATTGTATTGATGGATTATGTCAAATTGTAGAGAATTCGAGTAATTCTAAAAATTGAAGGTTTCTAACCCAAAGAGAAATAATTTATTTTCTAATTGTATTAAAAATAATCAGCACATGACGAATATTTTAGCAACCCAAAAATATATCTCCGTGGCTATTATTATAAACACATTGAAAGGACGAAGCGATTTATCATCATGATTGTCTCTTCTTCATTATCTTTTGGTTTTACATGGTATGAGAACTTCTAAGTTATTGTGATATCCCTAGAACTTACATTTTTCTCTTCTTCCTTTGAGTGTACCAGCAATCGTCTTCAATGGCTAATCTTGCCACTTTCCCTCTCGATTGTAAGAACCAACTGGTAATGACATGGCTTCCCCTACATCTTCTCAAATTTCTACCATTAATACCACAAACATTGTTCCTTTCCTCTCAATAAATTAGACGGCATAAATTACTTTCTTAGCAAAAGGAAGCTACATTGTAATTGGGTCTTTCAAGACCTGTTTGGATATATTGGTGGTAACATTACCCCCCCTATCTATCTATCTTGAAGATGCCACCCCTATCCTTGATTTTTATTGAATGGAATTGTGTTGATCAATACATTATCGATATCATTAATGCAACTCTCACTGACTCAAACCTTTCACAAACTTTTGGTCTTAATAGTTCACGAGAAATATGGGATCTCCAACGCAACAACTTAGGTTCATACAATGCAACTCCAGACCCTTTGGAAGGGATCCACTCCTATGGCTGGTATTTGAATAAGATCGAAATTTTTTCTGCCCTTGTTCCCATCTAGGATCATATTTTAGACCATGGTCTACTAATGCTTGCAATGAGCGCATTAATGTTTTTGAGTTGCGCTCTTGAATCTTGGTTCATGAGCAAACATTGCTCCAATTTCATACAACGCCCACTACTTTCATCATCTATGACATTATATTCGGATTGGAAATTGTATCATCCAACAAGAGGATGTGGACGTGGTCGTAGTAATGAGACTAGGCCTCATAATCATTCAAATGGGCTCTCCATCAGACGTGGACCCAATATCAGTTGAGTATCTTAATGGAGTTCTTAGACCTCCATCAATCAATTCCATAGTGTCTTTGATCATCCATGGTATGCCAGGTTTACGTCCAATTGAGCCACTTTGTTGTGCAAAGCAGAAACTGAGTTCTACCATGCTTACCAATTTCTAACAATAGCCAAAGAGATATCTTTGGGTTGCTAAGCTACTGATGATGTTTAGAAGGGCTAATCTAAAATTAAAAATACAAGTTGTTGAGAATCTTAGGATTCTCTCTAGAGTAAAAACCCAAGATGTTAAGAATCATATAAATTCTCTAAATTTAACTTAATCATTCGAAATATTACATGCCTACATGGGTATTGTACTTACATATTGATATGTTTCATCAAAAGAATATGGTTACATATCTTCTGTGGACTAAGTTGGTATACCAAGTGCAACCCCTGTTGTCTAGGGGTACGTAATTTTAAATTCTAATTTAAACAAGCTTCCTTCCAAATGGAGGGAGAGAGTCCCTCTTTGAGTCCTGAATAGTGTTGCACTCAAGTCAAGCTGACTTGTTTGAACCAAGCTCAAGCTTGCATTTCAGACTCGAATGAATCAAGTCAAGATTTTATTTGAGCTTGAATGTTTAAACAAGTCAAGCTCAAGCTAGACCCTATATGATTTGGTTCGGGTCAATGCTTAGCACGTTTTGGGGTAGGTTCGGCTTGATTAGAAATATTATAAATATACTACAATATTTTTTATAATGTTATTTATATTAATATAAAATGATATTTTTGCCTTTCTTTATTGTAGATTATATAATTTTTAATAAGTTTAAGAGATAATAATAACATAAAAGTTAAGAAGTTAATAATTGAAACCTTGACTCTGCTCTCAAGACTATCCCCAAATCTTATTTTTGTATATGATTGTATTATTTTCGTAGTTTCTTTGTATTATAATTTAATAATAAACACTTTTATTGAAATCATGTAAAAGTCAACAAAATAATTTTGTCAACCAAGCTTTGAGCGAACCCGAACTTAGCTCATCTTAAATAAATTTCGAGATCGAAAGGAGCTTAATCATGATCAAGTTTGTTCAAGGTGAAAGCATCATCATTTTCCAATAATGGTGAAAGTGTCATCATTTTCTTTTCAATAATGGATATATTTGTGAATTTATTAAAAACGAGTAAAGAATATTGAAAAAAATATTTTGATTTAGAAAGGAATTTGGTAGTAAGTTGGTTTCAAGCAACTAAAGTTGAAAAATCTAAATGCCTCCAACTTTGGGTGCAACTTCGGTCAAGATTGATATGATCTCGACTGTACCAAGGGTTTTGATTATTCAACTTGGGGTTCAAGAATCATAACCTTAGCCATAGTACCAATGGAGTTGGGGTTGAGCCATTAGTCAACCCAATCCAAGCTGAGCTTGATGGTGTGTTATTATGTCTTACATGTAAAATGTATATATACGGATTGAAGGATGCACTCGGGTTGAATTGGGATATAGCCTATAGGCTGGAGGTTCTACCAAAAAGTCAACCTGATTCACCCAAACTTTCACTGCTCGCTACCTCCCATACAATTTCTAATGGATCAAATTTTTTGGTCAATTTTAGAAATGAATGGAGAATTTTTTTACAACATCCCCTCCTAAGTGCTAATTTATTTCGTATAATTAGATGACATTTTGAATTTTTACAATTTCTCGTATTATAATTTTAGGGATAAGGTATGATCCTGCATTTATCAATTTATATTTTCCTACCAATATTCCCCATATTCATTTTTTTTTGCCGTTTGGTTTTCCTTAATAATGGAACACTATTTTCAAATTATGCAAAGCAGTTACAATTTCGAATAAAGGTTCCTTTTTGTTAACTTGAAGTGGTCTTTAGAGCATCTTCAGTGGCAATGCTATTTTTTTCAGTGTCGTCTATTTTTTGACACTACTACAATGCCAAAATACTACGATTTAGCACTGAAGCTCCAATGGTTCATTAGCCATTTCTATATTCAATAAGCCTTTTTTGTGGGACACTGGCAAAAGTGTAAAAACAAGAAGGGTGAATTGGTCATACACATCAAATGGCATTAAATGACTTTTGTCATTTCCCACGCCATATTTGGCATGAGAAATGGCAAAAAACATTTTTTGGCAATCCTTTTAACTATTCACTGGAGTATGTTATCTTTGGGTCAAAGCTATATTTTAGCTTTGGCAGAGGCTTTTAACTATGCGTTGGAGATGCTCTTAGAAAGCTCTCTTGTGTATGGTGTAGTTTACCAACATAGTCAAACATAGAGGTTGTTACGACCTTTAATTCAAATCTTAATATGTTATAACAATTTATATGTTTCTTTCTTTTTGAGTGATGACTTTACATGTAATTCATTAATAATGTATCTTATATTTTGGGTTTGAGGTTGGAGCAATTGTTCAACATTCTCTTATTAGTTATTTTGAATTCAAAAAATACTTGAAGTTGGAGTGTGGATCTAGAACTAGGTACATTTTGTGTTTTGACTATGGTTAGCCATGATTAATTGGTTTTTGATAAAGCGGAGTCTTCTTTTGAAAATAATTTTGTTTGTTTTCCAAAGAAATTGAGCCATATTTGCTTCAGTTATATGTCAAAAATGTTAAATACTACTATAAGTATCCAATTTTTACACCCCCCCTAACTGTGGTTAAGAGCTTTTAACCATGGTTAGCTCCTAACTGAATCCCCTCAACCCTTAGGCAAAGCCTTAGCAAACCCTAGGTTTTAACCCTAGTTAAACCCTAACTTTACATAAACCATATGTAAAGCCCTAACCCTAGGTCAACCCTAGCCTAACCCTAGGATTAGACCACTAGGTAAACCCTAGGTAAGCCCTAGCCCTAGCCCTAGCATAGCCTAGCCCTAATCTAGCCTAAAACCTAGGTAAACCCAAGCCCTAGTAAGCCCTAAGCCCTTAGGCCAAGGCTTGCTGGGCAAAACCCCGTGGTGTCGGTAATGGGATTACCGACACCCAAAACTTCCAAAGCTTTGGGGATGTCTATAATCCTATTACCGACGCCCACTGTTCTTCTCTCCTGCAGCACACCACCCCTGTAGGGTTTAGGGCACGCCTGCTGCCCACTCCGCTGGCCTGCAGCTCCCTCTCCATCTCATGAGAGCCCCTCCTACCCTCGTCCTATTGCCAGGTGTATCCCCTTGGACCTCCCCTATAAAGAGGGCAACACCCCCACCTTCAAAATCACCTGTAAATTCCTCATACCCGTCCCCCTACTGATTTTCAGAGCCCAAGCCCTTCCCTAGGTGTTTCCAGAAACTCCCCAAGGTCCTAGTAGCATCCTAAGCTCTTCCCCCGTCTGTACAGCACCTCCACAGCGCCACCAGCAGCCATCGAGCTCCTCCAACACCTGTAGCACCACCACCAATTACCACCAGCACTTCGGCATGGTAGCGCTTCCCCCTACCCCTATTTAATTCTATTTTGACATCTCATGTGAACACCTGGTCCATTCTAAGGGACTATTGTTTCCTTATTGCAAAAACAAAACCCATTAAAGGGGCTCCCCCACCTTCACCATAGGTGTGGGGAAACCCTTAAGGGTAAAACACCACATATAGTAGCCTCAGGATCACTTGGGGGTCCCTCACATCATGAGGGAACCCCTGGGTTCACCGTCATTGTAGCCCAGTAGGGCATTTTTTCGAATTCTAAAAATTTATAGGGTGTCAGTAAACTCAGTACCGACACCCCTGATGCTCTCTATTTGAAGGCCTGTGGGCCCCACCAGAGACCCCTCTGGACCAATCCAAGGCCTAGGTTAAGACCCCCTAGGTCTCCCTTACATTTCACCTGAAGATATCGAGACCTATAGTTAACTTTAACTAGGGTTAAAATCCAAGAGAAAAAGAACTGTCAAAGTGTCGGCAATCCAATGTCGACACTTATGATTTTATGTAGCTAGTGAACAGTGCCACTTTGGCACACAGTGGGGCCCACATCAGGCCACCCCTAGGGCCCACCTTGGGCTCATTTTGTTCCCTGGTTTCCTCTCTTCAAAACCGTGGGTCAAGCTCCCTTTAACTCACCCCTTGACCCAAGTTACAGGGGTGTGAACTTTGACAAAAACACCAAAATTGTCGGCAATCAGGCTGCCGACAGTGTGGTTTTTCGACTTTTGAGGACCTGGCAATGGCCCATAGCCCAAGGAGGCCCACCCCTGGACCTAACCTAGCCCTGGGGGCCCAGCCCAAGCTTACCCCGGCCTGCCCTTGCCTTAACCATGGTTAACTCGACCATGGTTAAACTTTAACCTTGGTTAGCCCACCTAACCAATTTGGAAAAATGCTTAAAAATCCAAAATATTCTGAAACTATAGGAAAAACCATTTTTGGAATTTGTGCTCATGTCTAACCATGGTTAGATGAGTTTAATCATGATTAACACTTGATTTAACCATGGTTAAGCCCATTTAACTTGGAAAAATTTGGGAAAAATCCTCAAAAATGTTAAATAATTCTTAAAGACCATAGACACACCTTGGACCTTGCCCAACCATGGTTAGCAATCCTAACCACGGTTAAACCCATGGCCTACCGGGCCCAACTTAGCCTACCGGGCTTGTCCCAAGGCCTACCGCGCCGAATCTTGGCCTACCGGGCCTATCTCTTAGCCTACCGAGCTTATCCAAGGCCTATCGGGCCAAAGCTTAGCCTACCAGGCCTATCTCTTAGTCTATCGGACTAAACCCAAGCCTACCGAGCCCATATCCTAGTCTACTGGACTACCTTTTTGGCCTACCAGGCCCAATCAACATGACCATGCATTTGACCAACCTGGTCAACCACCCCTAGCTTCCCAACTAGACCCTAAGCCACCCTTGATGCACACACAACACTCCCTTAGCCTTGGCACGGGCTCATGTACCAGAACTATGCTCGGTCTGATCTCACCCCAATGTGAGTACGTAGGCAACTCAACTCGGGTTCGACCCTACCTTAGTTTTTCCTTTCTTGGATTAGTATATACTAAACCTAAGGCATTTGACTAATCTTGACATTAACTTGGCTTATACCTAGTAAGTAGGGAACCGTAACTCTAACGGACTTAGACCTTATCCATTACCTAGGACTTATCCCTACTGAATTAATAAGTGGCAACTCTAAACATAACTCAATCACCGCCAAAAATGTGGGTAACCGGAATTTGTGCTCACAACTACATTAAAAAATTTTGTTCGATTTATTTTACAAAAAGGAAAAGCGTAAAATTTTGTTTGCGCTTTTAATTTGTTTCACAAGCCATATTTGCTTCATTTATATGTCAAAGATGCCAAAAATTACATTAATTATATATTTTTTTTTTCTAATGATCGAAAACCCAAACAACAGAACCAACCAATGCTCAAAACAAAACAATTACCCAACCCCTGATACTCTGGAGGCTAGAATCCTCCTACACAACCAAGGTTGCAAGGGCACTCTTTCAAAGGAACCCCTGCCCCTTATATATGTCGAAGATGCCAAAAATTGCATTAAAAAATTATTCAATTTTTTGTAGAAAAAGGAAAAGCATAAAATTTTGTTTGCACTTTTAATTTTTTCTCATTTTAGGGACCCTATAGTTTTCGGAGCAATTAATATATGAAATTAGTTGCAAATAAAGGAACCTTTGGTTACTTTAATAAAGATAGTGTGGTCTTTTGAACTTAGGTGGTTACTGGTTATAGTTTGTTGTTGAATCATTATCCTTGAAAATTTATTTTAAAGATGCATGATATGGATGCCAAATTTTGTGGGCTGGTAAAGTTCACGAGTATTGATAAGCGCCAACCTGGGTTCAAAATTTTTCTTCACCCTCTAACCACTAGCATATGCATACATATATACATGGATAGAAGTGTTTCTGTCATGTGTTTTCTCTATGATTTATGATGCCTTAATCTTTGAAAGTGGGGATGAAGGAATTCTGTAATCATCTTTTGGTTTGTTTGGAGGGATCAAAGCTTTATCAAGGATGTTATATATACATATTTGTTTCCCAAATTTGGTTTTTGTATGAATTCAGGAGCAAGTGACTTTGTTTTGTCCACTCTTCCACGTTAAGTGGAGATTTTTCTCTTAATGATGTAACCAGTTGGATATAGATGGCATTCCCTCAATCTATTACATTATATGTCCCGGATCCCATGCATCTTTTGATGTATCAACAATGTTAAGGGATTTTTCCCAGAATGGCTCCAATGATTTGAGGTAAGTCCAAGATGACCCTAAACTTTTAACTTTATTTTTATGGCATTGCGAATAGGAAAGGCCGTCCATGTGGGGCTTTAGTGTTATGTGTGTGTGTGTGTATATATATATATATTAAAATGACATGTTTATCCCTAAAAATAAGGGGCAATGGGGTTAAGCATCGAATCAACACTTGGGTCTTCATCTGCCTTGCTCTCCCACGATCATCCTTCAAGTTCTCCGATCCTCTTCTTCCTCACCTCTATCTGAATCATCACTACAAGAAAACTACCTGACAGACACGGAAATTTCCGTGTTTGATAATAAATTTTCGTGTCTAATACTATTAGACAAGGAATTAACGACGGTGCCTAAACCATGACAGTTACTCTTGTGCCTGATGCTATTAGGCATGGAATTAATTTTCCGTTTCTAATAATATTACTAGACATGGAAATATTTCCGTGTCTAATGATAATTACCCGTAAATGTAAAATTATATATGACGTCACATTGTTTCGTGTCTAAATATAGCATTAGACACGGAAACATATCCGTGTCTAATAATTATAGCAACGGAAATTTTTCTGTGTCTAATATATTTTTTGACACGGAATTATTTCCGTCTCTAATACTCTAATATACGTCATATCTAAGATTAGACACGGAAATAATTCCGTGCCTGGTAATGTATTTCCTTGTGAATCACATATCAGACACAAAATTATTTCCGTGTCTGATATTTTTTATTTTTTATTTACAAATCCAATACCCTGTCTCCATGCCATAACCTATCATCTGTTTAAATACAATTTAATAATGTACCTGTTTTCATACATTTGAATAATGTAACCTATTCTTCAATTGATTTCATTTGCACACTGAACCCATAGGCCATAACAACAAATAAACAAAATACTTATAATCCCTTTAATATAAACAAGATCACAGCTTCAATTACATTCTTTTCCACCAAATTCCTTTCTACCTATCCATGAATCCATGTTTGTATGGACTCCACCACGTGGAAACTATGGACTTGGAATGACACCGGCAGAAAATTCATCCATCTCAATCTGCAACTCTTTCCGGTTCTCTTCAGGCCTAAAAAAAAAGTAAACTAGAAGTGGTGATCGGATCATCCATTTATATGAATTATCCAATTATACTAATCAGAAATCAGGAATATTGGATTTTTACCTGAGCATTTAGTTGATCAATGTGTTCGTCAGTAGAACTGCATACTATCTTCTCACTGTCATAACAGGAGGAAATAACCATGCCAAATAAATTGTGAGTTGATGTAAAAATATTATCCAAGTGAAGTATTATGCTATTCAAAATGATCATTTCATGAAAAAAAAATCAAATCAACATCAATACTTAATGTCTGACAAAAGCAATTTCACTGACATTCAAATAGTATGATTTGTCATACATTATGCTTGGATTTTCTAATTATTTCGTAAAATAGTAATTTAAAATTGTTTTGAGTGAATCCGAGGTCGTATGCCCGATTTGGGCACCGAAATCCATGTTTCTGAATTATACATATTGCATAAACATACAACCTTCCACCATTTTCAAACTGGGGGTCGGATTTCGATCTCATTTATTCTAACACGTATATTTCAATAATATGTAATTGTTGGAGTTGGTTTCGAGCGAATTCGAGGTCGTATGCCCGATTTGGGCACCGAGATGACCGAAATCCATGTTTCTCAACTATACCTATTGCCTAAACCTACAACATTCCACCATTTCCAAACCGGGGGTCGGATTTCAATCTCCGTTTCTTCTAACACGTGTATTTCAATAATATGTAAGTGTTGGAGTTGGTTTCAAGCGAATCCGAGGTCGTATGCCCGATTTGGGCACCAAAATCCATGTTTCTCAACTATACCTATTGCCTAAACCTACAACCTTCCACCATTTCCAAACCGGGGGTCGGTTTTAGATCTCGTTTCTTCTAACATGTGTATTTCAATAATATGTAAGTGTTGGAGTTGGTTTCTGTCGCGCCCCAAAACCCCACCTAGGATGAAGTGAGATCTTGGCACGTGACTTACTTAATAATTTATCCTGTTATAAACAATTAAGGCACACTAAAAATATGGACCTAAAAATTTCTTCCATTAATTACATCAACTAAATGCATAATCCATAATCAATAACCAAAATATAATAAAATCTTGATCATCCATCATGATCATAATCATAAAACTAAACTGAAACATAAATCTCTATGATGTCAATAAGAGTCTCTCTGAATTTTTCAACTACTAATAAAATAACTTCAGTGATAGGGCAATCGATCAAGGTCTCTTTCTTCCTCGGGATAGTCACTTTCGGGTTCTTCGATGTACTCCTCTTCTTCTCAAGGTCCGGACGCACAAATGTCAGAACCTGAACCTGCCGACAACAAAAGTCATCGGCTGAGTAACGAGTTACTCCGCGTATATAATAGATCATAATAAACAATAACATCTTACATGCATTTTATCACTTCATACATCAGTTTACATATAAAATCAGAGTGCGGAAAATAAACATGTACATTATGTAAATTTCTTTCTTTCTATCTTTTTTTCTTTTTCTTTCTTTTCCTTCTTTCTTTTCTTACTATTTTTTCTTTTCTTACTTTTCATATTTCATACGTTATCATCACACCAATACTCATTCACATGCATTTGTAATAACTTAAAATACCGCTTTACCATATAAGGAAAGGGGTTACTATACTTTACTTTACCGAGATACCACCATTCGTACATTATCCGGCACGGACGGCTTAGTACATTTTCCGGTACGACGGCTTACTTACTTTGACATATATCTCGCCCTTTCTGATGGTATCCGGTGGTGCACAACACAACATACATTATCGCTTTTGTGTGTCTTTCTTTCTTACTTTTCTTACTTTACTTTTGGTCTCACTTATCATCTCATTAATGTCTTTAATTCTTTATTCATATTTTTGCATATTTTTCATTTGTGACTGCACAATGATATACCTCTTGTGTAAATTGCACCTAAGACTAACCGTCAAGGGCCATAGGACATCTCACCAAAGCATCCCATACCACTAAGCTAACCAGACCTAGGCAAGCCTGACTTTCATCAGAGGTTCGTTTACCCAGTGGTATATCATGTATTAAGAAGCATACAGACAACATACTACCTCTCATCTTTCTTATAATCTGACAATCAAACATCACAGTTGATATTAAAAGTATTCCTAAATCATGATCTAATTTAAATGTCAAAATCTCCTTTTTGTTTAATCAAGATCAATATCCTAACCGTAACCCTTTTTACTTGATAATAATTTTCTTAAATTTTTAAACATAAAATCGAACTCAAACATAATTAAATATCACAATTAAATCACCCATTCAAATCCATCTATCATCCCATTCTTCTCATAAATCTTCACACTTCAATAACTTCCACAATCCCTTTATTGAATCATAAATAATTTAAACATAGTTCTACGCATCATAATTTAATGATTCAGGAATAAAGAATTAATATCATAATTAGATGCTTCACTTTTTTTTTTTTTTTAACGATCTAAGAAAAGTAAAACAATCTCATAATTAGGTTCTTCACATCCTAATTTAACCATCGAAATTAATGCAAACATCATTATAAATAGGTTTTTCACATCCTATTTTAACCATCAAGAATAGTGAAAATGACATCATAAATAGGTTCTTCACATCCTATTTTAACCATCAAGAATAATTAAACAACATCATAAATAGGTTATTCATATCCTATTTTAACCGTCAAAATTAATAACTGAATTTATAGATCTAGTTCTTCGAATCCTATTTTACTCATTCATCAATAATAATGTACGAATCAAAATATGGTTCTTCACATCCTATTTAACAGATCCATCAACAATAATATAGGAGCAGACTATGGTTCTTCACATCCTACATATTCTTACATCTTTCGAGCAAATCCGAGGTCGTATGCCCGATTTGGGCACTGAGATGGCCGAAATCCATGTTTCTCTATTATACCTATTGCCTAAACCTACAACCTTCCACCATTTCCAAACCGGGGGTCGGATTTTGATCCCGTTTCTTCTAACACGTGTATTTCAATAATATGTAAGTGTTGGAGTTGGTTTCTGTCGCGTCCCAAAACCCCACTTAGGATGAAGTGAGATCTTGGCACGTGACTTACTTAATAATTCATCCTGTTAAAAGCAATTAAGGCACACTAAATAAATGGACCTAAATTTTTTTTCCATTAATTACATCAACTAAATGCATAATCCATAATCAATAACCAAAATATAATAAAATCTTGATCATCCATCATGATCATAATCATAAAACTAAACTGAAACATAAATCTCTAAGATGTCAATAAAAGTCTCTCTGAATTTTTCAACTACTAATGAAATAACTTCAGTAATAGGGCCATCGATCAAGGTCCTTTTCTTCCTCGGGATAGTCACCTTCGGTTTCTTTGATGTACTCCTCTTCTTCCCAAGGTCCGGGCGCACAAATGTCAGAACCTGAACCTGCCGACAACAAAATTCATCGGTTGAGTAACGAGTTACTCCGCGTATATAACAGATCATAATAAACAATAACATCTTACATGCATTTCATCACTTCATACATCAGTTTACATATAAAATCAGAGTGCGAAAAATAAACATGTACATTATGTAAATTTCTTTCTTTCTTTTTCTTTCTTTTCCTTCTTTCTTTTCTTACTTTCTTACATTTCTTTCTTTCCATACTTTTCATATTTCATACGTTATCATCACACCAATACCCATTCATATGCATTTGTAATAACTTAAAATATTGTTTTACCGTATAAGGAAAGGGGTTACTATACTTTACTTTACTGAGATACCACCCTTCGTACATTATCCGACACGGACGGCTTAGTACATTTTCCGGTACGACGGCTTACTTACTTTGGCATATATCTCGCCCTTTCTGATGGTATCTGGTGGTTCACAACACAACATACATTATCACTTTTGTGTGTCTTTCTTACTTTCATACTTTTCTTACTTTACTTTTGGTCTCATTTATCATCTCATTAATGTCTTTAATTTTTATTCATATTTTTGCATATTTTTCATTCGTGAGTACACAATGATATACCTCTTGTGAAAATTGCACTTAAGAATAACTGTCAAGGGCCATAGGACATCTCACCATAGCATCCCATACCACTATGCTAACCAAACCTAGGCAAGTCTGACTTTTATCAAAGGTTCGTTTACCCAATGGTATATCACTTATTAAGAAACATACAGACAAAATACTACCTCTCATCTTTCTTATAATCCGACAATCAAACATCACAGTTGATATTAAAAGTATTCCTAAATCTTGATCTAATTTAAATGTCAAAATCTTCTTATTGTTTAATCAAAATCAATATCCTAACCGTAACCCTTTTTAATTGATAATAATTTTCTTAAATTTTTAAACATAAAATCGAACTTAAACATAATTAAATATCACAATTAAATCATCCATTCAAATCCATCCATCATCCCATTCTTCTCATAAATCTGCACACTTCAATAACTTTCCCAATCCTCTTGTTGAATCATAAATAATTTTAACATAATTCTACGCATCATAATTTAATGATTCAGGGATAAAGAATTAATATCATAATTAGATGCTTCACTTTTCTTTTCTTTTTTAACGATTTAAGAATAATAAAACAATCTCATAATTAGGTTCTTTACATCCTAATTTAACCATAAAAATAATGCAAACGTCATCATAAATAGGTTCTTCACATCCTATTTTAACCATCAAGAATAATGAAAACGACATCATAAATAGGTTCTTCACATCCTATTTTAACCATCAAGAATAATTAAACAATATCATAAATAGGTTCTTTACATCCTATTTTAACCGTCAAAATTAATAACTGAATTTATAGATCTAGTTCTTCAAATCCTATTTTACTCATTCATTAATAACAATCTAGGAATCAAAATATGGTTCTTCACATCCTATTTAACAGATCCATCAACAATAATATAGGAGCAGACTATGGTTCTTCACATCCTATATATTCTTACATCTTTACCTAGATTCATCCCTTTTTATTCATTATTCAGGTTAACTATTCAAAATATTGAATAATAAATCTGTTATTTACATCACTTGATCGTCTCCCTATGATTTATCGCTTGCGAATAGGGTTCTATCTTGATCTTCACGCCTCTTTTCTCCTTTATCTGACCAATTCTTTGCACTCCTTTAGTTTCTCTCTTTTTGATCTCTAAAAAACTCTCACTTTTCTCTCTTTTAGGTTTAGAAGGCCTTAGAAACCCTAACCCACGAGTATAAGGGGGGTATTTATACATTGGGAGCCCTAGGGACTCAAAACCCACGAGATCACGCAAACCTATTGTCGAACGACGTTTTGGGCGATCGATCGCCGGTGCCATTTTTTATTTTTTTTAAGTCATTTGCTGCTTTTTGTTTTTCTTTGATTTAGTGCAATTTATCTCTATAAATTCACTAAATCAAGCGAATTAAATGAGTTTTGTAATTCAAGATTTTTAATACTTTAATTCTCTCTTATGATTTACGTATAATTTTATGTGCATTTATTTAGGAATTAACTCATGAGATTATGAAACCGGTGAATTTAATCTGAGTCATTACAGTTTCGAGCGAATCTGAGGTCGTATGCTCCATTTGGGCAGCGAGATGGCCGAAATCCATGTTTCTCTACTATACCTATTGACTAAACCTACAATCTTCCACTATTTCCAAACCGGGGGTCGGATTTCGATCCCGTTTCTTCTAACACGTGTATTTCAGTAATATTTAAGTGTTGGAGTTGGTTTCGAACAAATCCAAGGTCGTATGCTCGATTTGGGCACCGATTTAGGCACCGAAATCCATGTTTCTCAATTATACCTATTGCCTAAACCTACAAAGAGAGAGTTTAATTAACTGAGAAAAAGAAACACCTAATTGAAAAGTTCTAAACCTAAGGAACTAACCAAAAACAGTCTTCCAACTAATTAAAACCAGATGTTTAAATAGATCAAGATCTAACCTAATTTTAACATACAATTACCATAGATTAACTAAGGACTAACTTGAGGACTACCCTAGACCTACAACTTATGCTAAAACCAAATTTTAGATGTCTTATACTAACTAATAACCTGATTTAGGTGACAACTAACTAAACCTACAACCTTGAGGCCTAAGTTCATACTAATCAAACAAACTAACTAGAATATAAGTAAAAACTAAAAAACCAATTTAGTCTAAGTTAACAGTATTCTAACAAAGAAGGTATTTTAAGTTAACTAAACTATGTTCTTCGTTTCTATTCACAATGACTCAACATGTCCATAACTAACCATGATTTAATTTTTACATAAGTGTATTCATGGTTACTTTTCCACCACGAGCACCACTACCACTATCAGTACCTACCACCACCACCACTACCATCACTACCACCACCATGACCATACACCCCAGTCAAGCCCTAGGTATAGGCACAGGTTTAGAATATATTTACAAAGCAAATGAATCTAAGTTGAAGGTTTACTTGAAGTAAAGTGGTTCATCACTTTAGTTCAGCCAAGCAATCACCTTATTTCAGTACCCTGTAAAAAAAACATGAACTTGAATATTAATAACCTAACACACAACATCAATGTTCAGCAAATAAAAAACTTTGGTGTACCTGATCGGAATGTGAAAATGTCGCCAGATGTAAATCACCTGTCTCAACCAAAGGTTAAAATCAAAATAGCATGCTCATAGGCCATGCTTTCGAGGGATAATATAAGACAAATGCATACACATAGTAAAATCAAAATGCATCACTTTAGATTGATTAGTCTAAAATTTTAAAAGAGCCAAAAAAAAAACATAAGTGTAACTCTTCACATGTCAACCATAAACAAATGAAGTATCTCTAACCAAGGGGGAACTCGGAGGTCTGTGTGGCATCGTCATCATCACCGGACGATGGGCGGAACTGGGGTGGCCCCCCGGGGTAGAGTTGGGATGGTCCCCCAGTGTGAAACTGGGGTAGTCCCCCAGTATGAAACTGGGATGGTCGCCTGGGGTAGGACTGGAATGCTCCTGACTGGGATAGTCCACCGGAGAAAGATGGTGTGCTGCCAGTCTCGAAACATCATGCAATCTCCTCAAACCAATTCCGGTGCGAAGCCATCTCCCCCTCCAACCTGGACACAGTCGCCCTATGCGCTTCCTCCATTGCCAATCGCGATTCCTCTAGCTCCCATTGCTCTGCCTCCGCTGCCAGTCGCGCTGCATCTGTCTCTCGTCATGCTGCCTCTGCCTGGGCCTCAGGATCGTGTGCCCTCAGCCTCTAGTGATCCACATCTGGAGCGTGGAACTATGAGGGTGTAACACCCAGTCCATAAGTGCGGATACGCCCATGTCCGTCTGGACCCATCACCTGGTGAATACCTCATTTCGGGCTGTGCTACTCTCAGTGCCCTCAAGTTGCTGACTCAGTTGCTCAGTCATCTGCGCCTGTAATCATAGATATATCGTGAATTAAGATACTCAAACGTAACAATAAAAACATAAATTGCATGCATCTATACCAATAATAACAAATGAATACAGCAAAAGACATACGTGTAACTCCTTCGATGTTTGATCGACGAAAGTCCCATCCCATCGGGTATGAAACACCCCAAACATATGTAGCTGGTCCGGCTCCAGCCCCTCCGGATGACGGGCACGCTTCATTAACAAGTTGAGGGGTATTAGTAACTGGGTATTGAAATTAATATCAAAAGGGGGATCTGTCATTTTGAACCTAAATGATTTTGTGATAGCTATACCTCCGTCTCCCTGTAATGGGCATAAAGCCTCATCCCAACTATGTGCAACATAGTAAGATTTGCCTGATTCTGCCTATTCCTCTCCCTCATAGCCTAATATTTAACATACATCATTCAGTTAGTATGCTGAGTGTATTGATGATAGAAAATTAATGCTGAAAGTGTGTGCATACGATGTCATCGTCTGTCCTCCAGTGGTCCATATGTGCCCTCCATTGGTCTGGCTATACTCTATTAGACCTATGCTCGTACTGAGCCTGTAGTGGGAGTTCTGATGAATAATATTCACGGAACAACCGCTTCTTCCACGATTTCCACAACATATTGGCCTTCTGCAAGACCCAAGACCTCGTCCGCTCATCCAGGAGGTTCGGCACAAAATTCACGGTATCGTTCATCAAGATGTCGCCAGGCTTCAGAGTCAGCTGGATGCCTTAAAACACCATCTCGGGTACGACCCTCTGCATGCCAAATCATGGAAGCAACTATCTTGTCTAACATGTAAAGTCTTTGAAGTCTAGGCTTTAATGGAAAATGACACAAAACTGTTGCTGGAATTCTACCTTCCTTCTTAGATGAGGGTGTTGTACAGGAATCCGCAATCTTCCACCATGAAATTGCACAAATGGAACATGCAATATCATTGGCATGTTCCTTCCAGTATAACATGCAATCGTTTGACATGCATCAATCTTATTGTAACCAAGACCTAATTCTCCGATTATCTTTTTAGTTCGGTAATAGGATGCAGGCAAAGTCTCACCCTCGGGAAGTGCCTCTTTCAGTAATTCAAGTAACATCGTGAATGATTTGTTGCTTCATCCATTCAGACAATTAATGTTATATAACCGGACGATAAAAGATAGTTTACATAATTTTTTACATCCGGGATACAAATCTTGCTCGGCATCTTCTACTAACTTATAGAATTTTGCAGCTTCTGTGTTAGGACTCTCTCTTGTTTCACTCGGTCCTTCACCGATTGTCCCTTGGTTTGCACGATTGGGTCCAAACGCTGCGTGCAACATCTCTTGCATATCATCTATGACAGGGTTATCCACGTCCCTTACAACTTGGGCAGGTCGAGATCTAGGATGCGGTCTTTCCCCGTGGAAAATCCAAGTACCCGTGGCATAATGCTTATCGAATCCATCGCAAATCAAGTGTTCATACACAATGTGTCGTATACAGTAATATCGATCACTACATTTTTTACACGGACACTTGATAGTACTATCAGGCCGTGGTGATTGACTAAATGCAAAATCCAAGAAATTGTTCACACCCGTTCTATATATGTCACTCCATCTGTGTGTAGAAACCCAACTTTTATCCATGGTCACTTTATCAGCTCTCGTAATCACTAACAATAGAAGACAATATATACCTATTATTAATGAATGATACAGAAATGACACCGAAATAATTAGGATACTGCATGCATGCACCATGGTTGTTACTTTCTCTTATTGGATGGGGTGTTCCTATCCCATTCAGGAATACATAATCCCCAAGAATCAGTACCGCACTTCCGCAGTCAATTTTCAAGAAATTTCGGCAGCATCTCCCTATAGCTCTCCAAGTACACAATTCAAACAAGAGGCAAATGCATTACTTGTCCAAATATGTACCCAGAGAGCAATAGGAATGACTGACGAAAAGATTCCAAAAATTGAGTGTGTTTCGGGCGATTGACACATGCTTCGGGATTATGCATTCCCAAACTGTCCACACGGACAACTCAAGAATCATTTACAGATAAATACTCCTCTTGACATACAGGATGGATCAGTTGTTAGTGGTGATGTAGGCCACGTAGGACTACACATCGTAATCAACAACGAATCCGTCCCTAGTGATGGTAAGAGAGGCACTTATCCGACAATCATTCTTGAACGGGAGATCTAAGTTTCAATGCATGCACATTCACAATGACCTTGAAGGATGCAGACATCATTATGGAACTTACAATTCCATGACCATAACTATAAAATTATAACACCCACAGAAATCCGAAGTATTGCAATAATCTAAAACAACCCACATTCATCAATAGAAATACACCAAAGGCAATAGACATAATAGTTAGCAGAAATTAAAATTATAATAGCAAGTTCAATACACCAAAGGCAAACAAGAACAAAACCCTACTATTATAGAAAGATTTCCGTGTCAATAATTCCGTTGCTATACGGTAGATTTGTTGTAGTGTTATCAAACTTGCTATTATAATATATTGTTGAAAAACTAATGATGAGACCTAAAATCATTCAACTGATTAAATCCAATGGACACCGGAATCATTGAAGAAAAAAGGCAATATATAATTCGATTTGGGTTTTGAGAGTTTCGTTGGGTTAAGAAAATCTTAATTAAGAGTTACATAAGTTCTTTAATTAGTTTTTTACTTTTTTAAAACCTTACTATTTAGGATAAATTCACTCTTAGAAGAAATCAAGTCAAATTAGGAGTTTGGGTCCTTATATAAGCTATGGTCATAAGGAATCATACATCTTTTTTTTAATAATTGAATCTTAGATGTCTTATTTTTTGAGATTTTGTAAAAATTATCATATAAATTTAGGGTTTTGTTCAAAGAGAGTGGTTTCTCATTTCTACTAAGATATAATGAAACAAAATTATATCGATTAAATTAACGATTAATGCACATGGTTATTTGGATATATATGTGTATAAAAGTGTATAATAAATTGAAAAATATTAATTCGTTATTCTCAATTACTATAAAAAAAATTAAGTTTATTTGGATATATATGTGTATAAAAGTTATTGCCGAGGGCAGATTCTGGACAATTAAGCCATAGCACATAAGATCCAATTATCAAATAACCTCATATAAGATCTAATATAAAATTATTATATGATAAATTATGTGAGCAATGATTCTTAGGACAATAATACGTCACATGTTGATATTACTTTATTTTTACAGGTAAACGATCTTGGAGAAGGATTAACCCTAGAAATATTTGTTATGCTATGTGTTATGGCTTAAAGTTTCCGAAAGATCCAAGAATTGCAAATTTTTACAGGCCCCGAGACTTGAAGGAATGCTCCCACTTAAGTGGTTCTGATTTATAGCAAGCTCAATACATGTAGGTTTTGGATCATCCCAATAGAAGAGGGGACACTACCGGTGATTAGGTTATTGTTCATAGCCAATAGAGTTAAGTTAACGAGGTTTCCAATCCCAAAGGGTATGCTTCCAGTTATTTGATTTTCTCCAATAATTAATTTACTTAAATGGGTTGAGAAATTCATTATAGAGTTAGGCAGCTCGCCTCCATACTTATTTGTAGAGATATCCAATAATCTCAAGCTGCTGCAATTGGTGAGAGATGTCCAAAAACTCAAATCACCGGCTTTCTTGTTTCCTAGATTATTACCATCTAGGTTCAAATTCGAAAGACTTTGTAGTCCTCCTAGATTAGCTGGCACTCCCCCAGCAAAGTTGTTTGTAGGCATATCAATTATTTCAAGTCTTGAGGCATTTGATAATGAATCTGGAATGCCCCCACGAAATTGGTTTATTCCAATTTCTAATACTATGAGATTAGGAAAAGTGAGGCCTAAATTTGGTGGAAGACTTCCGTGAAGTTGGTTTTGAGGAATCGATATTAAACCAATGGATGATAGATTGTAAAGCGAGGAAGGAATCTTACTAGTCAGTCTATTTGGGCCCAACCCTAGAAATGTTAAGCATGTCAATTGGCCTAGCTCCTCCGGAATACTTCCCTTTAAAAGATTGCCTCCTAAAGAAAAGCTTTGCAGAGATGAACCAAGAGAAGGTGGGATGACTCCGATTAGATTGTTTTTGTAAAGATACAGTGCCAAGGGCTTGGATAACGAGCTTAGCTCTGCCGAAATTGCACCCTACGAGTTTGTTACCACCTAGATTAAGGTATAACAGATTGGTGTCACGAGAGAGATTAGTAGGAACTTCCCCTTCTAGTGAATTATTCTCCAAATGGATAACCTGTAGTCGAAACAAACGACCAACTTCTTGAGGGATATTACCGTAGAAACTATTGTTTTCAAGATGGATCTCCCTAAGAAAGGTAAGGTTTCCGATAGAAGGAGAGATTGACCCAAGCAATTCCTGGGATTGTAGATCCAACAGCGTGACTCTTTGATGGCGATGACCACATGTAACCCCTTCTGGACAATATTCTCAATTACACATATAACATAGAGTGATTTGTATACCTATTGCTGTTTTCTCGTTTGAAATCGTTTTTCGAGAGAAACAAAAGCAAACAGAATGTGTTCTCAGCTTTTTACCAGTTTTATATAACTTTTTTATAAAACTTAGGCAAGTCTGCATTAATCCTAAAAATTAATACTGGTCAATTAAAATTACTCATGTTTTTACCAAAACAAAAAGGACAACAATTAAGGATCTTGTTTGGAAGAAAACATCACTATATTAACTCAGTATAGACAACAAGCTCTTTTTTATACGGTTATAGCCATGAGATTGCTAAACCTATATGATAATTGGACATGGTTACAATTATCATCTCAATTTGAATTAATTTCGATTAATGCACATGGTTTTTCATATTCTGCTATGTGTATAATTCAATCTGAGGTCACAAGCTGAATATAATCTTATTATTAATTTATAATAATTAATATAAAATAAAAGTCACAATTATATTATACAATACTCATTATTTTATAGTAATATCCTATAAAATTATATTATAGGATTTCATTCCGACTAAATTTGGGTTCCCACGAGTCATCTTTCCCCAGGTTTATTTTAGTTTTTGTTTTTGTTTTGTTTTCAGATATGGGTTTCGCTTATTTATCTAGTATTTGGTGAGTTCTTATTTTTCTATATTTTTTTCCTAATCTGGAGTTTGAAATGGATCTTATAAAAGAAAGAAATAAATTGCTTATAGCCAGACACACTAAATGGCTCGAGGATTGGAGCCAAAAAAAAAAAAGCGGAATCACAGTCAGACACACTAAATCATAGCCAAATGATATCCCAAGCAAAAATAAAATAAAATAGAGGGAATGGAACCTAAATCCAAGAGATCAAATCATAGCCAGACACACTAAAACACAGCCAAACACACTCCCTGAGTTCGATCGCACCAACAGGCCATCAGGTGTTTTTTTTTTCAGTCCTATTAATTGGGGTTAAATATAACTTTAATTTATTTTAAAAAACCACAACCTTAAGAGTAAAGAGAGAGAGAGAGAGAGAGAGAGAGGTCAGTAGAGAGGGAGAGCGTGAGAGATAGAGACATGCAATAGAGGGATAGAGAGAGTAGGAGAGCTCGGTAAAGAAAGAGAGTGAGAGAAATAATGACTTACAGTGGGGGTTGGAGCTTTTATCCGGCGGTGGTCGGAGATGGGTGCCTGCGGTGATCAGCGCTAGTCGGCGGCCGAGGTCGGAGATTGAGGAGAAGGAGAGAGAGAGAGGCACGGTAGAGAACAACAAAAGGGGGAAATAGTATGAGTTTCGCAGGTTAATGAATACAATATTATTAGACATAGAACTATTTCCGTGTCTAATGCTCTTTTAATTTTAACACGAAAAATTTCCGTCACTAACACCAATATCATTAGACACGGAAAATTTTCCTTGCCTGTTAAATGTTTTTTTCATAAAATTAATGTAAATCTTCAAATAAACATTAGATACGGAATTTTAGAGACAGTAACATTTCCGTGTCTCTAAATAGGTATTAGACACGGAAATATTTTCATGTCTATAATTCCGTTGCTGTCCGGTAGTTTTCTTGTAGTGCAAGTTCGTAATATTTATAACTAGTTCTCCCTTCCTTTTTGTTCATCTTTCTCCTAAGGTGTTAACATAAACTAGTGTCTCTTTGTTCTCACTTCTTCATTCTCACTTTCCTCTTCATTCATATTTCTTCATAAACCCTTCTAGATATAACTCAATGAAGTTGAAGGCTTTAACGAAACCATTAAAAACATTTTGTGCAGTTGAGGATGCTATTTATAGAGTTTTAAACTTTGGATTGAGCGAATATAAGGTTTGTTGATTCTATCCCTTTTAAAAATCTTTTGGATAATGCACATAACATGTGAGGATCTTGTTCTATAGAAAGGTGATGAGGAGCTGTGTATGTGGATTCAACTTCAAAATTGCAAAAAAAAATATTTAGTTTTTTTTTGTTTGTGTTTGAAATAATGTTTTCGTAATGATCAACACTACAAAATTTAAGACTTTTAACTATGTTTCAACAACACCGTTAAAAGACACAAAAACGCCGTTATTGGTAATAACGGCATTTCATACCAAACGCCGTTATTGGTCACATCGGAAAGGTAAAGACGGCATTTATACTCACGGTGTTTGAATAATGCCGTTATAGGTATAGTCTGTGACGGCATTTCTAAAACGCCGCTACAGGCTCTACGTATAACGGTGTTTTAATAACGCCATCACAGACTAAACCTATAACGGCTTGTAAAAACACATATCACGACGGTCAACAAAACTCCGTGATATGTGGAGTCTATGACGACGTTCGACAAAATGCCACTATAGGTGGAGTCTATGATGGCATTTCCCAAACGCCGCTAATGGTGGAGTCTATGACGGCATTTCCCAAACGCCGCTAATGGTGGAGTCTATTACGGTATTTCCGAAACACCGCTATAGGTGGAGTCTATGACGGCATTTTACAGATGCCATCATAGTAACGGATGTCAATTACGGCATTTCCCAAACGCCACGGATAGTAATCGAATAAAAAAATAGAATTTAATTTTTTACAATTTTTTTTTACCTGCTTTGTACCTATCAACAATATAAAATAAATAAACCGTGCCCATAATGTTAAATAAATACATTATATATAAAATAAATTTTTTGCCTGGATATCCACAATAAGTATATATAAAATAAATACATCCAATGACACGTGCCCATCATAATGTAATAATACATGTCCATAAAAAAGTGTCAAAAAATACTAAGTCTAACTATCTCCATCTCGCCAGTTCCCTCCCGCAGCTCTAAAACTCGATAGGTGTGTGCTGTCAGCTCCTTCTTATAAAGACAATAAAATAAAATAAAATTATTTATTAGAATATCGAAATGATAAAATTTACAGAGGGCGGTTTTGAGGTTCGAGAGACTGTGAGAGAGACAGAGTTAGAGAGAGAGAGAAGAAGCAAACTGTTATTAGAAGAGAGAGAGAGAGAGAGAGAGCTTACCGGAGTGGGTGGCTGGAGAAGGATGCCAGAGAAGAACGCCGAAGAAGGTGGCCGAAGCTAGGAGCATGGAGCAGGGGAGCCGGAGCAGAGAGCAGGAGGAGGAGAGGAAGAGAGAAAGTGGAGGGAAAGAGAAGAGGGAAAGGCTCGGGCCTTAAATCCCCAACCATGGTTAATAAAGATTAACAGGGACACGTGTTGACTTGTAGGTGCAATTGAACTCTTCCCGTTTGAAGAGTTCAAGCGCAATTAGTTGAACTACATTTGAATAAAGTAAATAAGCGAAAGGAAAGATGATGACCGAGGAGAATAAAATAATTAAAAAAATAAGTAAAAGTTTAAAAGAGTTAAAAGTATCCTTACACAAACCACTAACTGCCATTGAATGTAAAAGAAACCAAAGAAAAAGGAAAGCTTGCGTCTTTTCACCACAAAGCCTTTACCCTTTTTTTGGTCTTCTCATCAAAACGAAAACCGCGCTCCCCAAGATTGAAAATTGTGCTCCCTGCGCGAATCCGCTCTCAAACCATGGGAGTACGGTTTGAGCGATGGAGCGGGTATGGTAATAAGCGGTTTGGGTTACTAAGGTCTTAATTATGAATGGGCCTGAAGTCATTGGCCTCAACCCATAAAAGGTTCAAATGAACCAAAAGGGTATTAACCAGTTGAAGGGGAGAGGTATTGAAGGATAATGAGGGTGTACAACAAAGTTTTCTATCACTTCTATGATCTAGTACATGACTCAACCTTCATCCACGTGTATGGTGGCCTTCCGCGAAGAGCTAAGGAAGAATTTTAGATGTAATCCTAAAAGAAAGCACACTTTTTTGGATTGTTGTTTTGCATGACTATATAACCTCTCATCTTTTAAATTAGTATCTCAAATCGTCCCACTTACTTTAGAAGCACCTTGGAAATCTAGAGTTCGATATCCAAGGTGCCTAGGAAATCTACAACTAAGGTCCATTCTCTCAACTCCTATCATTAGACCGGGCTAGTACCAGATTCACTTTGGAGAAGACTCTTTCTAGATTTATGGAAGATATTGAAGAGTTATTCGATGAATGCATTTAAGAGTTGTATAGATGAGGGAAGTTGGTTTTTCTAATTTTTGTAGACTTTTCTTGAAGGAGGAGAAAGCTTTACCATATAAACTTAGATTACCTTAACTTAATAGATAATTTAGAAGAGTGTTGTAAATGAAATAATCTGCTCTCAAACCAGGAGGTACAAAAACATGAGAAGGTGGATGAGGGGAATGTGGAGGAGGAGGAGCGCTCCTTGAGGATTAATCATGATGAAGAGAAAGTAATTCTGAATTGTAATGAGTTCCTCTTTTTTAGAATCAATCATTCTCTTTCGTAAAGGAAGGACTAATCGTGAAATTCGAAATTACTTTCCCTTCTTCACGACAAGTCTTCTTTTCAAGGGACGAGAGCAGAGAGTTACACAAAACTCCTCCTCTCCTCATCCTTCTCTTTCTCCCTGTCCTCATCATCCTATTGACTTTTAGTTTATTAACTGTTGCTACCTTGCTGAACTAGCCTCGATACCCTGCAATACAACAACATTGATAATCTAATTCAAACTTTTTGTGAAATAAATGAATTAGACAAAAGAACAAGTAATATGTTTACCCCTCTTTGGAGAACATCCTTAACATGTATCAACTGTTTCACCTCTTGCGTAGACTAGAGTTGCCATATAAGAACAACCTGAACATCGAAAGTGGCATCTCACTAAATCGGTTTATGATAAGTCTGATCAACTCCTCTTTGACAGAGGCAGCCATGAGCGTTACCATGGATAGCCAGAATGCCTTAAAAGTATGGACAGTCTTGGCCGAATCCTTTGCTCACAAATCCAAGAATCGTGAGTTACAACTCCGAGAGGAGCTACAAGTCTTAAAATGAAACAATGCTACCATCACAGATCATGCTCGAAAATTCAGAGCAATGTGTGATCAACTCTCAGCCATAGGCAGCCCTATGCCGGACACATACAAAGTTTATTGGTTCCTACGAGGTCTAGGAATAGAATACCTTACTTTCGTTACCACCACACTTTCAAAGCATCCTATTCCATCGTTTCAAGAAGTGGAACCATCTCTTCTTAGTCATGAACTCCTTTTACGAAGCCTCTTGTCTTTTCCAATAAATCATGACTCAGCCTTCACTGCTCAACGTGGAGGACGACATGGGAGGAACAATGGTTGTGGTGGTGGTAAAAATTTCAGATCTCGTAATCGCAATCAGAATTATCACAATTCTACCATTGGGAGACCACAGGGTGCCCCATCATTGCCTAACAATTTTAACAGCCCACATGGAAACCGTGGAGGACAGAACTACAATCCATCCAATCATCACTTTGATGGTAGAAATCAAGCCCCTGAACGTCATGCTCAGAGTTCCCCTATTCGGAACATTCAACCCACTGCTAATATCCGTCAGATCTGTGGCCATGGTGGTCACATAGCTTTGGAATGTCGCAATCGCTTCAACCATTCCTATTAGACACCCTCTGTTTCTAAAGCATTTACCTCCCTCACCATTCAGGACACTCAAGATGCTAAATGGTACCTTGATAGTGGCACGACCTCTCACATGACCAACAATGAAGGTAACTTTTCTCATATTACATCCTACCATGGAGCAGAATGAGTTCTAGTTGGCAACGGATCATGTATTCCCATCTCTCATACAGGATCAGTATCTCTCACCACTTTTACTGGCTTTTTTCAATTAAATGATACTTTAGTTGTCCCTCATATTAAAAAGAATCTAATCTCAGTAATTTAATTTACTAGAGATAATGATTGCACATTCACCATTTCTCCTTCTGGGTTTATCATTCAGGGACAGAAAACAGGGAAAGTGTTGGGGACAGGGAGTAGCAAAGCCGGACTTTACACCCTTGATCGTCTTCATCAAGCCTTCGTTTCTTCATCTTATTCAGTCAAGGGAAATTCTGAAATTTGGCACAATCGCTTGGGTCATGTTGCCCCTTCTATTGTTGACGTTTTAAATAAATCTAAAGAGATCCAACTTGTGGACTTGTCATTATGTAAGCTCTCAGTTTGCTCTAGTTGCCAATTGGGCAAGAGAAAATGTTTACCCTTTTCGTCTAATAATAAATGTTGCACATCACCTCTTGGTTTGGTGCACTTTGATATATGGGGTCCTTCGCCTATTACTTCTCCAACAGGTTTCCACTACTATGTAGTTTTTATTGATGATTTTAGTCGATATTCATGGTTTTTTCATTAAAGAAAAAAGCAGATTTTCTCTCAACATTTATTCACTTTCAAAAATTATTGGTGAATCAACTAAATCACAAAATAAAAATCCTACAATGTGATGGAGGTCAGGAATTTGCCAGTTTGATATTCTTGCAGCACCTATCTCAATGCGGCATCCAAAAGAGGGCGTCATGCCCTCACACTCCTGCACAAAATGGTAGAGTTGAGCGTAAACACCAAAGCATTACAGAAATGGGTCTTACTCTTCTGTTTCCTAGTCATGCACCATCTAAATATTAGGTTGAAGCTTTCTCTACTGCGACATACATCATCAACCGGCTCCCTACCACTATGCTCCAACACTCATCCACGTACTCTCTACTGTTTGGTGAGACTCCTAACTATTCTATGTTTAGGACTTTTGGTTGCCTATGTTTTCCTTATATTCGTGATTATTCACCTCACAAACTTGCCCCCAAAAGTTCTCGTTGTGCATTTATTGGTTACAGCTCTCTCCACAAAGGTTTTCACTGTTTGGACTTGGCCACCAATCGTATTTATATTTCCAGGCATGCTGTTTTTGATGAAACTAATTTTCCATTTTCTCACTCACCTCATACTACATTTGTATCACATGATCTTGTTGCCTTCCACGATCTCAATTGCCTACATGAATAGGATGCATTCCTTCCTGATGATCAGGATCTCTCCAGTTCGTCAAATTTCATCCATCACCAACTGGACACTCCTTCAAATGATATGGTTCCATTGGGCCCTTCAGTGCCACCCTCAACTTCATCCATGGATTCGTTAGAATGCACTAGCTCAACTATTGCTCCTGCCTGCATGCTCCATTACCGAGGACAATCCCAATGCTCAGGGGAACTCTCTTACAAAGCCAAGTTCTACTACAAGTGCTCTTGACATCCCTGGTGGACAGATTATTATTGAGTTACCTATAGATCACCCTAACTCTCATCCTATGATCACATGATCCAAGGACAAGGCTACTACCAAGCATCCACTTCCACCACACACTTCTAGCTCTCTCCCACAGGCTCATCTTCCTTTTTTTTGAGGCACTTATTTGTACCAAGGAAGCCCGTTGTTTTAAATCCGCTGCAAAATATCCCCAATGCCTTGCCACAATGGATGAAGAGATGGGGACTTGGACTCGGACTTGGACTCTCACTCCTCGTTTTCCTAGCATGAATATTATTGGTGTTCATAGGATCTACAAAACCAAACTTAAGGCTGATGGCATGGTAGAAAGATACAAGGCTCGACTTTTGGTCAAGGGCTACTCTCAGATGCACGGTCTCGACTATGTTGAAACTTTCAGTCCTGTTGTCAAACCTGCTACTATTCGGTTGGTCCTCTCCTTAATAACCATACAACGGTGGGAAATACGACAACTCGATGTCAAAAATGCCTTCTTGCATGGGTGTTTGCAAGAAGAAGTGTATATGGATCAACCTCCCAGCTACTCCGATGCCTCTCATCCCCACCATGTGTTTCACCTCAACAAAGCCTTGTATGGCTTAAAACAAGCACCACGTGCTTAGTTTGAACGGTTTAACATCTTTCTTCTTGACGTTGGCTTCATCCATAGTCATGCTGATTCCTCCATGTTCACTCTTCACAACTCTAGTGGCACCATGATCTTACTTGTGTACGTTGATGACATCATTATCACCGACAGCAACTCCTCGCTTCTTCATTCCATCATTCAGCAACTTAGTTGTGAGTTCGCTATGAAAGATTTAGGGTTGCTGCACTACTTTCTTGGTATTGAAGTGGTATCTACAACACGAAGGCTTGTTCTTATCTCAATCCAAGTATGCCACTGAGCTTCTTCAACGAGTACAAATGGATGGAGTTAAATTGATGTCCACTCCGATGGTCACTAGTCACAAACTCACAAAAGAAGGCACTCGCTTTTCTAATGTCACTCACTATCGCAAGATAGTTGGTGCCCTTCAGTACCTTGCTTTAACTAGACCAGAAGTCATTTAGAGTCAATTTCATGTGCCAGTTCATGCACGCACCCACAACAGACCATGACCAAGCAATTAAGCGTATTCTACGAGATGTTAAGGGTACCCTCCATCACGACATTCAGTTCTATGCCGACACTCACCTCACGCTTATGGGTTACTCTGATGCCAATTGGGCTGGTTGTCCTAACATGCATCATTCCACTTCTGGTTTTGCTATTTTCTTGGGACGCAATCTCATTTCTTGGAGTGCCAAAAAGCAAACTACTGTTTCTCGATCTAGTGCTGAAGCAGGGTATCGAGCTCTTGCACATGCTGCTGCTGAAATCACTTGGGTCACTTACATCTTTCGTGCACTCCAGGTCTATCTCCCTATGTCTCCGGTGATATTTTGTGACAATCGAAGTGCGATTTATATGAGCTCCAATCCGGTCTTCCATGCTCGTTCCGAGCATATAGAGCACGACTACCACTTCATTCGAGAGAAGGTTGCATCAAATCAAGGATTTGATACCTCAAGAATAGAAACCCAGGAACTGTGTATATTTCTTTCTGAAACTCACATATTGTAACTGCTGTAATTGCTACATACTGGAGGTTTATAAATTAGTACCAAAGTGAATAAGCTTCTCATTCAAGAGAGTTTCTTGAGTTGTGCACGTTACAAGCTCTCGCTTTTCAATCTCTAGCAATGCTCTCCAAGTACTCAAATCGTTTCAATATATATATATTTTTTATTCTGATTTTTTTTTTTTTTTTTGAAACTTAGGGTGTGACTGTAATTTAATCATTTTCCATGCTAAAAAAGGCGGCTCTTTATCCTGTCTCCCTGTTTGATGCAGTCCCGCATGCACAACTTACTATAAACAACAACCGGTCCACCATTAATTAAACCTACGGTCATAAAATCTCACTAGCTTAGCTTTATTTAGCAGTCAAATCTTTCACCTAAGACTACCACCACTCACTCCTTCAACCCCCTCTCTCCCGGCAGTGCTGGCAGCTGGATTCATCGAGTACGTTAATGCATGAAGGGATAAGTACTCGTGGCTTTCTATAAACCCTAAAAGACTGTGAATCGTGGTGGGTTTCTATATTGGGGTTGTCTTTGGTTTCGGATTTTATAATATATTTCCATTCTGAGAATGTTTTTTTGGGTGAAATTTTCTGATAGACTGACAGAAGAGAGTGAGCACACACAAGGCAATGATATAAGAGTATGCAGTTGCCGGTGCGTGCTCACTTCTCTTTCTGTCAGCTTCCGGCACCGGAATCGGACTTCTTTTTTTTTTTCAAAAATAGTTTCTAACGATTTCAGTAGTTTTTTTTTTGCTAATAAATACCATTTTTTTTTTTGCATGATTATGAAAAGGGTTTAGGAGGAGTAGACCCTTTTTAGTAATTGGATTTTTGATGGATACAAGTAAATATAGGAAATTTTCCATTATTTCTGTGTTTGTGGGCAGATACTGATCAGATGGGCAAGATATTCTGGAAGGAATCTTCACTGGCCTTCTTTTATGAAACAAGCTTTTACAGAAGAAAAACCCTTTGGACAGGCTAGAAGTTACTTCAATTTGCAGATATTGTTACACATTTAAGCTTCTGGGGTTCTGTATTTTATGGAGTTGGCTTGTTTTTTTTTTCTTTCTTTGCGAAGGGGCGGCTTTGGTTGTTTTCTTCTAAATACTCTTTTTTCTTTTTTGAAGTGTTAGGGAAAATCAACAGCATTTTCTTATTGCATTATTTCAAAGAAGCTCCGTAGCGTTACCTTGTTATAATCACTTGGAAAATCCCAACAATCTATGGTTTTCTTAATGATCCGTTCTATTTTCTTGCTGTAATCACTTGTGAAAGCCATTCACTTTGATTTTAGAAGGCATTCTCGTTTCCCCATTTGATGATTTATCATTTACATATTTTAGTATAGAAATGTATATTCTTTCCTATATATCCTTCTTGTTGTTTCTCCATCCATGGGGTTGGGGGTTTGGCATGGACCCTAGCCAAGACACTGCACGAATCCAGATCCTTTTAGGGCATATTGGAACCTTTCATCGCCAATTCTCACTGGCCATCTTGTACCCTCTCAACCGCACTAGACATGTGACCCTCCTTTGGGCCAGTTTGTTGCACCTAATTGGAGGGGACATAAATCCTTCTCCATATGATAAGCTAATAGCAACAGTAAAAATCAATGCATTTATAAATATTGTGGAGAACAACTTTATCTCCTAAGTTTAGGAATTTCCTTTACTGTCCAAACAAAGATGGAAAGATTAACGCCGGTCTTATCCTTGTTTTTGTTGTAGAATGTAGAATGAAGAAAGAAGAGATAGAAGGAGAAGGAAGAAGAAGATAACCAATGTAGGCTTGGGACAATCTATAAGTGTGCAAGATTAGCACTGGTATGATTAAGTTGGGGCTATAATATGAGTTCAAGGTGAAATTGGAAATGCATGAACTGACACTTTACTTATTCAGGTAACCATACTTATATTCTTTCAGTTGTTTTACTTTATTGATGCGGTTTGCAATACTACAACCATTATATGCAGTACTACTACCATTTTATTGCCTTTGGTTCTTCTAAATTGCTGTCATGGTGTAGAATACCAGTGACATATAACTTCTTGGTTTTAAATATACATCAAATTTTGTTTCTATTTATAAGTTCGTTAGGTCAATACTAAGGGTGATATAGAGCCAAGCTGAGCCGAGCCGAGCAGAATAGTGGTGTGTTCAAGCTTGTTCGTTTATTAAACGTGCTTGACTCGTTTATTAAATAAACGAGCTCGAACTTTTCTAGCCGAGCTCGAGTAGTTCACGAGCTTGTTTTGTTGGATATATCTATTTATATTAGGTAAAAAATTCACTTTATGATCCTAGGCAAAGAAATCACGGTGTTAACTAAAATTTTAGTAAAAGATTATAATTATATAAATGGTATTCTTATCATATAAAATACATTATATACTATTAATCCTTACTAGTATATAATACATATACTTAATTTTAAATATTTTAAAATAGGTATATTTTAAATATTTTAGTAGGTTAATATGTATATATAATCGAACCAAGCTTTTATCGAGTACAGCAGGGGTGTGTTCATGCTCGGCTCGTTGACTAAATAAACGAACGATACTCGAGCTTTTAACGAGCTGAGCCCGTGTAGTTCACAAACATTTTTTTTCAAAAACCACCCCTAGTCAATACCATGGGATTTGAAATATTGTGTAGCAGATTTAACCTCACAACTGAAGAATGATAGTTGGAAAGACTATTACGAATCAACATGTTCAGATTTAACATTCACACATGTGAATCAAAATCACCTATATGATAGTTTGAAAGACTACTCAGAATCAACATGTGCAGATTTAACATTCGCAGATGTGAATCAAACTCACCTATATGATAGAGTAGTCTCCGATCTTCTTGTAGGAGATAGAGGTAGCTCCTTATATAAAGATCATTGGTAAATCCTCTTCTAGGGAAGTCTTTTGAAATTCAAGAAATTTGGATTCACCTTCAAGATGTTGTTCAGTGTCCTATTATATCCGAAAATGAGGTAATTTTTATTCCCTTGCCACACAGAATCGTTTCTCTAAATCCTAGATTCAATGCTATTCGTGTGACTATTTTAAAGATCATTTTGTTCAATTTCATTTGGTCCCAAAACCATGTTCCAAGACCCTAGACACACCATTGTCACATGGTTGCTATATAGTTTATAAGTTCAAGGCTCAAGAAAAGTTCATATAAACTTTATCTTATGCAAAGAGCTCATCGAGTCTAGGGACCTTTCTTTGCCACTAAACGACCAACTTAAATTTGAAAACTCAACCTTAACCATTCAATATTTGGAAGAAGGGTGGCTAGAATAGACACTGAAATTCAATAGCTACAAATACATACCATAGGAAGAATCTAAAGTGAGATATTTTGAATGTATCCTTGCTTGTTATTTGGATGTAGAGAAATGATATTTTTTTCTGAGCTTGATTTGTTCCATACTTTGTTATCTTCAAAATTAAGAGGGAGGTGTTTCTCAAGTTTGCCAAGTCGAATTGAATCCTTAATCCAAAAATATCTTCAAAATATGAACTTACCTTGTTGTAGCATATATGCTGACTTTATCCATCTCCTTCCTTGGCCCTGCAAATAGATTGTCCCCCAATTAATGGGTGGTCTCTACATATGTTGCTCCCTCTTATAATCTTGGTAGTTTTCACTACCTGAAAAAGCCAAAAAAACACTACGTTAATTTTGTGCTGAAAACGACAGTCAGCCATCATTAAATTATATATCGAAGGCCTAACGCCTAGAATGGCTGCTCTAAATGGTGGTAAACTATTGTCCTAAACAACAACGGTCCATGACCATCGTTTCTTTTCCCTTTTCAGCGTGACCTTACTCAAAACCCTCTCATTTCTATTTCTTTCTTTTTCCTTCTTTCTTTCTTATACCTTTCCCACCATTTCTGGATTTTCCCTTTCAATTTCCCTCTCGACTCTCGGTTCCTCAGGCAACATCCCCATTTCTCCGACGCTAGAAACATTCTCGCAGCCGCTCCGAATCCTAACTCAGGTAGGGGAAATTCCAAATCTAATCCCATGTAACAGAGAATGAGAGAAGGTTCAGGAAAAGATGCCAACTAGGCATTGACAACAATGAAGAGAAAGAATGGGTTTGATCTGTTAAGGCTCTCATGTCTAAGAGAATTCATTCCATTGTCGCCGGAAGTAGAAACTCATTTGTCATTTGTCACGATGGAAAGGTTCATATATATCAGTATCATCTCCTATTCATGTTCTGTTAAGATTGGTTGTTGCCTTTGTTTTTCGAACTGTAATTTATTTTTCAATTTATAGTAAATGGGGTCAATTTCGAATTATGGTCGTCCGCTAATGGGGTCCTGTCCTTTAACTGCCTCAAGTCTATCGTTACCCATAAACAACAAGCCATAGGTGATCTTCTACAAGCCATAGGTAATATACACAGAAAGCATTCAATGGTTCCCACAAATTAGCTAGAATGTTGTTTCATATATACAAAACCAAGAGAATCCCTGTGGATCACAAAAGGTTTTGAGAACTATTATAAGTAATTTATGACTTTTGAAAGACCTGACACCCCAAATTTGAAATTTCATCATTCCTCAGAAAACATTTTGTTTTCATACCTCTCTCTCTCTCCCTTCTTGGTTGCTTCTCTGTTTTTTTTTTTTCTGTGATGGAGATTTGAGAGAAAACCTAGAAAACAAGGTTTACCATAAGCATACTCTCTCTCTCTCTCTCGCTCTCTTCTGCAATGGAGATCTAAGAGGATATCTCTTTTCTGTCTCTCTCCCAAACAAAGGTCGTGTTCATCAAAATGGAGGAAACAAAGAAGAATAGAGGAAGGTAGAAGATGAGGAGACATGAGTGGTTTCGAAAATTTGGGGTCTTAAAAATTGGAAAGGGTTCAAAATTTGCGGCTTTTAAAAGGTTACACAATGACGAATAAAACCCTTATTTTGAAGGAATTATAGGGTTATAAAAATTCTTGGTGGTAGTTACCGCCTTCACGCACCGCGTGAACTGTAGCTATCCCCTATATATATTACTATTCAATTTGTCCACCCAGATGATTGAACTTTAGACCGGACGTCATCTCTAATGGTTTGGTGACTAGTTCAATTTTTAAAACATTGAGTAAATCCATGTACTTGAGGTTGTAATGATCATTTTTTGTAGTAGAAAAAGGAATACGATTGAGAGTTAAAAGAGACTATTGTATTGATGGATTATGTCAAATTGTAGAGAATCCGAGTGATTCTAAAAATTGAAGGTTTCTTTCCCTCTCGATTGCAAGAAACAACTGGTAATGACATGGCTTCCCCTACATCTTCTCAAATTTCTATTGAAACTCTTACTTCTACTACTCATTCACTAAATACCACAAACATTGTTCCGTTCCTCTCAATAAAGTAAATGGCATAAATTACTTTCTTAGCAAAAGGCAGTTACATCGTAATTGGGTCTTACAAGACCTATTTGGATATATTGATGGTAGCATTACCACTCCTATCTATCTATCTTGAAGATGCCACCCCTATCCTTGATTTTTATTGAATGGAATTGTGTTAATTGATAGCATTAATGCAACTCTCACTAACTCAAACCTTTCACAAACTTTTGGTCTTAATAGTTCACGAGAAATATGGGATCTCCAATGCAACAACTTAGGTTCATACAACGCAACTTCAGACCCTTCGGAAGGGATCCACTCCTATGGCTGGTATTTGAATAAGATCGAAATTTTTTATGCCCTTGTTTCCATCCGGGATCATATTTTAGACCATGATCCACTAATGTTTGCAATGAGCTCATTAATGTTTTTGAGTTGCGCTCTTGGATCTTGGTTCATGAGCAAACATTGCTCCAATTTCATACAACGCCCACTACTTTCATCATCTACGACATTATATTCGGATTGGAAATTTTATCATCCAACAAGAGGATGTGGACGTGGTCGTATTAATGAGAATAGGCCTCGTAATCATTCAAATGGGCTCTCCATTAGACGTGGACCCAATATTGGTTGAGTATCCCAATGGATTTCTTAGACCTCCACCAATCAATTCCATAGTGTCTTTGATCATCCATGGTATGCCAGGTTTACATCCAATTGAGCCACTTTGTTGTGCAAAGCAGAAACTGAGTTCAACCATGCTTACCAATTTCTAACAATAGCCAAAGAGAGATATCTTTGGATATCTATGGGTTGCTAAGCTACTGATGATGTTTAGAAGGGCTAATCTAAAATTAAAAATACAAGTTGTTGAGAATCTTAGGATTCTCTCAAGAGTAAAAACCCAAGATTTTAAGAATCATATAAATTCTCTAAATTTAACTGAATCCTTCAAAATATTACATGGCTACATGGGTATTGTACTTACATATTGATATGTTTCATCAAAAGAATATGGTACATATCTTCTGAGGACTAAGTTGGTATACCAAGTGCAACCCCTGTTGTCTAGGGGTACGTAATTTTAAATTCTAATTTAAACGAGCTTCCTTACAAGCAGAGGGAGAGAGCCCCTCTTTGAGTCCTGAATAGAGTTGCACTCAAGCCAAGCTAACTCGTTTGAGCCAAGCTCAAGCTTGCATTTCATACTCGAATGAATGAAGTCAAGATTTTATTTGAGCTCGAATGTTTAAACAAACCATGCTCAAGCCAGACCCTCTTTGAGTCCAGAATGAGCTGAACTTAAGCCAAGTTGACTGGTTTGAGCCAAGCTCAAGCTTGCATTTCAGACTCAAATGAATCAAGTCAAGATTTTATTTGAGCTCGAATGTTTTAACAATTCAAACTCAAGCTAGACCCTATATGATTCGGTTCAGCTCAATGCTTAGCACGTTTTGGGCTAGGTTCGGCTTGATTAGAAATATTATATATATATATACATATATATATATATATATATATATATATATATATATATATATATATATATATATATATATATATATATATTACAATATTTTTTGATAATGTTATTTATATTAATATAAAATGAGATTTTACCTTTCTTTATTGTAGATTATATAATTTTTAATAAGTTTAAGAGATAACAATAACATAAAAGTTAAGAAGTTAATAATTGAAACCTTGACTCTGCTCTCAAGACTATCCCCAAATCTTATTTTTGTATATGAGTGTATTATTTTCGTAGTTTCTTTGTATTATAATTTAATAATAAACACTTTTATTGAAATCATGTAAAAGTAAACAAAATAATTTTGTCAATCAAGCTTTAAGCGAACCCGAACTTAGCTTAGCTTAAATAAATTTCGAAATCGAATGGAGCTTAATCTTGGTCAAGTTTCTTGATCAGGTTTGTTCAAGGCAAGCTTAAGCCTGAATTTTAGAGCTCAAATCAAGCTCAAGCCGAGAACAAGCATGTTCAAGCCAAGCTCAAGCTTGGCCAAACTCAGATTGAGTACATTCCTAGTTCCGGAGAATTAGGTTGATTACAATCTCTATAAGAGTATCGACCTCAAAGTTGCTTTTCTGAGAAAGTGACTAAGAGCAGGTAATTAAACTTACCATTTTTGTTTCTTATAAACAATCTGTTGAAACTTGTGTATGCCATGACCTTTCGTGCATGATGGATGGGATGGAGGAGGCATTGCGGTCAAATAGTATCCTTCCTTCTTCATAGGTCATGCCTAGTCCAATAATGGTGAAAGCATCATCATTTTCTTTTCAATAATGGATATATTTGTGAATTTATTAAAAACGAGTAAAGAATATTGAATAAAAGATTTTGATTCAGAAAGGAATTTGGTAGTACGTTGGTTTCAAGCAACTAAAGTTGAAAAATCTAAATACCTCCAACTTTGGGTGCAACTTCAGTCAAGATTGATATGATCCTGATTGTACCAAGGGTTTTGATTATTCAATTTGGGGTTCAAGAATCACAACCTTGGCCAAAGTACCAATGGAGTTGGGGTTGAGCCATTAGTCAACCCAATCCAAGCTGAGCTTGATGGTGTGTTATTATGTCTTACATGTAAAATGTATACATACGGGTTGAAGGACGCACTCGGGTTGGATTGGGATACAGCCTATAGGCTGGAGGTTCTACCAAAAGTCAACATGATTCACCCTAATTTCACTGCTCGCTACCTCCCATACTAATTCTAATGGATCAAATTTTTTGGTGGATTTTAGAAATGAATGGAGAATTTTTTTACAACATCTTCTCCTAAGTGCTAATTTATTTCATTTAATTAGATAACATTTTCAATTTTTATAGTTTCTCGTATTATAATTTTTGGGATAGGGTATGATCTTGCATTTATCATTTTATATTTTCTTACAAATATTCCCCATATTCATTTTTTTTTTTGGCTTTTGATTTTCCTTAATAATGGAACACTATTTTCAAATTGTGCAAAACAAATACAATTTTGAATAAAGGTTCCTTTTTGTTAACTTGAAGTGGTCTTTAGAGCATATTCAGTGGCAAAGCCATTTTTTTCAGTGTTAGCTATTTTTTGACACTACTACAGTGCCAAAATACTACGATTTAGCACTGACGCTCTAATGGTGCACTAGCCATTTCTATATTCAATAAGCTTTTTCTGTGGGACAATGGCAAAAGTGTAAAAACAAGAAGGGTCAATTGATCATACACATCAAATGGCATTAAATGACTTTTGTCATTTCCCACGCCATATTTGGCATGAGAAATGGTAAAAGCCATTTTGTGGTAATCCTTTTAACTATGCGCTGGAGTATGTTATCTTTTGGTCAAAGCTATATTTTCGCTTTGAGAGAGGCTTTTAACCTAAGTAACCAAAGCGGTGAGCGGGAGCGGGAGCAAGAGCTGGAGAGCGTCAAATTTTAATTTAGAATATAGTTGAGAGCGTCTCCATATATATATATATATATTATTTTAATATTTTTTTGAAAACTAAGGTTACATTATTAAATCTTAAGAATTAGTTAATTTTAACCAGGGTTAAAAGGGACACGTATTGACCACTGGGTGCAATTGAACTTGGGAGAGGTTCAATCCCAATTAATTGTAAATGTGTTCAATCTCAATTGATATTAAATGGGATCACTTTCTCTCCAACAAAGTAATAAATTAAATAAATAATATTTCAAGAAAAAGTTGAAAAGACCTGCTGCTGACTTACTTTATAAAGTGAACATAAAATAAAATAAAATGAAAAGACTTGTAAGGACAAGTCTTTTCAGATTTCATCTCAAGCCATTAACTCAATTTCATAAATTTTAACGTTTTGAACACAACGCTGTTTCGTCTTCCTTTCGTCTTCTTCATTCTGAGTTACAGAAACAATGGCGAACGGAAATGATATGGGAAAACGAAGCTTTCTTCTACTATTTTGAACACCGCGCTCTAAGAAATTTAAAACTGCGCTCTATAAAATCTAAAACCGCGCTCCGGCGACGATTCCGCTCTCAAACCGTGAGTTTTAACTATGCGCTAGAGATGCTTTGAGAAAGCTCTCTTGTGTATGGTGTAATTTACCAACACAGTCAAACATAGAGATTGTTATGACCTTTAATTCAAATCTTAATAAGTTATAACAATTTATATGTTTCTTTCTTTTTGAGTGATGACTTTACATTTAATTCATTAATAATGTATCTTTTATTTTGGGTTTGAGGTTGGAGCAATGGTTCAACATTCTCTTATTAGTTATTTTGAATTCAAAAAATACTTGAAGTTGGAGTGTGGATCTAGAACTAGGTAGATTTGTTGTGTTTTGACTATGTAGAGCCATGATTAATTGGTTTTTGATAGAGCGGAGTCTTCTTCTGAAAATAATTCTGTTTGTTTTCCAAATAAATTGAGCCATATTTGCTTCAGTTATATGTCAAAAATGTTAAATACTACATTAAAAAAATTTGTTCAATTTATTTTACAAAAAGGAAAAGCGTAAAATTTTGTTTGCGCTTTTAATTTGTTTCTCGAGCCATATTTGCTTCAGTTATATGTCAAAGATGCCAAAAATTACATTAATTATATGTCAAAGATGCCAAAAATTACATTAAAAAATTATTCAATTTTTAGTAGAAAAAGGAAAAGCATAAAATTCTGTTTGGACTTTTAATTTTTTCTCATTTTAGGCACCCTATTGTTTTAGGAACAATTAATATGTGAAATTAGTTGCAAATAAAGGAACCTTTGGTTACTTTAATAAAGATAGTGCGGTCTTTTGAACTTAGGTGGTTACTGGTTACAGTTTGTTGTTGGATCATTATCCTTGAAATTTATTTTAAAGATGCATGATATGGATGCCAAATTTTGTGGGCCGGTAAAGTTCACGAGTATTGATAAGCACCAACTTAGGTTCAAAATTTTTCTTCACCCTCTAACCACTAGCCTATGCATAAATATATACATGGATAGATGTGTTTCTTTCATGTGTTTTCTCTATGATATATGATGCCTTAATCTTTGAAAGTGGGGATGAAGGAATTCTGTAATCATCTTTTGGTTTATATGGAGGGATCAAAGCTTTATCAAGGATGTTATATACATATTTGTTTCCCAAATTTAGTTTTTGTATGAATTCAGGAGCAAGCAACTTTGTTTTGTCCACTCTTCCACGTTAAGTGGAGATTTTTCTGTTAATGATGTACCCGGTTGGATATAGATGGCAGTCCCTCAATCTATTACATTATATGTTCCAGATCTCATGCATCTTTTGATGTATCAACAATGTAAAGGGATTTTTCCCAGAATGGCTCCAATGATTTGAGGTAAGTCCAAGATGACCCTAAACTGTTAACCTTATTTTTATGCCACTGCGAATAGGAAAGGCCGTGCATGTGGGGCGTTAGTGTTATGTGTGTGTGTGTGTATATATATATATTAAAATGACGTGTTTATTCCGGAAAATTAAGGGGAAATGGGGTTAAGCATCGAATCAATACTTGGGTCTTCATCTACCTTGCTCTCCCATGATCATCCTTCGAGTTCTCCGATGCTCTTCTTCCTCACCTCTCTGGCTTAACCATGTTCGTAATATTTATAACTAGTTCTCCCTTCCTTTTTGTTCGTCTTTCTCCATTAAGGTGTTAACATAAACTAGTGTCTCTTTGTTCTCCCTTCTTCATTCTCACTTTCTTCTTCATTCATATTTCTTCATAAACCCTTCTAGATATAACTCAATGAAGTTGAAGGCTTTTATGAAACCATTAAAAACATTTTGTGCAGTTTAGGATGCTATTTAGAGAGTTTTGAACTTTGGATTGAGCGAATATAAGGTTTGTTGATTCTATCCCTTTTTAAAATCTTTTGGATAATGCACATAACATGTGAGGTTCTTGTTCTGTAGAAAGGTGATGAGGAGCTGTATATGTGGTTTCAACTTCAAAATTGCAAAAAACAATATTTAGTTTTTTTTTTGTTTGTGTTTGAAATAAAGTTTTTGTAATGATCGACACTACAAAATTTAAGACTTTTAACTATGTTTCAACAACGCCGTTAAAAGACACAAAAACGCTGTTATTGGTAATAACGGCGTTTCATACCAAACGCTGTTATTGGTCACGTCGGGAAAGGTAAAGACGGCATTTATACTCACGACGTTTGAATAATGTCGTTATAAGTATAGTTTGTGATGGCATTTCTAAAATGCCACTACAGGCTCTACGTATAACGGTGTTTTAATAACGCCATCACAGACTAAACCTATAATGGCTTGTAAAAACACATATCACGACGTTCAACAAAACGCCACGATATGTGGAGTCTATGACGAGGTTCAACAAAACGCCGCTATAGGTGGAGTCTATGACGACATTTCCCAAATGCCGCTAAAGGTGGAGTCTATGATGGCATTTCCCAAACGCCACTATAAGTGGAATCTATGATGGCATTTTGCAAACCCCGTCATAGTAACATATGTCAATTACGGAGTTTCCCAAACGCCGCGGATAGTAATCGAATAACAAAATAGAATTTAATTTTTTACAATTTTTTTATTTACCTGTTTTGAAACTGTCAACAATGTAAAATAAATAAACCGTGCCCATAATGTAAAATAAATACATTATATATAAAATAAAATTTCTGCTTGGATATCCACAAGTAATAATACATGTCCATTAAAAAGTTTCAAAAAATCCCAAGTCTAACTATCTCCATCTCGCCGGTTCCCTCCCACAACTCCAAAACTCGACAAGTGTATGTTGTTGTCTCCTTCCTATAAAGACAATAAAATAAAATAAAATTATTTATTAGAATATCGAAATGATAAAATTTACAGATTTCATAATTAATTAATATGCGAAGAAGCACAAAAAAACATTATTTTCTCTCTCTCTCTCTCTCTCTCTCTCTCTCTCTCTCTCTTTCTCTCTCTTCAGATCCAATAATCCAGAGGCAACCAAAATCCATTTGCACAAAATGCCACTTCTACCCCATCATCAAACCCTAGGACAAAAATCAATTCAACAATGAAATTTTTTTTCTTGCTTCCTTCAAATTCAATAACCCCAACAAAAACCCACTAATTTAAACTACAATTTCTACACAAACCAAACGACAAGCACTTCAAATCCAAAAAATATGTGAATAAAAGCTCAGAATATAACGCAGATGATTAGAAACAGCAACCATATCTAGAATAGAAATATTATGAAGAAATCAAAGATCGGTTGACAAAAACAAACATGCAAGCCAAACCCAAATCCATAAATTCATCAGAACTTAAAATCCTAGAAGAACAGGAACATAAAATCCTAGACATGCATGAAAAAAATGATTCGTAAAATACCCAAATCTAAACCAAAACAGAGAGAGGTTGGCAGTTACCTGAGAAAAGAGACTCCGAGAGAGGAGAGGGCGGTTTTGAGCTTCGAGAGACTGCGAGAGAGAGAGAGTTAGAGAGAGAGAAGAAGCAAACTATTATTAGAAGAGAGAGAGAGAGAGAGAGAAAGAGCTTACCGGAGTGGGTGGCCAGAGAAGGACGCCGGAAAAGAACGCTGAAGAAGGTGGCCGGAGCTGGGAGCACGGAGCAGGGGAGCCGAAGCAGAGAGCAGGACAAGGAGAGGTAGAGATAAAGTGGAGGGAAAGAGAAGAGGGAAAGGCTCGGGCCTTAAATCTCCAAATACGGTGCCTTTCGTGGCATTTTTAAAAAGCCCCGCGAAAGACCTTTAAGTGATGCCGTGGTTGGCATGGCGCGAGCCTCTATCCGCGGCGACTTGAAATAAGCACCGTTGAAGTCGGCTTCCCGCCATGTCTTCTGCGGCACTTTTTTCAAGAGCGCCGTTGTAGAGTCCACCAACTATGGCACTTCTTTATAAAATGTCGTTAAACATGTTCCCGCCATGTAATCAACAACGTTTCTATGGAAACATCGTGGTTGGTTGCCTTTCGAGGCCTTTTTGGCTAAATGCCGTTAAAAGATTGCCACTGAAGGCCTGTATTTTTGTAGTGCAACCACTAATAATCTTCCTCTGCTCGCTAATAGTTAGATGTTGATCGCTAATATTTGGGCATCGATAACCAAATAATGCCGTGATCAGCAATAATTCAAAAGATAGTTTTACATGTTCTAAATCTATTTTTTTTTCAAAAATTATAGTCTTAATATACCAAAGCAAAAGCAGGAGTGGGGAGCGAGAGCGAGAGCATCAAATTTTAATTTAGGATAGGATTGAGAGCGCCTCCGGAGTGCCGGATATATATATATATATAATCTAAGGGTTAGATTATTGAACCTTAAGGTTAGTAAATCTTAACCATGGTTAATAAAGATTAATAGGGACACATGTTGACTTGTAGGTGCAATTGAACTCTTCCTGTTTGAAGAGCTCAATCACAATTAGCTGAACTACATTTGAATAAAGTAAATAAGTAAAGGAAAGATGATGACTGATGAGAATAAAATAATTAAATAAATAAATAAAAGTTTAAAAGAGTTAAAAGTTTCCTGATACAAACTGCTAACTGCCATTGAATGTAAAAGAAACTAAAGAAAAAGGAAAGCTTACGTCTTTTCACCACAAAGCTTTTACCCTATTTTTTGGCAGCCTTTAAGTTTAAACTTACTTTTTAAAACAAAAAAAATAGTCTTTGGTCTTCTCATTGAAACGAAAACCGCGCTCCCCAAGATTGAAAATCATGCTCCCTACGCGAATCCGCTCTCAAACCATGAGAGTGTGGTTTGAGTGAAGGAGCGGGTATGGTCATAAGTGGTTTGGGTTACTCAGGTCTTAATTATGAATGGGCTTGAAGTCGTTGGCCTCAACTCATAGAAGGTCCAAATGAACCAAAAGGGTATTAAGGGTTGAAGGGAAGAGGTATTAAAGGATAATGAGGGTGGAAGACAAAGTTTTCTATGAGTTCTATAATGGAGTACATGACTCAACCTTCATCCACGTGTATGGTGGCCTTCAGTAAAGAGCTAAGGAAGAATTTTAGAAGTAATCTTGAAAGAAAGCACACTTTTTTGGATTGTTGTTATGCATGGCTATATGACCTCTCATCTTTTAAATTTGTATCTCAAATCGTCCCACTTACTTTAGAAGCTCCTTGGAAATCTAGAGTTCGATATCCAAGGTACCTAGGAAATCTACAACTAAGGTCCACTCTCTCAACTCCTATCATTAGACCGAGCTAGTACTAGATTCACTTTGGAGAAGACTCTCTGTAGATTTATGGAAGATATTGAAGAGTTATTCGATGAATGCATTTAAGAGTTGTATAGATGAGGGAAGTTGGTTTTTCTAATTTTTGTGGACTTTTCTTGAAGGAGGAGAAAACTTTACCATATAAACTTAGATTACCTTAACTTAATAGATAATTTAGAAGAGTTTAATGAATATACTTTGGGCATAATCGAATACAAGCATTTAAAGAAGTGTAGTAAATAAAAGAATTTGCCTATGGATGCATGTTTGCCCTTCAAGTATATTTTCAAGCTATCGTATGCCTTTATTTAGTGTAAGGTTCCTTAATTATAATGCGAAGTTGGTTTTTTTAATTTTTGTAGACTTTTCTTGAAGGAGGAGAAAGCTTTACGATATAAAATTAGATTACCTTAACTTAATAGATAATTTAGAAGAGTTTAATGAATATACTTTGGGCATAATCGAATATAAGAATTTAAAGAGGTGTTGCAAATTAAATAATTTGTCTATGGATGCATGTTTGCCCTTCAAGTATATTTTCAAGCTATCGTATGCCTTTATTTAGTGTAAGGTTCCTTTATTTAGTGTAAGTTTAATAGTACTTAATTATTTTTGCTAACAAAAATATTGTTTACATGAAATAGATATAACCTTATGAACACATTCTGGCCTTTGCACATCTTTGTTCAATGAGAGATGCAAAGCATCCCTCATTTTGAATTGGACTACATCAAGATATTTCGGTTATAAAGTATTAGCAAAGAAAGTCTTTGAGAAAAAAGATGTATGTTATTATCTTGAATAGCTCACATTATCTTTAACATAAATATGCACATATTTCTTACTAATACCAGAATTCTTTCTATTGGCAACTCGTTCTAAGTAAGCATTTCTATCCAACACAAGCGGAGAAAGAGTTGATGCATGTCAGGATGTTCTCTAAAGTGTGGTAAATATGGTATTTTTGCTCTTGTCTAATTCATTTATTTCACAAAAAGTTTGTATGGTGTTGAGCCCGTTTCACGAACAAAGGTAGCATCATTTGATGAATAAAATGTTGGTAAAGCTAAGGAGGTACAAAAACAGGAGAAGGTGGATGAGAGGAATGTGGAGGAGGAGGAGCGCTCCTTGAGGATTAATCATGATGAAGAGAAAGTAATTCTGAATTTTAATGAGTTCCTCTTGTTTACAATCAATCTTTCTCTTTCGTTAAGGAAGGACTAATCGTGAAATTTGAAATTACTTTCCCTTCTTCACGATAAGTCTTCTTTTCAAGGGACGAGAGGAGAGAGTTACACAAAACTCCTCCTCTCCTCATCCTTCTCTTTCTCCCCATCCTCATCATCCTATTGACTTTTAGTTTATTAACTGATGCTACCTTCTTGAACTAGCCTCGATACCCTGCAATACAACAACATTGATAATCTAATTCAAACTTTTTATGAAATTAATTAATTAGACAAAAGAACAAGTAATATGTTTACCCCTCTTTGGAGAACATCCTTAATATGCATCAACTCTTTCACCTCTTGCGTAGAGTAGAGTTGCTTAATAAGAACAAGCTGCCAACACATAAAAAATTATGTTTATGACCTGAGTACGAAATGTGGGCGTCATTAAATTAAAGATAATGGGTGCTATTCATGATAACACTTACTACTTTTTTCTCAAAAGCTTGCTTTGCTAATGTTTCATAACCAAAAATACTTTGGTATGTTTCAATTCAAAATACATGGTATGCTTTGTGTATCTCTCATCGCACAAGGATGTGTAAGGGAAGGAATGCGTTTATAAACACCTATCTGTTTCACGCAAGGAGAATCGGAGTTGTTATCTACCCGCCACTCATCGCACAAGGATGTGTAAGGGAAGGAATGCATTCATAAACACCTATCTGTTTAACGCAAGGAGTGAAAAGTCCATGTTTATTGTGTGGGCATATTCCGGTGTCAAAACAAGTGAGTCTAGGCGTCTAGGTGTGTCTTGTGTTATTGCCGTCAAGCCCACGACAAGTGAAGTTGAAGACTATTGAAGAACCGTTGAAGATTCGGTTGATCATTTCCTTCATAGGATGGTAAGTGACCTAGATACCATGTGACCATAGTTGGGAATTGACTTAGAATAATCCTAACATGATGCCTTAGGTGGTAAGTGACCTAGACTAATCATACGGACCCTAGGTGATGAGATACGTAGTGCAAAACTATTTTAAAATTCTAAAATTTCTCAAAACACCAAGGTTGCTTGTAGGTGGCATATCTCCCAAACCGTAGCTTGGATTTCGTTCTTCAATATATCAAATCGATCACATTGAAAATAGCTACAACTTTTGTGAAGGGTGTGAGAGCTAAAAATGATGTTTGAAAATCGGAATTTCACCTCAAGGTCGACCCTGGGCGTTTTGGGTCGACCCTGAAATGCCAAACTTTTGTATGGCAAAATTGGACAGAAGCAAGCAAAATTGAGGGTCGACGCTGGAGGATACTTGGGTTGACCCAAGTGGGGTAGTTGGGTCGACCCAAGTAACCCCAGGGTTAACCCTGATATGGGATTTTTCCTTATTCGATTTTTTTCCTCTTTTGGGTTTTTAAACACTTTTAAGCAACTTCTAAACTTGGATTTTGATTCCCTATAAAGTGTTAACCCTTCTAGTTCGTGGAGGACATCCTTGGGAGAGTATAGAGAGGGTTTTTAGCTACTTTTAGAGTTCATAAAAACTATGAAAACTTATTGTTCTCCTCCCCTTTGGTAGATGCTTTCAACCTAGAGTTTGCAAGCCAAAATCTCCATACTTGCTTGTTTGGACTTGTCCATTGAAAGAGTCCATCTAGGTGTTGATTTCTATCAAACCATCAACCTGTTCTAGATAGAACAACTTAGCCAGAGTGTTCCGGAGCCTTTACGAAGGAGATCGATCCGAGAAGGATCGTGGTAGTGTGATTGGTCGGTGGAATCTGAAGCCGTCATTGACGGAGATCGATCGGAAGGTCGTGGATTTTTTTCGAGACACAAAGAGAAGTACAAGCGGTTGCGGTTGATGACGGGACTTGAGAGTACATGATGACTTTTTGAGGCGTGGAAGACTAAGAACTAAAGGATCATAGTGTCGAGTCCGAAGGAGTCAAGTTCGAGTCTTGTAAGTTCTTTTTTACTTTGTCTTAGTGGATTCTCATGGCTGAACTAAGTCCCGTGGTTTTTCCCGAAAGGGTTTCCACGTAAAAGTCTTTATGTTGTGGTTTGTTTGGTTTTCTATTTTCCGCACTTAAAGTTCATCATCCCGTAATTTATAACTTAATTGTTAAAATATCCAAAATGGTAGATAGACTTATAGGAAGCCCTAACCATCCCCTTGACTTTGTGAGTTCTCAACTCAAACCTTAGATTTGAAGTTCACCAAATTTTTTTTTCAATTGGTATCAGAGCGGGTTCACTAATTTTTTAGTGCGATCTTATTCTTATTTTCGGTGAATATGAATCTCCAAAGAAAGGGAGGATCCATCTCTAGTCCACTATTTTTCAATGGGTGTAATATTAATGATTGGAAATCTCGAATGAGAGTATTTCACCTATCTCTAAACAAGAGTTTTTAGATCTCTACAGAAAAGGGTTGGACCTTCCCCAACAAATTTTTAGAAAATCACACCATCCCAAAGTCTTCTAATGATTGTAACTTTGTTAAAGAAGCTTGTGGTATTCTTAAAGTTTCCCAGATGGAGACTACAAATTTTATGGCTTCTATTGCCTCCGTAACTGGGATTGAAGAGTCCTCATCTATTGTTAGCATGAGTGACAAGAGTGAGAATGATAGGGAGAGTCAAAGTGACTCAGATTCTAAGGGAGACCTCGAGGCAGCCTATGATGAGTTATTTCAGGAATGCCTAAAGCTGAAAAATGTTCAATTTTTCATGACCAAAAAGGTCAAATCTATTGAAATAGAAAGAGATGCCTTAGACTAAGTGGCTTCAGGGTTGAAAGTTTTTGTGTCTCAGCTTGAGGAAGAGAAGGCTTCCCTCTTTGTCAAGACTCAGCTTCTTGAATCTGATTTGCATGTTTGTCTTGATGAAAAGACAAGTCTTGAAATCAAGTTGGCTGATCTTGAACAAATTAGAGGTGTGGAGATGTGAAGGGAACTCCATCTACCTCGAACACTAAGCCTGGTGCTAAAAGGCACCCTCCTGCTAAAGGGAAAGACCCTTCTACTCAGAAATTCATTTTTACATGTCATAAATGTGGAGTGAAGAGTCATATTAAGCCTCGATGTCCTAAACTTCAAAGAATGCCCAATCATGGTTTTGAGAACTACGACAATTTTAATGAAAATCTTCAAAAGAGAGTTGAGGTCCTAGTGGAAAAGTCTAGGATTTTGTGTGAAGATGTGATAAAAATTGCTCACAACTCTAGACAGTAGCATGGTCATGACACTCCTTATACTAGATATAAAGGAGGTAACAGGGAGAACCATAATGCCCGCCATAATTTTAGGACTCAATCATGGAAAAGTAGGAATAGGAGGAAGAGGCAAAAGGTCATACCTATCTCAACTGAAACAGTTAGAGACCAAAGGGTCAATCAAACTTCTAAAACCGTTTGGGTGAGAAAGGAAGACCTGAAGGGCTTCACTTAGCCCATGTCTGTCATAGCCTAAGGTGTACTGTTAGTGATATGTCTTGTTCTAGTGCTATACTATCTGTGTAGACTAGTAGTCTTTCTTTTTACTAGTCTTTATTTGCTTTGATATGTTTTTCTGTTTTCTTTACTTTGAAAAAATCCAAAAACATTGAAAATCTATAAAATCTAAAAAGATTTTTGTTATGTTGCCCTTGTTTGACTTGCATGATTTGCATTTCTTGTGTGATCTTTATTTCTATACTTGTCCAAGGTTGAACATGAGTTTGTTATTGATTGAGGATATATCACCTGCATAGTCTCTTGGTTAGGCTGAAAATTAGACTGATTTTATCTTGAACAGTTAGAGATTTATTCATGTATGTATGCTTTACAAATTTCACATGCACTCGGACTGATTCTGTTGAGAGGTCTATTTCCCAATCTGTAGGTGTTTAACTTATCCTAATAGTGTGACCGTGGATGACCAATCTAAAATGACCATATTTGTTTGTCATCCCCATATTGTGTATCCTCCATGAGCTAAAATTATTGTAATGAAAAGGGCTACCTACTGGGATAGTGTAAAAGTCACTATTGGATGCAAACAGTATGAAATGGCTACCTAGGCAGACAATAGGTATCTATCTGGGTCACTAGAGTGAAAGGCCCTGCTGCTAATAGCCAGGACTACCTACCTAGATAGTGTGAAAGCCATCATTGCATGAAAAGATATGATCAGATAAAGATCATCAAAAGAAATCTTACAAAGTTTGGAGGTATTTGACCAAAAATAAAAGAAAAATATTGAATCAAATAAAATAGAAAAAGGAGCACCAAAATGTAAAAAATCAGCATATCTGGATCTCACTAGGTTTGACTTCTATGATGTATATCTCCGGGAGTCCCCTTAGTGGTTAATGTCATATCCTTGGAAAGGGAAAGAAACCTTGATCTAGTCTCTTATCAGACCACCATTACACACATATTGCTTCACTTTTGAACTGTTCACTAAATGTGATTAAGTGAACTACCTATGCTTTAGCAATTAATGAGATTTAGTTAGATGTGTATCCTCGATCAGTCTAACTAATCATGTTCTTCATTGGTTTTGTAATTTTTAATTACTACTGCTTAGAATGCTTTTGATGCATGTTTGTGTGGCATATGATATTTTTTGTGTGTTTCCTTTTTATTTGGTAGGGGCCTTTCTAGCATAAGTGCCCTATTTTTGGTGGTATCCTTGATCTTAGGGGGAGAAGATCAAGTTGGGTTGTTGAGGGGGAGTTCTGTGCCTGAGTAGTTGAGGGGGAGTTTGTGCTTTATACTTCTATTTTGTTCCCCGCTCTTTAGTCCCCACATAGTCTGCATTTACTTGGTTGTACTATGATTGCCTTGATATTTCACATGTGCTAAATTGATATATTCTTTGTGATATTGGCTTCATGAATACCTTTGGCAATTGTGCCAAAAGGGGGAGAATATTGGGTACTATTTCCCAAGTTCAGTACATTCCTTGCAATACCTCTGTTTATGTATTTTCATATTCCATACATGCTTCACTAGGTACTTTGTTTATGAGCATGTGCAGGTGCAAGGTTGCAGTAGATAGATTTTACTTGACAAGAGCTTCAGTGTATTTATTTAATATGATTTATCAAATGCTGTCATATAAACATGTCGGAGTCATGTAATGTCCTAATTCACCGTTTTAATGTGTTTGGGTGAGTTTGTGTCAAGTCATGTACTTCAGTTTGGTTTTGCCACGGAATTGTCAAAGGGGGAGATTGTAAAGTCGATGTTTTTTCTGTTGGCATATTCCGGTGTCAAAACAAGTGAGTCTAGGTGTCTAGGTGTGTCTTGTGTTATTGTCGTCAAGCCATCGATAAGTGCAGTTGAAGACTATTGAAGAACCGTTGAAGACTCGGTTGATCATTTCCTTCATAGGATGGTAAGTGACTTAGATACCATATGACCATAGGTGAGAATTGACTTAGAAAAATCCTAATATGATGCCTTAGGTGGTAAGTGACCTAAACTAATCATACGGACCCTAGGTGATGAGATAAGTAGTGGAAAACTAGTTTAAAATTCTGAAATTTCTCAAAACACCAAGGTTGCTTGTAGGTGGCATATCTCCCAAACCGTAACTCGGATTTCGTTCTACAATATATCAAATCGATTGTGTTGAAAAGAGCTACAACTTTTGTGAAGGGAGTGAGAGCTAAAAATGATGTTTGAAAATTAGAATTTCACCTCAAGGTCGACCCTGGGTGTTTTGGGTCGACCCTGAAGTGTCAAACTTTTGTATGGCAAAATTGGACAGAAGCAAGCAAAATTGAGGGTCAACCCTAGAGGATACTTGGGTTGACCCAAGTGGGGTAATTTGGTCGACCCAAGTAACCCCCAGTGTCGACCCTGATATGGGATTTTTCCTTATTTGATTTTTTTTCCTATTTTGGGTTTTTAAACACTTTTAAGCAACTTCTAAACTTGGATTTTGATTCCCTATAAAGTGTTTACCCTTCTAGTTCATGGTGGACATCCTTGGGAGAGTATAGAGAGGGTATTTAGTTACTTCTAGAGTTCATAAAAACTCTGAAAACTTATTGTTCTCCTCCCCTTTGGTAGATGCTTTCAACCTAAAGTTCGCAAGCCAAAAGCTCCATACTTGCTTGTTTGGACTTGTCCATTGAAGGAGTCTATCTAGGTGTTGATTTCTATCAAACTATCAACCTGTTCTGGATAGAACAACATGGCCGGAGTATTTCGGAGCCTTTGCAAAGGAGATCGATCCGAGAAGGATCGTGGTAGTGTGAATGGTCGGTAAAATCCGAAGCCGTCATTGATGGAGATCGATCTGAAGATCGTGGATTGTTTTCGAGACACAAAGAGAAGTACGAACAGCTGCGGTTGATCACGGGACTTGAGAGTACGTGATGACTTTTCGAGGCGTGGAGGACTAAGAACTGAAGGATCATAGTGTCGAGTCCGAATGAGTCAAGTTCGAGTCTTGTAAGTTCTTGTTTACTTTGTCTTAGTGGATTCTCATGGCTGGACTAGGTCCCGTGGTTTTTCCCGGAAGGGTTTCCATGTAAAAATCCTTGTGTTGTGGTTTGCTTGGTTTTCTATTTTCGCACTTAAAGTTCATCATCCCGTAATTTTTAACTTAATTGTTAAAACATAAAAAATGGTAGATAGACTTATATGAAGCCCTAACCATCCCCTTAACTTTGTGAGTTCTCAACTCAAACCTTAGAATTGAGGTACACCAAATTTTTTTTTCAAGGAGAATTCGAGTCGTTATCTACCCGCCATTCCCGAAAGGAATGAAGTAAGGGTAGCACCTTCCTTGATATAGTGCAAAGGAGAAAACTACAGCAATCAATCAAACATTCACAAAGATTGAAGGAGAAAATACAAGACTCAGGGTCTTCTATATTGATAATGCTTTAAAAACTGATTCTCCAAGGACAACCCCCTTGGTTTAAATAGGCAACAAGAGACTCACATTTAAAAAGCCTAGGTAATGACTGCTACTAGTTTCAATGAAAGAAATAAAAGCTTCAACAAGTAACTAGGTGATGACTTCTACAAGTTTCTAGACAATCATTAAATGCAACTACAAGTAACTAGGATAGTGAAACTTCCTAAGATCAACTTCCAAGATAGGTCATTGCTCCAAAATAGTCATGTGGACTTGAGCTCTTCTAGAAGAAAACTCTCTTTTATGGGCTTGGGCCCCCTTTATGAACTTGGGTCATTCTTTGATCTTACCCATCATTAGAAAATTGGATGCTCCTGCGTCAAGTACCTCTAGTTGGAGAAAGTTCACCCTCGAACTTAATTCTTTATTTTTGAATTCTTCCGAAGCTTGTTTATTAATAACTTTTAAATCATCTTCTGAAATCTAAGTAGCTTCCGTTGTCGGCTTTCCTTTCCATTGAACAAGATATTGAGTGTAAGATCGATGTCGGGTTGTGGTGTTTCGCCAATCAAGGATCTCAATAATCTCCTCTTGCACCTTTGAAATTTAAGAGGTATTGGTATTGGGCTGATCATCTCCATGGTAAGCAAAGAGATCCGATATATTGAAGATCAGAGAAATGTTGAGATCAGTTGGAAGATCAATGACATATGCATTATTCCCAATGCGCTTTAAAATCCGGCAGGACCCAATTTTCTTGTATTTGAGCTTGCTATATTGGCCAACAGGAAATATTTCCTTCCTAAGGTAGACCATAACCAAGTCACCTTCTTTAAATTCAATGAATCGTCGATGCGAATCCGCATTTTCTTTGTACTTGGCATAAGTTTGCTCAATTTTCTTCAGAACATCCTCACGAATTTCCTTCAAGTGATCCGTAAATGACTCCGCGTCAGAACTCACTCTCTTGGGATCTGGTAATGGAGCTAAATCAAGGGGTTGAATTGGATTTAGACCATACACAATTTGGAATGGAGTCTTCCCAATCAAGCGATTGATGGAACTATTGAAGGCAAATTCAGCATGTGGTAGCACATTATCCCATTGTTTTGGCTTATCTCCAGCAAGACATCTCAACAAGTTACCTAAACTTCGATTGGCCACCTCAGTTTGGCCATCAATTTGAGGGTGACATGTGGTATCATATTGTAAATTACTACCTAACTTTTCCAAAGTGTCCTCCAAAAGTGACTTAAGAATCGAGTATCACGATCAGAAGTAAGCGATTTAGGTATCCCATATAGTCACACAATCTCCGAAGAGAACAAGTCAGCGTATGAGATGCGTCAAGAGTGTTTCTACAAGGGATGAAATAGGCCATCTTGAAAAATCTATCAACCACCACAAGAATTGAGTCATGACCTCTTTGAGATCGAGGTAATCCAACCACAAAGTCAAGAGAGACATCTTGCCAAGGTGTAGTTGGAATTGGCAAAGGAGTATAAAGTCCAGTGTTCTGTGAGTGTCCTTTGGCAAGTTGGCAAGTGTGACACCGTTTCACAAATCTAGAAGTATCCCTTCTCAATTTTGGCCAATAATATTTCTCCTCGAGCTTGCCTATGGTCTTGTTAAGATCAAAATGTCCGCTTAAGCCACCACCATGGGCTCCGGCTATAAGTTGCAACCTGATTGAGCTTTCTAGGACACACAAGCAACCCTTATAAAATAAATAACCATCCTGCCATATATAATCTATTAGGTCACCATTTTGAGCCTGCTCATAAATAAGGCTGAAGTAGGGATCATCTTTGTAAAGTTCAGGTAGTAACTCGAACCCCACAATAGAAGTAGAGATACCAATGAGCACATGCTCCCTCCTACTTAGAGCATCAACCACGATATTGTTTTGACCTGATTTGTGTTTGATCACAAATGTGAATTTTTGCAGGTATGAGACCCACGTAGCATGTTGAGCGCTAAGTTTCTTTTGAGCACTCAAGAAACAAAGTGCCTCATGATCAAAGTATAAGGTAAACTCCTTCTACACCAAATACTGCCTCTAATGCCTCAAGGCTTGTATGATGGCATAGAACTCAAGATCATAGGTAGAGTACCTAGACTTTGCTTGGTTCAACTTTTCACTATAAAATGCCATGGGTCGCCTCTCTTGGCTTAAAACGGCTCCAATGCCCACATGGGAGGCATCACAATCTACCTCAAAAAGTTTGCTAAAGTTGGGCAAGGCAAGAATCGGCGCATTGGTCAATTTCTCCTTCACAAGTTGGAAACTTTTCTCAGCTCGAGAGTCCATTTGAACTCTCCCTTTATGCAATCGGTCACGGGTGCAATGATGGCACTGAAACTCTTGATAAACCGCCTATAGAAGGTAGCAAGCCCATGAAAGCTTCGAACATCTCCAATGGATTGTGGGACCGGCCATTTTACAATTGCTTTAACCTTTGTTTTATCAACATGAATGCCATCAAAGGAAATCACAAAGCCCAAAAAGATTAGGCTAGTAGTCATGAAGCAACACTTCTTCAAGTTCACGTACAACTTGTTTTCCTACAAAACGTGAAAAACTTGACGAACATGAAAAACATGTTCGTTAGGGGTGACACTATAAATCAAGATATCATCAAAGTACACCACTACAAACTTTCCCAAAAATGCTTTTAATGTGTATGTCATAATCCTCATGAAAGTACTTGGGGCATTAGACAAACCAAAAGGCATTACAAGCCATTCATACAATCCATCCTTTGTCTTGAAGGCGGTCTTCCATTCATCACCTGATCGGATACGTATTTGGTGATACCCACTCCTTAAATCAAGTTTAGAAAATACTTTAGCACCCGCCAAAGCATCCAACATATCATCAAGCCGCGGTATTGGGAAGCGGTACTTGATAGTGATCTTGTTGATAGCTCGACTATCACACATTCACCAAGTGCCATCCTTCTTTGGAGTGAGAAGGGCGGGAATGGCACAAGGACTCAAGCTATCCCTTATGAACCCCTTTTGCAACAAATTAGAAACTTTTCTATGGAGTTCTTCATGCTCTTTTGGGCTCATCCTGTAATGTGGCAAGTTTGGCAAACTAGCACCTGGAATTAAATCAATACAATGCTGAATTTGTCGCATAGGAGGTAAACCATGTGGTAAATCCTCAGGAATCACATCAGAAAATTCATCTAAAATGGGCTGAATTTCTTTAGGGATGATGGCCTTTGAGTTCATATCAATGGATGATGAAATTTCCTTAGAAATTAGTGCATACATGGTGGATGATTCTTCAGTCGTTTCTTTCTCAAATTGCCATAAAGAAAGAATGGTCTCAACATTTTTATCATGTTCAACCTTAGGTGAAGGTTTCAAGGGCCATAAAGTGATATGAATTCCTTCTTTGATAAAGGAATAACAATTCTTAAACCTATCATGCATGGATTTTTGATCATATTGCCAAAGTCGTCTAAGTAATAAATGACATGCATCCATTGGCAACACATCACACCATACCACATCCTTGTAATTTTTCCCAATAAAAAAATTAACCAAGCACCTCTTTGTCACTGGTATTTCATTACCTTTCTTGAACCAAGAAATGTGATAAGGTTGGTGATGATTCTCGCATGGAAGGTTGAGCTTTTGCACCATATCTTCGGAAACCATGTTGCCACAACTTCCGGAATCGATAATAATGGTACATACCTTTCCTTTAGTAATGCAACGGGTTCGAAAAATGTTAGATCTAAGCCATGGTTCCAGATCTGATTTTTCAACTCTTAGCATTCTTTGCATTACCAAAAAGTCACCATCATCGGGTTCCACATCTTCCACATGTCCCGGCATGTTATCGGTAAGTTCCGATTCACCTAACAAGACTTCTTCCTCATTGTTTTCTTCAAATTCATCTCTGATCGGGTCTATCAAATTACTTTCTTTTTTAGGACATTCAAACGACGTTCACCACACCGAAAACATTTATAAGTGGCTGGATTTTGGATGGATCGGCCCGTGCTAGTAAAACACACGTTAGGACGAACCGATTTTCCAAAATGTTGGGCTGGTCGGTTTAGGGTATTTGGCAATGATTGCTTTCCATTTTAAGCACTGAGAACTTTTGAAGAGCTTGCAATTGTAGCGCCTTTGGTGGTACTAATGGTGCTTCCTCTTTCCGTAATTCTACTCAATTTAATTTTCGCTTTTAGTGCATATTGGACAGCTTTGTCCAATATTTTTTGTTCCAACATCATGATTTCATCTTGGATCGGTATTCTCAACCCAGAAATAAATCGAGACACCAATTGTTGCTCGGTCTCTCTCAATTTGTTTCAACTTACTAATGCATAAAAAGTATCCGCATAATCAGAAACTAACCACATACCTTGTTTTAAGTGATGAACCGTTGGTACAAAGTTTGAGCATAATTGGTGGGTAGAAACTTGACTTCAAGGGCAGCCTTCATGCGTCTCCACGTAGAAATTCGTTGCTTTCCTTCAATCTCACGATTCTTTTGCAAAGTTTTTCACCATATCAATGCATGACCCCTCAATCAGGTTTGCACAAATCTGATTTTGTGAAGGTTTGGCATATTCTTCCATTCAAAGAAAGACTCCACATTTTCTAGTCAATCGGTAAAGTCATCGGGTTGTAGATGTCCTGAAAATTCTAGAATATCTACTCGAATTTCTCTTTAACTTCTTTCCAAGGCTCGAATAATTCTTTCGGGTAATGGTAATTCATCATTATCACCATTATCAATAACTTGGATTGCAACTTCTTCATCGGATTCATCATTTTCATTCCTACGGTGATAGTTTTCCAATTGCGCAAGTCTAAATCTAATTTCTTTAATTTCAGGATTGTTGTTGGCACGAAATCCTCTTTCTCGACCACCATGGGCACCACGACATCTTCCTAGAGCAGCCATCGCACGTATAGCAGCATATTTAGGTGCTAATTTAGAAAGAAAGGTGTTGAACAAGTTACACGAACCCGCTCTGATACCAAATGATGTAGTGCAAAAGAGAAAACTGCAGCAATCAATCAAACATCCACAAAGATTGAAGGAGAAAATACAAGACTCGAGGTCTTCTATATTGATAATGCTTCAAAAACTGATTCTCCAAGGACAACCCTTTGGTTTAAATAGGCAAGAAGAGACTCACATTTAAAAAGCCTAGGTAATGACTACTACTAGTTTCAAGGAAAGAAATAAAAGCTTCAACAAGTAACTAGGTGATGACTTCTACAAGTTTTAGACAATCATTAAATGCAATTACAAGTAACTAGGATGGTGAAACTTCCTAAGATCAACTTCCAAGATAGGTCATTACTCCAAAATGGTCATGTGGACTTGGGCTCTTCTAGAAGAAAACTCTCTTTTATGGGCTTGGGCCCCCTTCATGAACTTGGGTCATTCTTTGATCTGACCCATCATTAGACTATTGGATGCTCCTACGTCATTCCTATAGTAGAGTAGCTCTTCCTTTAGTAGCTTAGTGAGTTCAGTCATCTCTAAGGAGAGTCCTTCACTGTGGCGGCCCTTCAGCTTCGCCTGCTTATGAGAGTTCTTTCTGTCCTCTTTTGACTCTATCTCATAGCTCAGAAACTAGAAGGGGATTCTCCCTCATACCTTTCAAGAATGGAAGCCCTTCAGCTTCGCTTGCTTATGAGAGCTCTTTCTGTCATCTTTTGACTCTAACTCATAGCTCAGAAACTAGAAGAGGATTCTCCCTCATACCTTTCAAGAATAGAAGCCCTTCAGAGTTTGCCTGCTTATGAGAGCTCTTTCTGTCCTCTTTTGACTAGCTCATAGCTTAGAAACTAGAAGGGGATTCTCCCTTAGGAAGGGGATGCCCTTACTCCATTCCTTTCAGGATTGACGGGCAGATAACGACTCGGATTCTCCTTCATTATTACATCTCTTTTCTCCTCTTTCTCCTATAGCTCATTGCTCAGTTATCATGTATTATTCTATGATACCCATCTGGGCAAAAAGGGTATCGCTGTTATGATCCCTCTTCTCGTAAGATGAATGTGTCGAGGAACGTGACTTTCTTTGAGGACCAGGCCTATTTTCAAGGGGAGTCTAGTCCCTCTTTGATGCCAGCCATCATGGATACTAAGCTCCCGGGTATACACAATCAAAAAGGATTCATTGAGACCATAGGTTTTAATGAAGAATAATCAGGAAAGTAATATCTAGCTTACCTTCTTAGAGATTTATACTAGCAAATATCCAAAAGCCAAATGTAAACTCTATGGAACTTTTGTGAAGTAAATCAAGTAACATCTCTTCCCTAAACGAAACGACATAGAAAGAATATGTAGAAACCCTAATCAAATGAAATGTGTGTAGGTGAAGAAGGGAATACCTTGATCCGAGCAGTGTCATCCTGGCCAGACTGTAGAAGTAAGGCGACATCTCTCCTCATCATTTAGGTTTTGAAATTTTTTTGAGTTTCGTGTCTGTGAGACTAAATCCTTCAAAACCTAAAGCATGCTGGCCAGAGAGGAGAAGATGGCCAGAGAAAAGAAATTGGCCGGAGAAGATGGCTGACATCGATGGAAGGTGGTCGGAGGCAAGAAGTGCGGGAGACAACAAAATTAGGGAGAAAATTGGGTTTTCACGGGTTTCAATTTTATGTTTTTATATAACCAGTTTTAGAGACGAAATTTTTTTCGTCACTAATAATCTATATCCAATAGTGACGGAAATAATTCTGTCACTAATAATCTTGCACCAATAGTGACAGACATATTCCGTTACAAGAAATCAATACCGTCCCAGATACCATTAGTGATAGAACTTTTTCCATCTCTACAAAATATCCTTATTAGTGATGGAATAGTTTCGTCTCTAATAATCTTGTATCAATAGTGACAAGCATATACCAGTACAAACATGTAACACCCTCACAGATACCATTAGTGACAGAATTATTTCTGTCTCTAAAAAATATCCTTATTAGGGACATAAATAGTTCCATCTCTATGAATTTTTTTACAAAATAAAAATTCAGACACTTATTAGAGGCGGGAAATTTGTGACAAAATATACTTCCGTCACTATAAGTGATGTATTAGGGACGGAAATGATTCCGTCTCTAATTTCCCATAGGTAGATTTCTTGTAGTGAGAGTAGATATTATGTATTTAAATATGTTAATTATGTAAACTAATGCACATGTTTAAGTTTTGATCTAATTTGTTAATTTAAAATAACCTTTAATCCTAAAAATATAAAAGGTAACAAATGCTGAAAACGAGCTCGAGTTCAATTTTTCGATGTGAACAAGCCAAGCTAACCTCGAGCTAATAGTTTTATTCACGATTCGAGCTTAGACAAGAATAGTGAAGTTTGAGTTGAGCTCGAACTCGAGCCGAGCACCGTTGTTATTGAATGAGCCTAGCTCATCGCATTTACACCCCTTAGATATCGATTTGAGAGGGGGGACCAAGTTCGAAATTTTGCAAAAAAAAAAAAAAAAAACTGAAATTAAAACCATGGTATGGTTCCCTCCAATACATAGTAGATTATAAATAAAGAGTTGTTAACTATTAGACAACTCTTTGCTGAATATTGTTCTATTTAGCTCGTTCTTCAAGTAAACACGTTAAAATAACATTCTTATAATTATGGAGAAATGAAGTTGTAATTATGGAGATATAAATTAATACTTATTGCATACAATGGCATTCTTGTAATTATGAAAAAAATAAAGTAACAATTTTGCAATAACTTTTCTTCATATTTAAAAGGCTTCACGTCGATTTCATAGGAGCGCCACCTCATATTTAAACTCATTACTAAATGCTCAGGCTTCTCATTTTAATTATGATTAAGCTTATCCAACTTAAAGTTAATTTATATATATATATATATATATATTTTTTTTTTTTGAAGATAGTCCTCCACTACCATCCACGTCAATGGCTGTTACAGTTGCCCCACTCAAGGAGGACGTTTCCTTGATTAAATATACTACTAATTCTAGAGATATCAATGGTACTCAACACATAAGGAAGGTTACTAATTCTCCTTCAATCAAGTTTTTGGAAGATCTCATGGGATTTGATACCTCAAGAATAGAAACCCAAACGGCTGGTGGTGACTAAGGAACTGTGTATATTTCTTTCTAAAACTCACATATTATAATTGTTGTAATTGCTACTTACTGGAAGTTTATAAATTAGTACCAAAGTGAATAAGCTTCTCATTCAACAGAGCTTCTTCAGTTGTGCACGTTACAGGCTCTGGCTTTTCAATCTCTAGCAATACTATCCAAGGACTCTCAAATCCTTTCATGGTATCAGAGCATTCCGATCTCTGAAAAAAAACCTGTTAGTCAGTTTGTTCTTTCTTCACCGTTTATTATCTAGCTTAATCTCGATTCCTCATGGCTGGTCAACTTGTTTCGTCCACCATGAATACCACACCCCTCTTGCCCTACTCCTCTATGGCAAACAAGGTCTCGATTAAGCTTAATGGGAACAATTATCTGTTGTGGAGAAACCAAATACTTCCATTACATGAAATCCAAGAATTAATGGGCTACATTGATGGAACTTCTCAACAACCATCTCCCACCATTCCTCAGGAAGATGGAACTCAGGTCATCAACCCTAAACATCGAAAATGGCGTCTCACTGATCAGTTTATGATAAGTTTGATCAACTCCTATTTCATAGAGGCAGCCATGAGCGTCACCATGGATAGCCAGAATGCCTTTGATGTATGGACAGTCTTGGCTGAATCCTTTGCTCACAAATCCAAGAATCGTGAGTTACAACTCCGAGAGGAGCTACAGGTCTTAAAACGAAACAATGCTACCATCACAGATCATGCTCAAAAATTCAGAGCAATCTGTGATCAACTCTCAGCCATAGGCAGCCTTGTGCTGGACACAGACAAAGTTTATTGGTTCCTACAAGGTCTAGGAACAGAATACCATACTTTCGTTACCGCCACACTCTCAAAGCCTCCTATTCCATCATTTCAAGAAGTGGTACCATCTCATCTTAGTCATGAACTCCTTTTACGAAGCTTCTTGCCTTCTCCTGCTCAACATGGAGGACGACATGGGAGGAACAATGGTCGTGGTGGTGGTAGAAATTTCAGATCTCATAATCGTAATTAGAATTATCACAATTCTACCAATGGGAGACCACAGGGTGCTCCATCATTGCCTAACAATTTTGACAGCCCACATGGAAACCATGGAGGACAGAACTACAATCCATCCAATCATCACTTTGATGGCCAAAATCAAGCCCCTGCCCGTCATGCTCAGAGTTCCCTTATTCGGAACATACAACCCACTGCTAGTATCTGTCAGACCTGTGGCCGTGGTGGTCACACAACCTTGGAATGTCGCAATCGCTTCAACCATTCCTATCAGACACCCTCTGTTGCTGAAGTATTTACCTCCCTCACCATTCAAGACACTCAAGATGCTGAATGGTACCATGATAGTGGCGCAACCTCTCACATGACCAACAATGAAGGTAAATTTTCTCATATTACATCCTACCATGGAGCAGATCGAGTTCTAGTTGGCAACGGATCATGTATTCCCATCTCTCTTACAAGATCAATATCTCTCACCACTCCTACTGGCTTTTTCCATCTTGTGGACTCGTCATTATGTAAGCTCTCAGTTTGCTCTAGTTGTCAGTTAGGCAAGAGAAAATGTTTACCCTTTTCGTCTAATAATAAACGTTGCACATCACCTCTTGGTTTGGTGCACTTTGATATATGGCGTCCTTCGCCAATTACTTCTCCATCAGGTTTCCGCTACTATGTAGTTTTTATCGATGATTTTAGTCGATATTCATAGTTTTTTCCATTAAAAAAAAATCAGATTTTCTCTCAACATTTATTCACTTTCAAAAAATAGTGGAGAATCAACTAAATCACAAAAGAAAAATCCTACAATGTGATGGAGGTCAGGAATTTGCTAGTTTGATATACTTGCAGCACCTATCTCAATGCGGCATCCAAAAGAGGGTGTCATGCTCTCACACTCTTGCACAAAATGGTAGAGCTGAGCGTAAACACCGAAGCATTACAGAAATGGGTCTTACTCTTCTGTTTCATAGTCATGTACCATCTAAATATTGGGTTGAAGCTTTCCCTACTACGACATGCATCATCAACCGGCCCCCTACCACTATGCTCCAACACTCATCCTCGTACTCTCTACTGTTTTGTGAGACTCCTCACAAACTTGCCCCCAAAAGTTCTCGTTGTGCATTTATTGGTTACAGCTCTCTCCAAAAAGGTTTTCGCTGTTTGGACTTGGCCACCAATCATGTTTATATTTCCAGGCATGTTGTTTTTGATGAAACTAATTTTCCGTTTTTTCACTCACCTCATACTACATCTGTATCACATGAACTTGTTGCCTTCCACGATCTCGATTGCCAACATGAACAGGATGCATCCCTTCCTGATGATCGAGATCTCTCCAGTACGCCAAATTTCATCCATCACCAACTGGACACTCCTTCAAATGATATGGTTCCTGGGGCCTTCAGTGCCGCCCTCAACTTCATCCATGGATTCGTCAGAATGCACTAGCTCGACTATTGCTCCTCCTGCTTCGCCCACATCTCTAGAGTCTGGCTCTATCAAACTGCCTGCATGCTCCATTACCGAGGTCAATCCCAATGCTCAGGGGAACTCTCTTGCCCAACCAAGTTCTACTACAAGTGCTCTTGCCATCCCTGGTGGACAGATTATTATTGAGTTACCTATAGATCCCCCTAACTCTCATCCTATGATCACACGATCCAAGGATAAGGCTACTACCAAGCATCCACTTCTGCCACGCACTTCCAGCTCTCTCCCACAGGCTCATCTTCATTTTTTTGCGGCACTTATTTGTATCAAGGAACCCCGTGGTTTTAAATCCGCCGCAAAATATCCCCAATGGCTTGCCGCAATGGATGAAGAGATGGCAGCTCTTCATCAGAATCGGACTTGGACTCTCACTCCTCGTCTTCCTAGTATGAATATTATTGGTTGATGTTGGATCTACAAAACCAAACTTAAGGCTGATGGCACGGTGGAAAGATACAAGGCTCGACTTGTCGCCAAGGGCTACTCTCAGATGCCCGGTCTTGACTATGATGAAACTTTCAGTCCTGTTGTCAAACCTGCTACTATTCGGTTGGTCCTCTCCTTAGCAACCATACATCGGTGGGAAATACGACAACTCGATATCAAAAATGCCTTCTTGCATGGGTGTTTGCAAAAAGAAGTGTATATGGATCAACTTCCTGGCTACTCCGATGTCTCTCATCCCCACCATGTGTGTTGCCTCAACAAAGCCTTGTATGGCTTAAAACAAGCACCACGTGCTTGGCTTGTACGGTTTAGCATCTTTCTTTTTTACGTTGGCTTCATCCATTGTCATGCTGATTCCTCTATGCTCACTCTTCACAACTCTAGTGGCACCATGATCTTCTTGTGTACATTGATGACATCATTCTCATCGGCAGGAACTCCTCGCTTCTTCAATCCTTCATTCAGCAACTTAGTTGTGAGTTCTCTATGAAAGATTTAGGGCTGCTGCACTACTTTCTTGGTATTGAAGTGGTATCTACAACACAAGTCAATTCAAGTATGCCACTGAGCTTCTTCAACGAGTACAAATGGATGGAGTTAAACCGCTATCCACTCCAATGGTCACTAGTCACAAACTCACAAAAGAAGGCACTCCCTTTTCTGATGTCACTCACTATCGCAGTATAGTTGGTGCCCTTCAGTACCTTACTTTAACCAGACCGGATCTGTCATTTAGTGTCAATTCCGTGTGCCAGTTCATGCACGCACCCACAACAGTCCTTTACCAAGCAATTAAGCGTATTCTACGGTATGTTAAGGGTACCCTCCATCACGACATTCAGTTCTATGCCGACTCTCACCTCACGCTTACGGGTTACTCTAATGCTGATTGGGCTGGTTGTCTTGACACACGTCATTCCACTTTTGGTTTTGCTCTTTTCTTGGGACGCAATCTCATTTCTTGGAGTGCCAAAAAGCAAGCTACTATGTCTTGATCTAGTGCTGAAGCAGAGTATCGAGCTCTTGCACATGCTGCTACCGAAATCATTTAGGTCACTTTCATCTTTCGTGCACTCCAGGTCTATCTCCCTATGTCTCCAGTGATATTTTGTGACAATCAAAGTGCGATTTATATGAGCTCCAATCCAGTCTTCCATGCTCGTTCCAAGCATATAGAGCTCGACTACCACTTCATTCGAGAGAAGGTTGCATCAAATCAGTTTCGCATCCAATTTGTTCCCTCTGATCTCTAAGTTGCTGACATCTTCACCAAAAACCTTCCCCATCACTCTCTCCAATTCTTGGCATCCAAGTTGAATCTCCGGGCCTTCATCCAACTCAACTTGAGGGGGGATATTGAAGATAGTCCTCCACTAGCATCCACGTCAGTGGCTGTTATAGTTGCCCCACTCAAGGAGGACGTTTCCTTGATTAAAGATACTACTGATTCTAGAGATGTCCACGATACTCAACACATAAGGAAGGTTACTAATTCTCCTTCAATCAAGTTTTTGGAAGATCTCAAGGGATTTGATACCTCAAGAATAGAAACCCATACGGCTGGCTATGATTAAGGAAATGTGTATATTTCTTTCTAAAACTCACATATTGTAATTGCTGTAACTGCTACATACTGGAAGTTTATAAATTAGTACCAAAGTGGATAAGCTTCTCATTCAAGAGAGCTTCTTCAGTTGTGCACTTTACAAGCTCTGGCTTTTCAATCTCTAGCAAAACTATCCAAGGACTCTCAAATCCTTTCAATATATATATATATATATATAAATACATATTTTATTCTAATTTTTTTTTTGTTTGAAACTTTGGGTGTGACTGTAATTTAATCATTTTCCATTTTAAAAAAGGCGGTTCTTTATCCTGTCTCCCTGTTTGATGCAGTCCCACATGCACAACTTACTATAAACAACAACTGGTCCACCATTAATTAAACCAACGGTCATAAAATCTCACTAGCTTAGCTTTATTTAACAGTCAAATCTCTCACCTACCACTACCACCACTCACTCCTTCAACCTCCTCTCTCCCGGCAGTGCTGGCAGCTGGATTCGTCGAGTACGTTAATGCATGAAGGGATAAGTAGTTCGTGGCTTTCCTTTTGGGGTTGTCTGCGGTTTCAGATTTTTTTTTAATTTTTTTATATATATTTCCATTCGGAGAATGTTTTTTGGGTGAAATTTTCTGATAGACTGACAGAAGAGAGTGAGCACACACAAGGCAATGATATTAGAGTATGCAATTGCCAGTGCGTGCTCACTTCTCTTTCTGTCAGCTTCTGGAATCGGACTTTTTTTTTAATCCAAAATAGTTTCTAACGATTTCAGTAGTTTTTTTTTTTTTGCTAATAAATGCCTTTTTTTTTTTGCATGATTATGAAAAGGGTTTAGGAGGAGTAGACCCTTTTTAGCAATTGGGTTTTTGATGGATATAAGTAAATATAGAAAATTTCTACTTTTTTTTTTTTTGCTTCCATTATTTCTGTGTTTGTGGTCAGATGGGCATGATATTCTGGAAGGAATCTTCACTGGCCTTCTATTATGAAACAAGCTTTTACAGAAGAAAAACCCTTTGGACAGGCTAGAAGTTACTTCAATTTGCAGATATTGTTACACATTTAAGCTTCTGGGGTTCTGTATTTTATGGAGTTGGCTTGTTTTTTTTTTCTTTCTTTGCGAAGGTGCGGCTTTGGTTGTTTTGTTCTAAATACTCTTTTTTCTTTTTTGAAGTGTTAGGGAAAATCAACAGCATTTTCTTATTGCATTATTTCAAAGAAGCTCCTTAGCGTTAACTTGTTATGATCACTTGAAAAATCCCAACAATCTATGGTTTTCTTACTGCATCATCTTTTCTATTTTCTTTCTGTAATCACTTGTGAAACCTATTCACTTTGATTTCAGAAGGCATTCTCGTTTCCCCATTTGATGATTTATCATTTACATATTGTAGTATAGAAATGTATATTCTTTCCTATATATCCTTCTTGTTGTTTCTCCATCCAAGGGGTTGGGGGTTTGGCATGGACCCTAGCCAAGACACTGCACGAATCCAGATCCTTTTAGGGCATATGGGAACCCTTCATCGCCAATTCTCAACAGCCATCTTGTACCCTCTCAACCGCACTAGACATTTGACCCTCCTTTGTGCCAGTTTGTTGCACCTAATTAGAGGGGACATAAATCCTTTTCCATATGATAAGCTAATAGCAACAGTAAAAAATCAATGCATCTATAAATATTGTGGACAACAATTTATCTCCTAAGTTTAGGAATTTCCTTGACTGTCCAAACAAAGATGGAAAGATTAACGCTGGTCGTATCCTTGTATTTGTTGTAGAATGAAGCAAGAAGAGATAGAAGAAGGAAGAAGAAGATAACCAATGTAGGCTTGGGACAATCTATAAGTGTGCAAGATTAACACTGGTATTATTGAGTTGGGGCTATAATCTGAGTTCAAGGTTAAATTAGAAATGCATGAACTGACACCTTACTTATTGAGGTAACCATACGTATATTCTTTCAATTGTTTTACTTTATTGACGCAGTTTGCAATACTACAACCATTATATGCAGTACTAGCTACTACCATTTTATGCCCTTTAGTTCTTCTAAATTGCTGTCATGGTGTAGAATACCAGCGACATATAACTTCTTGGTTTTAAATTTACATCAAATTTTGTTTCTATTTATAAGTTGGTTAGGTCAATACTGGGGGCGATATCGAGCCAAGCCGAGTAGTGGTGTGTTCAAGCTTGTTCATTTATTAAACGTGCTAGGAAAACATGTTCAAGCTTGACTCGTTTATTAAATAAACGAGCTCGAGCTTTACTAGTCGAATGCAAGCCGAGCTCGAGTAGCTCATGAGCAACTTGTTTTATTGGATATAGCTATTTATATTCGGTAAAAAATTCACTTTATTATCCTAGGCAAAGAAATCACGGAGTTAACTAAAATTTTAGTATAAGATTATAATTATATAAATGGTATTCTTATCATATAAAATACATTATATACTATTAATCTTTACTAGTATATAATACATATACTTAATTTTAATATTTAAATAAAATAAGTATATTTTAAATATTTTAGTAGGTTAATATGTATATATAATCGAATCTAGCTTTTATCGAGCAGAGCAGGGGTGTGTTCAAGACTACTCAGAATCAACATGTGCAGATTTAACATTCGCACATGTTCGTGAACTACTTTGGCTCAAAAGCTCGAGTATTGTTCATTTATTTAGTAAACAAGTCGAGCTTGAACACCATTTTTGAACTCGTTTGGTAAACACACCCCTGCTCTGGCACCTCTCCCATCCAGCCATCTACCAATGCTGCTGCTACTCCTTCGTTTGGTTTCAACATCACCAACATCAATCAATTTGTCTCTATCAAGTTAGATGGATCGAACTATCTACTGTGGAGAAGTCAACTTGTTCTAATCCTGATTTGGCAGGATCTCTTTGGTTTCGTCGATGGAAGTGTTCCACCTCCACCTCTTCTTCTCGGCAATGCACCGAACCCTACTCACCACCAATGGATTCGAACCGACAATTCATACTCAGTTGGCTCAATGCCACCTTAACACCTTGTGTGTTAACTCATACGGTTGGCCTCTACACTTCTCAAGCCATATGGATTGCTCTACGAACCACTTTTGCTCAGCATTCCCACGCCCAATCTATGCAACTTCGAAGCGAATTACAGTCCATCAAAAAGGGTAGCTCCTCTATTGCGGATTTCCTCCTCAAAATCAAGAGTTTATCGGATGCCCTCACAACCATTCAAATACCTGTTCCTGATGATGATCTGGTTCTCTTTACTTTGAATGGACTCTCCACTGATTATGAGTCATTCATCACTATGGTCACTAACCGGGTTGAACCAATTTTCTTTGTGGAACTCTGGGCTCACCTGTTATAACATGAGCAGCGCCTTGCCTTCCTGCACGCCCCTATGGCTGGGTCTAACTCGCATCCTATGGCTCTCTACTCCAATAGGCAATCTGATACCATATAGAGTTCTCACAAAGTGTATGCTTCCTAGACACCAAATATGGGTACTGGTGAATTGCTTATATAATGGTTTACATAAACATGAGTACAATGGATTACAATAGGATAAGACTTATCCTAAACATAGATAAGTACTAATGGAACACTTTGGATTGCTGATCAAATGTGGCTCTTTGGATATCTCTCAAAGAGTCATGAACGTATGTGACTCTTATCAAGTTTGTTATCTTCAAAATTAAGAGGGAGGTATTTCTCAAGTTTGCAAAGTCTAATTGAATTCTTAATCCAAAATTATCTTCAAAATATGAACTTACCTTGTTGTAGCATATATGCTGACTTTATCCATCTCTTTCCTTGGCCCTACAAATAGATTGTCCCCCAATTAATGGGTGGTCTCTACATATGTTGCTCCCTCTCATAATCTTGGTAGCTTTCACTACCTGAAAAAGCCAAAAAAACACTATGTTAATTTTGCGCTAAAAACAATAGTCAGCCGTCGTTAAATTATATATTGAATGCCTAATGCCTAAAATGGCTGCTCTAAATAGTGGTAAACTATTGCCGTAAACAACAACGGTCCATGACCGTCGTTTCTTTTCCCTCTCACCGTGCCCTTACTCGAAACCCTCTCATTTCTATCTCTTTCTTTCTCCTTTCTTTCTTATACCTTTCCCACCATTTCTGGATTTTCCCTTTCAATTTGCCTCTAGACTCTCGGTTCCTCCGGCAACATCCCCATTTCTCCGATGCTAGCAACGTTCTCGCAGCTGCTCCGAATCTTAACTCAGGTAGGGCAAATTCCACATCTAATCCCATGTAACAGAGAACGAGAGAAGGTTCAGGAAAAGATGCCAACTAGGCATTGACAACAATGAAGAGAAAGAATGGGTTCACTCTGTTAAGGCTCTTGTGTCTGAGAGAGTTTATTCCGTTGTTGCCGGAAGTAGAAACTCATTTTTCATTTGCCATGATGGAAAGGTTCGTATATATCAGTATTATCTCCTGTTCATGTTCTGTTAAGATTGGTTGTTGCGTCTGTTTTTCAAATTGTAATTTATTTTTGAATTTATAGTAAATGGGGTCAATTTCGAACTATGGTCTTCTGCTAATGGAGTCCTCTCCTTTAACTGCCTCAAGTCTATCGTTACCCATAAACAACAAGCCATAGATGATCCTCTACAAGCCATAGTTAATATTCACAGAAAGCATTCAATGGTTGCCACATATTAGCTAGGATGTTGTTTCATCTATACAAAAGCAAGAGAGTCCCTGTGGATCACAAAAGGTTTTGAGAACTATTGATGAACATTTGGGGTCATTTTGTGCATTTAAGGTTATAAATGTTTGACACAAGATCGATAAGTGGCTGATCTCCCAGTAGTGTAGCATTATCTATGATGATGATAGTGAATGTAATGTTTTTAAACCTGGACTTCACTGGATGGTTGCACCGTCACCCTTGACGCTCTATGGATTTCAAACAGGCGAAAACCTTTCCAAATAAAAGACCACTCAAAACAGTTAAAATTGTTCAAATTGGGCGTTCAAACTGTTGGATCGTTAAAATGATTCGATCGTCCGATGAACTGCTTGGGTATGTGATCAAAATATAGATGTACTATTGTTCGATCTTCTCCGACCATTTTGACCATTTAAAAATAATAAAAGAGTAAAGAAAAAAAAAAGCAATTTATGGTTTTTTAATAAACAAATCAAATTTTGGAGTTAATTTTTTCATGTTATTGAAAAAAAGGGGTTAGGGTCTTTCAAAGAATGAAAAGGAGAAGAATTCGACTAGCCAATCAATCAGTTGGGGCTTTTGATATAAATATGAGGAGAGACAATGATAGAGACTATCATCAGCCATCGCTTACCATTGGCAATTGCATTTGGAGTTGTAGAAGAGGAATTTTTGTAGAACGAGAAGAGAAAATATATTGCAGGATTTAAGTTGTAGGTAGAAGGATGACTTAGATAGATAGATAGATATGTAGGTAGGTAGGTAGATAGAAGAGTTCCAGGAGGCGGCACTCACTAGAGGTTCTAATGAGTGCCCTCTCTAGAAACTTGACACAGGGCATGTTTTTTAGAAACTAACCATTGGATGTTAAGGTGGGTCCCTTTGGAGACGCGTGGTAAAAATTCAGTCTGGTCAGGCATTTTTAGACCATCTAATTTAACCATAGTTAGCCATTGTTAACGCCGTAAGGTCATTAGACCCTACTTAGGTTATATAAATATCTTATTTTCTGATCTTCAATCGAACGTTTTAGGAACGTCTGATTGGGCAATTTTTTACCCCGTGTCTCACAAGGGCACACCTTGACATCCAATGGTTAGAATTGAAAATAACAAGCAAAGTGCCAAGTTTTTAGGGGAGGCGCTCACTAGAGGTTCTAATGAGCACTGCCCACTAGAACGTAACCCTATATGCATGTGAATATATTTATATATATGGGGCGTTCGCACAATGAGTGAAGGTGGTATAGACCTATATGTTTGTGAATAAATATTTATATATAAAGGGCGTTCACACAATGAGTGAAGGTGGTATAGACCACCAAGACATTTATAACCTTGTAATTCCTTAAAAAGAAGGCTATTATAAGTAATTTATAACTTTCAAAAGATCTAACACCCCAAATTTGAAATTTCATCATTCATCAGAAACCATTTTGTTTTCATACCTCTCTCTCTCCCTTCTTGGTTGCTTCTCTATTTTGTTTTTCTGCAATGGAGATTTGAGAGGAGACCTAGAAAACAATGTTTACCATAAGCATACTATAAGCACCCATTTTTTACACCCTGTGTAACCATGGTTAACCACCCTTAATCATGGTCATGCCCAGCTACGTCCCTAGTCAAGCCCTGGACCATAGGCAAATCTCTAACCAAACCCTAGGCTTGACCCTAGGTGAACCACAGGCCAATCCCTAGATGAACCCTAGTTATACCCTAAGCCCTAAACCCTAGCTAAACCCTAGGTATGCCCTAAACCCTAAGTATACCCTATGCCCTAAACCCTAGGCAAACCCTAGAATGCAAGCTTTCGGGCTCAAGGCCCATTAGCAATCCCTAAGCCTAAACCCTAGGTTAACCCTAGCTAAACCCTAAGTCTAATCCTAGGTAGGCCCTAGACCTAGCCCTAACCCTAGACCTAGCCTAAAGCTTAGTCAAACCTAGGTATGAGTCCCATAGGCTCAAGGCCCATTAACCAAGCAAAACCCCAAAAAAACCATAAGCCTAGGCCTTTGTAGGCCCAAACAAGGGCCCACCAACCCTAGGGGTCCACTAAAGTGGGGCCCACCCCATTTAAAATGCAAAAAGAGGCACCAAAACTCTGAATGGGGTAGTCGCCCTTTGCTTTCGGCCCAAGTGTGCGAGGGTATGGCCCAAAACAGCAAAGAGTCCAGGGTGTTGGTAATTAGTTTACCGACTCTCTATTTTTTCACTGTCTAGAGAGTGGTAGTAATCCAAATACCGCCATGTCCTGAAACCTACAGCCAACGTATTAGCTCCACCCCTGCCACCTTAGGCCTGCTTCCATTGGTTCCCCACGCCTTCGAAATTGCCTGAACTACCCCTGAGGTCTCCCCCATCCTCTATGTAAGAGCAGGCACCCCCCACAGCTTGAACCACTTGGAAAACCCCACAGAGAAGCCCTGCCTCACTATAACCAGCCCTATTCTGCCCACCTTATACCCCACCTCGACCGTAGGCAAGCCCCCAGACTTCTCCTGGTGCGACCTCGAGCTACCCTAGCCCACATCTCCACCTTCTACCACCATTGTATCCTAAAAAATCATAAGGAGGTGCTGTCCACATTCGGCCAGCCTAACTCCACCCCTATCCAAGCTCATCTCAGCCTTAGCCAGGTCCCTGAGATCACCTCAGGCCACCCAGAAGCATTGCCAGGCCGTCCCAAGCCTACTCAGCCAGCCACCATCTGTTGCAATGCTCCACCGACAAGTCTACAGTGGGTAGAACCCCCTCCCCTCTCTGTTTTCTGCTTGCAATCATTGTAAGGACCCCTGGTCCTACTCCAGGGGTCCCTATTTCTTGTTTTGTTGTTGTTTTAGCTTCGTAGCTATCAAGGATAGGACCTCCCCACCTTCCTCAAAGGTGTGGAGGAATTCCTTGAGGCTTAACTCGGGTTAACCCCCCCACTTAGCATGCATGGCCACCCCCTTCAAGGTCTAGGGGTCCCTCAATCCATGAGGGAACCCTTAGACCCCTACTAGTGCAACCCCCAGGGGGGAAACTTCGTTTTCAGAGCAAACTGCATTAGTGTCGGTAATGTATATACCGCCACTATTGACCTCTCTGTAAACCCTAGCTTAACCCAGGTTAGTTAAGGCCCTAGTCAGTTCCAAGGCCATGGTTAGATAGCCCTGGACCTTAGCTAGTTCACTGCAAAGTTTTAGACCCTAGTCCCAAGCTTAACCATGGTTAGCATGACCTTAAACCCCAGTTAGCAGGCTATCGATAATGACTTTACCGACATCATGGTACTCTCTTTTGCTGACTTTGAGCCCCTATGGGGCCCACACCTAAGTTTCCCTGAGGCCCACACTTTGCCCATTGGACTCCCTAGAGTCTAGGCTACCTAACCATGCTTTCATTTGCCCCTGGATCAATCCCTAACCACAGTTAATCCCATGCAAAGTCTGGTTAAAAATAAGCATAAATGGAGGTAAGATTACCTCCATTTCTGATTTTCATTTTAATGGGCTTTGTATAGGGCCCAGATCTGGTAGGAGGCCATTCTAGGCCCTGCCCTTCCTTCTGGGCTCATTTTTGACCTACCTTGACCCTTAACCATGGTTAAATCTATCCTTGGTTAGCTTTTAATCATGGTTAAGCACCCCTTTATCCCACAAATTCTGGAAAAATCCTTTAAAAAATCAAAAAAATGTAAAAAGCCCAAAAATACAGTTTTTGACCTTTTTACCATGGTTAGCAATCCTAACCACGGTTAGTTTGACCTAATCCCCAGTTAGCAGCCCTAACCTTGATCAAACTATGCCTTAGCCTACTGGGCTTCTCTTTTGGGCCTACCGGGCCCAAACCCTAGTCTACCAGACTATCTCTTGACTTACCGAGCCCAATACCTTGCACTTGACCAATCCCGGTCAACCTAACCCTAGTCTACCGAACTAGTCCATTAGCCACCATTAGTGCACACACACACACGACCTTAGCACGGGCTCATGTGCCAGAACTATGCTCGGTCTGATCTCACTTTGTGAGTACGTAGGCAACCCAACCCGGGTTCGACCCTAGTATAGCTTTTCCTTCTTAGATTAGTATCACTTTAAATACTTACACATTTTAGTAAGACATTGACATTAATTGGCTTAATCTTAGGGAGTAGGGAACCATTGAAAAATGGATGCCTCGGGGTGCCTAACACCTTCCTCGGACTTAACTGAATCTCTTACCCTGATCTCAATCGCAAACCAAGACCTTATCCAACTTCCCGGGGACTTATCCTTTCTGAATGAATAGGTGGCGACCCTAAACCCCTTGTGAGATTAATTTCAGGGTTCCGAAACCCACGCTCACACATACTCTCTCTCCCTCTCTTTTGCAATGGAGATCTAACAGGATATCTCTTTTCTGTCTCTCTCCCAAACAAAGGTCGTGTTCATCAAAATGGAGGAAACAAAGAAGAATAGAGGAAGGTAGAAGATGAGGAGAAATGAGTGGTTTCGAAAATTTGGGGTCTTAAAAATTGGAAAGGGTTCAAAATTTGCGGCTTTTAAAAGGTTACACAATGACATAGAGTACCCTTCTTTTTAAGGAATTATAGGGCTCTAAAAATTCTTGGTGGTAGTTACCACCTTCACGCACTGCGTGAACTGTAGCTATCCCCTATATATATTACTATTCAATTTTTCCACCCAGATAATTGAACTTTAGACTGGACGTCGTCTCTAATGGTTTGGTGATCAGTTCAATTTTTAAAACATTGAGTGAAGGCATATATTGGAGGTTGTAATGATCATTTTTTGTAGCAAAAAAAAAAAGACTACGATTAAGAGTTAAAATAAACTATTGTATTGATGGATTATGTCAAATTATAGAGAATCCGAGTGATTCTAAAAATTGAAGGTTTCTATCCCAAAGAGAAATATTTTATTTTGTAATTTTATTAAAACTAATCTGCACATGATCAATATTTTAGCAACCCAAAACTATATCTCCTTGGCTATTATTATAAACACATTGAAAGGATGAAGCGATTCATCATCATGATTGTCTCTTCTTCATTATCTTTTGGTTTTTACCTGGTATCAGAACTTCTGAGTTATTGTGATATCCCTAGAACTTACATTTTTCTCTTCTTCCTTTGAGTGTACCAGCAATCATCTTCAATGACTAATCTTGCCACTTTCCCTCTCAATCACAAGAAACAATTGGTAATGACATGGCTTCCCCTACATCTTCTTAAATTTCTACTGAAACTCTTACTTCTACTACTCATTCACTTAATACCATAAACATTGTTCTGTTCCTCTCAATAAATTAGATGGCATAAATTACTTTCTTAGCAAAAGGCAGCTACATCGTAATTGGATCTTTCAAGACCTTTTTGGATATATTGATGGTAGCATTACCACTCCTATCTATCTATCTTGAAGATGCCACCCCTATCCTTGATTTTTATTGAATGGAATTGTGTTGCTCAATACATTATCAATAGCATTAATGCAACTCTCACTGACTCAAACCTTTCACAAACCTTTTGGTCTTAATAGTTCACGAGAAATATGGGATATCAGTGCAACAACTTAGGTTCATACAATGCAACTTCAGACCCTTCGGAAGGGATCCACTCCAATGGCTTGCATTTGAATAAGATCGAAATTTTTTATGCCCTTGTTCACATCCGGAATCATATTTTAGACCATGGTCTACTAATGTTTGCAATGAGCGCATTAATGTTTTTGAGTTGCGCTCTTGAATCTGGGTTCATGAGCAAACATTGCTCCAATTTCATACAACGCCCACTACTTTCATCATCTATGACATTATATTCGGATTAGAAATTGTATCATCCAACAAGAGGATGTGGACGTGGTCGTATTAATGAGAATAGGTCTCGTAATCATTCAAATGGGCTCTCCATCAGACGTGGACCCAATATTGGTTGAGTATCCCAATGGATTTCTTAGACCTCCACCAATCAATTCCATAGTGTCTTTGATCATCCATGGTATGCCAGGTTTACGTCCAATTGAGCCACTTTGTTGTTCAAAGCAGAAATTGAGTTCAACCATGCTTACCAATTTCTAACAATAGCCAAAGAGAGATATCTTTGGATATCTTTGGGTTGCTATGCTACTGATGATAGCCAAAGAGACATATCTTTGGATATCTTTGGGTTGCTAAGCTACTGATGATGTTAAGAAGGGCTAATCTAAAATTAAAAATACAAGTTGCTGAGAATCTTAGGATTCTCTCTAGAGTAATAAGAATGATATAAATTCTCTAAATTTAACTGAATCCTTCGAAATATTACATGCCTACATGGGTATTGTACTTACATATTGATATGGTTCATCAAAAGAATATGGTACATATCTTCTGAGGACTAAGTTGGTATACCAAGTGCAACCCTTGTTGTCTAGGGGTATGTAATTTTAAATTCTAATTTAAACAAGCTTCCTTCCAGGCAGAGGGAGAGAGTCCCTCTTTGAGTCCTGAATAGAGTTTCACTCAAGCCAAGCTGACTCGTTTGAACCAAGCTTAAGCTTGCATTTCAAACTCAAATGAATGAAGTCAAGATTTTATTTGAGCTTGAATGTTTAAACAAACCAAGCTCAAGCCAAACCCTCTTTGAGTCCAGAATAGAGCTACACTCAAGCCAAGTTGACTGATTTGAGCCAAGCTCAAGCTTGCATTTCAGACTCAAATGAATCAAGTCAAGATTTTATTTGAGCTCAAATGTTTAAACAAGTCAAACTCAAGCTAGACCCTATATGATTTGGTTCGGCTTAATGCTTAGCACGATTTGGGCTAGGTTCGGCTTGATTAGAAATATTATATATATATATTACAATATTTTTTTATAATGTTATTTACATTAATATAAAATCATATTTTTACCTTTCTTTATTGTAGATTATATAATTTTTAATAAGTTTAAGAGATAACAATAACATAAAAGTTAAGAAGTTAATAATTGAAACCTTGACTCTGCTCTCAAGACTATCCCCAAATCTTATTTTTGTATATGAATGTATTATTTTCATAGTTTCTTTGTATTATAATTTAATAATAAACACTTTTATTGAAATCATGTAACAGTAAACAAAATAATTTTGTCAATCAAGCTTTGAGCGAACCCGAACTTAGCTCAACTTAAATAAATTTTGAGATCGAACTGAGCTTAAGCTTGATCAAGTTTGTTCAAGGCAAGCTCAAGCCTAAATTTTTGTGCTCAAATCAAGCTCAAGCCGAGAACAAGGATGTTCAAGCCAAGCTCAAGCTTGGCCAAACTCGGCCTAAGTACATTCCTAGTTCTGGAGAATTAGCTTGATTACAATCTCTATAAGACTATCGGCCTCAAAGTTGCTTTTCTGAGAATGTGACTAAGAGCAGGTAATTAAACTGACCATTTTTGTTTCTTATAAACAATTTGTTGAAACTTGTGTATGCCATGACCTTTCGTGCATGATGGATGGGATGGAGGAGGCAATGTGGTCAAATAGTATCATTCCTTCTTCATAGGTCATGCCTAGTGCAATAATGGTGAAAGCAACATCATTTTCCAATAATGGTTAAAGCATCATCATTTTCTTTTCAATAATGGATATATTTGTGAATTTATTAAAAATGAATAATGAATATTGAATAAAATATTTTGATTTAGAAAGGAATTTGGTAGTAAGTTGGTTTCAAGCAACTAAAGTTGAAAAATCTAAATACCTCCAACTTTAGGTGCAACTTCGGTCAAGATTGATATGATCCTGATTGTACCAAGGGTTTTGATTATTCAACTTGGGGTTCAAGAATCACAACCTTGGCCAAAATTCCAATGGAGTTGGGGTTGAGCCATTAGTCAACCCAATCCAAGCTGAGCTTGATGGTGTGTTATTATGTCTTACATGTAAAATGTATATATACGGGTTGAAGGACGCACTTGGGTTTGGTTGGGATATAGCCTATAGGCTGGAGGTTCTACCAAAAAGTCAACCTGATTCACCCAAATTTCACTGCTCGCTACCTCCCATATTATATCTAATGGATCAAATTTTTTGGTGGATTTTAGAAATGAATGGAGAATTTTTTTACAATATCCCCTTCTAAGTGCTAATTTATTTCATTTAATTAGATGCCATTTTGATTTTTTACAGTTTCTCGCATTATAAATTTTGGGATAAGGTATGATCCTGCATTTATCAATTTATATTTTCCTACAAATATTCCCCATTTTCATTTTTTTTGGCTTTTGCTTTTCCTTAATAATGGAACACTATTTTCAAATTGTGCAAAACAGATACAATTTCGAATAAAGGTTCCTTTTTGTTAACTTGAAGTGGTCTTTAGAGCATCTTCAGTGGCAAAGCCATTTTTTGACACTACTACAGTGCCAAAATACTACGATTTAGCACTGACGCTCCAATGTTGCACTAGCCATTTCTATATTCAATAAGTCTTTTTTGTGGGACATTGGCAAAAGTGTAAAAACAAGAAGGGTCCATTGGTCATACACATCAAATGACATTAAATGACTTTTGTCATTTCCCACGCCATATTTGGCGTGAGAAATGGCAAAAGCCATTTTTTGGCAATCCTTTTAACTATGCGCTGGAGTATGTTATCTTTGGGTCAAAGCTATATTTTAGCTTTGGCAAAGGCTTTTAACTATGCGCTGGAGATGCTCTTAGAAAGCTCTCTTGTGTATGGTGTAATTTACCAACACAGTCAGACATCTATGTTGTTACGACCTTTAATTCAAATCTTAAGAAGTTATAACAATTCATATGTTTCTTTCTTTTTGGGTGATGATTTTACATGTAATTCATTAATAATGTATCTTTTATATTGGGTTTGAGGTTGAAGGAATTGTTCGACATTCTCTTATTAGTTATTTTGAATTCAAAAAATACTTGAATTTGGAGTGTGGATCTAGAACTAGGTACAGTTGTTATGTTTTGACTATGTAGAGCCGTGATTAATTGGTTTTTGATAGAGCGGAGTCTTCTTTTGAAAATAATTCTGTTTTTTTTTCCAAATAAATAGAGCCATATTTGCTTCAGTTATATGTCAAACAGGTTAAATACTACATTAAAAAAAATTGTTTAATTTATTTTACAAAAAGGAAAAGCTTAAAATTTTGTTTGCGCTTTTAATTTGTTTCGCAAGCCATATTTGCTTCAGTTATATGTCAAAAGATGCCAAAAATTACATTAATTATATGTCAAAGATGCCAAAAATTACATTAAAAAATTATTCAATTTTTTGTAGAGAAAGGAAAAGCATAAAATTCTCATTTTAGGCACCCTATTGTTTTAGGAGCAATTAATATGTGAAATTAGTTGCAAATAAAGGAACCTTTGGTTACTTTAATAAAGACAGTGTGGTCTTTTGAACTTAGGTGGTTACTGGTTACAGTTTGTTGTTGGATCATTATCCTTGAAAATTTATTTTAAAGATGCATGATGTGGATGCCAAATTTTGTGGGCCAGTAAAGTTCACGAGTACTGATAAGCACCAACCAAGGTTCAAAATTTTTCTTCACCCTCTAACCACTAGCCTATGCATACATATATACATGGATAGATAGATGTGTTTCTGTCATGTGTTTTCTCTATGATTTATGATGCCTTAATATTTGAAAGTGGGGATGAAGGAATTCTGTAATCATCTTTTGGTTTGTATGGAGGGATCAAAGCTTTATCAAGGATGTTATATATACATATTTGTTTCCCAATTTTGGTTTTTGTATGAATTCAGGAGCAAGCGACTTTGTTTTGTCCACTCTTCCACGTTAAGTGAGATTTTTCTCTTAATGATGTAACCAGTTGGATATAGATGGCATTCCCTCAATCTATTACATTATATGTTCCAGATCCCATTCATCTTTTGATGTATCAACAATGTTAAAGGATTTTTCCCGGAATGACTCCAATGATTTGAGGTAAGTCCCACATGACCCTAAACTTTTAACCTTATTTTTATGGCACTGCAATAGGAAAGGCCATGCATGTGGAGCTTTAGTGTTATGTGTGTGTGTGTGTGTGTGTATATATATATATATATATATATATATATATATATATTAAAATGACGTGTTTATCCCTAAAAATTAGGGGGAAATGGGGTTAAGCATCGAATCAATACTTGGGTCTTCATCTACCTTGCTCTCCCATGATCATCCTTTGAGTTCTCCGATCCTCTTCTTCCTCACCTCTCTGGCTGAATCATGTTCGTAATATTTATAACTAGTTCTCTCTGCCTTTTTGTTCGTCTTTCTCCATTAAGAAGGCGTTAACACAAACTAGTGTCTCTTTGTTCTCCCTTCTTCATTCTCACTTTCCTCTTCATTCATATTTCTTCATAAATCCTTCTAGATATTACTCAATGAAGTTGAAGGCTTTTATGAAACCATTAAAAACATTTTGTGCAGTTGAGGATGCTATTTAGAGAGTTTGAACTTTGGATTGAGCAAATATAAGGTTTGTTGATTCTATCCCTTTTTAAAATCTTTTGGATAATGCACATAACATGTGAGTATGTGGATTCAACTTCAAAATTGCAAAAAACAATATTTAGTTTTTTTTTGTTTGTGTTTGAAATAAAGTTTTCGTAATGATCGACCACTAATAATCTTCCTCAGCTCGCCAATAGTCAGATGTTGATCGCTAATATTTGGGTACTGATCACCAAATAATTGCAGTCAACTGCCAATTATCAATGATTGATACCCGATTATTGGTGATCTACCAGCGGTCGACTGCCAATTATTAGAGATCAATGTATAGATGTTGGTGATTCTGAAGAAGGTCCAATTTTGTTCCGTGATCAACAATAATTCAAAAGATAGTTTTACATGTTCTAAATCTTTTTTTTCAAAAATTATAGTGATCTGCCAAAGCAAAAGGAGTGGGGAGTGGGAGCGAGAGCGTCAAATTTTAATTTAGGATAGGTTTGAGAGCACCTCCGGAGCACCAGATATATATATGTATATATAATCTAAGGGTTATATTAGATTATCTTTACTATTACAATGGGAGAGGCAGCGTAGCCTGATTTTTCCAAATTTCCTAAACTACCCTTATATAAACCAAAACTTTGATTTAATGTTTTACTTTAATTCCCAAACTACCCCTTGATCATCCATCTATTAAAAATAATAGAATCACAGCCACTCGTGATTGAACCCGGGAAGAGTTCAATCACACCTTCGGGTTAACACATGTTCCTTTTAAATTCTATTAACTGTGGTTAACTCCTTCCCCTCGCTCTCACGTGCATCGCACGTGCCAATCACTAGTATAATCTAAGGGTTAGATTATTGAACCTTAAGGTTAGTAAATCTTAACCACAGTTAATAAAGATTAACAGGGACACGTGCTGACTTGTAGGTGCAATAGAACTCTTCCTGTTTGAAGAGTTCAGTTGCAATTAGCTGACCTACATTTGAATAAAATAAATAAGCAAAAGGAAAGATGATGACTGATGAGAATAAATTAATTAAATAAATAAGTGAAAGTTTAAAAGAGTTAAAAGTCTCCTGACACAAATTGCTAACTGGCATTGAATGTAAAAGAAACCAAAGAAAAAGGAAAGCATACGTCTTTTCACCACAAAGCCTTTACCCTTTTTTTGGCAGCCTTTAAGTTTAAACTTAATTTTTAAAACAAAAAAAAATAGTCTTTGGTCTTCTCATCGAAACGAAAACCACGCTCCCCATGATTGAAAATTGTGCTCCCTGCACGAATCCGCTCTCAAACCATGAGAGTACGGTTTGAGCGAAGGAGCAGGTATGGTAATAATCGGTTTGGATTACTAAGTTCTTAATTATGAATGGGCTTGAAGTCGTTGGCCTCAACCCATAAATGGTCCAAATGAACCAAAAGGGTATTAACGGTTGAAGCGGAGAGGTATTGAAGGATAATGAGGGTGGAAGACAAAGTTTTCTATCACTTCTATGATGGAGTACATGACTCAACCTTCATCCACATGTATGGTGGCCTTCAGTAAAGAGCTAAGGAAGAATTTTAGAAGTAATCCTGAAAGAAAGCACACTTTTTTTTATTTTTGTTTTGCATGGCTATATAACCTCTCATCTTCTAAATTTGTATCTCAAATCGTCCCACTTACTTTAGAAGCTCCTTCGAAATCTAGAGTTCAACCTAGGAAATCTACAACTGAGGTCCACTCTCTCAACTCCTATCATTAGACCAGGCTAGTACCAGATTCACTTTGGAGAAGACTCTTTCTAGATTTATGGAAGATATTGAAGAGTTATTCGATGAATGCATTTAAGAGTTGTATAGATGAGGGAAGTTGGTTTTTCTAATTTTTGTAGACTTTTCTTATAGGAGGAGAAAGCTTTACCATATAAACTTAGATTACCTTAACTTAATAGATAATTTAGTAGAGTTTAATGAATATACTTTGGGCATAATCGAATACAAGAATTTAAAGGAGTGTTGCAAATGAAGTAATTTGTCTATGGATGCATGTTTGCCCTTCAAGTATATTTTCAAGCTATCGTATGCCTTTATTTAGTGTAAGTTTAATAGTACTTAATTATTTTTGCTAACAAAAATATTGTTTACATGAAATAGATATGACCTTATGAACACATTCTAGCCTTTGCACATCTTTGTTCAATGAGAGACGCAAAGCATCCCTTATATTTTGAATTGGAATACATCAAGATATTTCGGTAATAAAGTATTAGCGAAGGAAGTCTTTGAGAAAAAATAAGTATATTTTTATCTTGAGTAGCTCGCATTATCTTTAACATAAATACGCACATATTTCTTACTAATACCAGAATTCTTTCTATTGGCAGCTCGTTCTAATTAAGCATTTCTATCCAACACAAGGGGAGAAAGAGTTGATGCGTGCCAGGATGTTCTCTAAAGAGTGGTAAATATGGTATTTGTGCTCTGGTCTAATTCATTATTTCACAAAAAGTTTGTATGGTGTTGAGCCCGTTTCATGAACAAAGGTAGCGTCATTTGATGAATAAAATGTTGGTGAAGCTAAGGAGGTACAAAAACATGAGAAGGTGGATGAGGGGAATGTGGAGGAGGAGGAGCGCTCCTTGAGGATTAATCATGATGAATAGAAAGTAATTCTAAATTTTTAATGAGGTCCTCACAATCAATCATTCTCTTTCCTCAAGGAAGGACTAATCGTGAAATTCGAAATTACTTTCCCTTCTTCACGATAAGTCTTCTTTTCAAGGGGACGAGAGGAAAGAGTTACACAAAACTCCTCCTCTCCTCATCCTTCTCTTTCTCCCCATCCTCATCATCCTATTCACTTTTAGTTTATTAACTGATGCTACCTTCTTGAACTAGCCTCGATACCCTGCAATACAACAACATTGATAATCTAATTCAAACTTTTTATGAAATTAATTAATTAGAAAAAAGAACAAGTAATATGTTTACCCCTCTTTGGAGAACATCCTTAATATGCATCAACTCTTTCACCTCTTGCGTAAACTAGAGTTGCTTAATAAGAACAAGCTGCCAACACATAAAGAATTATGTTTATGACCTGAGTACGAAATGTGGGCGTCATTAAATTAAAGATAATGGGTGCTATTCATGAGAATACTTACTACTTTTTTCTCAAAAACTTGCTTTACTAATGCTTCATAACCAAAAATACTTTGATATATTTCAATTCAAAATACAATGTATGCTTTGTGTATCTCTCATCGCACAAGGATGTGTAAAGGAAGGAATGCGTTCATAAACACCTATCTGTTTCACGCAAGGAGAATCCGAGTCGTTATCTACCCACCACTCATCGCACAAGGATGTGTAAGGGAAGGAATGCATTCATAAACACCTATCTATTTCACATAAGGAGAATCCGAGTCATTATCTACCCGCCATTCCTTAAAGGAATGAAGTAAGGGCAGCCCCTTCCTATAGTAGAGTAGCTCTTCCTTTAGTAGCTTAGTGAGTTCAGTCCTCTCTAAGGAGAGTCCTTCACTGTGGCGGCCCTTCAGTTTTGCCTGCTTATGTGAGCTCTTTCTGTCCTCTTTTGACTCTAGCTCATAACTCAGAAACTAGAAGAGGATTCTCCGAATGGAAGCCCTTCAGCTTCGCCTGCATATGAGAGCTCTTTCTGTCCTCTTTTGACTCTAGCTCATAGCTCAACAACTAGAAGGGGAATCTAGCTTAGGAAGGGGCTGCCCTTACTCCATTCCTTTCAGGAATGGCGGGCAGATAATGACTTGGATTCTCCTTCATTGTTACATCTCTTTTTTCTCCTCTTTCTCCTCTAGCTCATTGCTCAGTTATCATGTATTATTCTGTGATACCCATCTGGGCAAAAAGGGTATCACTGTTATGATCCCTCTTCTCGCAAGATGTATGTGTCGAGGCACGTGACTTTCTTTGAGGACCAGGCCTATTTTTAGGGGGAGTCTGGTCCCTCTTTGACGCTAGCCATCATGGATACTAAGCTCTCGGGTTTACACAATCAAAAAGGATTCATTGAGACCATAGGTTTTAATGAAGAATAATCAGGAAAGTAATATTTAGCTTTCAATAAATATAGAAATACAACATGAAATATACATGAAGGGCAAACATGCATCCATGGACATTTTACATAGCTAGATGACTTTCACCTTTTATCTTCTATGTGCAACGCTTCTTTGACAACTATGCTCCATTGATATTTATTAAATTCTTTTGAATTACCTGCTAAGTTATGGTAATTTATGTTTATACATGTATTAATTTTAGCTCCTATAAGTAAATTCACCACAAAATAAGAGCAAACTAAACTGGATTCACTTCATTTGTACAATTATTGAATGCATTCATCAAATAACTCTTCTTTATCTTCTATAAATCTCGAAGGAGTCTCCTCTAAAGTGAGTGTATTGATACCTCTAGTCTAATGAGAAGAGGGGTTATGGGAGTGAAGCTGCCTAATATAAGTTAAAAATCTAACTTCTTGAACTTTAGAACGATAACTTCTTAAGTTAAATTCTCCCCTAAACAAATTCTAAGCCTAAAATATATCCGTTGTTGATTTTAGGTTGAAAAACAAAAATCTTAGCGTTTGATTTTAGATTGAAAGGGTTTTCCCAATTTTTTGAAGGTATGCAAAATTACTTTTTTTTTCTCATTTTAATTCTTTAAATTCATGAAAATAGGTTGTTATCAACCCCAAATGAGTAGATCTATTAATTTCATCCGAAATTCATATATTAAAATCCTTTTTTTAGAAATCGACAATTTTTAACACTTTTTTTCAAAAATCCAAAATTTCAAACAACTTCAATTTATCAAAAAATACCTTCATTCTTGGATTCACAAATTGAAATAGGTTAATTCTAAGGAGATTTATGTATTAACCCTAATATTTGATTTTCTTAATATTTTTTAATTAAAAATATGTATTTTTTAATTTTTTTAAGTGTATTGCATTAAAATAAGTATACATAAATTAAATTTTCAACTCTAAAATGCTATATATTAATGATTGTTATTTCTTTCTATATAGGTTTGACATGACACCAAAGAAAGACAAAGGTAAGCAACGTGTCAGAGATGGGTGGCAATATGAGGAGTCTGTAGATGGGTATAGTTATCTCATAAGATGTAAACTCTATAGATTCAACTCAAAAAATATTTGGCACGTGTAAGGTCAAACATCCACACTTGCCCCAAGTGCCCTCGAGAGATTAGCCTAGCAATGATAACACATCTGAAGGAGAAGAAGACTGAGAAGGAGCGAGCAAAGGTGGTGAGGGCCTTAGGGCTACTCTCACATGAGTTGGCTATAGTATTGTCATCATGTCTGACGTACTTAGAATATATATATATCACTCTTTTTAGTTCCTGAGCCCACGGAGTATGAGCTAGTAGCTCAATGTGATATTGAGCTTGTATTATGTATGTAATTTACTTTATAGTTGTAATTCAATATATTCTTATTTTTTTATTTAATTAAATTTAAGGTTTTAATATCTATATTTTATTGCCTAAGTGACTATTGTTTGTATTTTCGTATATGTTTATTAGCATGGTCATATTTTTTAACTTATAAAATTCTTAACTCTCATATGTATGGTTATACATGTAGTTTGAGCTTATATTTGCATTAAAAAGATTTTTTATGCAAGTTTTTTCTTGCATATCGAAGCATGTCTTAGGTTATTTTATTTTTTTCAGTGTATCCACCTGATACAGACCGATATGTCAATACGTATTCTAAAATTGAATTGATACTGCACCTGTTATCGATATTTTGAACCATGCGTAGGAGTGACAAATAACTTTTTTGGCTTCCCTCAATACCTTCCCTCCTTACCCTTTTTAGTTCATTTAGACCTTTTATGGGATGAGGCCGATAACATCTTCCCCATTTACAAAGATGTCTTTGATCTAAAAAAATTGGATTTAGAATATGTAAAACTTTTGTTTGAATTCCAATCACAAAATATAATTGGACATTCTGGATTTGGAATTGCCAATTCCTATACGTCGATCACTATAGTTAGCAGTTGACTACTGGTAGATCACCAATAATTGGATACCAATCGCTAATAATTGGTGACTAGAGGATTATTATTGGCAGTTGATCATTATGAAAACTCACTTTTAGAAATACAAAAAGTCAATTATTTTGCAATTTTGAAGTTGAATCCACATGCGCAGCTCCTCCTCACCTCTTTATAGAGCAAGGACCTCACATTTTATATGCATTATAAAAAATATAACAAAAAATGAGAAAACCGAAAAACCTTATATTTGCTTAATCCAAGTTCAAAACTCTCCTTCAAATAACATCCTTAACCACGGCAAATAGAGATTGTTGCAAATAATATGGATGTGCTGAATTTGGCCAGAGAGGTGAGGAATAGGATTGGGAAAATAAGACGATAATTACTAGAGAATAAGGTTGATGATAAAGACCCAAGTACCTATTCAAAACCCTAATCCCTTCTTCCTAATTTTAAAGGCTAAACTTTTCATGTTTTAAAAATATAAGACTAAAGCCCCCCACACACGGCTTTCCAATGTGGGTGGGGCATATAAATGAGGTTGAAAAATTTAAGGGCCTATCTTGCACTTACCTTATAACCTTGGGACCATTTTCGGAAAAACTCTCAAAGTTAAATTTGTTTGGGCTGAGTAGGAGTAATCTTAGCTAGTTAGGCATGGTGGAGCATTTTGTGATTCAAGAACCTAGTATTTATCAACCCATGTTGGCCTTTCTGTGTAATAGACTCTTACGGGTAAAATTATGGTGGTTCTTGTTTGGATTCAATACTTCAAAGGCATCTAGGATGGGAAGAGCTCATCGTCCTAAGATACAATGACTTTAGCTGAGTTGGTTCAAAAACTCCTCCTTCATTACTTAAATTGCATTAGAAAATCTAAGCAAGATTATTTTCTTTGTCCTGGTACTGTGAAGTCGATATGTCTTTTTTGTTGAATACACCTTATGTTTAGTTGCAAATGTTTTTTTAGAAGACCCCAATTTTAGTTGTAGTTTTTCAAGAAGTATTTATTGATCTATTCTTCAATTGTATAAAATAAAAAAAAGGGGAATCTGATACTATGTGAAGTGGTGGCTTCGGCATAAAATTTTAGGAGAAGGTTTAAAATTTATTAAAAGAAAATACAGTTTTTAGTTCTTGGTTTATGACCAACGGATGGAGTGCAATTATAGAACGATTAGGTATTAAATGAATGCCAAGGAGACACATGGAAGGCCATTATCAAAGGAACTTTGATGAAGTGTATTGAGCTAAATATGATTATTGAAGACAACCACCGCGATAGAGATCTCTCTAACTAGAACATGCTTGTTATTCATAAGATTTGGAAGTAGATAGGGTGTTTTTGGGATTAGCCAGGTGCGGGGTTTTGGGTACTTAACTTTTGATTGTTCTATTTGTTCAAGGATCGAGGTTTGATTGGATACCATGTTAGTGAAGTTTTGGTAACTCTATAACTTTTAATCACATGTCAAATATTCTCCTTGTCGATTTGAATGCTATTTGACTATCGATGTTAGGTGACATAACGTTTCAATCATCATGAGAGGTTTGGGTTGTGGTAGTTGCTTGTCCGAGAAAAATAAAGAAAGGAGTATCATTCAACTAATATTCAAAAGGATTATTCAAGCTCCCCACTACCGAGAGATGGACCCATTGATCTCCTGTCCCTTTTTTGCAATGACAATGGTGATAATATCTTCATTCTATGTCCCATTTCATTTGGGAGCTTGCTATCCCAAAACTCTACAAAACCCAAAATCTCCTGTCATTTTTTACTGAGAAAATTCTTTATTGTTTTTGAAAATGTCTTAGTTTGTTTGTTCAATTGGTTCAACGAACTTTCCTGGACCTATGGCTAATAGTATGTTTTTCCACACATCCATGAAAGTCACGCTGTACAGGAACAATAAATGGTTTGGTGAAGACAAAATGCAAAACATAAACAACAAATATCTACTTTGGCTTGAATTTTGTAGGGCACCATGAAGATGCATTTCCTTTGACTAATCTAAAACTCCCTTCAATGGAGATTCCTTCATGGTAATGTAGGACACTAATCAAGTCCAAGCAGAGCTTCTCGATAGTGACAAGCTTTGTCAATATATCAGCAACATTATTCTTCATGTTGATCTTCTTCAAACAAATCTACCCACTGCATATAATCTTCACAAATGGAATGATACTTCACTTCTATGTGCTTCATTCTTCTGTGGTAAGCTTGGTTCTTTGTAAGATGTATTGATTTTGATTATTATAGATTAGCGCACCTCAATCTATTCTTTATGACTTCGGTCGTAGCTACATATTCCGCTTCTACTGTAGATAATGCAAACGTCGATTGTAACATCAATCTAAACTCATGACTCTGCTTGCAAATGGAAATACATAACCTATAGCCGACCTCCTCTCATCTAAATCGCCAGTATAATCAACATCAACATACCCAACAATGCGCCCTTTATATCACTATCAAACGTCAAACCAACATTTGATATTCCTTTCAAATATTGGAGAATCCACTTTAATACATGTGAATCTTGTTTACCTAGATTTTTTATATACCTGCCAACTACACTATCTACCTGAGAAATATTTGAGCATTTGTATAACATACCATACATGATGCTACCAACCGCACTAGCATATGGAACACTGGACATATATTCTATGTCCACATCGATACTCAACAATAAAGATGTAGAGATCTTGAAATGTGTAGGAAGAGGCATACTAATTGGCTTATAATTCTTCATTTCAAAATGAGTTAGAATTTTCTCAATGTACTTTCTCTATGATAGCCACAACTTGCCTTTCCTCCGTTCTCTCTTAATTTCTTCATCCAACATTTTCTTTGCAGCTCCCATCCTTCATCTTGAGCTGAGCCTTTAACTTCAAGATTTCAGTCATACTGTTTGCAGCAATAAGCAAATAATGTCATCAACATTCTGACATAAACGCAATGGTTGTAGTCACTCTTGATGTAGCCCTGACTGATGATGAATGTATTAAACTGCTTGTACCAAATTGTCTTGGTGACTGTTTCAACCCATACAATGATGTCTTCAATTTGTACACGTGATTCTCTTTCCCATCAACTGTGAAACCCTCTGTCTTTCTCGTGTAGAACTACTCATCTAGATCTCCATGTAATAAAGTTCTCTTGACGTCGAGCTACTCCAACTTTAAGCCAAACATTGCAACAATGCCAAGCAAAACATGTATAGAAGTGGGCTTGACGACTGGAGAGAATATTTCATTATATTCTACACCAATGTTTTAAAAGTTGGATCGAACACTAACCCCGAGCAAGAGTGAGGGTCGATCTAAACTGGCCGGACCATCAGGTCAGTTCTGTTTAACCAGTTGCATCAAGTGATGCCATAATGTAGTTATTACTAATAGATAATTAAAAAAAGTTTAAAATATAGATAAAACATATTTTTTAAACAATGCTAAGCAATTATAAACTTCTGTTCCTTTACTTTCTTCGTGGGTACATAATTCTTTCTTTATGTAAGGTTTTGTTGTAAAATCCTTATTTTCTTTCTACAATTTTTTTATTTAGTGATTATTAATTTTGATATGGTATTTTCAGTTTGGGCTCCCTTTTAAGAGCCATGGGCCTAATTTGGGCTTACATATGAGGCTCTATAGATTTTGGAAGGTTTATATTTGACTTTTGTAGTGACTCCAACGATTCAAAGAAAATTTTCTGTAAAAGGATTAGAGAATCCTTAGATAATATTGCAAGAGACAAATAAAGGGACAATAGAGAGTTTGTCCAATGTGCACGGGAAGAAATTCTAAGCTCTCAAAGTGAGTAGCTTGTTCCTCTTGCTTGAGTATTTATAATAAAGAGAATGTACAGAATACAAGATTACATAGAATTAAAAAATAGAAAGTGGATATATGCAATTCCTTTTTATCAAGATTTCTATCGAAACTCTTGATTGAGGAAAATCTGTAACTTTCCTTGAATGAGAAAATGTTATCTGTAACTTTCCTTATGTGCTGAAGTAGCTTCCTTGACTGACTAATTTCTCTCTGTTACAATCTCTGTCATATGAGATTGTTCAATATCCCCCCTCAAGTTGATTGTGGTGAAGTCACGAAGATTCAACTTGGAAGCTAGAGACCATAAGGAATGACGAGGAAGGCTCTTGGTGAAGATATCAGCAACTTGGAGATGGGAGGGAACAAATTTAATTTGAAGCTGATTCGTGGCAACCTTTTCCCAAATGAAATGATAGTTGAGCTCAATGTGCTTGGAGCGAGCATGGAATACCGGATTGGAGCTCATGTAAATAGCACTTTGAATGTCACAATAAATCATGGGAGATGTATGAAGATAGACATGCGGTGCTCATAAGAGAAATGTCAACCAAGTGATTTCGGCAGCGGCATTGGCAAGAGCTCGATACTCAGCTTCAGCACTTGATCGGGAAACGGTGGATTGCTTTTTGGCACTCCAAGATATGAGATTATTTCCCAAGAAGAGATCAAATCCAGATGTGGAACGACGGGTGCCAGGACAACCAACCCAATCAGCATCAAGAGTTACCCGTAAAGTTGGTAGGAGACTCAGCATAGATCTGAATGCCATGATGGAGAGTGCCCTTAACGTATCGTAATATACGCTTAACAGCCTAAAAGTGTGTTGTCGTCGGTGAGTGCATGAACTGGCACACTGAGTTGACTTTGAAGGAAAGATCCGGTCAAGTTAAAGTAAGATATTGAAGGGCACCAATTATGCTGCAGTAGTGAGTGACGTCCGAGATGGGGCTGCCGTCTTTCGTAAATTTGTGACTAGTGACCATCAATGTAGAAAGGGGTTTAATGCCATCCATCTGGACACGTTGAAGAAGGTCCATGGCATACTTGGATTAAGAGAGAAACAAGCCGGATGGACTAGATACTACTTCAATGTCGAGAAAGTAGTGCAACCGTCCCAAATCTTTCATGGCAAACTCACAACTAAGTCATTGAATGAAGGTCTGGAGAAGAGATGAGTTACTCCCAGTGAGAATGATGTCATCAACATATACCAGTAAGATTATCGTGCCAGTAGAGCTATGGAAGATGAACATGGAAGAGTCGGCATGGCTGTGAGTGAAGCCGAGGTCAAGTAAAAAATGGCTAAAGCGCTCAAACCAAGCACAGGGAGCCTGTTTTAAACCATACAGGGCTTTAGTGAGATGACACACATGTTATGGACGAGAAGCATCGGTGTATCCAGGTGGTTGATCCATGTATACTTCTTCTTGCAAATACCCATGCAAGAAGGCATTCTTGACATCGAGTTGTTGAATCTCCTATCGATGCATAGTAGCTAAGGAAAGAACCAAACGAATGGTGGCAGGCTTGACTACAGGACTGAAAGTTTCATCATAGTCGAGACCGTGCATCTGAGAGTATCCCTTTGCCACAAGGCGAGCCTTGTACCTTTCTACAGTTCCATCAGCCTTGAGTTTGGTTTTGTAGATCCAACGACAACCAACAATATTCTAACCATGCCGATGAGGAGTGAGGGTCCAAGTTTGATTCTGATGAAGGGCGGTCATCTCATCATCCATAGTGGCAAGCCAACGGGGATGTTTTGCAGCGGATTTGAAGCCACGTGGTTCAAATGTACACAGAAGTGCTTCAAATAGGTGAAGGTTAACCTATGAGCTAGAGCTGGAGGTGCGTGGTTGAAGTGGATGCTTGGTGGAATTCTTAGCCTTGGAACATGTGACCATAGGATGAGCATTAGGTGGAGCGAGAGGTAATTGAATTATGATCTGACCTCCAGGAATGTCAAGAGCACTAGTAGTTGGAATCGGCTGCATAATGGAGGTCCCAAGTTCATCTGAGTGGTCATTGATGTTGGAGCATGTAGGTGTGGCAGGGGCAGACAAGTCAATGGATCCAGTGCGAGGTGAAGATGGTGGGAGCTAATCCAGAGAAGATGACGCTGAATTGATGAATTCTGAGGGATCAATGGCTGGTGTGGTGGACAGCACCTTAGAGCTCAATGGAGCTATATCAATTGAAGGAGGATCCAGTTGGTGAAGTGCTGGATTCGATGGTGAGCTAGAGGGGACCTGTCCATCGCTATGAGGTACATCATGTGCATGCATACAATCGAGATCATAGAAGGCAACAAGATCACGTGATACAGATGAGATATGAGGTGAGTGAAAAAAAGGAAAATGAGTTTCATCAAATACAACATGTCGAGAAATGTAAACATGTTTCGTTGCCAAGTCAAGGCAACGAAATCCCTTGTGAAGGGAGCTGTTTCCAATAAATGCACAACGAGAGCTTTTGGGAGCAAGCTTGTGAGGTGAGTAATCACGAAGATATGGAAAGCATAAGCAGCCAAAAGTTCTAAATATGGAATAGTTAGGAGTCTCACCAAATAGTAGGAGGTATGGGGATGAATGTTGGAGCACAGGGGTACGAAGCCGATAGACGATGTAGACCGCAGTAGAGAAGCCTTCGACCCACAACTTGGGTGGTGTATGACTGTGGAAGAGAAGGGTGAGTCCCATTTCTATAATGCTTCCGTGCTTACGCTCAGCTCTACCATTTTGAGCAGGAGTGTGAGGGCATGATGTCCTCTTTTGGATACCACATTGAGACAAATGTTGCAAAAATTTAGAACTGGCAAACTCTTGACCTCCATCACATTGAAGTATTTTTATGTGGTGATTTAGTTGGTTCTCGACCAATTTTTGAAAGTGAATAAAGGTTGAGAAAAAATCTGATCTTTTATTTAATGGAAAAAACATAATCGACTAAAATCATCAATAAAAACGACATAATAATGGAAGCCGGATGGAGATGTGATAGGTGAAGGACCCCATATATCAAAATGCACTAAACCTAGAGGTGTTGTGCAGTGTTTATTATTAGATTCAAAAGGTAGACGTTTGCTTTTGCCTAACTGGCAACTAGAACATATTGAGGACTTACATAGAGAAGAGTCCACTAGTTGGATCTCTTTGGATTTATTTAAAACATCAATAGTTGTGGGAGAAACATGACCCAAGTGATTGTGCCAAATTTTGGAACTGCCCTTAACCGAAGAAGATGAAAGAAATGCTTAGTGAAGTCGATCAAGAACGTACAAGCCGGCTTTGCGACTCCCTGTCCCCAACACTTTCCCTGTTTTCCTTGCCTGAATAACAAAACCAGAAGAAGAAAATGTGAATTGACAATCATTATCTCTAGTAAATTGACTTACTGAGATCAAATTCTTTTTAATGTGAGGAACAAGCAATGTGTTATCTAATTGGAAAAATCCAGTAGGGGTATTTAGAGATACTGATCCTGTATGAGAGATAAGAATGCATGATCCATTGCCAACTATTACTCGATCTACACCATGATAAGATGCAATTCGAGAGAGGTTACCTTCATTGTTGGTCATATGAGCGGTTGCTCCACTATCAGGGTACCACTCAGCATCTTGAGTATCTTGCATAGTGAGAGAAGTAAATGCCTCAGCCACTGGTGTTTGATATGAATGGTTAAATGATTGCAACATTCCAAGGCTGCATGACCACGACGATCACAAATCTGACAGTCATTTGCAATAGGTTGTGTGCTGGGAATAAGAGACTTCTAATCATGGTTTGCAGAAGCTTGATTTCGGCCATCATATGGTTGATTGGATCTATGGTAGTTCAGTCCTCCACATTTGTCATCATATGGCTGGTTTGATCTATGGTAGTTTTGTCCTCCACAATTGTCATTATTGCCTCGAGGATTTGTAGCAAACTGATGTTCACTTTGTTGTTTACCATTACCAGAATTGTGGTAATTCTGATTGCGATGATTGGGTTTTTAATTCCTACCACCACCACGATTATTGTTCCTGCCATGTCTTCCCCCTCGTTGAACATTGAATGCATATTCATGGCCGGTTGGAACAGATGAGAGACTTCGTAGGAGAAGTTCATGACTGAGAAGAGATGGAACTACTTCTTGAAAGGATGGAGTAGGAGGTTTAGAAAGGGTGGTGGTTAATTACAAAGGTATGATATTCTGGTCCTAGACCTCGTAGGAACCAATATACCTTGTCTGTGTCAGGAACGGGGCTGCCTATGGCTGAGAGTTGATCACAGATTGCTCGAAACTTTTGAACATGATCTAAGATACTGGATGAGTCTCGTTTGAGGACTTGTAGCTCCTCACAAAGTTGCAATTCTCGGTTCTTGGATTTATGGACATAGGACTCTTCCAAGACTGTCCATACTTCAAAAGCATTCTGCCAATCCATGGTGTTACTCATGGCTGCTTCTGTGAGTGAGGAATTGATCAGGCTTAGGACAAACCAATCAGTGAGGCGCCATTTGCGGTGCTCAGGGTTGATTACTTGGGTTCCATCTTCCTAAGCAATGGTCACAATAGGTTGTTGGGCTGTTCCATCAATAAAACCAAGCAACTCTTGGCTTTCAAGGAGTGGAAGGATTTGATTCCTCCACAAGAGATAGTTGTTTCCATTGAGTTTAATCGAAAGCATGTTTGCTATAGATGAGTAAGGCAAGAGGGGTGTGGTGTTCATGGTAGATGAAACTAGTTGATTAGCCATGAAGAAATAAACGATTAAGCAAGGTAAGAAGGGATGATGGAGGAAACTGACTTACAGGATTTCTGTAGAAACCGTGAGCTCTGATACCATAAAAGGATTAGAGAATCCTTAGATAATATTGCAAGAGACAAATAAAGGGACAATAGAGAGTTTGTGCAATGTGCACAGGAAGAAATTCTAAGCTCTCAACGTTGTAGCTTGCTCCCCTTGCTTGAGTATTTGTAATAAAGAGAATGTACAGAGTACAAGATTACATAGAATTAAAAAATAGAAATTGGATATATGCAATTTCTTTTTATCAAGATTTCTATCGAAACTCTTGATTGAGGAAAATTTGTAGCTTTCCTTGAATGAGAAAATGTTATCTGTAACTTTCCTTCTGTGCTGAAGTAGCTTCCTTGACTGACTAATTTCTTGTCACAATCTCTGTCATATGAGATTGTTCAATAGTCTGCGTCACACTGGCCGAATCATACGGTCTGAAATGGTTCTTCTCGGGGTTAAACGTTTGACCCATAAAGGGTTCAAACAGTGAGGCATCTGGTCCCTAGTCAACTGGTCGGACCGCCTGGGTCAGTCCAGGTTTTAAAACATTGGTCTACACCCACTTTCTTAGCATAGCCTTTAGCTTCCAATGGTGCCCCACCAACTTCTAAAGATACTTCATTCTTCTTATAAACCCACTTGCAACCAATAGCCCTTACACTCTTCTAGAACTTCACGAGATCCCATTTCTTTTTTTTTTAATAAAAGACTCCATGCATCTAGCTCTTCATAATAGCTTTCTACTTGGACCAATTAATATCTTTCACTACCTCTTCATATGTTAATGATTCTTGATTTTCAATTGTCAATGCATAGGATGTAATGTTTTCAAACTTGAATCTCACAGGTGTTTTGATGGCTCCCTTTTCTCTACTTTATAGAAATGTCCGCACCTATTGTCGTGAAGTGTCAACTAATTCTTCACGTGAATTTTCTTCTTGTGTCTTCAACTCCAACTACATATTCACTACCACTACCATCTCTATTTTCATCAACCTTCTTGTTAGATTTAAACATAGTAGGCTCGTCAAATTTAACATCCCTACTGATTATTAATCTAAGTGGCAGGATCAGTACACCACGATCTATATCCTTTAACCCTAGAACCAAAACAAACAAATATAATACAATAGACCTATGATCTAGCTTTTAATCATTTACCTACATAAGCAAGACAACCAAATATCTTTAAAACAGATTAATCAATAGGTTTACCAGATCATACCTCTTTAAGAGTTTTGCCATCAATTGTTGTAGAGGGTGATAGGTTCACAAGAGGACACACAATTAATTGCCTCTGTCCAAAATGATTTCTTCAATCCGTATTGCTCAGGATGCCACGTGCCTTCTCTAACAATGCCTGATTTATATGTTCAGCTACCCCCAGTGTAGTATAGTGATGAACATACCTTCATCTTTGTAGAATTTCATGAACTCGGCCAAAGTGTACTCACCTCTATTATCTGTTCTCCCGTGCTTTTCTATTACGATTTTCCATAGTTTGAACGTATAAAACAACATCAGATTTGTTTTTCAAGATGTAAACCCAGACCTTCCTTGAATATCATCTATGAAAGTGACAAATGGTTAAGATCCTAATTTTGACTTAACTTTTATAGGATTCCAAACATAAAAATAGATGCAGTCAAGTGATGAACTACTTTACTGAACTTCACTCTGCACTATTTCTCATAAACACAGTGATTAAGAAGTCCAAGTTGCACGCTTTCATACCTTGATCTGAGCACCTTTTGTTTTGTCAATTCATCCATGGCACACTCATTCATGTGGCCCAAATGTGTATGCCACAAATTTGGCTATGCCCTTTCCCTAGTACTTGAGCTTATTTTATTGCAATGATAGAGAACGATTGAGTGCTTGTTTTCCTCCGTTATTTTGATAAACCAGTAGGGTGTGTTTGAGTTACTTGCCTACACTCCTGCCATTCGGTCTGATGGCAGGCAGTTTATCCTCCAAGTGTGATGGCTGAGATAGACCTCCATGGGGTGTGACCATTGTTAATGCCCACTTACTGCCAAGCAAACATGCTAGGCATCTAACCTAAGAACATATACTAACCTAGCTAACCGGTGTTGCGGCCTAACTGTGTTGCAATACCAAAACAAAAACAGTTACTTGCCTTATTTAAAGGTGTAAACTTACTAATTTGACTTAAAGACAACAAATTGGATGGAACAAGTTATCCCAACACGCCATAAAAGTAGGCTATTTTCCTGTTTTATGGTAAGTAGGTCCTTTTCTAGTTGATGATCATCAATTCAAGGAAATAGGGCTTGTAGGTGCCAGCCCAACTATTGATGGAGGAAGTGAAGACAAGAAAATTAGGGCATTATCTTCATCATTGACGCTCAACAACTCACATATAATTTTATTAAACAAATTGAAATGCTTAAAAATATTTCAACCTTCCTTCATTTGTAGTATGTATAGCTACTGCAGTACAACAGATTTGTGAGAGATGTCGTCATGTAGAGGCTTTGAAGCTTCAACCACAGCTATGCAGCACCAACCTTGTTCTAGCCATAGTAACAAAGTTCTCTGATTTTTTTCAAAAATTCCTAAATAATACACTTTCATCGAAAATAATACGCTTTCATCGAACGATTAATTTCCAAACTATTCACAACTATTTTAAAAAGTCACGAATTTCACGAATTATTCATGACTTTTTGAAAAAATTCCATATAAATATCTAATATATGAAATATATTTGTTAAAATTTTCATAATTAGTAATCTTATTTAATATTTTTCATATCTTGAACAATTTTTTACTGATTTATTTTTGAAATTTCCAAATTTTGCCAATAGAATTTCAAAAATCGGGTTTCCGCCATCCATTAAAAGGCGTTCCAAAAATCATTGACAAATAATTCTCAAACTTCGACTTGGTAACTATTAACAGTGGCAGTAGCAATAGTTCATCATCCGGATTGTCACATGAAATACAATCCCCTCCAATGTCCAACATAGCTGTCACGGTGGTGGATTCCCTTACTTTTTCTAAAATCAGTGCATCCTAATCTAAGGGAGCAGCACACAAGGCAACATCCAAGACATACTTCTCTACAAAAGGAAGTAATAACCACATTTGGAAACCATTGTATCAAATCCCACAAGGATTTTCGGTGAACATAGAAAGAGACTTTCTAAGCTTTATCTCTTTTTATATTCTGTATATTGTCTTTCTATAACCAATGTAAAGATTTAGAGTTTCCATAAGTTGTAAAATCCTTGTAAAGCCTTTGTTATATATTGAATGGATATCAACGTGCATCTCTCAAGTTGAGAGAATTGGATTCAAAATTCTTTTATGGTATCAGAGCTGATTTTTCTTGAGACCTGTGATTGCTCATCTCTCAAGTAATTCCTTTTCTTCATCCTGTTTGTTTGTCTCATGGCATCTAACATGGATACTCAGCTTATTACCTCATCAATGGGCTCACCAAATTTACCCTACTCTTCAATGGCCAACATGTTATCCATCAAACTCAATGGTAACAATTATCTGCTGTGGAAAAATCAAGTACTTCCCTTGCTTGAAAGCCAGGATCTACTTGGATACATCGATGGAACAATGCTGCCTCCTTCCACACATATTATTCAAACCGAGGGAGACAATGTTCCCAACCCGGCCTTTCGAAAGTGGAGACTTCTAGATCGTTTTGTTACTAGCCTGATCAACTCCTCATTGTCTGAAGAGGCCATGAGCCTTACCTTGGATCGCCAAACTGCTCATGATGTTTGGGCAATCCTCGAAGAATCCTTTGCTTCCAAATCAAAAAACAGGGAACTTCAGCTTCGTGAGGAACTACAACTACTAAAGAGAGAGTCCCTATCTGTATCGGAACATGTTCGCAAATTCCGGGCAATTTGTGATCAACTATCAGCCATTGGTAATCCGGTACCAGACACTGACAAGGTCTATTGGCTCCTACGAGGTTTGGGACCCGACTATCACACCTTTGTTACCACTTGTTTGACAAAACCTCCTATTCCCTCTTTTCAAGAAGTTGTTCCAGCTCTTCTTAGCCATGAACTGTTGCTTAAAAATCTCACACCTCCACCCAGCCATCATGATGTGGCCTTCACGGCTCAACGAGGAGGACGTAATTTTCGCTATGGAAATAGAGGAGGAGGACGAGGCTACAGGCCTCAATATCGGAATCAAAACTTCGCTCAAGGAAGGGGGCAAGGCCCTCATCAATACCACAACAACTTTCGAGCAGCTCACAACCGTGGTGGCCACAACCCTCCTCGGTTCCCTCAAGATCATGGGAACAACTGTGGGCATGATCTACCACAATTCCCTCATGATAATGGGAATCTACCTCGAAAAACTGCCCAAGGAAATCAGCAATCCCAAGCCACTGCATCCACGTGCCAGATCTGTGACCATGGTGGTCATTCTGCTCTTGAATGTCGCAACAGGTTCAATCAGGCTTACCAATCCACTTCAGTCCCAGAAGCCTTTACTTCTCTTACTATTCAGGACTCTTCAGATGCCGAGTGGTATCCTGACAGTGGAGCCACAACTCACATGACCAACAATGAAGGTAACTTCACCAAAGTTCAGTCTTACCATGGTACGAATCAAGTTCGTGTTGGCAATGGTTCTTCTATACCTATATCTCACACAGGATCAGTTACTCTCTCAACCCCTACGGGTTTTTTTAAACTTCATAATACTCTTCTTGTTCCTTATATTCAAAAAAATCTAATTTCTGTGAGTCAATTCACTCAAGATAATGATTGCCTGTTTATTTTCTCACCCAATGGTTTTATAATTCAGGAACAGGGAACAGGGAAAGTGTTGGGGACAGGGAGTAGGAAAGCTGGATTGTACACCCTTGATTCTCTTCATCAAGCTTATTTTTCAAGTCTTACTGCTCCAACCAAGGGTTCTACAGCTGTCTGGCACAATCGTCTCGGTCATACTTCATCCAGTATTCTTAGTGTCCTGCATAAATCAAGAGAGATCCAACTTGTGGACTCCAATAAATGCAACAATTCTATTTGTTCTAGTTGCTAGTTAGGCAAGAGTAGAAGACTACCTTTTCAAGTGAATAATAAAAGATGTACAATTCCTTTAGAGTTGATACATTTTGACATATGGGGACCATCTCCTATTTCTTCTCCATCTGGCTTTCGATATTATATAGTGTTTGTTGATGACTACAGTCGTTTCTCTTGGTTTTTTCCAATGAAAAAGAAATCTGAATTTTTTTCAATTTTCCTTCACTTTCAAAGACTTGTAGAACATCAACTCAATTGCAAAATAAAAGTTCTTCAATGTGATGGAGGACAAGAATTTTCCAGCACCCTCTTCCTGGACCATTTATCTCAATGTGGTATACTCAAGAGGGCCTCATGTCCGCACACTCCAGCTCAAAATGGGCGTGCCGAACGTAAATATAGAAGCATCACTGAGATGGGTCTTACCCTCCTTTTTCACAGTCATGCTCCTACTCGACTTTGGATTGAAGCATTCTCAACTGCCGTGTACATCATCAATCGGCTCCCTACTCCCGTTCTCCAACATGCAACCCCGTACTCTCTCTTGTTTGGTAAATCTCCTAACTTCTCTATGTTTAAAACTTTTGGTTACCTATGTTTTCCATATCTTCGCAACTACTCACCTCATAAGCTCCATCCAAAGAGCTCTCGCTGTGTTTTTATAGGGTACAGTACCTTGCATAAGGGATATCGTTGCCTTGACATTCTCACCAACCAGGTGTACATCTCGAGACATGTTGTTTTTGATGAGGCTACCTTTCCGTATGTCGACCCATCGGCTCCCTCAAGTGGCATTACTGATCTTGGTTTCTTTGACGATCTTGATTGCACTCATGTTCAAGACGCATTGGCCCCCACGAGCCATCCGGTCCAGCCCACTCTCTCTCGGCCACTTGATGTTCAGCCCCCTATCTCTCAGCCACTTGCCCAACATGACCTTGTTGCTGCCAATTTGGATCCAGTCATGTTGTCTATTCCGAAAGCTTCTCCAACATCACCACCAGTTGCACCTGCTAGTGCTCCACTCGAAGAGACTTCACCACCGGTTGCCTCTGCTAGTGTTCCTTCCTCCACTCAAGATCGGTCTGCCACCTCTTTATGTGATCCAGAATTATCTCCTTCTCCACGGCTTGATCTTGAGACTCTATCTAGCACCATACCAGGAGGCCACATTGTCATTGATCTACATATTGCTCCTACTTCCGTCACTGAGTCCATTACAGACAACATACATCCTATGATTACAAGGTCGAAATCCACCAAGCATCCTCTACCGCTGCGTACTTCGGCTTCTCTCCATGGTGACTCTTCATCATTTCAAGCATTACTAAGCTTAAAAGAACCACGTGGTTATAAATCAGCATCTAAGCACTCTCATTGGATTGCTGCCATGGATGAAGAAATGCTTGCCCTTCATCAAAATAAAGCATGGACTCTTACTCCTCGTACACCTAACATGCATCTTGTTGGTTGTCGATGGATCTTTAAGACCAAGCTTAAAGCTGACGGGACAGTTGAACGCTACAAAGCTCGCTTAGTAGCTAAAGGTTATTCGCAATTACATGGTCTCGATTATGATGAGACATTCAGCCCCGTCGTAAAACCTGTTACCATTCGGCTTGTGCTTGCTTTAGCCACCATGCGACATTGGGAGATCCGTCAACTTGACGTAAAAAATGCCTTTCTCCACGGGCATTTAAGTGAGGAAGTTTATATGGACCAGCCACCTGGCTATGAGGGCCCCTCTCTCCCTCATCATGTTTGTCGTCTTCAGAAGGCTCTTTATGGCTTAAAGCAAGCCCCTCGTGCTTGGTTTGATCGCCTTAGTATCTTCTTATTGCATCTTGGTTGCCAACCAAGTCGCGCTGACTCCTCGATGTTCATATCTCATGGTTCTCTTGGCACATTGATTCTACTTGTTTACGTCGATGATATTATCCTCACTGGAAGCAACACCACTCTCATCCAGGCGTTTGTGCTTCGCTTGAGCAACGAGTTTGCAATGAAAGATTTGGGTCTTCTCCACTACTTTCTCGGCATTGAGGTCACATCCACCCCTACCGGGCTATTTTTATCTCAGTCAAAGTATGCTATTGACCTCCTTACTTGGGTGCAAATGGAGGGAGTCAAAACTCTCTCCACCCCTATGATCGTCGGTCAGAAACCTACCAAAGAAGGAGCACCCTACTCCGATGTCACTCACTATCGCAGCATTGTCGGTGCCCTGCAATATTTAACACTCACGAGACCGGACCTCTCCTATAGTGTTAACACTGTTTGTCAGTTTATGCATTCTCCGATTGAAGACCATTTTCGTGCTGTCAAACGAATTCTATGGTATGTCAAAGGCACCCTCCATCATGGTCTACAAATCTTCTCGAATTCTACACATACTCTCACTGGGTATTCTGATGCTGACTAGGCGGGTTGTCCTGACACCCGTCGCTCCACTTCTGGATTTGCTTTGTATTTTGGACATAATCTCATCTCTTGGAGTGCCAAGAAACAAGCCACCGTCTCCCGCTCCAGTGCCGAGGCGGAGTATCGCGCGCTTGCTCAAACTGCTGCTGAAATTACTTGGGTTACATTCTTATTGCGTGATCTCCAGGTCTACTTGACCTCTTGTCCACTAATTTTTTGTGATAATCGTAGTGCCATTTGCATGAGCTCCAACCCTGTATTTCATGCTCGCTCCAAACATATCGAACTGGATTATCACTTCATCAGGGAAAAGGTTGCTTTTGGACAACTCCGCATTAAGTTTGTACCATCCGAACTTCAGATAGCTGATATTTTCACAAAGAGCCTACCTCATCCCGCTCTTCAGCTCTTCTCTTCCAAGTTACAGCTTCGTGATTTCTCTACGCTTCACTTGAGGGCGGATATTAACAGTGGCAGTAGCAATAGTTCATCATCCGGATTGTCACATGGAATACAATCCCCTCCAATGTCCAACATAGCTGTCACGGTGGTGGATTCCCTTACTTTTTCTAAATCAGTGCATCCTAATCTAAGGGAACAGCACACAAGGCAACATCCAAGACTTACTTCTCTACAAAAGGAAGTAATAACCACATTTGGAAACCATTGTATCAAATCCCACAAGGATTTTCGGTGAACATAGAAAGAGACTTTCTAAGCTTTATCTCTTTTTATATTCTGTATATTGTCTTTCTATAACCAATGTAAAGATTTAGAGTTTCCATAAGTTGTAAAATCCTTGTAAAGCCTTTGTTATATATTGAATGGATATCAACGTGCATCTCTCAAGTTGAGAGAATTGGATTCAAAATTCTTTTAGTAACCATGGTTGGTATAATGTTACTTTCTCTTTATAATTATTAATTTTTTTTTTTATTGTTTCCGTTGATTTCCGAAGTTTTCCAGACTCTGCCGATTTTTTCCGAACTAGACCCCCACTGAATTATTCCCAAACTCGGACTTTGTTACTATGGTTCTAGCCATCGCAGAACCTTAACTCGAAACTTTGTTATCAGTTTATTGCGGCAAAACAGGTCGAAAACAAGAGTTCTACGAATAATGGAGAAAATTTGATGTAGGAAAAATCAAACAACCACGAGACAAGAATTTACGTGGTTCATCAGGTTGTATGCCTACATTCACGGGCGAAGAACGATCCAAAGAGCTTCCACTATCAAAGAGTTGTAGTCTGCGCAAAATGCATGACTTGCATCATATAAATAGACTCTAAAACCCTATTCTAAATAGGAAACTGAATCTAAATGGAAAACTGGGCACAAAATAGAAAACTATGGCTTTTTTAAAAAACAAAACTATTATCTCTTGGCTCCAAGTAATGGGGGTAAACCTCCACTCCCCCCTCCACCCGGGCGCAGTCAGGGTTGAGTGAACCATAGGTCTAGATGATGGGAAATATGACATAAACAACAATTAGCATATCCGTTCATTGTTTCTTACTTTTCTTAGAAATAAGAGATAAATTCTGTGGTCCCTTGATTTGCTATATAAGTTTCAAATCCGCATACATTTAGTGAACTTGGTAAGTGTTATCTAAATCTCAATAGCATAGTGCATATTCATAGGTAGGCAGTCTCTATGACTGATAGTGTTTGAAAGGAGATTGTAGTTCCTTCATATATCTGCAAATGAGGTCTTCAATCCCTTTCATCTATAAGTGGTTTGATGTTAGTCTACATGTGGGTCAGCTTGGCCTTGCAATCAAAAACTACTATTTAATAAATATATATTATTTGTTGGCCAGGTTAAACATTTGTGAAGGGCTGTGAAAATGGTTTGGGGGTGTCACTTTAATTTTTTAATGGTTGAAATGCTCTAAATGATACAAGTCATGCATCATCATATCTAGGATACTGGATATAGAGCCAAAAGGAGGAGGTTTTCTTTTTTGTGCTAAAATCCTAAAATTGTTCATTGTTGTTCCTTCTGAGGAAATCTCATGGTCAGGTTTGACTCATGTCAGCCATTTGTGCATAATGGACTAAGATTCCACCACATTATGGTGCGTCTTGTGGGCTTCCACCGCTAAAGGAACACCTAGAGTAAAGATGGAGTGTGGATGTGTGAATGTTTTTGCTTGGTCAAACTAGTTATTCCATACCTTTGAAGAGTGGTGGTTTTTTTTCTTTTTCCATAAGATGCTATTGTCAGTAGATCAGGTTCATTGAGTATAACACATATTGGAGAGTTCAATTACTTCTGCTTAGCTTTTGGAGAGTTTAATTACCTGTGCTAAGTATGACCTACCACTACTATGTTTGATGATTTTTCCATTTACGAGTGGTTGATTTATTCATTGGCAATAATATGTTGGTGATGCCAGAATCGAACAATTAGATCTGCATTCTAAAGGCATTCCACTACTTCATATTGATTGTATGGTGAAAATGCACAATTACTTGAGGATGATTTTGTGTGCTATTTTACATTAGTTCTAGAGGCTTTTGAATTTAAAATTGATTGTTATTTATCCAAGCTATCTTTCTTCATTGAGATATCTATAGTGGTTGTGCTTAAGTAGTTTATTTTTGAGATATCTATATTGTTATTTCATATCTGCTTGAGCTAGTAGAACTTATTATTATAGGGTGAAAATGATATATTCAGAAAATCATGGAGAAATAAATCATGTGGTCCATTGCCTCACCTTCCTAGCATTGTATGTGTTGTGTATTCATACTTACCTTAATTGCCAATGCCATATTGTTCTGCTTGGTTGTGTAGGAACCAAACTGTTATGATTTCAATTTAGTTTATAACATTTTTCAGTAAGGAAATTGAGACAATTCCAGCCATCAACAACCCAAAGGAGGAAAAAATCTCACTTACAAAAGTACAGAGGATCAACATCTCTATTCTCACTATGTTAAAAAAATGTTTCCTATCAATACAGAAGTACTTTTAGATTCCAATTGGAACAACAATTGAATCCAACTCTGTTGATGTTGGTTGGCACTAGCTAGCTAAACTTCAGTCAAAGATACAAATTTGAACTAGGTCATAGGGAGGGTTGTATTTTGTGCCACTATAAACAGAATTGAGGCAATATAAATTGATGTTCGTTTTCAAGTTTTCTTTTCTCAAATAACAAAAGTCATATGCATGGTTCAAAATATCGGTATCGATATGAGTATTAGTAATGAGATTTTAGGATACATATCGGAGTATCAGCCCAATACACGCCGATACGCCAAAAAAAAATTAAGATATGCTTAGATACGCAAGGAAAAATTTGGATACCTTGCATAAAACTTTTTTTATTGCATATAAAAGTTTTTAAAAAAAACTAAATTGTCCTTCAGCTACATTTATAACTATATATATGAGAATTAAAATTTTTATAAGTTAAAAAATGTGAGCATGTTGATAAACAAATATCAAAACATAAACCCTAGTCACTTAGCATACAGGTATGGGCACATGCATTCTCTACTCCCAGCCAAAGACAAACACTAGTCTTTGCTTTCAGTTAAAAACCAACACCCATCCTTGCTTTAGCAGGTGTTGGGTTTTGGCTGAGAGTAGGGAATGCCTAAGAGTAGGGCTAGCATGCTATATATTCTAAATATGAAGACCTACATTTAAGGAAATACATAATAAAGTATTGACTTTACAATCATAAAGTAAATGGCATACATGATATAAGCTCAATACCATATTAAACTACGCGTCAACTCAAATACAATGGGCTCGGGAAATAAATAGAGTGGTACAAGATAAGTGTGCCAGACATAATTACAATTTGTGGCCAACTCATGTACATTTGCTATTGATTGGCATTTGAAGCATATATAACTATCCCGACGGGCTGCAAATTCGAGGGTGTTGAAGGTATTTTTGAAATATTAAAGATTTTAGGTTTTTTCGGATTAAAAAAATGTATTGAAAAATAAATGTTTTCTCATAAAAATGGATTTAGATATATGAATTTCTCATAAAATCAATTTCGTACTCATTTTGGGTTGATTACAAAATATTTTCATGAATTTAAATAAACAAAATGGAAAAAAAATTGTATACCATGACAAATTTAGGGAAACCCTTTCAATTCGAAATCAAATGCTTAGACCTTTGTTTTTGAACCTAAAATCAACTACAAAGTCATTGTTTTAGGCCTATACATAAGCAAAAATAGTTGAAAAATGGGTTCTAGGAGTGTTTTATAACACCCAAATATCGAAAAGCTTTGGTTGTATAGCATATTGGTGAGTATTGGTCTGATATGCCCGATACTCAAGATTTATAAGTACCCCATGTTAGTGTATTGTTTTGGGCTGATATGCCCGATATGTGCTGAATCCTTAAACCATGGTCATATGGTTGTAGGAAGCATGCATTCAATTTACCATCTTGGTAAAAAAAAATTTCAAGCTCTCTTCTCTTAAAGTAACGAGAGAGTCATATGGCACAGGAAGCATGAATTTAATTTATCATCTTGGTAAAAAAAATTCTTGGGGTTACCAGTTTTACTAATGAAGGTATTCCTTGTGATTATTTGGTAACTTCCATGAGCATGGGACTTTTAGTTTGTGTAAGCTTTGTTAGCATGAACTATGTGCTTATCTTTTTGTTAATTCAGTGACTCTCAAAGGTGATTTGGAAAAGACTGAAAGAAGTATAGTGGTTGTGTAACTCTTGGTTGGGTTAATTGATAGATAGACATCTTCCTAGGTGATCAATAATTTATAAAGTAAATAATTGCATACTGGGAATTTAAGATGTAAAACTAAATCTTATTGATATCTTAGTTGGTTATCTACATAAACCTTAAGTAGGGTTTATATGGATACTAACAAAATCCAGAGGTAACCTACTCATAATATAGAATAATCCTAATTGATCATAATCTAATAATATCAAGCGTAATAAGATAGTATCCTGACTGTGATTAGATATACTTTGTAGTGGTTTGGTGTATCTCCTACAAATTATTACAATGATACTCCATTCACCTAATACTCTCCTCAAGTTTATGGGGAATGAACAATCTTCATGAGCTAGACACTGCAGATAAAAAGGGTTTTTTGGGTGGCTTTCAAACGAAGCAGCGACGGGTCCACTAGATCTTCACACTGTGATTTTATTAGGATTAGATTTGATAAAGTTTCTATCTTGAGATGATGTATCCATATAAACCCCACTTAGGTCTCTATGTAATCATCCAAGATTATCAATAAATATATTTTCTATCAACTTCCAATAAGGAGAGAATAGGCAGTTGCAACAGATCTATCGCCATCGAGCTACCAAACCTTTTTCTGTATCAGGAACTAAACAAATAATGAAACACTTCACATAAGGAGATAACAAGCGGCTACAAATAGATCTGTCAGCTTTCAGGGTCTACCAAACACGAACAAAGATAATAAAATGAAAAAAACCAGGCCCAATAGACCATGCAACACTGTCGCTGGAATGGCGGAAGCTATTAGGGTTTCTACAATAATCAAACTCCTGGATCTAATATCACGTAGAAAAATAGAACCTTATTGATAACTTGATTGATTATCTACAATAATCCTAAACAAGGTTTATATAAATACTAAAAAATTCGAAGGTAACCTTCTCATAATCTAGAACAACCTTAATAATCCTAGTCTAGTGAGATCTAACCTAATACGGGATTATCCTAATTATGATGAGTTACACTTAGTAATGATTTAATGTATCTCATACACATTATTATAGTGATACTCCATTTTATCCAAAATGGGCAAAAAAAAGTTTTCACTGGATGAAATAACGACACCTACTTTGCTATGGGCAAGGAACTGGCATTAATGATCAAATAATTTTTTATTTTGTGCCACGATAGTACGACGTTTTAAATGAGAATCTATCATATGGATCCTTATCAAGATTGTTAGATGTGTTTGGCTACAATTCCCCCTCCCAATGACATTAGGCTTTTCATAAGGAAATATAGAGAATGAGAGCCAAATCACTTATTCTTCCAAATTGTGCAGGGAAGACAAAAAGTCAAGTTCTCATCTTCAACTGAAATGTCTCTAGACTACATCCTAATCCTTATCCATTAACTAGAAAGTGGTGGAAAACAAAGCTAACAATAACTAATGGAAGTTGTACATAGTTATTAAAGTTTCACTCTAAAGTGGGTAAGGAAAATCTGGATTTTGGTTGACAGGACATTCATTTAACTTTTTCTTCTCAGGAGGGGTACTAAGATTGTAAAAACACAGTCATAGGGATGCATAATATCTGGTGGAGTATAGGTATAGGAGATGTGGCCCACTAGACAGTTATAATGGAGGTATTTTGTAAGAGGATTGTTTGAAATAAATCTAAAACCCTTGGAATTGGTTATTAAATAATTTACATAGGTACTTGTGGGAAATACATGTAGAGATGTAACTAGAATTAAGGTTCAGCTCTATAGGAGTTGTCCTTCAATACAACAGCCAAGTAGAGATAGAAATTTTCCCCTTTTAAGCAGCAATGTTTTAAGTCCGTTCCATATTTGTAGGAAAGCTATGTATCGGGTGGGAAGCTCGTTTCCCAAGAAACTCACTTCCATCATATCCATTTAATGTTCAAAGAAGGCTATGTATGTGGGAGGTGATGGGATAGACCTTTGAGTCAGTAGACCTTGAGCAAGTAAAATAATTAGATTGGAACCTAAGGCACCTATATCTCCCCACACATCAAATGTAAGGCAAAATTTGAAGTACGGATACTCATACTACTATATTGGGAGTAAGGTGCCCCTATAACTGAGTCGAGCTAAGTAGTAGGGTGTTCAGGATCGGATCTTTAAGTAACAATGGTGTTCAAGCTCAACTCAAGCTTTACTATTCTTGTTCACGGCTCGTGAACAAAACTATTAGCTCAAGCTTGACTTTGCTTGGCTTGTTTACCTAGATGAACTGAGTACTCAAGCTTTTACTGCGTTTTTACTTTTTATACTTTTTAGATCAAATGTCCAGATTCTTATATTTTAGATCGATAGACTAGATCAAAACTTAAAGCATATGTATATTATCTTAGATACTTAAGTACATATAATAGGTACTTGACTCAATAATTATCTTGACATACTAAAATACATATAATAGACACTTACCTGAATTTATATATATATATATATTATAATATTAAACGAATACATGCATGTTCGCTTAACTCGACTCCTTAACCAAACGAGCTCGAGCTTGTCTTGTTCATTAGATAAACAAGCTCGAGTTGTTTGTGAGCAGAGCAGCTCAGTTCATTTACCATTCTTACGCTTATGATCTCATTTCTTGCTTCTCGTTTCCCAATGATTTTTTGGGGCTCACTTCCTCCTCTTGATTTCGCTTCACTTCTCGCTATGGTAACTATGATCCGTTCATTAAAAAAATTATTTTGTATCTATTCCTTAGCAGTAAAGGTTATTGAATCAGCACATCATGAACATACATACCGAGCTAATTTTGGGTTATCCTATAAAAGTCATGAGTATCTCAATAAAAATTAGGACCCATTCAAAAACATATCCTTCAATTCAACAATTATATAGAAACAAGCATGAAAATTTCCCAGCTATAGTTATACTTCAATGCAACAGCCATGTAGAGAAAGGCAGAAATTTCCCTGTTGTAGCAGAAATGTTTTCAGTACATTCATTTTAAAATGGATGATGTCTTTCAAGAGTTCTACTCCCCTGATGATTAATACTAACAGTAGGTAAATGATAACAACACCAAAAAAAATTTAAAAGATTAGTTTGTTTCTAATCCTTAGGAGTAATGGGTATTGAATAAACGACATTATGAACAGACCAAGCTATAGTAGGGTTATTCTATAAAATTCACGAGTATTCCAACAAAAATTAGGACCCCATTCAAGCTCATTTATAGGCGTTGTAATTAATATGATTTTTTAAAAGAATTATATGAATAATTCTGAGATAGTGAGATTTTGGCATTACTTGCTTTGAGGTAAGTATGAATGCCTTGGTGGTTGGTTCATAAAATTAATGTGTTGTTAAGCACTATCTAAGTACCCTAATATTCAATGATAAGTTCTGTAAGCATTAGGTCTAGAGTTCAAGAAATACTGAAAATACAATAAACACCAAACCAAGAACATTGGCGAGTTACTGCTGAATGTATTCAAGGACCATTGCTCTATATTATTCATTCTTTTAAGGGTCCTACATACTTCAAATACACTTCTCTTGCTTTTAAATTTAGTGGAAAAAAAAAACTACACTGAATTGGAGAGGGACAAAAGGAACCAATATCATATATTGCCTGGGAAGAGGAAGAGCTATGGCGCTCCAGTATTGGAGATTTGTGCAGCCTTTCAAGTGTCACTTCTTTAATTTGCTGGTATATACAGAGAGATGCTCATGTATATGGATATATCTTCATTGTTGTTAATTATTATCACATGATTTTGCACATGTTGGGTTTATTCTTGGCACCAGGAGATTAATTGTGTTTATTTTAAGAACATGAAATCACCATCAAGTGAAAATACAATTTCATTTCAGGGGCTCATCACATGCTTTAGAAACTTCACATTTTTCACAACCGACAAGATCAGTAATCTACATGGAGGATGCGCAGGCAGAACAATGGATACTAATAAGTGATTAGGGATGAAATTTATTTTGCAAATTAATATAATCTGTTTTAAATAGAGTCCAAGTTATTCTGTTTGGTATAGGGATTATGAATGATAGAACTTGGTATGATAAACACCTCTTATTCCATGTCTTATAAACAACTTTACTTGCATGTGCTTGTGATCATTTCCTATCCACAAAACTGAGAAAAGTTGTCAAGAACTAAGACTTCTGATGTCAGTTTTAGTGTGTAGTGTTGAGTCTATGTCACGCCCCAAAATCCCCCTTAGAAGAATGTGGAACTTTAGCACATGACTTACTTGACTTAATCCATTTAATGAGCTTTACAGGCATACCAAAATCTGAACTTAAAAATTTCTTCATTTAATACATCAACTAAACATCAATTAAAATCTGTAATTAAATTGAACCTACATAATCTGAATCATCTTCGTGATTCTCAACTCTTTAATTAACCATATCAAATCTAAATATCTCAAATTAAAACTAGAACATAATAAACTAGTTACAATCTCTTTGGAATTTAAACAATTTCTAATAAACTAAAATAATAGTAAAACCATTCATCGAAATCCTGTTCATCTTCAGGATGATCACTTGCAAGATCTTCCTTATGTACTCCTCTTCAACTTAAGGCTTCTGGGCACAATTTTTAATTCTCGAACCTGCCGACAACAAAAGTCATCGGCTGAGTAACAAGTTACTCTGCGTATATAACAATCCATAGTAATCAATATCATAACGATAATATGCATACAAGTAACAGTTCAATTACAATTCACATACATAAATCAGAGTGCGGAAACATATTTTTTTCTCAATTCTTTCATGTGCTCACTTGTACTTATCTTTCTTACTTTTCTTATTTTTCTTACTTTTCTTATTTTTCTTACTTTTCTTTTTTTTCTTACTATTCTTTCATTCTTAGTTTTCTTCTTTTCTTACTTTTCTTTGAGATCTTTCTTGAAGCCAGATAACTAGTACCATTTAAAACTTATCTTGAAGTCTGGCCCTAGCATCCTTTTCTTTTCTTACTTTTTCTTTCTTTTCTTACTTTTCTTTGAGATCTTTCTTGAAGCCAGATAACTAGTACCCTTGGAACTTATCTTGAAGCAACGCACTAGCATCCTTTTTTTTTTTTTTTTTCTTTGAGATCTTTCTTGAAACCAGATAACTAGTACCCTTGGGAACTTATCTTGAAGCCAGGCCCTAGCATCCTTTTCTTTTCTTACTTTTTCTTTCTTTTCTTTGAGATCTTTCTTCAAGCCAGATAACTAGTATCCTTGGAAACTTATCTTGAAGCAAGGCACTAGCATCCTTTTTCTTTTCTTTTCTTTGAGATCTTCTTGAAACCAGATAACTAGTACCATTGGAAACTTATCTTGAAGCTAGGCCCTAACATCCTTTTTCTTTTCCTTTCTTACTTTTTCTTTCTTTTCTTACTTTTCTTTGAGATCTTTCTTCAAGTTAGATAACTAGTTCTTTAGAAACTTATCTTGAAGTCAAGCACTAGCATCTTTGTTACTTAGACTTGAAGCCAGATATAACATACATTTGTATAACTTATACTTGAAGTTGGGCATGATATACCATCGACGAGCTTAGACTTGAAGCTGGGTACAATGTACCCTTGGTTCATTTATACTTGAAGCAGGTACGATGTACCATTGGTTACTTACTTTGTTGGTATCCATTATTTATGAGAAAACTCGTTCTTGCAATCTTATTCATGTGACTCTTACTTTCTTGTTTTATTATCACATTGTGCGCATGTATATAACATTGTTGTGATTGAAAACGGTAATAAACCTTCGGTTAAATTTCACTTTTGATCATAGGTCGAAGGCATCGGGAATTTATCATAGTAATTCACATCACCATGATAAAATCCTAAAACCACCAAAACTCTAACCAAATCTTATTTACCTGAATGCATATTACTCATGCAGCAATTCATACCTTACATCAATTATCAATTGTCATGCATATAAATTCCATAGATTGTAATTTAAACATCAATAGATTCAGGTTCTTAAAATAACAGTAATAGCATGAGTTCATGAATCCTACTTCCATTTATCATACACCATCATGGTTCTTTGCACTTTAAAAATCATAGTAGGTCATTCAACATACTTTAGTTTCAAGAAATTCTTACATACAATAGTAATCATAGAATCCTTATTTATACAAAAATCTTGAAATCGTCCATTCAACATACTATCATTCAAAATAATCTCCGGCATGCATCCCTTCCACTACATACATTCACATATCTCCATAATTATTCCATTTCCCTTTATTCTTGCATAAAATATAATATTCATAGGGTTATTCACATCCTACTTAGGTTATTCACATCCTACTTTAACAATTCATGAGAAATAATACATAAGGGATGATATAAATTCATAGATCTCTTTTGTATTCATATTCTTATTTAGATCTATAATTTTAAATCTCACTTTAAATTAATATTCATGAAATTGAGAATTAGGGATTATTATTTACGTTATTCACATCTTAATCATGTTCTTTACATAAATCTTATCATTAGATTCATACTTTAGATTAATAGTTATAAAATTGAGAACTAGGGAAAGTTATTTACCTCTTTTCATCGTTTCCCTACGACCTTACGCTTGTGAATTGGCTCGATCTAAGCCTTCACGCTCTTCTCCTTGTAAAACCTTTGATTTTCCCTCTTAGATCTCTCAAAAACAACTTTTCTCTCTCTTCTTCTCTAATGAGAACTTCTTGAGAAACCCTAAGTTTTTCTTCAATTTTTCTCTCTAATAAGTTTTATAATGATAGAATACCTAAATTCATAAGTTAAGGTCCTTATATAGGCAATACAAGAGTTGGAAAGTGTTTAGAATTGTTAAAAACACTATTCATGCGGTTACTATTCATCCTATTTACAGTTTTGTCACTGAACTTTGAATAATTTTATAAAGCTTAATTCTTATCGGATTAACCTGAAATATGAACCATAGCTATTTTAGGTCATATAGAATCTACCTTAAAATTTTCATAAATTTTAGATGATGAAAAATGACCAAAATACCCCTCTTATAATAGAGGTAGTCTATTTTGATCATTTTCTTTGCTTTAAACTTACCCATTGGTCATGCAATACTTATAACTTTAGTTAAAACTTTACATTGACATATTTACACATAGTTAATCATCAATTAAACATTCTTGGACATCAATTAACATTAATTGTAATGATTGAAGCAAAATTTTCATATTTTCATTTAATGTGCACTAGTTTCAAGAAAAACAAGTTTTGGGTCTCTACAGTCTACCTCTACCCAAATGGATTAAATCATTGGTGGGGAAGAATCCATTTTTAACTGGACTGCCTCAAGGATGCTTGTTGGTGATTGAAACAGAATGTGTAGTTCATATGCTGGTAATGTGCTCAGGGGATCGTACCATGCACATGGATGTTTATGTTTGAGTGTAATCCAAAATCATTTTTGTGTGGCTTTTGTATTAATTTCTCACAATGTACTTGAGCAAGACAATTACTTTGAAAGAACTACTGGCCAGAATTATATAAAATGTGTATATATCGAGCATGGTTCTAAAAATTGACATATTTCCTTGTTTTCACTGACATGCATCATTTTTCCCTCTGGCCGGCATGATATTAGTTTCTTTATGTGCCGGTATGTTTCAGTAATTTCTTAATTTCACTTCTAGCTTCTTCTGTTTTTCTTAAATCTAAGAATTGTGATTTTTTATATATAGAAAAAGTGTAGAACTTTAGATGTATCATGTATAAATAGTTTTAACATTTATTTCACTTAAGCTATACAGGAATATCTTTAATCAAATAGTAAAAATATTAAACCAGACCTTTTCAATTACTATTAATACCCATTGGTTATAATTCATTAAAAATGATGTTTAGACAACATGGAGGATCTTCATATTCATACTAAGTGGGTTATACACTCTAGGATCAAAACTTATTGTTGGAACAAGAATTTTTAAATTTGAAAAAGAGAAACAAAGAAATAGTAGATATAAAACCATTAAAAATCCACACGTGCCTTTCAGCTCTGATGGCGAAGGTATGCCTTCATTGAGGGAGGTCTTGGGATCAAGTCCCAAAGTGTGAGAGCTCCCAATAGATTGTTAGCAGTTCCCGTTGGGAGATGTAGCGGTTGGGTCCACTCACCCCAAATATTTACACTGACCAACTAATCATAAATCCCTATATGTTTGCATGTTACTCTTTCCCAATGAGCACTATAAATGCTAGATTATTTTCTCAAGCTTGCTTATGCATTTTCTTGAATGTGTCATTGACTCTTTCCTAACATTCCCAAAATGTCTGATTATGTCAAATGATTCCTGAAATATCCATGGTTCACATAGTGTCTCTTATTCATGACTAAATGATAAACCTTGGTTTTGAGTACGACGTTGAGCACATTGTTGGTATGAGACTAAATTTCTACTGGAAGATAGATGAAAATGGATGAGTTTCTAATGGTAGAATGGATATCTAGAGTATTGCTCTATAGAGTCCTATCCTAACTTGTGGTTGAGGGTGATGTAGTCCAGAGCAAAAGGCTCTGAGGTGTGGGGAATGAGGGGGAAGTTTCTTTTTTTTTTTGGTAATAGAGGGTGTCTCAAAGCCTTCGAGCCAATGACTAGTTCCTTCAGGTATCCGCACAGACCCACTCGGAAATTCGAAAGTTTCTATTCTTCCATTGATGCTTATATTAATGTTCTGTTTGACATTTTTATTGTTAGGGTGGTGGGATTCAGGTACTTTTAAATTTCATTGTAGACCTTGACATGTATAGTAGAGGCCAGTTCTTGGAAAGAAATTATTAGGGCCGTGGATTTTCAGAAAAATGCTGTAATGTATTTCCATTGGTCGCCCTCGTTCCGGATATAAGTTCTTTCGAATTTCCCGTAGTATCGCTTTTTTGTCAATTAGGTTGCATGTTTGAAAGATTGATGAAATATTGATGGAGTATAATCTCCAATATCTGCATTGGTATGCTACTGCATGGTTGGATTACTCTCGCTCCTACTCTCTAAAGCTTGCCACCCTGCCTTCCCTTTGGTAAGTCAATTTTTTCTTCTCTCTGGCCAATCAGTCTAGTAGTCACTCTAGTATTTGCTGATAGTATGTAAAGTTTTGTTAGTAGGACTGCACTCAGATCGCGCCTTAGAACAGTTCTTTTTTGTTTTTTCAAATAGCTAGTATCACTTATTGTTTTTATAAGTATTTCATTTTATGTTAAAGAATTTTAATATTTTCTAAGCAACTTAGAAAATTATAAGAAACTTATACTTTCAGAACCCTATACCATTCATGCCCTAGGTTAGATTTGTTCTAAGGTGAGGGTCTCAGCCCTAACTTAGGATATATATATATATAATGAAAAAGAGGATGTAAAAAGTCTCAATGCATGCTGATCAGTTAAAACAGAGAATTATATCTTAGGATGTATTCTTTTGTTGCGTTTTCAATAACTCTGGACTCTACAATTTTTGCGAGATTCGGGTTTTTCACAATTAATGTTCTGTGTTCTTTTGTACCCAGACTTTGTGATTAAATTTTTTAAAAAAATTATAAACGGTAAGAGTATGGAAAAACAAGTGGGTTAAGCAAATCCAAGTGGGGTTTTGATGAATGGCTTTGGATTTTCTCTGGCGGACGCCCGAGGTGGGCACTCGAGCATCCACAAACCAATGGATATGTGGCGATAAAAGGGGAGAGATATCAAGGGGGGAGAAGTCCAAATCATGGGGAGAAAATGAAATGTATTCTCCACCTTTTAATCGCCACATGTTACATTGATTTGTGGATGCCCGAGTGCCTACCTCCAAAGAAGATCCGAAGCCTTGATAAATAGAGAAAACTAAAGAAAATGAACAAAATAAGTGAGATTACTCAGTTCAGACTTCAGAAAAAACCCTAATAAATTGGCGGGCTCAGATAGCCAAAAGCACCAAAGGACTGTACTTTTTTTTTTTGGGTCACTAAAGTACTGTACTTGTTTTTGTTTGTTTTTTCTCCTACCTTTTGCTGAAGGACAGTTTGAAAGGGATCAAAAGGCCGGACTACCCTTATATTCAGTACGTATGGGCCCACAAATGTCCTATAAAGTCTCTTCTGTTATATCCCGAAAAGGGCTATATAATTATTTGAATTAGGAGAGAATGGCTAGCATTCCTCTAAGGGAAAGCAAGCGTTCTTTAACTAGCCGAAAGGTATATGTAGCTAAACTACTGATCATCTGGTTAAAGACAGTTTGAAAACATAGGTAGATTCAGGCAACAAACTTTTTTAGATCTGGAATATGTACTGTGGAGAGGAAAATCTGATTATATCTAGTAGAAGTTTTAACCTCCAGGTAGGGGTGATATCAAGCCGAGTAATAGTGTGTTCAAACTTGTTCATTTATTAAATGAGCTCCGAAATCATGTTCAAGCTTGACTCATTTATTAAATAAACGAGCTCGAGCTTTATTAGCCGAACTCGAGCAGAGCTCGAGTAGCTTGTTTTATTGGATATAGCTATTTATATTAGGTAAAAAATTCACTTAATTATCCTAGGCAAAAAAATCATGGTGTTAACTAAAGTTTTAGTATATAAGATTATAATTATATAAATGGTATTCTTATCATATAAAATACATTATATACTATTAATCATTACTAATATGTAATACATATACTTAATTTTAATATTTAAATGAAATAAGTATATTTAAAATATTTTAGTAAGTTAATATGTATATATAATCGAAACGAGCTTTTATTGAGCCGAACAAGGGTGTGTTCAAGCTCATCTCATTTACTAAATAAACAAACAATACTCGAGTTTTTAACGAGCCGAGCCCGAGTAGTTCGCGAATATTTTTTTCAATAACCACCCTTACCTCCAAGCCCATGTACATCCATCCTTCATATGAATAAATTATTAGTCTTTTACCGAAAAAAAAAGAGAAAAGAATCCTGAAATAATTTCCATTAGCTGATGAACCTGCCAATGTGGCCGACTACCATTGTCTTTTGTCATGTGTAATACAAAAGTGGATTGCAAAAGGAAAAATAGGCATGGGATTGTCTCTGGCAAATGCCGAAACAATGGTCTCGGGCTTAGACTCTTCATAAGACATGTGGCAGTAAAGGGGAGATGTCATTTTCATTTTCTCTCATGTTTTGACTTTTTTATACTTATCATATCTCTCCCTTTTATCACCACATGGCGAATGAAGAGAGGAAGTCTGAGACCTTTTTCTGGCATTTGTCAGAGACAATCCTATATGCCAGGAAAATAATCACCTCCTCGGTGGTGCGAGGAGGGGCATCTCAGCTCCCATTTTCTTGCCATGCGTCTCATTTTAACTCAATTTGATTGTGGTTAAGATTCAGTCACCCCTAAGGTTCACCCATCTATTCTTGATTTTTTTTAAAAAATTAACCACAAAATTAAAAAAAAATTAACCTGAGTTCATGGCATTTGAATGGGGCAGCTTTGTGAGAAAGTGTTCGCTCCTTACCGGTGGAGCCAACTATTGCTTACTGCGAAATGGGTTTTCTCTACAGCTCCACCCAAATACATGCCAGTCTATACATTATGTATATGATATATATATGATTCGTTAAATAGTGTTAACGTTCAGGCAACGTAAAAAAAACAGTGACATTCTAAATATGAAAATAAAATGTTGTGCGAAAGTTAACATTATTCACATTCTACATGAATATTACGAAATTCATATATATATATATATATGGAAAATATTAATTCACGTCTTTTACACACACACACATATATATATATATAAAATTAGTCGAGGGATACTCCCAACGTGTACTCTCATATATACTCCCAAATTCTAATAATTTATTTCAATTATTAAACGATTAGGATTTGTGCTGATGCGGTATTAGAAAAGACAAAACAAGCCAACTCAAATCCAGACCCTAGTGCTTGGATACAGTGGTTCGGATTAGGCAGTATATATGGGAGTACCCATAGACCGACACTTGGGATGGGAAGCCAAGTCACTTAATTAAGAGTCGTGAGAAGTGTACTGCAAGGTCCCCTTCCTAGCTGACAAAGTGTCCCCATGACAAATTTAACTAAACTGTGATTACTATCACTTTCATTTTGTAAAAACCAAGGGTGGATGGATGAACCCTAAGGATGAGTGATTCTTAACCACAATTAGTGAGTGTTAAAAAGGAGGGGTGGACCAATCAGATTGCGCAATCAGCTTGGAAGGTCCGTTTCTCATTTCCCTTTAATACCAAACTAGTGCGTGAGAGAGAGAGGGGGTGAGGCATTTGAAAAAAAAAAACAAAGGAATATATTGGATATACTTGAAGGACATTCTGGATATCCCCTATGAAGTTTTCTGTTCAAGAATCGGTAGCGGTTTTAAGGGAGACCAAGCCAGGGGCTCACTCGCTCCTCGGTCTTTGGAGTCAACACCGTTTGGTGAGTGAGCAAAGGCTAGGTGTGATCTAATCCTTGTATGAGGCATCATGGCTATCAGCACCACCAATTGTAAATCATTTTGTTGCTCGACTTCCCCGAGTCGTGTAGGGATTGATAAATAGGCAGACTGTCTTGAAAGGCAGTTCGGTTGTCTTGGGGGAGGTTCATCCGTATAGTTGGGAATGCCCGGGAAATTGTGTGGGAAACCTTAGTTGTAGAAATATGGGAAACCTTAGTTGTAGAAATATGACGTAAAATTTTTTTAATACTCAAAAAAGTTTTAGGGGTATTTTGGGTATAACAAAGAAAGAGGGCAAGCGGGACCTTGGTGAGACGTTCTTCTTTCAGAACATTTTTCCAAGAGAGTCAAGAGTCCGGTTATGCCACTAAGGTCATCATGTGTCCCTTTTAACACCCCTTAACTATGGTTAAGATTCACCTACCCATTCTTGGTTTTTAGAACAATAATAAGAAAAAAAAAAATTAACCCTAGGAGTTAGTGATATTTTTTTTTCTAAAAACCAAGAATAAGTGGGTGACCCCTAGGGTTCCATGTGTTTCTTTTGACACCCCTTAACCGTGGTTAAGATTCACCTAATCCCTAGAGTTCACCCATGCCTATGGTTCACCCACTAATCCTTGGTTTTTAGAATATTTTTTTTAATTTTTTCAAACCCCGGTTAAAGTTAAAATTCAATTTTTTTCTTAAAAACCAAGAATAAGTGGATGAATCTTAACCAACGTTAATGAGTATAAAACCAAAAAGAATTTCAAGTCTACTATAGATGAGTAAGGGGTATAGGAATTAAACAAACATTCAATAAAATTTTGGTCTTATATACATAATTTTGATAAGGAAAATTTAGGAATTAAAAAAAAAATATTCTACAAAGATATTTTTAGAATTAACATTTTGTACAGCAGAACACTCTTTATATTAGCAGAGAGAGATGTTCGCCGTTGATAGTTTCAGATAAAAATGAGTATACAAACACAACTAGTACGCAATCAATGTTGTGCGGAATCATGAGCTTAATGTTGGTAGCACCGTGAAAAAAATAGACAAAATAGAGATGGAACACACTAAAGCACAAGATGTACGAGGTTAGTCAAGTGAGTGACCATGTGTAAAAACAATCCAAAAGATCACTATGCATAGTACGAGACATAGGTGGAAAACAACTAAGTTATTCAACATTTCGAGTCGAGTTGCCTCAAAACTCGAAGAAGACATTATTTATTGAGTTATTTTGGTGACTCGGTCGAGTCAAGATGAGTTTTTCGACTCGCCGAAATAGGTCGAGTCACATAAAGGTATTTTTATAATTTTTATTAAACTTAAACTTGAACATCACAATATTTTTGCATCATATTTTATTGGGTCTATAAAGACAACCTACTATATATTCTGGTAAACCTAATTTATAGGTTTGAGGCTATAAAACCAGCGTATTTTGAATTTTTTTAATCTAGATTTTTCAAGTTATTACATATATATTCTGAATTAGACCGAGTTGAGTTTTTGAACCAAAAGGACTCTCAAACACAATACATTCACAGGGATTCCGTGAGCACGAATGCACTATCTGGAGCCACCTCTTTTATTTCTAAGAGCCGTCCGTTCTCTCTAAAGCTATGTTTCTCCCTAACTCACATATCATCAATCATACAATAAGCCTAGGTCTGTTTATAAAATTTTAAAACCTAAATCCAAATCCTAAACCAATTAGAAAGTTCCCCAATTCTTGTCTCAAAAGATGACTATTATAACAAATAAAATTATAGACAACATCAACCCAGGTTGAGCCTAAGGTTGTGACATGAGCCATTGGGTTGAGCTTGGGTTAGGCACCTGGAGTTGAGAGTATAGTTGGGTTGGGTCATGGATAAACCGTTTTGTTCTTAAGAGTTAGGACTTGGATTAGCCCCACAAGCCAAAACAACTCATTCAGCTACTATACTACTATACTTCAAGGCTAGGAGATTAGTTTAATGTGGGTTCAGAAAAGGGATATATATATCTATATATATATATACCAAAAGTGCAAGTAAATCCACAGGTCCTCTAATGCAGCCCAGGCCTGGAGTAGAGTAGTTCAGCTCACCACTACCATATTACCCAGTCGTCGAAACATTCCTTGGCATTCAACAGTGACAAGAATAAAAAGAAAGACCCGGAGGTGTGAATTTTGGACAGCATGAAATCCATGAATGGGGTGTCGATGGTATGCCATAAGAATGCAAAAGTAAGAAAGAAACCTTATTTCTTTTTCGCTGTCTTTTGTTGAGGCAATTGGTTAGTGCTTAATAGACCAACAGGTGAAGACTGGTTTATAATCTTTCAGCTTCAGAACAAGGCTCTAAATATGGAGTGTAATAGTGATGGATCGTAACCATAATGTACCCTTGCAACCGTTAAAACAGTTGCGGTAGTGAGTTTTTTCCAGTCCTTTTGGCACTCTAAAAGACAAGTAATTTTAACAGCGTAAAACAGACTGACAAAATTTAGATGGTTACAACTAAACAAATGCAGGAAGAACTGACGGAAGCTGCATATAGAATATGATATGCAGACAAACCAACTCCACCTAATTTGCTGAAGTGAACTCTCATCAATCAACTTGGCATCTTTATACACTTTTTGAGAGTACCCCAGCTGCGAACAGAAGTGTTAAAAGGTAATTTGAAAAATTAAATATCTTCTAGAAATACTCTAGAAGACATTGGAGGGTAATTTTCTAGAAGACTCTTTTCTAGAAGACTCCTTTTTCTTCTCTACTAATTTTCTAGAAGAGACTTTTAGTCTTTCTAAAATATTTAAGAGTGCCTAGAAAAGTCTTTGTGTATTCCTAGGTATGTATCTAGAAGAGTCTTTTTGTATTCCTAGGTATCTTGAGGAATTCCAATGAATGTAGAATGATCTTCTTGTACCTATAAATAGTGAGGGTCTCTATTTGAGTGGAGTATCCCACCAAGCCAAGTTCAAGTCAAGTCCAAAGTGTAGTGTACCTTGTAACATCATATATTCAATAGAAGAAAAGATTGCAACAGCAATTTCATTAGTAATCCCCTACACTTCTCTATCAAATCATTCCTCTTCCCCAACAAATTTGGTATCAGAGCAAGGTTCATTCCCACATCCACCATGGCCACAAGTTCTACCACTACCCATTTCAATTATTCCCAAAATATGGTGCCGGTATTTGAAGGAGAGAGCTACGACTATTGGAGCCTCCAAATGAAGACTCTCTTCATCTCTCAAGACTTGTGGGAGCTTGTTGAAGATGGCTATGAAGTACCGGAGAATGCAACAGCATTAGCAATATGGTCAGAAGAAAAACAACGGTCGTACAAGGAGAACAAGAAGAGAGATGCAAAAGCACTACTCTTCATCTAACAAGGAGTTCGTAAAACAATATTTCCAAGGCTTCTTCCTGCAACAAGCTCAAAAGAAGCATGGGATCTTTTGAAGAAGGATTTTCAAGGATCCAAAAAGGTAATCACAATCAAACTTCAATCACTTTGGAGAGATTTTGACAATCTATTGATGAAAGAAGGTGAGTCAATCTAAACTTATTTCTCTCGTGTTACTTGCATCATCAATCAAATTAGAAGCTACGGAGATTCAATCGTAGATAAGAAAATAGTAGAGAAAATTTTAAGAACTCTTCCTGCAAAATTTGATCATGTAGTGGCTGCTATAGAAGAATCTAAAGATTTATCTCAATTGAGCTTACATGAGCTAATGGGTTCTCTTCAAGCACATGAACAAAGGATGAGCAGGTTTACAGAGCAGAGCTTAGAGCAAGTCTTTCAATCAAAGATAGATATGAAAGAAAAGAAAAATATGGATGGAAAGAAGAGAAATCAAGAAGCCTATTCGACCCAAATGTCACAACCTAGAAGAGGTCGTGGAAGGAAAAATTTCAATCGTGGCCGTGGAAGAGGAAGAGGAAGGTATGACTTCAACAATGAGAGAAATCTAAGAGGTAACACAAAATCTGATTCTTATTGTTCTATTTGCAAGAAATCTAATCACAATACAAAAGATTGTTGGTACAAAAGTGTACCATATGCAACAAGGCCGGTCACATAAACAAAGATTGTTGGTATAAACCGAAAGATGAAGTAAATTTTTCTGAGAAGATAGAAAAATCAGAAAATTTATTTTATTCTTGTCTGAATACTCAAGAAGAAACAAATGATATCTGGTATTTAGATAGTGGTTGCAATAACCATATGACAGGAAATCGGAGTTGTTTTGTTGACCTAAATGAAGGGACGCATTCTCATGTAAAGCTTGGAGATGGGAAGCTTCAAAATATTGAAGGAAAAGGAGTCATAGTTGTACAAACAAAGGAGGTAACTCCAAACTTATTCATGATGTCCTATATGTTCCTAGCTTGACTCAAAATCTATTAAGTGTTGGACAATTGATACAAAAAGGGTACATGGTCAATTTTGATAAAGATGAATGCATAATTTTGGATAAGAAAAATAAGCAAATAGTGGCAAGAGTAAAGATGGCGATAAACAAAGTATTTCCTCTTACTATGCCACTCAAATGAAATTATGCATTAAAATCAGAAAGTACTGATGAAACTTGGTTATGGCATTTGAGATATGGTCATCTAAATTTTAGAAGCCTAAAATTATTGAAGGAAAAGAATATGGTGATTGGTCTACCTTCAATTAATAGAGAAGATAAAGTCTGTGAAGAATGCATCTATGGCAAAATTCATAGACTTCGTTTCTCAAATTCATCCTGGAGAGCAAAAGCCCCTCTTGAACTTGTTCATGCTGATATTTGTGGGCCAACACAGACATTATCACTTAACAAAAAGAGATATTTTATTCTTCTTGTTGATGATTATAGCAGGATGATGTGGGTATACTTTCTTGAACAAAAATCTGAAGCATTCTCTATTTTTATTCAATTCAAAGCTTTTGTGGAAAAGCAAAGTGGTCAATCTTTGAAGGTACTACAAACAGATCGTGGAGGAGAATTCACATCGAAGAATTTTTGGAGCTTTTGCAAGACAAATGGCAGCAAAAGAGAGCTAACAACAAGATATACACTACAACAAAATGGGGTGGCTGAAAGGAGGAACCGAACAATTGTGGAGATGGCTCTAAGCATGTTAAAAGGTAAAGGGCTTCCAAATGACTATTAGGCAGAAACTGTGCATACGGCGGTCTACATCCTCAATAGATCTCCAACAAAATCAGTAAGGAACATGACTCCATATGAAGCATGGTATGAGAAAAAGCCTAAGGTAAAGTTCTTTAAAAGTTTTTGGTTGCATAGCTTATGCTCATATACCTTCAGAGAAAGGAAAAGAAAAGTTTGATGAAAAAGGAGAAAAGTGCATATTCGTTGGCTATAGTGATGAATCTAAAGCCTATCGACTTTACAACCCCCAAACTAAGAAATTGGTGATTTCTAGAGATGTGATATTTGATGAGATGGCAGCATGGAAATTGGATAAAGATGATGCTTAGGTGCCAAGAATATCTGAAGAACCAGAAACAATATCAAGTGTCACTCCAACACCAAGACTAGCTTTACCAAGTTCGGGCTCGTCTACATCTACTTCAAGTGGTTCATCATTAGATTCTGATTCACCTCCAAGAAAGGTACGCACTTTAAGAGAAATATATGATACATGAGATGTTGCATTTTTTGCATCTGAGCCCCAAAAATTTGAAGAAGCAGTACAAGCAGAAGTTTGGGTAAAAGCAATGAATGAAGAAATTGCAGTGATTAAAAAGAATCATACATGGAAGCTAGTCGATCGGCCAAAAGAAAAAGATATTATTGGCCTAAAGTGGGTTTACAAAACCAAGTACAATGAAGATGGAACAATTCAAAAGCATAAAGCTTGACTAGTGGCCAAGGGATATGCTCAACAACAAGGTATTGACTTCAATGAAACATTTGCTCCTGTTGTTCGAATGGAAACCATAAGGTTGGTCTTGGCTCTTGCGGCTCAATTGAAGGTACAAGTCTTTCAACTTGATGTCAAATTGGCATTTCTAAATGGAGAAATTGAAGAAGAGGTATATGTTGAGCAACCACAAGGATTCGTGATAAAAGGAAAAGAAGAAAAGGTGTATCGGCTTAAAAAGGCGCTATATGGATTGAAGCAAGCACCAAGGGCATGGAATAGCAAGATTGATAGTTACTTTCGTCAAAGTGGATTCAAAAGAAGTCCTAATGAGCTATCGCTATATGTGAAGAAAGAAGGTACGCATGACTTTCTTATTGTTTGCCTATATGTTGATGACTTAATCTATACTAGCACAAACATGAAGATGATAGAAGAGTTTCGAAATGCAATGATGAAAGAATATGAAATGACTGATTTAGGCCTTATGAGATACTTTCTTGGTATCCAAGCAAGGCAAAATCCTGGTGAGATATTTATTTCACAAGAAAAATATGCCGATGATCTTCTAAACAAGTTCCATATGACAAAGTGTAAACCAGTTGCAACTTCCATGGCGATAAATGAAAAGCTATCAAAGAATGATGGAGAACAAAAGGTTGATGCCTCAATTTATCGAAGTTTGGTCGGATCCTTGATATATCTCTTAAATACAAGGCCTGACATTGTACATGCAGTAAGCTTGGTCTCAAGGTTCATGAGTGAGCCTAGCAAAAATCATTTTATGGCAGCAAAAAGAATTCTGAGGTACATCAAAGGAACAAAGAGTTATGGCATCAAATATTCATCAGAAGAAGATAATATGCTTGTTGGCTACACAGACAGTGATTGGGCCGGATCAGTTGATGACAAAGTATTTCAGGGTACATGATATGTATCGGATCAAAGGTGGTCTCATGGACTTCGAAAAAACAAAAGACGGTAGCACTTTCATCCGCTGAAGCAGAGTATATTTCAGCTACAAGTGCAGCATGCGAAGCAATCTGGATCAGAAGAGTGTTGAGTGATGTACAACATGAGCAAAAGTCTCCAACTACTATCTTTTGTGATAATATGTCAACAATTGCCATGACAAAGAATCCGGTATTCCATAGTCGGTCAAAAGCACATCGAGATTCGACATCACTTTATCAGAGAATTAGTTGAAGATAGACAAATTGAAGTGAAACTTTACAAATCAGATGATCAGCTCGCAGACATCTTCACTAAAGCCGTAACTACTGAAAAATTCATCAAGTTCAGAAAGATGCTGGGAGTTCAAGATTTTTCAAATTAAGGGGGAGTGTTAAAAGGTAATTTGAAAAATTAAATATGTTCTAGAAATATTCTAGAAGACATTGGAGGGTAATTTTCTAGAAGACTCTTTTCTAGAAGAGTCCTTTATCTTCTCTACTCATTTTCTAGAAGAGACTTTTGGTCTTTCTAAAATATTTAAGAGTGTCTAGAAAAGTCTTTGTGTATTCTTAGGTATGTATCTAGAAGAGTCTTTTTGTATTCCTAGGTATCTTGAGGAATTCCAATGTATGTAGAATGATCTTCTTGTACCTATAAATAGTGAGGGTCTCTATTTGAGTGGAGTATCCCACCAAGCCAAGTTCAAGTCAAGTCCAAAGTGTAGTGTACCTTGTAACATCATATATTCAATAGAATAAAAGATTGCAGCAGCAATTTCTTTAGTAATCCCCTACACTTCTCTATCCAATCCTTCCTCTTCCCCAACAAGAAGATTCCTCCGAGAGAACTGCATCTGAAACAAAAATATTAGAGCATCGGAGAATTTTTTTTATATTAGTAACTAACATCATTTGAATAATCTGAGAGGTACCAACAAATTCATTTCTACAGATAGTAATCAGGCATTTTTGCGTTTACCTGCAAAGAGTAGACCGGAGATGACTTGTTTGGTACTTCGTAGAGCTTTCAACAATCTGAATCTGTTTGTACTTCCACCTTTGCTGATCAAAGAAAATATACACTATAAATCTCTCTTCAAAAGAAATAATTTTAAAACTGACATGTTTTGGATATTTTCTGAGGTCAACAAACTTACTTCTCTTCTGTCCTTGGCGCTTTTGTGCTTGCAATCACATCCCATAACTTTACAGTGCAATTGGCAGATCCAGAAGCCAGAAGTGAACCTTCACAACTGACATGTCCAAGCAGAATGAATGCTAAGAAATGAAGTGCTTGATCTTCTTAAAGGAGATTGGAATTTTGATGATGATGTATGAAAAAGGAAAAGGATTTCAACCTGAAAGCAAGTGTCCATACACAGGAGGTGTGTCTCATCAAAGGTATAACACAACGACCGCTTGAGAGGTCCCACACCATGATCGTGCCGTCTTCATCACCCGATGCCATATACCGCCCATCAGGTGACATTGCCAAAGATAAGATCATACTCCTGTGACCAATGAAAATGCGGACACACTCCCCACTTTGCACATCCCATAATCTAACAGTCTTGTCACTAGCCCGGTTGCAACGTAGTTGCAATTTGCATGCCATTGCACACACTGAATCATCAATCCATCTAAATAGGATCAGTTGAAAATATCAAAACACACAACTAATCCTATTTAAAGCTAAAATTCTGCTTCGCATTTCAAATATACTTCAAACATGAAGCAGCGAAATTTATTTTTTAGATGAATAATTATGTTCGTTATAGGAGAGCGAAGGTTCCAACAGAAATATCTGTAATTTAACAGGATGTTTCTGTCACTTCATGCATGAACAGGAACAATTTAACAGGATGTTTCTGTCACTTCATGCATGAACAGGAACATTAGCGTTTGGTCCTTTTGGGAGTTACAGACTACAGCTGCTATGCTGAGAAAGAGATGGAGATGATGCGAGAGACTGATATCGGAAACAATTCTTACAGCATTCACTATAGAAGTCAACCAGGCATAGCAGATGGATGTGAGGAAGAGAGAAGGACAAATAGATAGGTAGGAAGAAAGAATCTCCAAGTAACTACGGTACAGCCGTACAGGCCTGTCCTGGCAGATCAGAACTTTAGGGGTATAATCAGTCATTATACAATGAAAGCAAAGAGGTGGGGGCATCGGCGAGGAGGGTTTAATTCCTTCTTTTTTTTCTTCTTTTTTTCTGTAACAATGAAAGAGGTACACCAGGCTGACATCATTTAGAAAGGCATTCATTGTTTCATACATCAATAGTTCTTTTTGTTTGGTTCTTCTGGGATCCAAATAAGGTCATTTGGTCATGCCCAAAAATCCTGCTCAATGCTAAACTTCAAATTATTTTAGTACATCTGTAAAGTTCAAGAAGTTCTTTGAATTGAGTGCCAACCTGAGCTCATGGTGTCAGTGATCTGTCACTAACATTCAATTGACTCCATTTTGTGTTGATATCCAATTGTCAAATTGAAGTCTAGTTTGATTTGAATAGATTGCAATTGAGATTTCTCATGGTATCTGGTATATTGCATAGCCACCAGCATGAGAGAGAGAGAGATGTATTATACACAAAATGACTTACATCAACATCAGATAAATGCCCCACCATTATTCTTAGAGGCTGTAGTCTGTCCATGGACCAAATCCTTGCAGTCCGATCATGTAAAGAGCTAGCAAAATAATGTCCTTGAGGACTAAACTGCCCGAAGATTTGCGATCATAACAAATGATTTGATATTAGCACGTGAGTCGGAAACATACATATTTAACCAAAAACAATGGCAAGCCATAGCATATAAAAAAAAACATAAATAGAATGAACAAAAAAATATTACATTAATTGCAGAAAGTCAAGAATAGGAGCATGGTGCAGCAGTTTGAAAAGGTCGAGGCCAAAATTTGTATGTCTATATATAAAAACTATGTTGGAAGGTTTATCATCAAGTGTAGAAGACCCCTGGGCATGGAAATCTGAAATTTGGATATATGGGGAAAGATAAGCAGATTACATGGCTTCTTGTATAAATATAATGGCTAATTTGTTTCCTGCCTTCCTGAATCTCCTCTCAGATTAGAGTAGGATGCTTGTGAAAGCATATGTTAGAGATTGCATAACTCTACCCAGGCCCTACTTTGTCACACAGATTCCCTCCCCCTCCAAACACACACACGCGCAAAAAGAAAGAAAAACAGAACAAATGTGGGTGGGGGGGGGAGAGAGAGAGAGAGAGAACTAAAAACGAAAAACATCAGTTTTTATTATGTTGTAGCATATACATCAGATTAAGCATTTGGATGCATACTCATGAATATTAGTCTTATGAAGTAAAGTTCAACCATATCCTCGGGTTGGCTATCAACAACTGCAACAGTATGGAACCTCATATCTGAACATTTTGAAACCTCCATCTACCAGTTCAAGAGATTAATAAATAATAATGGGAGATTTTTCAATTTAGTAGCACGCAGTAGAATCCATAACTTTTTTAACTAAACAGGTGACAGCATATATCGCTTCACTATTTAAAAATGAATAGATAGAATCTAATCCAGCACCAATCAACATAAATAAAAATAAGGTTAGCACAAAATTAGGAATCTATATAACCCAATATCACGTGCAGAGTCCGAACCCACCACTCACTATGTCTCATCTAGGATATTTTAACTAGCTAGGATGATATATGAAGTACATGCAGAGGTCCGGACCCACCATTCAATATGTCATATCAAGAAGATCTTCCAGATAAGGATCAACTAGCTCAAATGATGTATGACACAAGCAGAGCGCCTGGACCCACCATTCAATGTCCCATTTAGGAGACCTTCCAGATCAGGGATTAAATAGCTTGGATGATGACAACCCTTCAACCTACAGTAATGGTGAACAGTCTAGAAAAAAGACTTCATCAACTAAAATGACTTGATACAGGGGATTAATTCATGTAATCTAAGTTGCGCGATTCATTAAGACAAGTGTGTCCTATGTCGAAACTTGTGGACCTAATACGGCTGTTGTGAATCTTGTGAATCATATCATAAGAATCTATGCATTTTGCACACAGATGGACACGAACATGGATACGAACACGCCAAATACCCATAAATTTTTATTGTTTATTATATAAAAAGGTATACCACTACATATAATTAACATAAATTTCTTTCTAACTCTCATCATCAAAAAAGAAAAGCCAGTAGCGAAAGAGGGGAAGAACTATAATCCATTTGTTTTCAACATAAAAGAAAGAAAGAAAAGAGGAATTCCTGACCCTATAACAAAAAAGAAATGGGCAGAGAAAGGAGAAAATCAACGGGCTGAATTTGGGCTCAATTAATCCTCTATTAGCAGTAATATTTAGAATTAATATATGTTCGTTACTTCATTAATTAATTTACTTTAATTCATGTCTTATTTATATCATTCAATAGACTGTAGTTTGTAATAGATTAGGCACATTATACATATGAAGGAAAAGAGTAGATACAACAGTACACAAGTAAAAGGAGTTTACACAGCAATAAACTCAAAACAGAGGGATATATAAAATTGAAGCAAAACCTAGCAAAACATATTCCCAACAAAGAATCACGGGAGCAAATAGAAAAGGGCTGATCACACCTAAGAAAACCTCCCATGTCTGTATCACCTCGACGAATTGAGCATCATTCTAAGAGTAGGTACCTGATTTGTGAGCAAATGCGAGGAGAGGAAGAGGGCGAGTCCTCAAATCCTCAAATACTCTCAGGTCCCTCTCTTTCCAAATCATCCACAAGATAACACCTGGTACAAATTTCCCAATTATTTCCCAAGCATCATCCAGGCTCACCTGGGACCATCAAGATAAAAAGGTCTGAAAGGATGGGGGGAAGACCCAATCCACTCCTAGTCGAGAGAGAAAATGACCCAAAATATCATATGCAATGCAACAAAACAATTTAAGAGAAAGTGATCTACAAATTCTTTCGCACGAAAGGCATAGAAAACAGTAGTTTGCCATCTCCTCCACTCACTCTAATTCAAAATGTCACAAGTGAGAATCTTATCCAGAGGTGCGGTCCAAAGGAAGAAAGATACCTTCAAGGGAACACAAGGATTCTAAACAGTCATATGAGGAAATGATAGTGATGGATCTGGATGAGTCAAGATAGTGCCCGGGGAATAATTTGGGATTTCCTGTCATGATCTATCTTGTGGATGATCTAGAAAGAGGGACATGAGAGTATTTGAGGACTTGCCTTCTTCCTCTCCTCACATTTGCTCGTAAATCAGGAACTTCGTCTTAGAATGGTCAATGGTGCTCGATTTGTCGATGTGATATGATTAGTGGTGTTTACAATAATTTTGTATTTGTATTTAATTTATTTTATTTTCAATCTTATATATTATTATTCATACAACATTTAAAGTATAATAATTTTTAAAATTAAAAACAGTTAAAACATCATCTTCTGTCCCGAATCGTTTTTATAGGGTTCACAGTGTCTGACACCCTATATCCGAGTACGAAACCAACACCTGTTTTTGTATGTGCACAACATAGCATGCAGCAAATAGGTTACAATACAAGCACAGAGCAGTACTGTGGAATTAATGACTGGCTTCATTAACATGAAGTGTTTGCATTTCTTGTTGCCAAAAGGCATGGAAGGCATCACATATCTAAAACATTTCAGACAAGTTGCAGAGGATTAAATTTGTACCTGAACATCCCAGACAGGGTAACTATGACCCTTAGCAAAAAAGATTTGCATTCAACTTCGTGCTCCATAATCAAACTGCAGCAGAGAAATGCAATGTTTTTAATTACCAAGTAGCTTCAGCATTAAGAATCTATATTAGAATCAATATGCAAACAAATAGGTGCAATGAAACAGCTAAGGAAAACATACTGGTGGAGTCTGACGAAGAGGACAGAATAAAATCCCCAAGAGGACTGAATGTAGTCGAATAAACGGGTCCAGAGTGACCCTGGAGCAAAGTATAAGATCTTTTCCCATTCTCTGCCCCCAGCAAAAGTTCGCTAGGAGGCAATTCATGTTCTCCCTGCACAATAGCTGACACCAACACTGTTTGATAAGGAATTTCTTTACCATGATTATCTTGGCAACACACACACACACAATAGACAACACCAACACTGTTTAATAGTGAAGTTCTCTACCATGATTATCTCACACACACAATAGCTGACATCAACACTGTTTCATAATGTATTTGTCTACCATGATCATCTCTCTCTCTCTCTCTCTCACACACACACACATATGTACGTATGTATATGTGCATGTACATGAATGAGAGGGAGACATTCTAATGTTCACTTTTGCACTTTATCTATCAGATGACCAGTGTTTATAGCAATTGACAGGTTCTTCCACTTATCCCTCCCTTACCATTTCGTTGGTTGGTGTTGAAAGAGGGGAACAGCAAGGTCTTCAAGAATAAATCATGTTTGATTCCATTAAGTTCGAGATGAAATGATTGGCAGTAATTTTGAAGAATTTGAGGTTGTAAAATAGCTGATTTGGATGTAAGTTGACAAGTGGTTTTTTATTGTAAAGTTTCAAAAAATAATAAAGAGGAAACCAGGGAGAGGTTTGATCGAATCTAAACTTTGATGAGTGCTTTCTACGTACCCTGCCCACGCCATTATGGGGTTTAATTTTTAGAGAATAGAATGGGATGACTAGCAATAATCCTTGACCATGTTAGATTAGTTATTCGAACAACCTGGAATCGAGGATTTTTGCTAGAAAGTTTCACAATTCAAGGAGTTCGGGTTTCAGAGTAAATGAGGGAGAATAGAAGAGCTCTAAGAAACATTGGGTAATGGGATCTTAAGAAGAAAGACCACATGGTTATTTGGAGATTGGTTCTGATAGCCTAAGAAATTTGGTGGCTTGGGCGAATTATGGAGATTATGTATAAAGCTCTTTTAAATAAGGTGTTGTGGTGTTATATAAAGAAATTAACTCCTAATGTCAGTCATCATCATCATCATCATATGCCTTATCCCATATATTTGGGGTTGGTAACAAGAATCCCATTAAGTCATTCCATTTCATTAAAAGTCATAACCTTGGTCAACTAGGTTTGTGCTTGTTAGGGTTTTGGTATTGTTTTTTTTTTCGATCGGTAAACAAGCATAATATAAATAGAGCAAAAACACAGGGTACATAAAATCGTCTAGGGCATAGTTCATGATCGTGAACCAATGCACAAGACTAAAAAGCAAACAGAGGAATACCCAACTAACCCCACAAATAAACTCTGCGACACACTAGGTCAATCAAACAACAAGTCTAGACTCTCCCTCTCCTGCCTTACTAATCCCCATTCCAAAGCCAATGACCTAGCCCTATCACACAAGGGAGAAATTGAGGATGAAGAGTTCTTAAAAACTCTCATATTCCTCTCTCCCCAAATAGACCAAGCTATGAACCCTGGTAACATCTTCCACATCGATACCCAAGATCCTTCCCCACTTGCCAAATCCCAGCAGGATAAGGAGTTTTGAAAGGAAAAGGGAAAGACCCAGGATACGCCCATGCGAGAGAGAAAGAAACTCCTAGGGTTAGAGAGAATAAGATGGAGGAAGAAAAAAGAGGGAAAGAGATAATGAGAGACTCTGTTCTCTCTCATCTCTAGTGGACTGCTTATTCAAAGGAAGTAACTTACATATATGGACCCAAGGCCCAACAAGGAGAAATAAGATAAGAAAATATAAAAGGGCCCAAAAAGAACATTTACAATACCCCCCTATGCGTTTATGTCATACATGCCCAACTTGCCAAGAATACCATGCAAACGGTAGCCAAGGACCCCCTGAGTTAAGATATCCGCAAGTTGATCTCCAGTCCTCACATAGGGAGTTTAAATCTCCCAAGAATTGAGTGTCTCCTTTATGAAGTGTTGGTAAACCTCAATGTGTTTTATTTCATCGTGTTGCATTGGATTGTGAGCAATACTAATTACGGTTTTGTTGTCACAATATGGGTTCATCGGCTTATCTACATAAAAACTCAATTCCCTTAAGAGAGCCCTCAACCAGAGTAGTTCACATATCCCGTGAGCCATGGCTCTGAACTCGGCCTCAACACTAGACCTTGCAACAACTCTTTGTTTCTTGCTTCTCCAAGTTACAAGGTTTCCCCCAACAAGCATATAGTACCCGGAGGTAGATCTGCTATCAGATACAGATTCTGCGAAATCTACATCAGTGTAGGCTTCTACTCTCAAGTGTCCATGACAACTAATTGGAATTTCTTTTCCTGGTGAGGATTTCAAATACTTGAGAATCTTGTAGACTACCTCTAGGTGAGAGGTTTTGGGGCATGCATAATCTGGCTCAGTACGCTCACTACATAGGCTCTATCAAGACGAGTAAGAGAGAAAGAGAGATAAGACGACCAACAAGTCGCTAATACTTTCCTGTATCACCAAGGGACTCCCCACCATCTTCTGCTAGCTTATGGTTTTGTTCTATAGAAACATCCAAAGGTTTACAACTCAACAGTCCTGTTTCTTTAAGTAGGTCTAGGATGTACTTCCTCTAAGAGATAAAGATACCTCTCTATGACTTGGCAACTCCTATGCCAAGAAACTACTTCAATTTTCCCAAGTATTTAATCTCAAACTCTGTGGCCAGTTGAGACTTCAACTTGTTTACTTCATGTTCATCATTCCCTGTCAACACAATGTCATCTACATGCACAATAAGAGTTGTCGTCTTTCCCTGATAATGCCTAATGAATAAAGTATGGTTTGCTTGGCTTTGAGTGTACCCCTGGCTTTTCATCACTCCACTAAACCTTTCAAAACAAGCCCAGCAATGGGAAACTTGAACCTAGGGGAGGTAGTCATGTAGACCTCCTCTTCTATGTCTCCATGTAAAAAGGCATTTTCCACGTCAAGTTGATAGAGAGGACAATCTCTATTGTAAACAATTCCATGCATTTGAGTGAATCCCTTGACCACCAGTCTTGCTTTGTATCTTTCCACGGACCCATCCGACTTGTGTTTGACTGTGAACTCCCATTTACATCCAACTGGTTTCTTTCCCTTTGGAAGATCAACAAGCTCCCATGTACTGGTTTTTTCAAGAGCCATTATTTCCTTATGTATCACATCCTTCCACTCAAGATGACCTAGCGCATCAAAAACACTGCAAGGCAAAGACACAAAAGACAGGAAATGGCAAAAGCACGATAGGAAGCACATAGGGAGGTATAAGACACAAAGTTAAAGATGGGATGTTGAGTACATGATCTAACTCCCTTTCTAAGAGCAATAGGGAGATCAGAGTCATCAATATGTGACGTAGGAACAGAGTCAAGTTTGGAATCATACTTGGGCCAGCAGGATCTAAGAATGTCTCTTAGCACGGAGCATGAGACATAGGTCATGGCCGCCGAGAGTAGACCTCCAAAGGAGCCTTCTTACTCCCAACATTAACAACAGGAGAGTCATGAATATCAGCAGGAGTATCATGAATGTCAAAATAGGAAGGGGAACAAGAGGAGACAACCCTGCAACATGATCAATTTTCTCCCCTTGTAAAGGAGGCTTGGAAGCAGGGAAATAAGGAGTGTTCTCAAAAAAGGAGACATCCATAGAAACAAATCGCCTCTTTGAAGGGGGAATGGGTGAATACCCAAGGAAGACACATTTGACTGCACGAAGGGGTCAAGTTTGGTTCTGTCAGGTTTAGGAGTGTGAACAAAGCAAACAGGCCCAAATACTTTAGGTGGTATAGAAAAATGAGGAACAAAAGGGGAAAAATATCCAAAGGAGGGCTTGTATTCCAAAATCTGTGTAGGCGTCCGGTTCATAAGAAAGGTAACTGTAAGTAAGGCTTCTATCCAAAGGTAGTTGAGAACATCCATGGCAAGAAGAGGGCGAGTAATCTCAAGGAGGTGTCGGTTCTTGCATTTAACTACTCCATTTTGTTGGGGAGTGTGAACACAAGTGGTTTGGTAGACAAGGTTATTGTCAGTAAAATATGTACACCTAAGTAGCACGAGAAAAGTCATCAACAAAAGTAATTAATACTTATAACCAAAAACAAAAGTAGTGGGTGCAAGACCCCAAACATCATAATGAACAAGTTCAAAAGGTAAATAACTTTTAGTAGTTCTAGGAGGGTATGAAACCCGACAATGTTTTAATAATTCACATGTTTCTACTGAAAGGAGACATTAGATAAAGAGAATTAATTAAGGAAATATCATTTTAAGAAGCAAAAAAGATGGATGGCCTAAACGGAGATGCCATTGCATCAACTAGTCAAAATTACTATTGCTCCCTAAAGTTGACTGGTAAGCATGTAACAGGATAGAGATCTAGCTGATAGAGACCATCCTTCTCATGACCACTGTCAATCATCCTCCTCGTCACCAAGTCCTGAAACACACAATGAGAAGGAAAAAGGTAACACTACAATTGAGTGATTTAGTCATACTACTAACAAATAGAAGGTTAGAAGCAAAGTTAGGAACATGAAGGGCAATAGACAAATGCAGAGAAGAGGAGACCTGGATGATACTTGTGCCCGCAATAGAGGACATGGTACCATCCGCAATATGAACTTTATCTCACCCAGAATTGAGGTGATAGGAAGACAAAATGGAGGACATACTAGTCATATGCTCGGACATGCTGAAATCAATAATCCAAGTGTGATGGGCATGTAGAGACCCGAATTTAATTCATCGGCATTCGTGTCATTTATATGAATTTCTTAGAAAAATGTGCATCATTTTAATGCATATGCCTCTATGCGAATTAATGTAGAATGTCTAGATGTAGAAATCCAGATATTTCGTTCGTTATTAGCCATTTTTATGATCAAACTGCATGAAATTGAAGATATCAAAAAGTAGCAAAAAAGTTTTTTAAAAAAAAACTAGTAGCGATCGATTGCAGGCGTCTGCCGATCGATCGGATGAATAACCAAAAGTGGTCGAAAGAAGGGCACTAGTATGATCAATCGCAGGATCTCAATCTGATTGATCGATCGCTATTGACAAAACGATCGATCGTAGGGAAACCCGAAAGGTTCCCAGAAATTTGTATGAGCTACGATCGATCGCAAGTCGCGTCCGGAAACGCAAAAAAGTCACGTTTTTAGCAGTTTTAAGAGAGTTAGAATTCTAAAACCTATATAAACTCTCTATTTCGTGAATCTTAGGTTAGAAAAATATTTTAGGCTTTTGAGAAGAACGAAAAAGGGGAAAAACCTAGGGTTTGCAAGGGCTTTCGACTGGAGAAGAAGGAATGCCCAGAAATCGAGGTCCAAGACATTCTCAAGCATAAGATCATAGGAAAGCGATCAAGAAAGGTAAGCAATTTCCCCTAGTTCTCAATTTCATGATCATTGATTAAAAAGAAGGAAATTAAGAACGAGATCTAAGTGAAGAACATGAATAAAAAGAATATCTAAGTAATTTCACCATCCCTTATTCATTTTTCCCTTTAATTATTAAAGTATGATGTGAATAACCTAAGTAGGATGTGAATAACCTAGGTAGGATGTGAATAACATGAGTATGATGTGAATAATCCTGTGAATATCGTATTTTATGCTTGAACAAGGGAAGTGAGAATTATTGTGGAGTTATGTGAATGTATGTGGAGGAAGGGATGTGTTTATGGAGTTGAATTGGATGGAATGAATGTTTCAAATGAAAGTTATGGGTTTTGGTGGAATTAGGGATTTATGTTAGTGTGATTATTTATGCAATTATGTTATGAAAGTATGTTAATGATTTGATAAGATAAATTATCTATGTTGTTAAAACATGACTTATGACCTTGAGTTAAAAGCAATTGTTTATACATGCATGCACGATTGTAAAACAGACACAAGCATGAAGAGAAAATTATAGAACACTACTAACAGCACAAGTAAGACTAAAGTAAAGTAAGGAAGTAAGAAAAAAAAAGGTATACGGAAGCATTAATGTAAGATGAGTTTTGCACGGACCGATTACCATCAAAATGACCTAAGGGCAAGAAGTAAGCCGTCGCACCGGATAATGTGCTAAGTAAGTCGTCCGTGCCACGAAGGGTGGTACTTCAGTAAGTAAAGTATAGTAACCCCTTTACATATTAGGTAAAGTAGTATTTCAAGTTATAAACATTGCATGTTGTTATATTTTATAAAGTAACAAAGTAAGAAAGAAAAGAGCATAATGTGTTGATATATGTAATTTCGGGAGTATACTTGTAAAAGGGAATATATGTAATGTTCTCTCTTTATATAATATGCTAGTAGGGTTCTCTAATCCCTAACTAAACAATTTACCCTAACCTCTCTTTTCCTCTCTTCTCTCTTTTCTCTTCTCCAAACCCTAAATCCTCCAATCAGAGCTACATCAAAGGAAGAAGAACGTCGTTTAAAACCGTAACAACAAAAGAAAGAAGGAGCTAGCTGCTACATTTTTAATCATACGACTGTCTCTAGCCGTATGGCCTAGACCTTATTTTTGGGTTTTGGGTTCTTCAAATGTATATTTTTCAAAGATCTTGATTTTAGAGGATTTTTGAATCTTATTTCATGAGATTTGGTTAAATATTGATGATGTTATGATGATTTGAAGAAAAATTACATAAAATTTCGAAAAAAAAAATATTGTTTTGGTTCAGATTTTTTACTGCTTGAATGGATTGTTGCTTCCGCAGTTTATTGGTCATGGTTAGACCCTTTTTTTGATAGGAACATCTTGAATCTGTTTTTTCTTCGCTTAAATGAGATTTGAAGAAGTCATGATGATTTTACAGCCCCACTTCACTACCTTTTTTGCTGAAAAAGTATTTTACACCTTATTTGTTTATAACAGCAATTTAAGTCATCTCTTTAGTAATCTTAATACCATTAGATCTTTTGTTATTGATATTTTTGATTGATTGGTGTTTGTTCGTTGAGTTTCTTCTATGAATGCTAAAGTTCTTGCTCCACCAGCTCTTTCTGACTCCGTTGTCCACTCTATCACCAATATTAAATTCAATGGTGATAATTTTCTTGCGTGGCGATGCTCGGTTGAGCTTTATATTGGGAGTCGCTTTAAGATGGGGTATCTTGATGGTAAGACCCACAGCCAGAGACAGGTATTGCCGAAATTGCTAAGTTGAAGGCAGAGAATTGCATTATTTTGAGCTGGTTGTTCAATTCCATGGAGCCTCAGATTGCCGAGAATTATATTTTTTATAAAGATTTTCATGAACTTTGGGAGGCTCTTATTCAGACTTATGCCCTAGTAGAGAATGATGTTCGGATTTATCAACTTACTCGTGAGATTGCTCACTTTCAATAAGGGGATATGTCTATTTCAGATTATTTTGAGGCTCTTCAGCGTCGTTGGGAAGAATTGAGACATTGAGTCTCTTTCTGAATTATCTGCTACTTCTGACAAGATTATGACAAAGCGAATTGATTGTCACCGCATTTATGATTTCTTGGGAGGTCTTCAGGCCGAATTCAAGCAGTTACGCATTCAGATTCTTACCACATCTCCTTTGCAATTTCTTCAATTTGTGTACTCCACTGTGTTTGGTGAGGAATGCCGCCAGGCTATTATATCTTCGAGCACCTCTCTTATGTCCTTTCTGAATTGTACCACCTTTGCTACTGATTTTTGTCCTGTTGTTGGCCGTGGTAGGGGGATTGATAAGGGCCATCGTAGTCATGGCGGTCATGGTCATGGCAAGCCTACTACTCCTTGTAGTTACTGTGGTATAGTGGGACATGATCGTGACCATTGTTACCATTTGTATGGCTATCTCGAGGGTTACCAGCCTCGTCCTTTTACTCACTTTACTTCGAATCCTGCTGTTGATCCTCAATCCTCAGTTGTTGCCAGTGATGCTCTGGAGTCAATGAGAGCCCAGGTTGCTGAGATGATCCAAGCTGAGTTCCATCTGCAGAGTGATTCTCCATATACTGCTGCTACATCTGCCACATGTATCCATGCTCCCTCGGCCTATGCCGCCACTACATCGTCTTCTTCTCCTAGTTGGGTTATTGATACCGAAGCTACTGATCATATGACTAGTGAGTCACAAGGTTATTCCATTTATTCACATTCATTGCTTACTGTCCAGGTTCGCCTGGCTGATGGTTCTTTTACTCCGATCTCAGGAGTAGGACACATTCCTGTGTCTCTATCTTTCTCTTTATCTCATGTGTTACTTGTTCCTCATTTATCTTCTATCCTTCTTTCAGTGAGTAGTCTTACTACCAAACTTAACTATTGTGTTATGTTTTATCCTTCTCATTGTCTTTTTCAGGACCTGACTACGAGGAAGATTGTTGGTAGAGGAGTGGAAAGAGGCAGACTTTACTACCTTGACACTGATTATGCTCATGATCGAGTCTCCTCTACTGCTGCTCTTGTTTTTGTTTTTCCTTTTTTTGTTGATGCTACTCTTGATACTTATCGTTTATGGCATGTCAAGCTTGGCATATTGGATCTAAGACTTTATGTTCTTTGATTCCTACTTTTCGTAAACTTTGTTCTTCATCTACTTTTCAATGTAATACTTGTGAGCTTACTAAACATGTTCGTACTGTTTATCCTTCTCAGATGCATAGATGTCATCCTATTTTTCATTTAGTTTACTCGGATGTTTAGGGACCATCTCTTGTTCCCTCAAGTGATGGCTTTTGTTATTATGTTACTTTTATTGATGATTACACTCGAGCTACTTAGGTGTACCTTCTTAAGTCTAAGGATGAAATGTTCTCTAAATTTTAGGAATTTCATACTATGATTGTTACCCAGTTTGGTGGTCTTATTAAGGCCCTTCATTCTGATAATGGCGCTGAGTATCTCTTTGCACCTTTTGTCCAGTTTTTTCAAACTCATGGAATTGCCCATCAGCTTACATGTCCTTACACGCCTCAATAAAATGGCATTGCTGAGCGCAAGAATCGTCATTTAGTTGGTGTCACTCATTCTTTGTTGCGAGGCATGGAAATGCCTAAGCCTTATTGGTCTATAGCTCTTCTCACTGCATGTTTTCTCATCAATCAAGCTCCTTCTCGCATTCTTGATGGCCTCTTACCAAATCAGCTTCTTTGCCCTCAGGTTCCTATTTTTCTCATTAAGCCACGAGTGTTTGGTTGTACTCTTGTGAGAAAAGGTATTTCAGACTTTTATGGTCTGTAAATATCTCAAATTGCTCTCCTTATAGCTAATGCCTCCAAATTTTTAATGCAAATACCACAGCGGCTAGCTCTAGATCATGTGTAGGCTAGTTCTGCTCATGGTTCTTTAGTTGCCTTGATGCGTATGCCACTACCTCACCATGCTGCATTAAGACACATCCTAAGCCCTTATTTGACACATCACTATATACAACAAACCCCCCGCCACTGGATGGAATAGTTAACACTGGTGCTGATGTCAAGCGCTTTTTCAACTCTTGAAAACTGCGCTCACATTCCTCAGTCCACTCGAATTTGACATCTTTCCGAGTCAACTGAGTTAGGGGGGCTGCTATTCGAGAGAATCCTTCAACAAACCTCCGATAATATCCTGCTAGTCCTAGGAAACTCCTGATCTCTGAAATAGTAAAAGGCCTCTCCCAATCTACCACTGCTTGAACCTTAGAGGGATCTACTGACACTCCTTTAGGTATCACATGACCTAAAAATTACACATTTTCTAACCATAATTCACATTTGCTGAATTTGGCATACAACTGATTTTCTTTCAGTACTTGCAGCGCAATCCTCAAATGCTGCTCGTGATCTGCTCGAGTCTGAGAGTAAATTAGAATGTCATCCACAAATACTACAACGAACTGATCTAGATATGGTCGATAAATCTGGTTCATTAGATTCATAAATGCCACAGGAGCATTGGTCAGCCCAAAAGGCATAACTAAGAACTCATAATGCCCATAACGAGTTTTAAAGGCCGACTTTGGAATATCCTCATCCTTGACCCTCAACTGATGGTATCCCGATCCAAGATCTATCTTCGAAAAAGAATTGGGCTCCCTTCAATTGATCAAACAAATCATCAATTCTTGGCAATGGATATTTATTTTTCACTGTCGCACTATTAAGTTGTCGATAGTCAATACATAACCTCATTGACCCATCCTTTTTCTTCACAAATAATATAGGAGCTCCCCACGGAGATACACTGGGTCATATGAAACCTTTATCCAATAACTCTTGTAATTGTTCCTTTAGCTCCTTGAGTTCTGTAGGCGTCATTCTATATGGTGCTTTGGATATTGGAGTTGTCTCTGGAAGTAATTCAATAGAAAAATCTACTTCCCGAGAAGGTGGCAAACCAGGCAACTCATCAGGAAATACATCTATAAACTCCTCGACAATTGGAATGTCCCTTGGAGTCGGCTTTTCTTTTTCTACCTCAATTACATGGGCTAGAAAACCCTAGCAGCCCTTCCTCAGCATTCGATTTGCACAAACCATAGAAATCATATGAATTTGTGTTGCCTCTTTAGTGCCAATAAAATGAAATACTGGTTGTCCAGGGATCTGAAAGACTACTTTCTTCCTGAAACAGTCTACACTAGCATGGTAGGCAGAAAGCCGATCCATGCCTAGGATTACATCAAAATCCTGCATATTCAAGGGAATCAAATCTACCAATAACTCCCTATCCTCTACCTAGACCACGCAAGACTTGTACACCACGCTTGCAATTATTGAATCTCCAACCGGTGTACCTACTAATAATGTAATCTAGTTCTACATGTTCTACCTCTAAATGGCATGCAAAGTGTGGAGAGACAAAAGAATGTGTAGAACCAGGATCAAATAACCCTTTTGCTAAATGCTGAAAAATATAAATCATACCTTCTACAACTGCCTTAGAAGCACTGGTGTCCTGAGATAGAGCATACACTCTACCCTGAGTATGGGGTTTCTTCTCTTCTAAAGCTGGTTGACGTGGAGCATTCACTAACGGACAAGTCCTAGCTACATGACCCATCTTTCCACAACGGAAACAAGCTTTCGAAATCTGAGGGCATGGCTGAAAATTAGTGTTGGGGAGTTAAAAGCTTTGGAGCTCTTCCAACGAACAAAGCTGATGTCTGCAACATCTACAAAGAGATTCAGCATCACTACACAGCTCACAACACGACATTTAACTGTCATAGACTTGCGTCATTCGTCCAATAAATTATGGAACGTGTCCACTAAAACCCCATAGGAATCACTAGTATTTTATATTTATGGTGCAAAGAAAAAAGTTAGTTTTTCTATAAAGGTAAAAGGATATGGATGATTTGGGCAAATCTGATTATTCAGATTTTTTGGATGGTATTTTTTTTTTTTTTTTCTCAATTTCTAAGGAAAACCTTTATGAATCCTATCCATCTTATGATTTGAATCCTGATTCAATTACAATCCTACCCCTTATGATTTTTTTATTTGACGACATGCTTAGAATCTCCTATTAACTGGAACACAAATTAGCATCAAGACACTGATACATGTAATCAAGATCTAAGCTCCTAGGTTCTCTCTGCCCCACTTGAGACCTCACATCTCTTCCTATTGTTCTATATTTAACAATACAACAAATAGGAAAAATACATTTTATATGAAGCCTGTTTTTCTTATCCAAAGAACTACTCAACAATCATTCTTATAAAAGTCAACCATGGGCCTTTCTGCAGGCATTTGCAAAAAGAACCCCCAAAAGCCCTAGTTTTCAATTCTCTCAATAGCCCCAACAAGGTAAACATGTACCACATTGTCTCCTACGACGAAACTTGGCACTCGTAAGTACTAAAGTAGAACTGCTTTCAATTTTCCGTCCAAATCAAATTGCCAAAACGCTAAGAAACCCAACTCATGAATTCAATAGAAGAACTTAAAGAACAATTTTTATTACAAATATATGCAAGAAATCTAAATCTGCAACAGATAATGCTTATATAATTCATAATTCAGGGAGAGAATGGGTAGAGAGGGAATTACTCGGAAAAGGAGAGGATATTCCTGGCAATGTCGGGATCGGTCTGAGAAGCGGAGGAGTTCTTGCTCTGTTCTTCCTGGAATTCCCACTCAGTTTGCTTGAAACCCTTCTTCTTCAGATATGCTATCACAGCTTTCGTAATTTCTTGATTTCTTCTTCGTCCATGAATCCCACCAAGAAATCAGGACACGGACTCGGGCAATCAAGAGGGTTGTGTTCACCCGGATCGGACGTGTTAAACCGGCGGGTCAAACATTTTTAGGCGGACCTGGTCCTGGGCCATGGGTGAAAAATTTTTGGCCAAGTCTATGCCAACTTGGGCTGGGTGTGGGAGGAGGCATTTCGACCCAAAGCCAAGCAAAAAGATTCCTATCGTTTCCTATCGTGTAAACCAAACAGTCTAAACCATCTTTTTGTTAGGTAAATTAATGAATAATGTATTTCTATGCTTAGTGTGTTTTGGTTTAAAGGTTATCATGCCCTGCCTCTTGTGCCAGTGGTGAGGTGTGGCCTCTCTCAAGTCTGGGGATCTAATCCCCCAGGCTGATGAGTTGTAGGAGCTCTACTCCCCAATGCTAACTACTAACCATTGCTCTAATTGTATGTAAATGATACCCCCACAAAAATAAATAACACACACCCAATCTGACCTATGGTAAAACGCTAAGGTGTTATAAGGGTAGATCCACACACCCACTCCTAAGGGGCATGACTAATGGAGTGGAGATCCCTTATGGTTGTTTGGAAAGACAACATAATTGGTATTATGAGTTTGGTTATCAAAAAAAAATTTCGGGGTGTAGACCATTCATCAACAATTACTCTTGTTTTCAATCAAGCATGGGTGACCCCACTACTAGAAAATCCTGACTCTACCCTGCTTGGATTAGTCCCGCGTGCAACATAGGGAATACCCCCACCCTAAATTAATCCCATGTGCAGCATAAGGAATATCCCTAACTCATACAACCGATATTGAGGGGAGCCCAAAATATTTTTTGGTAACCAAGTTCTTAGGTCGTTTCGTCCATACATTTTGTACATATTTTATTAGTATTGTTTCTCCTCATATATGGGACAACTGTTCCCTTACCTCTGAATTAAATAATTAAATTAAATTATATAAGATATATATTTTGTTTTCAAAAGTCCCAAGACAGTTGCCCCCTTGCCTTATAGCTATGTTATATTAAATAATATAATATAATTCTTTTAGGGGACAACTGCCCCTTATCCCATAAGTATGCCTAATTAAATTCTTAAACAACTTAGTATAAAAAATATTAGTTCGGATCCTTGTTTACACCAAAATCCAAATACACACCAAAATCAAAATACACGCATGAAAAAAGTAAAAGACAAAAGCTTTTCAACACATAGTTCAATGATCATGGTTGTCACATAATATCTTTTTGGAGAAAATACATTTACAACCCCTGAGATTTGACGAAAATACACATAGACCCCCTCAGGTTCGAAAATATAAATTAGGTATCCCTATTTTTAAAATATTGACACTTACACCCCTTCAATCAGTTGACCGTTAGTCGACTGATGGAATGATGATGTCATGAGACAAAATGGTATGAACTACCAAAAATACCATCTCTAAAGTTGTCATTTTCCATTTTTCTCATATACGAAACTGTCCCTTCATTTTTAAATGAAATCAAATCCTCTGAGGTGACCACGTGTCCTTCTTGACACCCCTTGTGGTGGCCACATGTCCTTCTTGACACCCCTTAGGTGACCACGTGTCCTTCTTGACACCCCTTGAGGTAGCGACGTGTCCTTTTTGACACCCCTTAAATGGGGTTAGATTCACCCACCCCTATGGTTTACCCGCCCATCCTTGATTTTTTTTTTTCTAAATATTAATTCTTTTTTGAAAATTTAATAATTGTTTTTAAGACTTTTTTAATATTAAAATATTTTTAAAAATAATTAATATTTAGAAGAAAAAAAAACCAAGGATGGGTAGTTGAACCCTAGGCATGGGTGAATCTAATCTCATTTAAAGGGTGTCAAAAAGGACACGTGGCTACCTCAAAGGGTCTAAAAAAGGACACGTGACCACCTCAAGGGTTCACCTGCCGATCTATGGTTTTTTTTTAATATTAATTCTTTTTAAAAATATTTTAATATTAAAAAAACCTTTAAAATAATTTTTAAATTTTAAAAAAAAACCAAGGATGGGTGAGTGAACTCTAGGGGTGGGTGAATCTTAACCACAGTTAAGGGGTGTCCAAAGGGACACGTGGCGGGACACGTGGCTACTTTAAGTGGTATCAAAAAAGACATGTGGCCACCCCTAGGGTTCACCCACCCATCCTGGTTTTTTTTTTTTTTTTTTTTCTAAATATTAATTATTTTTTAAAATATTTTAATATTAAAAAAGTCTTAAAAACATTTATTAAATAAAAAAAAGAATTAATATTTGAGAAAAAAAAACCAAGATGGGCAGGCGACCATATGGGTGAATGAATTTAACCCTATTTAAGGGGTGTCAAAGACATGTGGCCACCGCAAGGGGTGTCAAAAAGGACACATGACTACCTTAAGGGGTGTCAAGAAAGACTCATAGCAACCTCAAGGATTGTCAAAAAGGACACGTGGCCACCATAAGGAGTGTCAAAAACGATCCGTGGTCACCTGATTTCATTTAAAAATGAAGGGATGATTTTCGTACATGAGAAAAATGGAAAATAACAACTTTAGAAATGGTAATTTTTAGTAGTTCATGACATTTTATCCCATAGCTGGTGAAAGAGGTGTAAATGTCAATATTTTGAAAAATAAGGGTACCTAGTGTATTTTTTGAAACCTGAGGGATTTATTTGTATTTTCGTCAAACCTCAGGGGTGTCAATGCATTTTCTCTAATCTTTTTTCAAGTGAGTCGTTACTCGTTAAGAATCCAAAAGTCTATACAGACTATACTAGGGTGATAATGGGCCGGGCTTCGGCTCACATTTTTTAATGAGTTTTTAAGAAACTCGCCGAGTCAGGCCAATTAGAATAATTTAATGGCCTGCCTGAATTCACCCAATCTAGAATCTAGACAGGAGACACCATCATACTACTACACAGAAACAAGAATGATATCCTTACCCTGAGAGGAATTGGATTGAAATGGATGGATTTGACAAATTGATTCGAATCAAATTTCAACCAGAAACCCAATTCGAAAAGTTCCTACAATCAAAATTCAAATTCAAAACACAAACGTCATAAAAACAAAAGAAAGAACCAAAACCACCTAGAGATGTCAGAAATTACAGTCTCTGTTCTGCTTCTTTTTGTTCATCTTTGTATTTTTCAAACAATCGTCGGATTCTCGGCCGGCGACGTCCAAACAATGTCCTTAAGCGCCGGCCGGAGCTCCTTACTGCAGAACTGGTTGTACTCCAGCGTATCTCCACCGTCCTTCTTCACCTCCACCACCAAGAACGATGGCGTCACAGCGAACAACTCGGCTTCTATCGATAACTTCCCTTTTCTTCCTCTCTCCTGTCCCTACAATCGCACTCTCGATTCGCTCTTCTTCACGCTGAATTTCATCGCATTTGCAAGTTCCTCCAGTTTCGATATCACGGTACTGGCCGGCTTCGTCGTCGCAAATCTCAGCTCCTCCTTCTCCTCCCTCTTCTTCTCTTCAAACAGCGGCGACAGATCGAATCCCTCCGATAACGAAATTATGTGGAAAGCATTCAGCGTCTCCGGGAGTTTCCCTTTCAGACCGATCTCCTCTTTTTCATAACCTTCGATTTCTGAATCTCCTTTCTTCGTTCGTACCGATTTCTTGAACCAGGAGGTTTCCATGAGCTTCGCCATGCTGATTCGAGTGCTAGGGTTTGGATCGAGGAGTTTGTTGATGAGCCGGCGCGATTCGGAGGAGAACCACGGCGGAAACTTGAAATCTCCTCTGTAGATCTTCTTGTACATGGCCACTATGTTGTCGTCCTGGAATGGCAAGAATCCTGCAAGAAGAACGAAGAGAATAACGCCGCAGGACCACAGATCGGCCTTCGCTCCGTCGTATCCTCTCTTTCCGATCACCTCCGGAGCGACGTACGCCGGAGTTCCGCACGTCGTGTGTAGCAGACCGTCCTGTTTCAGGTGCTCCGAGAAGGCGCTGAGTCCGAAATCCGTCACCTTGAGATTTCCGTCGTCGTCGAGGAGGAGATTCTCCGGCTTCAGATCACGGTGATAAACACCACGACTATGGCAGAAATCAACGGCGGAGATAAGTTGTTGGAAGTAGGTCCGAGCGACGTCTTCTCTAAACCGACCTTTGGCGATCTTGGAGAAAAGCTCGCCGCCTCGAACTAGCTCCATGGCGAAGTAGATCTTCGACTTACTAGCCATCACCTCATGGAGTACAACGATGTTTGGATGCTTCACCATCTTCATCACCGATATCTCACGCTTCACTTGCTCCATCATTCCTACTTTGATCACCTTTTCTTTTCCGACTACCTTCATGGCTACATTTCTTTGATTCTGCAAGTTCTTGGCATGATAAACCTTTGCGAAAGTTCCGTGGCCGAGAAGTCGACCGAGTTCGTACTTTCCGTGAAGTACGTTTGAGGAGAGCTTCTCTTCCTTCTTGGCTGCCATTATAGAAGCTTCGAGTACTGAACTTGCCGGAGTCGGAGAAGGAAATCTACCCGTCTTCGACGTGCTTTCGGTGGCAAGTTCTTCCGCCGTTGCCGTTCTTGGTCCTCCCAATCAAATTAGGGTTTGATCGCGAAGCTCTTCTCATCTTTCCGCATTCCCTGCGAGAAAGAGTTTGGAGAAGAAAGCCTGTGAGGGTGCTTTAGGTTTCTAGGTTTTTGGTTACTCGCTTCTTGCTATATACATGATTTTGGATTGCAGAATTACTATGTTGCCCCCATGGATGAATCTGCCAAGATTGCAACCGCCTTGTCATGTTTCGAATTACGATTCTACCCATGTATTTGATTTCGATATTAATAGTAATTTTATTGGGCCCCACGGCCCAGCCAAGCGGAATTATTGGTTGTAAATTAATTAGTTTCCATAAGAAAGTGAATGATATGCTGTTTAGGGAGGGATATTCGCGTAATAATTGAGTAGAATAGGTTAGTTTTGGGTACTTGGCAGGAGCGCAACACCCAGAAGGAAGCGAAGCCAATTCCAAATCCTCTACGGTGATGATCGGATTGGGCAAATCCGTTATCCCCCCTTGAGGTCACCATGTGTCCCTTTTAACACCTCTAACTGTGGTTAAGATTCACTCACCCATCCTTGTTTTTTTTTTTAAAATATTAATTCTTTTTTTAAAATTTAAAAACTGTTTTAAAGGTTTTTTTAATGTTAAAATAATTTTAAAAAGAATTATATTTTAAAAAAAAAACCAAGGTTAGGTGAGGGAACCCAAGGGGTGAGTGAATCTTAATCATAGTTAAGAGGTGTCAAAAGAGACATGTGATGACCTCAAAGGGTGATAACTGAATTTGCCAAGTCCGGTTATCACCGTAGAGGATTTGGCTTAGAAGGAAGCACAAATTTTTTTTTAAAGAGACCGAATAACTGGATTCTGATTATCATATATGAGGTCGCCATGTGTCCTTTTTTTGACACTCCTTAACTGTGGTTATGATTCACCCACTCATCCCATCCTTGGTTTTTTTTTTAAATATTAATTCTTTTTAAAAATATTATAATGTTAAAATACCCTAAAAACAATTTTTTAATATTAAAAAAGAATTAATATTTCTTTTTAAAAAGCAATGATGAGTGGATGAATCTTAAGCACAATTAAGGAAGGTTAAAAAGGAAAACATGGCAACCTTAGGGGTTATCACCTTTGTTTTTTTTATAAAAGTTTTACCTTAGACGACATGTATACGTGTATACAAAGTAGACCGGAACGACAATCCGATGCTCATAAATTTAACATATGTCCTTAGAGCATTCCTAACAGCCTCACCAAAATAACTTTTGATTATTTTGGTGAGCCAAAACACTAAAAAGATGTTAAAATGAGTCCCAACAGCCTCAACAGAATAAAGAAATCGGTTTAGTGAGTCTACAGTACTCATCAAGTTTGGTGAGTACTATACACTCACCAAAGTTAAATCTTTCTCACCCTTGGGCCCACACAAATAATAAAATAAGGTTTCTCTCTCTCCCTTTCTTTTTTGTGGTCCCACACAAACAATAAAATAATATTTCTCTCTCCTTTCCTTTTTTGGTTTCCCACACAAATGATAAAATATTGTTTCTCTCTTCCTTCCTTTTTTGGTTTCCCACACAAATGATAAAATATTATTTCTTTCTCCTCTTTTTTTGGTTAAAATAATGAGACTGTTGTGAGTGTTTTAAAAAAGTGACTCACCAAAATCACTTTTTTTGAGTTTTGGCAATTTTGGTGAGTGAAATTTGGTGGGGCTGCTAGGAATGCTCTTACAAGGGAAATTATGACATATGCTGGAAAATCGGCTTAAAGCTTCCACACATCATCGGACATGTGATGATAAAAGGAGGAGAAGACATTTCATTTCCTCCCATTTTTTGACTTCTCTCATGTGATATCTCTACCTTGTTCTCACCACATGTCGGATGATGCATGGAGCCCAAGACTAATTTTATTTTTTTGGCATATGCCATAGACAATCCGATACCTAGGAGGGACGGATGATAGAAAGAACAACTTTTGTCAAACAGAGACGTGTAATTTGGGGTCAACAGGTTATCTCAGACCCTCGGGCACCTCTCTTGGCTTGAAGTGTGGAAAGACTTGCACATGTATCATTGGGCGGTAAATGCACCTTCTAAAGATTGTCTCATTCATTTATTATTAGGATTAAATAATTTAATCTTAATTTTTTGAAAAAAAATTATTTTGACATTCATTAATTGTGTATCATTCATTTATTCTTAGGATTAAATAATCTAATTTTAGTTTTTAGAAAAAAAATTAATCACAAGAGTGAGTGACATAATGTTAAATTTTTAAAAATATTTTTGCTTAAAAATTAAGGTTAGATTATTTAATCATAGGAATGACAAAATTTTAACCAAAATTAATAGATCTCAAAGAAGACTTGTGATGAGTAGGGATGACAACGGGACGGATTTGGGCCGGGGCGTCCTCATCCCGACCCCGACCCTGACCCTAATGGATAACTCCTACCCCAAACCCGTCCCAAACCCGGAGCGGGGCTGGTCATTTCAGAATTTTCAAAACAAGTCTTAAACTCGTCCTGTTAAGCACTAAATAGGGTAGGCCGAGACTATATTTTATACTATATTCACTACGAATTAGATAATTTTAGTATTAAAGTAAGGGTAAAATAATGATTTGACATTGAATTCTCAAACCCGACTCGAGTTTAATATCAAATTCTCAAAATCGCCCCTAATCCGTTTAAATGCTCCCTTAAACCCATCCCAATAGGAGAGGGGTGGGGTGAGGTGGGGTTACCCGATTAGCCCCCCCGTTGGCATCCTTAGTGACGAGCTATGAAGTTGTGTGTACCACCTAACGATAACATGGAATTGTCTCTAGCAAATACCAAAAATTTGGTCTCATGCATCAACTCATCACGTGACATGTGACGATAAAAAAAGGAAAAGCTATTTAATTTTCACCTATGTTTTTGACTTCTTTAGAGACATTTCTCTTTTTTATCGTCACATGTCGAAAAGAAGTATGATACCCAAGACCAAATTTCTCACATATGCTAGAGACAATCTCATGCCCCACGAAGCATGGATACCCAAGACCAAATTTCTCACATATTCTAGAGACAATCTCATGCCCCAACGACAGATACATACCCTTGCATCATGCAAAGTGGGTGGGAGGTGTAACCTCAGCTACTGTCGGAGATAATCCGTTGTCGCAGTGGGGTGGATTTTGGGACATATCATAACCACGTGTCGTTTGTAATATGAGAGTGGGTGTGGCTGAACAATCAAGCTCTTAAATTTAAGCCTAGCATCCCCTTGAAGGTTTCAAGGAGAAGAGGCCCCATACTCGAGAGAGTTCTCTCTCTCTCTCTCTCTCTCTCTCTCTCATAATTCAATCAAAGTGATTTTTTTTTTTTTTTGTTGATCACAACACCACAACTTGTGTTACTTAGGCAATTAAAAGGAGGACACACAGCATGCATGCAGACACAACACACAGTCACACACCCACTCATCTCATGAAGTTTCAGCCACTCATCTCGAGTGCGGGCCGTCCGATGTCTGATGGCTGGGCCCACCATTTAATGCGAGCACACCGTTTAATGCATGTGTTGGACTGTTGGATTCTGGATTGGACGGTCCAACTACTCGAGGGGACTTTGTCTTGGTGCATTCAATCACTTTCCTAATTAAATTTCAAACAGAACTGGAAAAGTTGATATTTCCCATTTCCGTACAAGGTAACTTCAGCTTTGGGGTTTTCTTTTTGCATGCATGATGCATAAGGCGCTGGTGCAGTTCCCTTGCGTGGACCACCACATAGAACCATTCACTTGGGCACTATTATGAATCTCTACCGTCAGATTAAGAATACGAGTTACCATAAAATCGCAGGCATCCTTCCAGTACAGGGCATAATTTGTAATTTTGTATGACAAAGACTCGTTGGTAATAGAAGTATCATGGTACGCGTAACACTTTCATTTTCCTTTTAATTTTATTCGTTGCCCCCCAACTGCTTAAAAAAGAGTCCTGCGAGGTCCTTCTAAGCTGACCACCCATGACCCTTTTAACATCTCTTTAATCATAATTAAATTTAATTAAATTAAAATTAATAATTTTTTTTTGTTTTTTTAAGAACTAGATTGCTTAATCTTAGAAGTGAGTGAATCCTAACCACAATTGATGGGTGGTAAAAAGGGGGCATAGATCAATGAAATCACTGGTCAGCTTTTAAGCTAACCTTGGAGTCCATTTTCTATTTTTCCTTTAAAAACTCTTGATAATATGTACTTAGTGCTGCGAGATGGGCCACTCCATTGAAAATTTAATGGCTCAAGGTACATGTGTATTAAATGGTGGGTCTCGCTTGATGTTTGGCGTTGTTAGATTTTCAACTGGGCGACTGAGCTCTATGTCACCCCACTGCCTCGCATGTAGGGCTGTCAATGGGTCGGATCCGGATATGATGTCACCCCACTGCCCCGCATGTAGGGCTGTCAATGGATCGGATCCGGATCCGATTAGCCGGACTTTGGACCCTACATGTGAACCATTGGATCAAATCGGTGGAATCCGATTATAATCGGATCGGATCCGGACATAGGGTGATCCGATCCAATTAAAATCTGATTTGATTATAATAACTTTTTAAAATTATTTTAAATATATTACATAGATTTTCAATGCATAAAGTATTAATTTAAAAATTTTTTTAATAATAATTAGAGTTAATTAAGGTACTATTTGATTTTTATATTATTAAAATAGATTTTTTTAAAAGTTAACCTTAATCAGATTGAATCGGATTGGATTCGGATAATATAAATATAATCAGATTCAGATTGATTAATTAATGATCCGACAGATCTCGGATCTACCAGATTCTTAATCTGATCGGATTCGGATTTAGGCAAATCTGATCCGAATCCGACCCATTGACCGCCCTACCTGCATGGCTGGTTGACAATTGCTGGTCCCACTCCATCCTCCCCCTTCTCAATCTATATTATACTCTCCACATACGTCTCAGATTCCAATACTTGATATATATATGTTATATGTATATATGCTCACTCCATCTTCCCCTCAATCTATATTATACTCACTCCATCCTCCCCCTTCTCAATCTATATTATACTCCACATACGCCTCAGATTCCAATTCTTGATATAATATATATATATATATATATAGGTGACCTTAGTGGGTTGGTGGATGGTGGCGCTAACTTGTAGCGAGCAGCCTCATTTTCTGTTTTTGAAAAAAACACATTACATGTTTTTTTTATTTTAATATGACAAGTGGTCTTATTAAGGAGCTACCGTAAAAAATTACGAGTTTCTATATATATATATATATATATTTTTTTTAATCAATAAGAAAATGATTAAAAGAGATACAAATAAACAGACAGATAAACAAACAATAAGGGAAATACAAGAAGGTTATCGGATCGAATGGGATCTAACAAAATCAAAAGTCAATTAATCGGGAGACATCTTTCATCTTGGGTATGTATGCTTAGAGCGCTCGCCTAATTAGGCGATGCGCTAACCTCATTGTTGTCCTATCGGCGAACGTGAATGTTTTTGTTATCTTGAAACGATGATAGTAGGATACGAACATATAACTACTTAATCTGAAAATTTTGTTGCTCACCAATTAAAGTCTAATAAGGTTGCCTAAAAATGTTCAATCAAATTGATTTATTGCTACGTGTCTCCAATGAGACACACCTTTACACCCAACTATAATTTTCTTTTAAAATACCACATGCTAAGTTTTGAGAGGGGTATTCACTAGAACCTCTAGTGAGGGCCGCCTATTGGAACTTGGCGCTTTCTCTCTCTCCCTCTCTATATATATATATATTATGATATTGACTAAGTATTATCAACCATAATGCATGTATTTGTATGTCATGTTTCCAATGTGGCAACACTAATTACTTACTAATCCTTATTTAATCTATTTTTATCATTTTTTTACTTATAAAAATAAGTACATCCCCTCTAGAACCTCTAGTGAGAGCCGCCCATTCGAACTCCGTTTTCTCTATATATATATATATATGCATATGTTACGACCTACCATGATAATGTATTTGTATGTATTTTCAATGTGGCCAAACTAATTGCATACTAGTACTATTTAATCTATTTTTATCATTTTTCTACGTATAAAACACAAGCACACCCTTATATATTTGTTAAATCTAGTATTTAGAGTTTGCCTCAAAGTTTTCTTCCCTTTGCTACTAGTGCATCAATATGACTTAATTAATGGCCCTCTAATCAAAGGACTTGATTGTTTGTAACGCTCATCCCATGATTTCCGAAGTCCTGCGGAATATTCCCTCCATGAACATATATTTAAAGAACCGTTTAAGATCTTAGGTGGCATTGTTAACACTAGTCTAAAAAGAAATGCGTATTTGAAAATTATGTTTAGTTGGACTTTAGATTATTAAGTTAAAGGTTAATTACATGTCTATATTTTAGAAATTCTAGGGATAAAAACCTCTATTTTAAAAAGTAAGACCTACTTTTAAAAGTAGAGTAAAGTCCAACTAAGCATAATTTTCAAATAAACACTTCTTTTTAGATTAGTATTAACAAACGCCAACTTTCCTAATGCTTTTAAAAATTAAGTAGTTTAGTTGACACTGAAAATTTAGTACGTGCTAATTGATCAAGATTAAAAAATTTTATATTATGTAATTATTGGGTCCACATGTGTTTGAGCTTTGATGTTAGTATTGCGTATGCACTGTTGTTTAAATGTCATGTAGCATATTTTTGGTCTAAAAGGTGTATAGTGAAATAATGCACGTTATGAGGATAAAAATATATATGAATTCACTTCAGCAAAAAAAAAATTATATTATATCATTAAATATATAGTTCGAAAATCCGGTTAGTCACCCGAGTACTTCAGTCAAGTTATTCGATTAGATTGAATTTAAAATCAAGTCACCTCAAAACTTGAAAGAGAAACTATTCAGCGAGTTACTTGAGTGACTCGGTCATGTTAGGTCGATTTTTCGACTTGTTACACTAGGTCGATCGAGTCACAGAAATTGTATTTTTATCATTTTCAAAATTTTTAAACTCAAACGTCATACTGTTTTTGCATCATATTTTTGGGACTGCAAAAGTCAACCTACTATGAGTTCTGTTAAACCTAGTTTTTAAGTTTGATGCTGCAAAATCAACTTACTTTAGGTTCTTTTAATCCAAGTTTTTCAAGTTATATTTTATTTAATCTTGAATAAAATACTAAGAAATTGATAATTACCTAATTTCTACACACACATGTATCACATATATTCTGAGTTGGATGGAGTCGATTTTATTTTTTTAGTTTTCCTAGTTATCCAACTCAATTAACTTTCAAGTCGAGTCGAGTTTTTGAACTATGATTAAATTGAATTGTTACATTGTCCACATCATTAAAGCCAGCCTAACTTGATTGCTAAACCTAGCGTGGTGTGAGGGAAATAACAACAATCGAGAATTGTAGACAACAAATATTGAATGTAATCCGATTGCACATTACATTTGTACTTCCGTTCTCATATGGTTCGCATATGGTGGGATCAGATTTCGTTTGGCCCTCGCCAGACCAAAATCGCATGGCCTACTCATATGAATGGTTAGAGGTGCCAGCGGGTATTTTAATTTTTCGGTAATCGTCTGAAGAAAAAAAAGAAGGAAAATACTCAACTGTGGTTAAGATCCATTCACCCTTAGGGTTAAACAATCCAACTTTGGTTTTTAACAAAAAAATTTAACTTTAATTTAGTAAAGTTTAACCAGGGTTAAAGGGGTATTAATAGGGACAAGGTGGTACGACAGATAACATAAGGAGGGGTACATCATTCATAACTCAAAAAAAGGGAATGGATAAGGGAAATGGGAGATCACGCAGTCATCTTCCAAGCTGACTGCGCATTCTCCTTCGTCCATCTTCTCCTTTTTAACACATACTAACTGTGGTTAAAAATCATAATATAATTAAGCTTAATCATAATTAAAAAGGGGTTAAAAGAGACACGAGGACACTCTGATCAACTATGAAGGGGACCTTGTGGTTCCTTTAACTTGTTAGCCAACCACTCAATCTAAATGCGGAAATATACTTTTCAATGCCATGACGGTCAAGGAGGGGACTATTCCTCCTTGCCCTCACAAAGCCCCTTTGAATTAAGGTTAACAAGTTTTATAATTCCTATGATTAAGTTTTATCTTCTCCTAAAAATGTTTTAATATTAAGGATTATTAAATTTTAACTATAATAATAAATAAATAAAAAAGTAAAAAAGAGACATGACACAAAAGAGGGCGAGATGATAAATCACCTATCACAGGAGGTGATTATTTTCCCAAAAAAACAAACAAAGGGACAAACACCGCAGAATACAAATAGAGCAAGTAATATGGTCCTCTTCCAGATATGCAAGATCATAACAACAAGTTGCAGCACTACGTGTTGCATCCAAATTTTTTGAATTATTGAGCCTGGGGCAGCACTCCTCTCAAATTTATTGGAAACGAGCTCAAGCCCTGTTGTAGCATAGCACGCAATGAGAAAGACCAGACTAACGACTAGGGTAGAGTGTAATTTGGCAGTTTTGGGTTCTCAGACTCGGATGTATCTCTCTCATAATTCAATTTCAGTCAGAGCTGCTGGAAAGAGTTAAAGACTATCATTGCAGGGCTAACTTATTGATACGATTCTCTCAGCTTTTGGGCTTCCTTTTTTGAGCAAACGTGTGGTGTTGACATATATATGTTGGCACAGGATTCTCTCGAGTTCAACTCGAGAGAATCTCTTGAGTTGGAACCCCTAGAGGTCGCCACATGTCTCCTTTGACACCCCTTAACCATGGGTAAGGTTCATCCACCCCTAGGGTTCACTCATCCATCCTTGGTTTTTTTTATTAATTATTATTTTTTAAATAAAAAAAACTGTTTTTAGAGTTTTTTAATATTAAAAATATTTTTTTAATTTAAAAAATAATAATTAATTAAAAAAAAAAACCAAGGATGGGTGAGTGAACCCTAGGGGTGGGTGAACCTTACCCATGGTTAAGGGGTGTCAAAGGAGACACGTGGCGACCTCTAGGGGTTCCAACTCGAGAGAATCCTGAGCCATAAATGTTGTCTCAAGTTTGTGTGGAGTTCAATTCAAGCCCTCGAATGCTAGCTTGGGCTCGGCTCGGCTCGGCTCGTCTTAGATAATCTAGCTCGAACCGACACTATTATTTTAGGCTCATTTATCCAAATTTTAACAAAAAAATCAAATCAAAATCTTAAAAGTTAAACATGCTCATTAGATTCTTCCTAAAAAAAAAAACCAGAAGAATCAAATATAGTTATTATCGTGAGTTAAATTGAAGAAACATGATATAGAAAATCTATAAATTTTGAAAAGAAGAAATTATTTTTTAAGTTTTACCTCAACAAAAAATTATATTTAAGTTTCTTAACTTATATGTGAAGACTAATATTATTAGGATATTTACAGTAAAATTAATCGAGTTGAGCCGAGTCACTCATTGCTTTTGATCGGCTTGATTAACAAACCAGTTCAATTATTCGGCTCGGTTCAACGAGTTCAAATACCGAACTCAAGCTCAACTCATTTTGAGACGAATCAAGCCGGTTCAAAAATTGGCTTGGCTCATTGGAGTGTATTACCACATTAGCACCATTCACTTGGTAAGCTGATTTAATGTCTTTAAAATACCTATATCCGTATCTATGTGACGTCCACCAATTGTACAGTCAAGATTGATGAGAAATCCCACATCGTTTGCATGGTATTGAGACATTGGTAATTTAAGTGATATTAGTACTGTCTGCTAGGGCCGTAAATAGAGCTGATTCGGAACGGATATTGGTATATCCGAATTCATATATGATTATATATTCGGATTTCCGAATCCGAATAAATATCCGGTAGATAGTGAAATATGATATCTGTATCCGACTCCAATTAAGATATCCGGATTCGGATAGTATCCGAATTATTCGATTAATATTTTTAAAAATTAAAAAAATATAAATTAATATTTAAAAAATGTAAAAATATATAAATTTTTATTTAAAAAATATATTTTAAAGATTATATTAATTTTATAAATTTAAAATATATTATTTATATATATTATATAATCGAACAGATATTTATCGAATCGGATATAAAAGTATTCGATTATAAACGGATAGTATTTTACTATCTGAATCTGCTCCGCTGGATAACTATTCAGAGAATCATCTGACCAAATGGATTTGAATACGAATCAGATACGGATAATATCCGCATCGGTTTACAGCCCTACCATCTGCCCAATTTTATATCCTTAATTTCTTTTTTCCTTTTTTTTTGGGTTAGTTTTGTCTTTTTATTCAAATTTTGAACATGGTTTACCTACTACAAGGCTGTATTGTAGTGGGGGAACATGGCGTCACCCACTGCCCATTTCGTTTTCGCACTGTTGCCCTATAAAACACCCAAATCTAAGGATAGTTGGGATCATAGTCACAAAAAGGCTCACAAGACAGCATGTGTCTCTTTTAATTTATTTATTTATTAAAATAGTCAAGGCATACTAACCTTCGGGATTCAATACCTAATCTCATTTTTTTAGAAAAAAAAATTAAAAAAAAACTTAACCTTAAGAGTTAAAATTTCTTAATTAGAGTTAAAAGAACAATTAAAAAAGATTTATGAGTGCAATTGAACTCAAAAGAGTTCAATCACAATTGGATAGAATGGAAACTCAATTTTGGGTCACAAGTCCGTTTCTGTTCTCTCTCTCTCCCTCCCAGACTATAATGACTACAAACACAAAAGAATCAAATTAGCAGAGGGTAAGGTCAGCTTGGCGGTTACCTTAGGTTTGATCGTGTGTTCGTTTAGTGTTCTACTAGCTATACCAAAAAAAAAAAAAAAACTAGTTTAACAAATAATTAAATATAACTTTTTACCAAGAGTCCATCTATGGGTCTTCCAAATATACTCCCTAATCCTAATATTTTATTTCTAACCACTAATGGTCATGATTTCACTTGACTTATTTTGCCTTTTCAATGCCACATCAATTTTAATACTAACCACTTCAAAATTGAGTTAAATAGTTAGGATTGAGAGTATATCTAGGAGTATACCTTGCAAGTACCCGTAGACTAGTTATTTTACAAAACCAAAAGGTAAGTAGAAAATTGCATACCCATATAATGGTTACCTTTAAGTACTGTTTTTTTTTTAACCCGTGGCATTGTAAATTAGAAACAGATATATTTCAAAGTATCTCAAAGTATCATGCGATATACCGTGCGATATTCAACTTAGATAGTTGACTAACAAGCAGAACTTGCACTCTGTTATGAAACTACAGGGAAAGAGTGGCAATTTTGTTGCATAATTTCACCAATAATTATAAAACAACTACCAGTTTACAATGAAAAACGGAAAGTTCTATCAAATACTTTGAAGCGGAGCTCCGACACATCTTTAAACTCAATTTTAAAACGGGTTTAGACTGTTTAGTGGCAGGTTAGGGTTGAGGGGTTCTAATGCAGCAAGCGTTAATAGATGACTCTGGCTTCACCGATTACACAACCTTCTATTAAGCTTGTTGATTCTCCTTGAGGAAAATATCAGGGATAACCGATCATTGTCTTGATGATTTTTAGCAATACCAAAACAATAGAAAAAAGAGAAATTCTTTTCAAAAAACTGCAATATTATTGACAAATGGTCTTTGTCACGTGGCTTACAATCCTATTAATAGCAAAATACGAAAATAATTAAAAATAGCAAATTTGAACTAATCAAAGAAACTACTAATACTAAAGCCTAGATCAAGATAGAATTGATGGTGTGTGATTTTGACTTCTACAAATATAGTTATTATTACAAAACAAAACTTTTTTAAAATAACAGAATTATTGTTTTTGAGGTCTAAACATAAAAATAAATGTCGAAGTGATGGATCTTGAAGATTTCGACGTTTTCATTTAGGAATGGGTCATCTTGTATGTTTCCAACTCCAGGACATTAATGTCTTCCGTTTAGATTTTTAACGGTCCAATAACTCTATAAAATCTCCTGCCACTTGTTTTGCATCAAATTCTCTATTGCAATGGACCCGGATCTATTGAGGGTCCCAACCCAAACCGGACTCGTTGCCATCCCTAAGTGGGTACAAGCAGAATCAAAGGATTGTAACCGTCTCATTTACCACACCATTTGAACAATTACAAGAAAAAAATGAACAAAAGAAAAAAAAAACTTCTCATGCAAGTTTGGAATCCAAAAGGGAGTGTGTCTATGTCTATTCACAATGGTCATCTCACCTACCTTTTTTTTTTCCAGACAAACCCAAAACTTGGAACCAGCTTGCCTGGTTCAACTTAAACTATGATTACCTATTATAACTAACTTTCCAACTAACAAAGTAATAATTGGCAACAGATTCTTATCTATGCTGTCCCATTTGAGAGAGAATGTAATGTAGACAAATTAAAAATCACAATGAGAAGATAGAAGAAGATCTGAATAATTGCAAAATTGCTTATAACTGCACCTTAATAGAAAATTAAATTTTAGGGTTCATCTGGACTATCCAAGATCATTAGCATTGACTTTCAAAATGCAAAAGAAAATCTAAAGAAGAATTACAAAAATACAGAGTTAATATTACAAAAATGCCCCCAAAACTAAAATTGCTCTTAAAAGCTATCAAAACAATCTTAAAATAGAAATCTAAACAACGCAAAATACTGTGTTCTGTTTTGATTTGTATTTTTGAGACGCTTAAAAAGGGAAGTTTGAATCAAAAGTTATGTATGTTTTAAGTTGGCAACAGATTACCTCTGGTGCATGCCCGAAGCTGGGGCATCGGGCATCCATTCATTGTGTGCCATGTGGGGATAAAATAAGCGGGTTATAGGTATGGGAATTGTTTTTGCTTTCTTTTCGTTTAGCTACTAAGATATATCAGTTCGTCAAGTTCACCATTATATGATGTTATAATTGTGACAATAATACATCTGAACTAATAAACAACGTAGATCCTTGACGCCACTTGGCCGATGGGGACTACCGTCATCCATGGCTACGTGTTGCTTCGCGAGAGATTCCCAATTTCGATAGAAATTAGAAACGTGACATGTTATTATGTTAATACCCTGTGACCCGACATCGCATTGAATCTTTCCATTCTAATACTCTATCTACATCTAGATTACTCCAAATAAGGCCATCCATTTTTCACAGATCATCCAATTATGTTGTCACTGTTATACTCCAAATAAGCAACCCAAGGATAATCAGTGACGTTACATTATCAGTTGGTCTGTGGCCACATGGCATGGATTTGTCAATGTAGGACCCGTATCAACCGTTATGGTGCGTCACTAGGCACGTTTTATTTGGTGGGCTCGTGCCATGAGACTACTCCTTGTTGATATGATACTTTTTAATTTTCGCAATAAGGTGTCACGCGGAGATAAGGAAAAAGTCAAGTGCCCAGAAGCCTGGAGATAAGATGAAAGCCACGCCGAGGCGAATCATGCCACGTTACTGACTGCAAGTCATGACATATGGTGCCACGCAATACCTCTCCATCTTGTCTAAAATTAGCAATTGATGTATTTTTGCGTTACTAGTGTAAAATCCTAAAAAAGGGGAGAGGGTAGTAAAAGCAAGTGCTACTATAAAATATTGTTTACGAATTCCCAATAGGGAAATGTTTGCTATGTTTGGTTGCCGAGAAAATTGTTAGTGAAAAAAGAAAATATAAAATTGGACAAAACTCAACTAAAAGCTATATTTGAAATCCAATTTTTTCTTTTCTTTTTTATGTTTTCACTTATTTTCTTGACCCAATAGTCCTGTAGAAGGAAAAATTGAAACTATTTTAACTTTTGCTTTTATTAATAATTAACCGATGAGAGGCTAATAGGTCATTTAAATTACCTTATTGATAGATACGTGGGAAGGATAAGCAAATCCGATGAGCAATGACTTTTCTTGAATCCTCCAACCATCTATTTTGGACTCTGTTGGATGTTGTTTGGCTTCTAAGGTCTTGTGACTTCACAAGTTGGGTGGTAAAATTGGTGGTTCACACATGCAACAGAACAATAGTCTGTTTGTCTAGCGAGGTGACATTTTTTTGGTTTCCACAATAAACACACACTATACGCAACACACACGCCCAAGTCACAAGGCCATTATACCCAGATACCCTCTCTAGTGAGGCGACATTTTACGTCTCTAATAATAATAATAATAATAATAATTATTATTATTATTATTATAATGAGTGCTAGCCCTACTTGGGGAGGCATTGCCTACCCTAAGCGAAAAATCAACAACTATATTTCTGATTAAAGATGGGAACATTTTCTAATGATTTGGGATCCTCTCCTGTAACTATTGGTGGGCTCTCCACCAGCATTAATTCCGTAATGACACATACCCTAATTTAGGGCAGAAAACGGACTCAAAGAACAATGTTCCAGGTATGAAGGAAACAAATTTAAATGTTGTTAATGGTGGCCATTGGATCTCCCACTCGTATAGCTGTGTGTGTGTTTGAACATTGTTCTTTTTCATGTGTCTCTCAATCCCTTCCCATATATATGTAAGCAGTAATTAGCCAACCCTACATTTGGTTACGTAGCTGAATTCCTTCCTATTTTGTTCCCTTTAATTGTTGTTAAGTTTAATCAATTTAAAGTTAATATTTTTTCCTGAAAAATAAGGTTAAATGAATGAATCTTAAGAGTGAGTAAATCTTAACTACAGTTAGTGAGTATTAAAAATGACAAATGACACTTGTAGACCACGAATTTAGGTAGGTAGCTGAATGCGTAGTTGGCAATCTATTTTCATATATATTACACTTTCTTCGTCTAACTTCAATACTCTCCCTACATGCTCTCCATTTCTATTCTCTGTTTTTTATCCTTCCGTCCTTGTGCATAGAGAGAGAAAAGAGAAGAGAGAGAGAGAGAGAGCTGCATCGTAACTCTAGATACCTTATCTTGTTGTTTAAGATAAGCTCTGGAGTGACCACCCAATTCAACTCTCAACAAAAGTAAACAAAACACACATGTGATGATCAAGGACCTCTAGTTACAATTAACTTGGTCATGCCAATTTAATCTCAAGGGCATATTGTCAAAATAATATTAAATAAATTGAAAAAAAAAATTATTATGAATAAGAGTATTTTTAAATATTTTAAAAGAGATTGGTATTTTACGGGAAAATGATTTACGAATTTTTGAAATATAAGTCATTTTCAAAAAAAAGTGGTTTCTTTTCCGTATAATATTTTACTTATAAATGATTTTACGTACAAACAAATACACATAATTAACATTTTCTATGAAATTGATTTATTTTTGTTTATTTTACGTCAAAAAGAAAATAGCAAGTGAAAACAATTAATCAACAATCAAATGGGGGGTGAAAAGGATGTAAATAGTATCTTTGTCCAATCATCTATATCTTCTCTTAGCACTTATTGTGGGTTCCCTAAAACCAAGTTTTTTATTTGTTAGTCATGAGAAAGAAGTCATGAGAAGAAGACCACAGAGGAGAAGTTGAATACTATTACAATAGTATTGGCCTGACAAAGTAATCCTTTTGTACAAGTAAGGTCCTTTTGCGTGTGGCCTCGGATTGCCTCTGGCAAAGCCAGAAAGGGCTTGTCTCGGGCAACCATGGAATAGGAGACAAGTGGAGGAGAAGTCAAAATCATGGTCCCTATGATTTTGACTTCTCCACACACTATAAGACACATGGCGATAAGGTGTTGAGATCAATGGGGGAGAAGTCAAAATCATGGAGAGAAAAATGAAATGACTTCTTCTCTTTTTAACGCCACATGTCTCCTATTCTATGATTGCCCAAGAGGCCTTTTTGGCTTCGTCAGAGACAATCCGAGGCCTTTACGTATCGATAAGAGTGTGTAAATCTTAACTACAAATAGTGAGTATTAAAAATGACACATGGCAGCTTGTAGACCACAAATTTCGCTAGGTAGTTGAATGCGTTGTCAGCAATCTATTTCCATATATATTACACTTTCTTTGTCTAACTTCAATACTCTCCCTACAAACTCTCCATTTCGACATCGGAACTCTGGATACCTTATCTTGTTGTTTAAGATAAGATCTGGAGTGACCACCAAATTCAACTCTCAACAAAAATAAACAAAACACAAGTGATGATCAAGGACCTCCGGTCACAATTAACTTGGTCATGCCAATTTAATCTCAAGGGCATATTGTTAAATTAATATTAAAAAATTTGAAAAATAAAAATAATAATTAAAAAAAAATTATGAATAAGGGTATTTTAATAATTTTTAAATATTTTTAAAGATATTAGTATTTTACGGAAAAATGATTTACGAGTTTTTGAAATATAAGTCATTTTCTGGAAAAAGTGGTTTCTTTTCCGTATAATATTTTACTTATGAAAGATTTTACGTACCAACAAACACACATACTTAACATTTTCTATGAATTTGATTTATTTTCCCTTATTTTACGTCAAACAGAGCAGTAGAGAAAATAGTAAGTGAAAACAATTAATCGACAATCCAGTGGGGTGAAATGGATGTAAATAGTATCTTTGTCCAAACATCTTATCTTCTCTTAGCACTTCTTGTGGGGTTACCTTAAAACAAAGGGGAATATTTTTTTTTTTGGTAAGGTAACAACAACACAAGTTAAAGCTACAGTCACGAGAAAGAAGACCACAAAGGGGTAGTTGAATACTATTACAATAGTATTGGCCTGACAAAGTAATCCTTTCGGACAAGTAAGGTCCTTTTACTTATAGAAGGGGCCTCGGATTGTCTCTGGTGAAGCCAGAAAACCCTTGTCTCGGGCAACTATAGAATAGAGGATAAGTGAAGGAGAAGTCAAAATCATGAGCCCTATGATTTTGATTTCTCCGCACACTAAATGACACATGGTGATAAGGTGGTGAGATAAAGGAGGAGAGATATCAAGTGAGGAGAAGTTAAAATCATGGGGAGAAAATGAAATGACTTCTTCCCTTTTTATCGCCACATGTCCCATATTCATTGTTTGTCCGAGACAGCTTTCTGGCTTCGCCAGAGACATTCCGAGGCCGATAGAAACAAGGTTGGTTTGGGGAGACCTTATCATAGATTCCAAACCATATATTATCAATCATTTCACAAACCATTTAGTATTGATGATCACATGTCGCTCTAGCGTGTAACGGGGGAGGGAAGATAATCTTGAACCGGACACCAAATCTCCGTGTAGAGTTATTGATGCTTGGTCCTGGGACTATTGCTCCCCACTTCACCCTGAACAATGGCTACATCTCTTCAACCCAAAAGAAAAAAGAGAAGGCTACATCTCTACATCAATGGAACCACCAATGATTGTGAGAGCTCTGCGACTCGTGGCGACGCCTTGGGGATTGTCGCGGCCACGCAGGGCCGGCCCATCCATTAGGCCATCAAAGCCTATACTTTAGGCCCCATTAAAAAAAATAAAAAAATAATATTAAAAAGGCCCCATTTAGAATATTAAAAAAAATAAAAGACCCATTTAGAATATTAAAAAGACTCCATTTATAGTTAATTTTTTTAATAAAATTAAAAAAAAAAGAAAAAAAAAGCCCAATTTAGAATTTTTGTTTTAGGCCTCTAAATGGCTTGGGCCGGCCCTGCGGCCACTTACCCAAATCAAACAAAAGCTCCATCATTAGGCACACCATTCATGACTCATGACTCATCCCTCCCATTTTGGTGTGGACGTAGATGATGGTTTGGATGCGTTTAAGATTCCCCCCTTTTGAAGCCATTATCTCTTAATCCCCCTGTATTTAAAATTTTATATTTAGGTAATCATGGCCACAAAAGCTTTACTAATCATATCTCTCTTTTAGAATGGTATGCGCGTGTAAGTGTATTATGCTTCCAGACTTTTTATTTTTTATATCTTCTGATTGAAACTCAAACAAAATTAGGAAATTCTATAACTTAAGTAGGTCTAATGAATCTTAGAGAGTTAATACGGACTAACTAAGATCTGTATTATTTCTTCCTAGGGTCGTGTACTGATTTTTATCACGTGCCTTGTCGTCTTCCTAGGGCCATTAGCGAACGTGGCCCATTAGAAAACTCTCTCTCTTTATAAATCCACTAATAAGATTTATTTTGTTGGGCGTACAATCCTATTTGTTTGTTTTCTTTTAAGCTTCAACCAAAGCTTTCTTAATTTTTCTAGATGTGGGCCATTATATAATGATATTGACATATAGCTTTAATTGTTGGACAATAAAATATCATTTAGCTGTTGTCTTATCCTTAGGGACTATGGTACACCAGAGGTCCTGTTCCAGATTACGATAGGCCCTTCCAAGAAGTAAACGGCACCTGCGCTAATAACACAAGTAGTGCCAGTCTTGCAGGAATCCAAAAAGAATAAAAATAAACGGAAATTCAATGGATGCCCATTAGGGTTCAATCAAGACAAAACGGATACCCAATAGGTTTCAGGCCATTTGGAGTTCCAGGGCTGTAATTCTTAGACGACAGTCTAATAAAATGGCCACTATTTGCTGTAAGGCTCAACTCCAACTAGCAATCAATGGAAGTAGATTAGTGGAGATGATTGCACACGTGGCAGCCTAGTCAACCACTAGTGTATGGTATCATTTGAATTGGGTTTGGAAGGGGGAGCAATATTTGCCACTATTAGTTGTGTGTGCATTGCACCACCGGTGAGATCCAGGATCAAGTCCCATGAGTAGGGATGGCAATATGACCCCACCCTTGTAGGGTTGGTTTTTTTCAAATAAATCGGGGGTGGAGCGGGGACAGTATTAAAAATCAAGCACCGACTCGATTTCAGGGCGGGGATGGTTTTAGTATACCCCGCCCTAGAACCACTTTAATATATATATATATATGAAGGTAGTAGGGGCTGGCCGGGGTGGGGATCTTATAAGCGGGGCGGAGCTGGTTTACCATATATAAGCCCTGGGGCGGGGCAGGGCGACTTTATAATCGAGGTAGGGCCGGGGAGGTAGAAAATTGTCCCGCCCCGCCCTGCCCCATTGCCATTCCTACCCATGAGGGTGTGAGTGTTGAAATCTCGAGATCAAATCACAGCCAATTGTGATTGAACTCAAGGAGAGTTCAATTGCGCACACAAGTCAATGTGTCCCTTTTAACCCTTATTAACCATGGTTAAGATTCACTAACCTTTAGGATTCAACAAAAGACCTTGGTTTTTAGAAAAAAAATATTAAAAAAATTTAACCTTAAGGTTAATTTTTTTCTTATAAAAAAAACTAATTTCTAAAAACCAAGCCCAAAATTTTTTTGGTCTAAAATGTAAACACTTTATTGAATCAAAACTCACATTACATGACTAGCTTGATTTAGATCCAGATCTTTTTCCGATCCAAAAACCCCAACATCTTTTCTCTCAATACAGAATTTTTTTTACTTCTATTCAAAGCCATCTTAGCAAGAAAGTGAGCTCCCACATTCAAAGCTCTAGGAATAAAAGCTAACTGAACACTTCTTCTAGATTTCATAAGATCAATGCTATCCAAAACTAGAGTTTGAGCCTCTTGCAATTGTGCTTATGGACTCAACTTTGATAGCTTCAAGAATCACCTTTGCATCAGATAGGATTAGGACATTCTCCTATATATGCTGGAGAATGATAGAGATACTGATTTTAATCACTTGAGCTTCCGCCAATGTTGATGAACCACTATTAGAGTGGTTAATCTATCACCTGCCCTGTTGAAAATCTCCACCCCTTGGGCAGAGCCATCACATTTGAGAACATACTCAAAATCTGAACTCTCCCATCTAGACACAGAGACACCCTCTTTTGCTATGAAGTTCTACTGAGAATTGGTCTCTTTTGCTATGAAATTCTGCTGAGAATTCTTCTTATCAGCCATAGCAACTTTATACTCTTCATTAAGCCTCCAAGCTTTCCCGAATGTTACATTGGTTTCTTTCAAAATTGTCAGAGAACACAATTATTTCTGGCTATCCAGATAGCCTAAATTATGTTAGCCATCCATCCCATAGAATTGAGACCATCGATTCCAATCTCAGTCTTCTCCATTCCTCTTCCCACCATATATTAAAAAATTTGGTTATCTGGAGGAATTTTCACCCTATCCTTAAGATTGTACCACAAATTTCTAGCAAACTCACATGAAATGAATAGGCGAGGAACAGATACAGGCATACTCTTGCACATAGGACATCTTGCATTTTCTTTTATATTTTTTTCCCCCAGATTCAAGTTGGTAGTTACCAGCTACTGAATTTTTCAAACATATCCATAATAGGTGTTTAACCTTATGAATTGTAGGTAATCTCCATATTTCTTTCCATAACTCCTTAGGAACTGATGATTCAGAGCACGAAGCATTATCCTTTCCACAACTAATATTTTTTCTACAGGTGTGATATCCTGACTTGACTGATTAAATTCCATTCTTTGTATAATGTCATACTAACCTGTGTCAGGCATTCCTTTGATGCTGAAAGCCATCTTGAGGATCTCGTAAGCATCATCAGAGCTTAACAAATCAAAGACTAACTTTTCTTGCCAACTTCCTTTTGTGGTGTCAATGAGACCTGCAACTTTCAAATTCAAATTCACATTCTGTTCAATTCTCTTGGGTCGGAATTTTGTAGCAGCCGGTATCCACGGATATGTCCATATTTTAATAGATTCACCATTACCTATTGCCCATCTCATCCCTTCTAACAGCAATTTCCTTCCTTCTAGTAGACTGTTCCACCCTCTTGTAACCCTTGCTAGCTTTAAAGAAGTCAGAATTTGGATAGTAGATACCCTTGAGGATTCTGCTGCAGATGGATGTGGGGTTCATTAGGATCCTCCAGCCTTGTTTAGATAGCAAAGCTAAATTGAAGGATTGCATATCTCTGAAACTTAATCCACCATCCTCTTTGCTCATGCACAACTCTTTCCAACTAGCCCAATAAATTTTCCTTTTTTTTTTTCTGACCCCTCCAAAACCTTGCTGTCATTATTTCATCACATAACTTCTTTGTAATTCTGAAACATTGCATTGTGTAGGCTGGAACTATAGCTTTAATCATGATTTCTTTTCTAACTTGAGAGAGAACGGATTCTTTCCACCCTTGGAGTTTCTTTGCAAGCCCAATTCACCAAGGTCAGATTATTGGTTGACAAAAGTTTGAATAAAGCTTCTACAACAAGAAGTGCGGGTCAAGGGCTGCGAAATGCACCTTAAAAAAGTCACTTCGTAAAATATAGGTCTAGGGTTTTGAAATAGCAAGCATTATGTTATTGCAAAAACTTGGACTACATAGATCAAAAGGCTTAAGATGGAGAATTGAAAATGGGCGCCCAATTAAATATGGGGAGATGCTCAGATACCTTTAGAGCCCTTCAGATTATTTTGCCAAGGCCAGCGGGGTGCAAATAGTCATAACCTCATATGGCATATTGACGTGATGAATGAAACGTTCACTACTACTGAAGCCATGGCAATTATCCCTACCAATTCCAAAAGAAAGGGATTTTGCAGTAAAAATGAAAATTCAGCTTACCACACCCACTTTGGATCATCAAGCCCCTGAAAATTACAATCTTTCATGAGGAGAAGCCTCTCAAATTTAAGAAAGGTGCAGGTATCTAGTGATTGTTTGGTATGCAAGAAGTTCCAAGAGACAATGCTGCATGTTCTAGGTGATTGTGAATACGCCAGTTGCATATGGTTTGGTTTGGGGAGTGTCATCTAGAGCCATTAATTGTTACAACTGCAAGTCACAATGATGGAAGGGTCTAAATAACCTATCAAAAAATCATCATTCAAAAGCTGAAGATTCAACATATGCAGTAGTTCTGCTTTGATTTGTTTGAAGCCTAGAAACTTGAAGAACTAAGAAAGAACCCCTTTAGATCTTATCCAAACACTGCTAAGAGCCCTATTCCCCCCTCCTGGGTGGGCAACTACACTTCTTAATAACTAGTTTCAATCGGGTTGGTAGCCTGTGACCATGAAGATCAGATCATTGCATCTCATAACAACTGTCATTAAGGATCATTGGTCATCACAGCTGAAGCTATTGCAACCAGAAAATGTTGACTATTGCATCAAGACATCAATGGAGGAACAGAATTGTTGAAACTTGAAAGTGATAACCTAGGTCTCATCAAGCGAGCATATGCAACAAGATTTTAGAAAGTATCAAAAGGAATGGGAATGGTGTTGCTCCTCGGATAGCCCCGGTCAGTGGTGCAAGAAAACAGTGGCTTAAGCTGGGACCCTAGTGGCCCTTTTTTGTTAACTGTCTGCCTTTTGTCAGTTAATGAAATTCTGACTATAACCAAAAAACAATAGGATATAGAATAAATAAAGCTCTACTAAAACAGTTAATGAAAATTGGAAGTATAGTAAGAACAGCAATGACAGAATCTCAATGCCAACCTTTGCTCCAGGCTCCAGGCTTTGGTATCCCATATAATCCTCCATCGCGTTGTGCAATCTTTGAACTATAATCGGATGTAGCAAAGGATCCTCTAAACAAGATTCAACACACTGCTCAATAATACAATCCATAGCTAGTAATTTCTTCATAACAAATAATCCAGTATTATGGTAAAAGAGTAAAAAGTAAGTTGATTGAAAGGTAAAATTCAGTATTTTTGGCTGGTAAACAGGGGCTACGACTATAGATTTTCAAAGGTGAGTTTTAGCAGCCAAACTTAACAGAATATGCATACAAGCTAGGTAGGATAATACTTAAAAGTGAGGAGAAAGGTTAGCTGCAAAAGAATGAAAGTGGTATGTCATTAGTTCTTAATGCGTTGAATCGTAAATTTTCTTCAGGTTGCTGTTGCCACAAGTAATTGGCTGCTTCTATTTATCGTGGGTGGACCCCATAGTAACAAAGTCCTCTGATTTTTTCAAAAAGTCCCAAATAAGCCCCGACCCCGACTTTTTCGTTGAACAATTAATGCACAAAGTATTCACGGATTTTTAAAAATTTTGCAACTATTCATAAAGTCGTGAATTTTGCGAATTAAATGAAACTATTTGACTTTTAGAAAATTTCCTGAATAAATATCTAATATTTGAAATATATTTCTTATAAATTTTCATAATTAAAAATCTTATTAATCTCTTTACTGATATATTCCAGATTTTCTCCGAATTTTTCCCCAACCGAATAGTTTGTAGTTCTCGAACCCCGACTTGGTAACTATGGGTGGACCAGAAAATTCCTCCGCTGCACAGCCCAATGCACCTTCTCTGCTCCAGTGACGGTTGAGAGTTTGAGACCATGTATCAGATGGATCAAGACTTGTATAACATGCAGCTCCCAACTGCTCTGCTCTTTTACAAAAGCTGTTGATTCTCAACCAGGAATTTAATAGGAAATACATGGTTGGAAGAGTATTACACCTAGTAAGAACTTCCTGCCAAATTGTTTTCAGCACCTACAGAGATTATCAACAATGGAAGATATGATTCATCAGACAGCTTTGATTAGTATCAGTGGCAACATGTATGAACTGTGGTCCGACTGTCCGAGTCTTACAAACCAAAATATATAAACTGCATATCGTACATAAGGTATCTACATACAAGGGAGATCTGTCATTCAGTGGGTGGAGATCTATGCCAAAAGTTAATTGATTTGAATGATTGGAATGCACCAAATTACAGAATTTTCTTCTGAACCCTTCACCAAATTTTCTGACTATCCAGAGAATGCAAATGATTGGATGGTTACATGCATTCTGAGGAGGATTCATCAAATAGTGAAGTCACTCCCTGCATGTCTTCCAAATCTAAAGATATGCTGCTTGTAACTAGTAAGCCATAATTACAATCTATATCTCTATCAGCCCTAAAATGTAATGATTTTTTACTAAGCAAGGTATATTGGGATAACATTTACCCATTTGTCTAAGAAAATAGAGTCATAATCACATGCTTCATGATTGAAATCGTTCTAAAGAAAGTGCTTAACAATTTAACAGCCACAATCTTAAACCAGTACAACAAGTAGACTAAGCAGTCATAACCAGAACATATTTTTTGCAAATCCATGACTAAATATTAATACTGCATTTCAATCAGCCCAAACCTATAAAATTCCGACATGCACTAGAAGCCAATACCTTTGGCAGGACTTCGACACATATCAACATGCTTTAACATGACTGTAAATGTAATCATGTGTGCCGGACATAAGTTGGGCATACTTCCAAGGTTAAATTTCATCCCATTACAATTTTGTGGTTTGTATTTTTTTTTCCCATTTTTTTACAATGAAGAGTAGAATTGAAATATTGGGTCCAAGTATGTAACCATATACTGCTCAGATGCATCAATTACACTTAATACAGAAGTATCTGACATGGGCACAGCATCCACTCAAGACTAACTTCAATGCTTGATGTCTTGCCAAAGTTATTAGGGTTTCATGCATTATCTGGGTAACATGGCAAGAGAATTCACAAGTTGCCACAAGAGACTGTTACCTGCCCTACATCTCTCTGCCTGTCAGATTGGCATCAAGTTCCAGCAGGAAACTACCCAGTCAAATACATGAGTGCATTAAACAGTGAATGATACGAAGTTGAATCAATAAATGCACAGGACCAGTGACTAACCAGGTCAAATAACATTTTGTGAACCTCTTTGAGAACTTTAAGAAGAGTTGCAAGAGCACCATCAGAGTCATTCTTTGACACAGAAAGGGACCTACAATTGAAGCCGAATTGGCAACAACTGGAAGCAAAGAAATGATATCTTTCCATACTGAACCACCAGTAAGGAAAAAGTAACAAACATCTTTAATTTTATGGCTAGTTGAAAGATGTGGTAGCCCACAAATGACCTTACTAAATAGCTTGCGGGTTCAACGATAATGGATGAGTATCCAGAGTGTTTAAACTCGCTATTTACTTTATTAAAGCCATTAAAGGAAACCAAAGTTACTCAAAAGAATATATTGCAGCCTATCAGTAGAGTAAGAATCGACAAGAGACCCACCAGGAGTTGGTGCAGTTGGCTAGCTTCTAGGGTTTGCTCCCTGTGATCATGTGTTCAACTCCCACTCCTCGACTTACCCTGGTATCCGTAGGGAAAATTCCAAGAGGGTCGGTGTGGATACTCGAAGGGACTAGCCCTTGGCTCGAAGGCTTTGGGACACCCTCTGTTACCAAGAAAAAAATAAAATCCAGAAGAGAACTATGTGCCACTACATTGTGCATACTATCCTCATGAGAATCCACTCCCTCAGTTGTCTCAGTGTGAATTTCTAGATGATAATATTCCACCTAACTTTGAAATCACAAATACTTCTGGCCCCACTTCCACTTTTATCTCCTTTTCTCTACACTGCTAAATAAGATAAATGGCTAGCTTGCATGTGTTCCCTTAAATTGTATTCCCCCCACCCCCCCAAAATAATTCTTTTTTTAAGCCACAAAATATTTTTAAGCACCAAACCTGCTTTGGGTGCTCATATTCAAAAATTAAAATAATCACTAGCTGTTCATTAAAAAAAAAAAAAAAGATTGCAGCATTTGAAATATGAACTGAATACGGACATAAAGAAACTCCACTCTACCCATGTGAATGAACCGTGGAGTTGTGGACAAATAGGTAACTACTGCTATCTTCCTCTTTCTGCATATTTTAGGGATAGTCCAGCCTTGGTTGATAAGAGGGCAATTGTTAGTTTTTTTGTTTAGGGCTATCTCTCCTTGGATTGCAGGTCTTTATGATGAACCAAACTATCGAGGCAAGGGCAATGCTGACATGAGTAAAACTTCGTAGCAATGGTCTTTGTAGCTTAAGGCTACAAAGGACCAACAACCAGACGACACTTCAAAAAATTTGTCAGGTTTAATATTTAAATATTAAAAAGTAAATATCTGCAATTTGTTTTTGAAATATCGGCTGATTGTTGGTCCATTATAATCTTGGGCTACAAAGACCATTTTTGCTAAGTTTCCCTCATACAAAAAACATAGCCAACCGGCCCCAATAAAACTTAGCAACAATGATCATTGTAGCCCAAGGCTACAAACAACCAATGCCTTCTGAACACATCAGAAAATGTGTCACTTACAACCTTTTAATAATGATAGAAAATTATATAAAAACTGCAATACAACTCTGAAGATGACACATTTTCTAAGATGTCTAGAGGGCATTGGTTGTTTGTAGCCCTGGGCTACAATGACTATTGTTGATAAGTTTCTCTCGCCCTACATAAGTTGTCTTTCCAAAATTTGACGCTCTCGTGTCACCTGCCACAACTAATTGGTATGCTGAGCAAAATCCTCCTGACAATAGACATCTCATTATTTCCTGCCAAACTCCCACCTCTTAAGTCTAAGTGACTGCCCTGGGATCCTAAATCCGATTTGTGGCAGCAAACTTCATCATTACAACCCTTCTCTAGAGAGCTATGTCTTCCTTACTGAATCTCCAAAGTCATTTTTCGAGAAGGGCTTTGTTCTTGAACCACAATCTCTTAGAGCCAAGCCCGTCAAATTCCTTACAATGACAAATCTAATCACACCTTGTTGAAATTGAGGATTCAAAGCTTTACCGAGCTAGAACACTAGATCTTTGTCTGGAAGTTCCTCGATTATTTCTGTGTAATCTGCAAGCCTGAAGTAGTTCAACTCCATTACATCGGCTGTTCTTCCTCAGGTTTCCCAAAAGAGCAAATCAAGAGAGATAGAAAGAAAGAGTGATGAGCATGATCAGAGGGAGAGTAAAGGGAATAATCAAGAATTCCTGATGAACGGACATTTTCCCTTCGAATATACTAAATATCCTCTTTAGATCTAAAAAACTTTCTTTTTGAAGATGGTTTTCTTGAAAACTAGGGTTTCTTGGAGAAGAAGATCCTAGAAATATCTTTTCTCTCCAGAAATTCTATTCCTTATTCTCTCGAATTATTATTGTTGTATCTAATCCCATGTGAGCATCCTCTATTTATAGAGAATAATCTTAACTCAATTAACTTAAATCAAAATATCTCAAGGTTGATGAGACGTGTAACAAACTCTAATAATTCTGTTAAGAGGAGTGTATTATATTTATAGGGAAGCTGCCAGCTTATCAAACTGTCATAACCGACTTTTGGTTATAACCAAATCCTTTGGAATGTTTACGACCTAAACAACTTTCTACATGTATTATTCAAAGGTTAAAAGAGTAGACCACTTCTAAGAGCGTTAATCTATTTTAACAAATTCCCTCCTAGCCCTCTAAACCACATCTCATCATCCTTCCCCATATATATATATATATAATCAACGTAACGACAAAGGCGGGTCATATGCCTTTGGAATACCTTGGCCTAGAGAGATCATAGGTGTTGGATGAGGCACCACTCTCAGGGCAGATGCGATATCCACTGTTAGGCCTCAATCATCTGATACGATGAGAATGGGACTATGGAGGCACACTCCTCCAATAACCCACAAGGAAATGAGGCAAGATACATCCCAAATTCTCTCGTGACTATTAGCCCAAGAGTAATCCGGACTGTTGAAATAGGAAATGGGGGGAACACGCACGCCTATTCCCACGGGGAGTAGTGACCAATCACACATAAATCCCCTTGACAAGGCATTAAAGTGCATGGTGATCTGAATCCACTGAATCCCTACGAAGACGAGGCTGAACTGGTAACCGCCTTTTCATCCCAATGGAGTATTAACTCCTCAAAGTTTTGGATCAACACAAGCTCGATACGACATTGATTTAAGACCTGTCTTAAAGAAAAAAAAATCTTAATGACGTTAGAATATGCAGTGACTTGATTCCACTGAAATCACTGAAATCCTTAAAGGGGCAAATTTAGTCCTTACGGAGTATACCTCCTTAAGCTTTCTCTTTAACTAAAATCTGAAAGTGTACCACATTATTTGATCAAAATTTGTTCATTTGATCATGATATCTGTAAAATACTCGAACTACCCAAGTCATAAAGGCGTAGTGAGTGATCAATATGCCCTTAACTCGAATCTTATTCTCGAATGTAGCATATTTTCAGGTAATTGAACCTTTCAGATCATCATGAGCATTTCCCTGTGGCCTTCGATTAACCAAAGTTTCAATTTGATTAGGAAACAAGCCCCACGTGTCAACTTATCATTTTCCATCATCAATGATAAGTTCACAAGCCCGAATCTAGGGAAGGATGATGAGATGTGGTTTGGAGGGCTAGGAGGAATTTTTTTTTTCTATTATCGATAATCAAGAAGTATATAAATAAGAAAGGATCAAGAATACAAAGGCAAAGCCCATACAACAATTCACAAGCCCTTGAACCAAGGGGCCAAAAAGGTGATAAGAAAAGTAAAAACAAACCCTTGGGGCCTCTGATGGCTAACCCGTGACGCTAAGCTGGACCAGGCTAACAAAATGCCCAACCCCTAACTTGCCTTAGAGGAACATCACTCTAAAATCAGCAAACGGATTCTAGAGCGCACGTGAAAGTGGAGGAGAGAAAATCCTCAAACACCCTCTGGACCAAGCTATAGCTCCCGACAAGATCTACCATATGACCTTCCTAGCTTCATCCCTAGATGCCTCACCCCAGTAAGACAAGAAGTTGTGAAAGGAAGAGGGAAATACCCAATCCACTCCCACCTAGAAAGAAGAAACCATGTGCTATAGGACAGTGCAACAGAAGGTGATCTATCGACTCTTCCGCTTAAAAGCACAAATATTTAAATCGGTTAGCCAACCTTCACCCTCTATTTTTTAAGTGATCACAAGTGAGAATTTTATTCAAAACCGAATTCCATAGAAAGAAAGATACTTTAGAACGAATGATAGGATTCCACATAACCTTGTGAGGAAAGGAACTAGATGGGCCCGTCCCAAGTGACTGACCTAGAGACCTCACTGAAAAGCGACGCTTGTTACCCCTAGACCATTTTCTGCAATCCTTGCCCTGAGAGAGCGAGAGATGTGACCTCAGACACAGTAAGAGCCTACCAAGCTCGACAATCTCCCAATCATTTAATTCTCTCCTTAATTTGAGGCACCAGATTACCCCATCCCGCCCCCTATCCATGTAATCCTGAACTGACTCATTCCTATCGATTGTTATGGGAATATAGAACCAAACTTGTCCTGAAAGCCAATGGTACTACACCACACATCCTTTCAAAATCTAACCTCTGACCCCTCACCCACCTCAAACATGAAAAATGGGATGATGAAACGTGACACTGACATGATTCCTGTCCACATCCCGACCTCGTGAGAACCTTTAACTACCTTTGGAACCCAACACAATTAATCTTAGAAATGGTTTACTCTTTTGTTAAAATAGATCTTAGAAGTGGTTTACTCTTTTAACCTTTGAAGAATACATTTATAAGACTGTTTAGGTCATAAACAACCCAAAGGATTTTGTTATAACCATAAGTCAGTTATGACGGTTTGATGAGCTGGCAGCTTCCCTTTAACCGAATACGCTCCTCTTAATATAATTGTCAGAGTTTGTTACATGTCACATCGACCTTGAAATATTTTGATTTAAGTTAACTAAGTTTAAATTATTCTCTATAAATAGAGAATGCTTACATGAGATTAGATACAAATACAACAATAACAACTCGAGAGAAAAAGGATTAGAATTTTAGGAGAGAAAAGATATTTCTAGGAGAAGTTTTCTTCTCCAAGAAACTCTGGTTACCAATGAAAACCATTTTCGAAAAGAGAGTTTTTCAGGTCTAGAGAGGATTTTCAGTATTCTCAAATGGAAAATGTCAGTTCGTCATGTATTCTTGATTGTTCCCTTTACTCTCCCTCTGATAAAGTTCATTATTTCTTCTTTTTACCTCTCTTGATTTGCTATTTTAGGAAACCCAAGGAAGAACAGCCGATGCAGTGGAGCTGAACTACTTCAGGCTTGCAGATTACCCAGAAATAATCGAGGAGCTTGTTTTTTTTGGAAGGTAAAATCTTGCAAACGAAGATCTAGTGTTCCAGCTCGGTAAAGCTTCGAATCCTCAGTTTCAACACACCTAACAAGGTAATCCTCTTTTTTTTTTGATAGGTAATCGAGATCATCATATATAATAGCAAAAAGGAAGATACAATGATTCACAAAAAGTGAACCTAACAAACAAAAATAAGAGAACAACCATCCCTACTCTTAAGTAAAAGATGAAATGCAAAAGGCTTCAGCTACATTATAGCTTGTTAAGATGGAAGCCCAGCATCCTCCCTCCCCAAGACTATCCCCTTGATGGAAGCCCAATCTCTAAAGAGCATGCAAGCCCGCTTGGTAACACGGTCACCTGATAAAGAAGTGTCCTAAAAAATGAGCCTATTCCGCTCCTTCCAAATAGACCAAGTCACTGTCCCTGGGATGAGCGCCCACATGCGACCCAGTTACGGGCCCCTCAAGCCCAAATGCTAGCAAGATAAGAAACTCTGCAAGGAATAGGGAAAGACCCATGCAACGCCAAAGTGAAGTAGAAAGTGACTCCATATAAGGTGTGCAAAAGGACAGTGCAACTACAGTTACCTCCATTGCAAGGCACATCACACATTGATTTGGAAGATTCTAGCCTCTAATTTGAAGGTGTAGAGTCAAAATTTTGTCCAGAAAAGTTGTCCATAGAAAAAAGGATACCTTTGATGGTGTACCTAAGTGCCACACCACCTTACTAGGGAATGTTACATGAGGATAATCACTTCAAGCCCGCAAGGACCTAACAGTAAATTGACCTTTGTTGTCCCTGGACCATACTCGAGTATCCCTAGAGTTGAGTTTTGGTTTTACAGACTCTAATCTTCTCAATAAGTCAACAAACAAACTCACCTCCCAATCCTGCAGAGGCCTCCTAAATCGACGAACCCACATGACCGACTCAACCCTCCACTCAAAAAAGGATGCCACTACCCCATGGCGGTCTAAGGATAACCGATAAAGCGAAGAAAAGTCCTGTTGGATCGGAGTGGGCCCGCACCATGAATCTGACCAGAATTTTACCTCTTCTCCATCTCTTATGACAAATCGGATATGGCTATCAAACGAAGCCTTCGACTTGAGAATCGCTCGCCACAAACCGACCCCATATGGAGAGTTCGTCCATTTTGGTTCCCATCTATTACACTCCCTATAACGCGCCACTATTACCTAACACCATAGACTATCCGGTTCCTCCCCAAATCTCCACAACCATTTACCTAATAATGCTTAGTTCACGACCTTAAGGGGCCACAAGTTGAGTCTCCAGACTCCTAAGGCCGGCAGACTAGCCCCCAACGCACTAAATGATATTTCTTAGTATGAACCTTCTCATTCTATAGAAAATCCCGCTGAATCTTTTCAATTCCAGTGGCCACCGACGACGGGACGACGAACAGAGAAAGATAATACGTTGGAAGACTACTAAAAGTGCTTTTGAGGAGGGTTAATCTCCCCCCTCTTGAGAGAGAACCAGCTTTCTAGCCTTTTAGTCTCTTTAGCAGTGTAGTCAAGGCGTCTAGGCGAGGCGTTGCCTAGGCGATAAATTTAATATAAATATATATATATATATATATATATATCACGTATATATATTATTATATATAACATTCAAAAGACCAAAACTCCACACCCACATTCCACAAAAATATAAAATAAAAAGTCTATTACAATCATTCATCACATAACCAAAGACATGTTGACATAGTGGAGTATTAAACACTTCAAAATCTGAGCCAAATACCCAAATTTGTGTCACTGTCCATGTATAACATTAGGCAGAGCCCCCCTACGATTGCCCGGGGGGGTGGCAGGGGGGGCAGCGCCCCTTTGCGACGCACGAAAAGGCCTAGATTGCGCCGAAAATGATATTTTTAATAAAAAATTGATATTTTTAGTGAAAAAAACGATTTAAAATCTTATTACTTCTTCATTACATATTTTTTTTTTAAATTTATTTATTGAGATAATTTGGATAAAAAAAAAAATTTTAGTAGGATCGCCCGCCTAGGCGACGCAGGCCCAAAATCGCCTAGGCGACGCCTTGACTACACTGCTCTTTAGGCATCTCTCAATAACCAGCTCCCAAACCGATGTGGCTTTGAATGGAACCCCTAATGGAAGGTCAGGGAACTTGGTTGGGAGGGTTCCAATTTTGCACCCAAGACACATAGCAAACTCTTCAAAGTTGGCGACCTCACCCACAACAAAGATTTGACTGTCGGCAAAAATTTATTCTAAGGCCTAACATTGCCTCGAAACAACGGAACATACAACGAATGAGAAGCAGCTGATGGACGGAAGCCCCACAACAAACAAGGTTTCTTCCTCTTTTCCCCTCTCCCATACCAAAGGAAGTATCTTTGGATCTACTTGAATCAATTTGCAACCACTACCAACAACTTGAAAATTAGCTTGTAATAAACGAAGATACTGTGAAGACCCTCTTGATTAGAATTATCCTGCCACAAAAAAAAAACTCCTCTTCCTACTTACAAGTCCAAATGCTTTTAGGTATTGATTGTGCCCCAATAGGGAGCCAAAGACATGAGATTGGGAAAAGCTAGTAAAAAATTAAGACAATCAATTGTTTCATAAAAAAGACCTTCCTCATCTACACCAATTCAAATCAAAATATTTTGCACTTACCCATACATAAGAAGCCCACCTTGGAACATCTAAGAAGTACATTTGAAATCTGCTATCTACAAGCGCCAAGTAAAAAGAGGCTATTGTTAGCAAACTAGAGATAACATATCACTGGACCTACCTTCCTCCCCAACTTTAAATTTTTAATGTTTCTGCCAGAATGGTGAAGAGAAGAGGAAAAAGGGGCATCGTGCCTTAGCCCTCTATAACTTTTGAAATGTCCTTTCGAAGATCCATTAATTAGGATAAGGATGCAGACAAGATGCTAGCCTAGATCCATTCTCACCATCACATAATCAAAGAATGACAAATCCCCTTTAGTGCCCTTGTGAATTCTAGAAATGATACATTCGCTAGTACCTAGCATCCAATTACAAGGTTTCTTCCTTCAACAAAAGCTCCTTGATAGGCTCCGACCTCTGTTACCCAAAAGGCATTTTATACTTGTACTAAACTTTTTGGATGATTTTGTTAATTAAACAAGCCAAACTAATACTCATCCATTGAAGATTTTGTTGTCCCACTCTTCCCAAATAGACCAAAGAATGGAATCAATGAGGCTCTTCCACATGATCTTGCCTATCAACAACACCCATGCCCCCTTCTTAGGTTCAAGAATTAATACTTGCACTCCATAAGCACCCATAATTGTAGTTAGAGACCACAATACAACTATAAAAGCATGGATGTATTCTCTACTCTCAGACTGGCATCCTACATTATCCATCTATATGTGAATTTGATGGTAAAATGGTATCATGCCTTACATTGTCCATCTATATGTGAATTTGAAGGAAATATGTGAAAAAAATTGTATCTGTCTGCATGCCAGTATATAGATTTATGATGATCTCTTCAATTTCAGAAAGTATTTGTTCCAGAATTTGGTTGCAATTGCCATATGGGGAAGGCCCTTTATCTAAAATCTGGTATTATAAAGGAATTCTTATACAAAATTTAACAGATTCTCGGGGAAAAAAACATTTATTTATATATTTTACATATAAACCCCCATGTTATTGCGAAATCAATTTAAAGGGAAGAAACGGATAAATCAAAGCTTGAAATGAAGAAGATCAAAGGGGTTACGCACCGAAACCAAAAGGGTATAAAAAAGAGCTGCAATGGAGGTCGTTAATGGCCGAAAAAAATAGATCTTGCAGGGGGTGGGGGGAAAGAAAGCAATCCATCATCCGAGAGAGGGAGTTGAAGCGATTTTTGGCGAGCAAAACGTGATCCAACATCTGAACTTCAATGGAGACACGCCACAAAGAAGAGTAGAGTGAGCTGCTTGCACGGGTGAAGAGAATAGGGCATGTCTGTTTCGAAGGTGTAACCTCCTCCCCTTCTTAGCCAGCTGCTGCTTCATTGGTGCTTTAACCGAGAGGGAGTCTTGACCCTTTTTTTTTTTGTTTTTTGTATAACCATACACTCCTCTTTTTAGAGGGGTAAATAACTATTTATAATATATTTATTTACACGATTAATATATATATTAATATTATATGAGCGAATTAAACTAAAGAAGTAAGTAAACCGAGAAACAAATTGTCTCATCTTATCCTTGTTGAACTGGGTTCACTTTAGAGTGGCGAATTGCAAACTTGAATTCGAACCGAGCCTACCCTTGGCGAAGTGGACCAGCGGTTCTTAGGCCTTTCCCCAAGTGGGAGGTCATAGGTTCCATTTCTCACTCCCCATTTGGGGCCAGTCTCGCACGGGTTTACCCGGACTTACCTGGTGTGGTGGGTTGCGAGCTCACGTCGCACCCTCGGGGATTAGTCCTAACCCAAAGGGTTGGGGACACCCTAAGTTCCAAAAAAAAAAAAATGTTACCTGGTTCATCGATTCGCTCAATTTGAATTCAGGTTCACAATTCGTCACTCTAGAGTGAACTGTGTTTGCTAGGGGTAAGCTCGATTCGAATTCAGGTTCTCAATTCGCCACTCTAGAGTGAACCAAGTTCGCCAGGGATAGGATGAGACAATTCATTTCTCAGTTCACTTACTTTTTTAGTTTGGTTCACTAGCTTGGTATGTTCATATAATAGTAATATTATAAATATATATTAACCATGTAAATAAATATATTATAAATAGTTATTTAGAAAAAAAACATTAAAAATAGGTTATTTTAAAAATAAACATTAAAAAAATAGGTTTTATGGCCGGTTCGCAAACCCAGAAAACAAATTCGTCGAACTCAAAGTATAAATTCGCTAAACTCAAACAAAAAATTCATCGAACCCAAACAAAAAGTTCGCCGAACCAAAGCTATTGGGTTCGGGTAGCGGTTCGCTCATTTTCACGAACCCAAACGAACCGGACCGCAAACTGGTTCACTTCAAACCAGTTCGCGGTTCACACTAGTAGGTAGCGAACTAGGTAACACTGGGTAGGAGTACTTGAGGAAAAGGATCCTATCATCGCTAGTCAATGTGGGATAAATGGGCTACACACAAGCTTTGCTTGTTCTCACAACTCATTCACACACACAACCCATTATGTTTTTATTTTTTTATTTTTTTTATAACATTCACATTTTAGAAGTCATCAATTTTGGTTAATATTTACTCACCCCTAGGGTTAATCATTCTAACATTGGTTTTTAGAAGAAAACAATATTAACTTTAATTTAGTTAGCTTAACCAAGGTTAAAGGGGTGTTAAAAGGGACACGAGGACATGGTGGTACGTTAGATGAAGTATCAAGGGGTACGCTAATCACTAGTACTCTTTGAGATTTCGCCAAATTTTTATCCTCAAAATCGAGATGGTGTGTAGAACTTGTATTTTAGTTCTCGATATTTGTGGCATACATGTGATGCCTTGTTCTTTTAATGATTTTAAGTTGATTTAAAAATGACTAAGTATAGGAATTGCAGAAATTGTCGAAAACAAGCGATTTATAGCAAAAATAAAAATAAAGTATCGAATTTTGAGATAATTTTTTTTCTCCGGTAATTGATGTTTATAGGTTAAATGAACATAAGTTATTTTATGGGATTTGAATATTATGTATGGAGTGGTTTAATCAATTATCTATTTTTGGACAACGGACAAGATTTTCGTTTTTGTACTAAAATTGAAGAATGTGATTTTGATTTACTAGGAATTTGATTTTTTAAGTATTTTTTAAAATGTTTAATTAGAAACTTAAAGTAATTAAATGTGTGTGTTGTAGAGAAAGGTTTGTTATTGTTGTGTGCACTAGAGAAAAATAGGGAGATTCAGGCTTGGGCGTTGAATATATGGTTTGGGTATTCTAACGGCCAAAAATTAGAAGGTCAGGCGTTCGAATAGCCACTTAAGGCGTTCGAACGGCTGCGCGCAGAAACCCATAAAAACGCCAAGTTTCATGAAAATTTGGAAAATCTCAATGATAAACCCTATAAATAGGTCTTAATTCATGAGATTAGAGTGTCTAATCATTCTAAGAGCCTTAGAACATCGAAGAGGGAGAAAACTTAGGGTTTTGAAAAGAGTTTTACTTAGAGAAGAAGAAAGCTTTGGAAAGGGAAGGAGATCCAATCAAAGGGTGTTTTCTTCGCAGATTTGAGTTAGAAGGATTCCTTCGCAAGCGTTTGATAGTAGGGAATCAATCGAGAAAAGTTTGATATAATTTCTTAAGTTAATGATGTTGTAATCGTGGATTAAGAATAAGAACAAGAATGACTTTGAAGTGATATATTTTTCATAAGCTAATGGTATTATGATTTGATTTAAAGTAAGATTTCAGAAGAAGCATGAATATGATTAAAAACAAGGATTATATGGATGTTTGCAAGTTAATGATATTGTAATCATTGATTGGTAATTAAGAATAAGGGATTAAGATTTCAAGTAAGATTAAGAATAAGCATGATTAAGATTAAGATTTTAAGTAGATGCATAAATTTTAATGGTTAGATTGATTTAAGAGTAAGAATTTAAGCATTTAGGGATATTTTAAAGGTTAATGTGTTTATTTAATTAAGAATAAGAGTTATGCAATCATGTAGGTGAAGGGGGATTTCGATAAAAATTTATGCGGAAACTAGATCCCCTAGATCTTAACACCATAGAAAACATCAAATTTTATCTAAAAGTTTTAGTCATATCACCTTGGTGATTGATGTTCACCGGTGAAGCTTAATCCACTTGAACTGTCAACTCTTTGTAGAGATTTCTCAAAGAAATACTCGAAGCTCGATCCTTGTTCTTCACTATCCCCACGAAGCTTTAGAATCTCTTTTTGGAATTGTTGAAGCAAGAGGAAGGAGATAGAGTAATGGTGTAGACCTTCTATCACCAACAACCTTAAGGTTCAAAACCTAAAGTAGCAAAACCCAACATGGACCACCCTTAGTAGCTCATGAAAATCCCGAGGGTATATCCCTAGGGGCTCACGGTTTGGAGAGAGATGAGTGGGAGAGAGAAAAAATTCTGGAGAATTATCAATTCTCTTACCCCATACGTTTTTGGTCTTGGGGTATTTATAGAATGGATCTAATCCATATCCTACTCCAACTATAACTTATCCCTTAAGAAGTTATTTATTAATAATAACTCTTATTATTAATTTAAATAAAATCTTAGTTTAAATATAACTACTTTAGTTATAGTAATCCTACTAATTAAAGAGTCCTTATTAAATGAGGATTCCTTAATTAATAGGGATAAATCAACAACCAACAAAGGGAGGAATCCTAGTCAAACTAGGATTCCACAACCAAAGGGGTGGGCGTGAGCACAAGGGGGGCGTGAGCAAAGGGGAGTTTTGGACTCCTAGTTTGGATCTAATTCCATCTCTTCTTAATCCTTCTTGTAATCCAACCATTGGATTTTAATTTCATAATAAAAGGAATTATATTTTAACAATTATTCAATTAACCTAATCTTAATCCAATTAGGATTACTCCAAGGGGTGCCCAACCCTAGGGTTTTAATCCATGGGTTTGGGCCCATATTAAAGGTCCATATTAAATGGGTTTATGGATATGGGTCAAACCCATTTCCCCTTTAATTAGGTTAATTAAATAATTACTAATATAATCCCTAGATTTAAATTAACAATTAATTTAAACCATAGATTAACTTTTAATCTATTTAATTAATGATTAACTTTTAATCACTTAAATAATTGATTAAGATTTAATCAATTATTGAGCTTGTATTTCTTACGGGAGCATCTCCACAGATTGCTCTGGGACATTCTTACCCCGGCTTACCCAATGTTATCCCATTGACCCTAAATAGGAATTACATTGGAATTGCAAGTGACGTGAGATATCCATGTTGCAATTGAATCCCAGTGTATGAACATTAACTATTACGGATCCCGCCACATGAACTTTTTAATTCAATTTATCCTTCTAAATACATTATCCCTAATGGGCCTTCGAAATTGACATATTATCTAACTCATAGCCCATTGTACATCATCCGGGTTTCCAAGACTTATGATTAAGCCATGAGAAACAATTTCTCAAAAAAAATATTTTGAGAAAATCCTTTAATAAGTATAATATCTTTTATTAAAAGTATATTTCAAAACTTATTTTGATTTTAAAATCACATGCGCAGGATTTGAACTTAATCAACAGTCTTACTCGGAACTTGGATAATCTCTCAAATTAATGAGAATGGATTTCTTGTTTGAAATTCATCATGACTCGAACAGCTTTCTGACTATCCAACTGTCACTGTATTGTATTCCCTAAGTTAGAAAAATACGTTGGTGGAATCAAAACAGTCAGATCACTGCTCAGTCATAGATGAACACATCAGATCTAAGGATCATCGAAACTGTTCAATGTGAATGAGAGACCAACTATTTGACAGTATGTTTCTGCAAGAGGTCTCTCAATGAATGCAATCAGTCAGTGTACATTTAAGCACCCATATGCTGATGTGTAGTCTCCACTATAATAGTTCAAGATAGAAGTACATCTCAATTATTGAGAACATCTTAGCATTCTGGCAACCATATAAGTGAAGTGCCCAGCTTCACCCACAGCTGTGACTATATAAAGTATAAGGAACTAGAAAGTTATATTTGCCTTTGATAATCCAATCACATAACTTTTCTACAATATATCCTATGGACCTTTATTGATATCTCATATCGTATAGATCATCTCATGATCATGATCAATTACACATAATGAATACACAATAGATTAAGAAGAAGTCTTTATTAATCAAATTAATAAGAGTCTAACAATCTAAATGACTTTTCTGGGCATCATGTCTAACAGTAGGAATATTTTAAATTAAGAATAAGGGTTATGTAAGTACAGATTTTCACTGAGCTTGAATCCACTTTTACTCTTTCTCTTTCCTCCCTTAGTCAAAAATATCATTTTGCAAAAGGGCCTGTGTATGGATTTTGAATAAGAACAAGATGCGTAAGTGTATAAAGAATTATTAGATATATGATTCTTGTATTATTGGGATGTAAATAATCACGTATAATGGATTTGTGAATAAAAATGGGTAAATTAGATGTCCTATAAATTATGAGTAAGGTATTTACATGCTCTACACATTATGAATATGTTATCTATGTATTCTATGAATGATTAATAAAGTATGATCATGTTGTTTATGTGTTTTGGGAATTTATGAATATGTTATTGAGTTATATGACTCGATTTGATAACTATGGGTCGATAAACATGATTTACGGTGTATGTAAGGTATGTAAATTAATTTCGGGTAAACAAACCTTGAATTACGGTCTTGTTGTTTATGTTATTTATCGTAGTGGTATGGGATGCTATGATGGATCTCCAATGACACTAGATTTGTAATTTAGGGTGTAGTTTAAGCAAATGTTATCACCTATGATAAGTTACAAGTATGATATGTTCACAAGCACAATATGATCACGTACAAGATATGCTCACAAGCTCACAAGTATGAAAACTCACAGGATATCTTACAAGCTCATAAGTCTCATAAGCTCACAAAATCTCACAAGTATGTATGTCTAAATGCATGATTGAGTCTTCACAAGTTATGAGTACCAACACCAATCCAAGATCTAAAGGTACCTGCACCTAAAGCATTGAAGATACTAGTACTTGATTCACACGTAGATACAAGTAGGAAACGATGGTACTAGTATCTGATTTATAGAATTCTATCTCACAAGTATGTATGTTATGATGTTTATGATAGTATTAGCCTAGGAAGCACGGATACGGGATATGGGTACGATACGATACAGGTAGGACGATACGGCAGAACCTAAAAAAACAGGATACGGGAACGGCCAGGATACGTCTGTATTTTTTATATATATATAAAAAAAATACTATATTTTGTATTATAATTACAAAATAACCATTGGTTTAGTTCTGTTTATGTATAAAAAAGACCATGTCCATGCAAAAACAAACGAGACATCTCATCATCCACTAAGCAAAAAATAAAGTCATCCTATGAAGCTAAGGAACTTCATTAATATCATCTTCGCCTTCCTCTGTGAATACTATAGCTTCCATATCAGGCTCATCAAGTGAAAGACTAGCAATTTCAAGCAAGCCAGCAGGCCCAGCACCCTCCATTGAATCAAATCCATCTCCACCAATGTCCCATAGCTTGGTCTCTCCTTCCACGTATTGTCGGCTCCTCCTTGATAAGAGACGGAGATTGTTATGCACAAAAACCAAATCTTCAGCATGTTGTGGTGTCATTTTGTTCCTTTTTAGGGAGTGAATGAAAGAGTAGGTACTCCAATTCCTTTCACAACAAGAAGAGGAACATGGCTGACCAAGTAATTTCAATGCTAAAGATTGGAGCATAGGTGCAGAAGACCCATGTGCAAACCACCAAAGAAGTGGTTCCATTGCTCCTCTATCATTTTTCGAGTCATGGTCTTCAAATTTGTCCAAACAACCCGAGAACTTGGCATACTCAACATTAACAGCCCTTCTCTCATCTGCACATGGAAAGTATTTCTTGAAGCACTTGTTTCTCATATTTGCAATTTCATCATCCTTGTGAGGAGGAACATGATTGGGATTTTCATCAAGCCACATTGAATTGTAACACCTATTTTACAATTAAAAAAAAACAAAACATCAAAAAAATTATACTATTGATATTAAAAGATATAACTTAAAAAATAAGAATAACTAATAGTCTAAAAGTAAACTATTACATGGGATTCAAAGAATGTGCAAGACAATGAAGATGTGTGTTACTTTTGGCCCACCTCTCAAATAGTATCTCATGCACCACGGAATAGAAGGTTGACTCCTCATGTTCTAACTTCCCTTCATGCTTATAGATGGATACCATCACTTTTTCAATCATTGCATCCCACATTTCATAAACCAAGTGAAGACATGGCTTGTCGGTGTCACAAAACCGAGGCATCTCATAAATTGGAAATGTGAAAGAGAGTATGTAATCTATCTTATCCCAAAATATATCATTCAACACATTTTCCTTCACAAATGTTGCTTTCCCAATATCATCTTCTTTGTACGAAACCCATTTATCACTTATAACCATTGTTTGGAGGCCACACTTTATCAATTTAAACCTTTTTAGCATAATAATTGAAGATGCAAAGCGCATGTCTACAACAGTAAATAATTTCAAGGGCACAAACTCATTGAAAATAGCCAATCTCATAGAATGATTCATGATAAAGTTTTTTTATAAACATCACATCCCCAACAATACCTGTAATCCAATGGCATTTTTCATAAGTAATTGCATTATTCTCAATATTTTTTGCAGCGCATATATTCTTAAGGGCAAGGTTTAATGTGTGCACCACACATGGTGTCCAAAAGATATTTGAGTACTTGCCTTGAATGAGTAATTCAGCTGAACTACAAATAGGAGCATTATCAGTAATCACTTGGACCACATTTTGAGGTCCAACTTCTTCAATTACTTGATTGATCAAGTTGGAAATAATAAAACTTGTCTTTCACCTCCCCCTCATAATTAATAGCTTTCAAGAACATTGCACCAAATTCTGATGCTGCCATAAAATTGATAAAAGGTCTTCTTTGTGAATTAGTCCATCCATCTGTAGCAATACTTAACCCCTTTTCCTTCCATGATTTCTTAGTCGTCTCCAACAACCTTTCTACATTTGCCCTTTCCTTTTGGAGTAAAGAAGTCCTCAACAAATTATATCCACGAGGTACATACCCAACAATTAAATTGTTTACAGCAAATGAAAAGGAACTCGCATAATGTGGGTTACTAGCTAAATGAAAAGGCAAGCCACTTGAGTAAAACATCCGAGCAATCTCGGAATGCAATTGTTCTCAAGCATTATTGTTGAATGCCTTCTCTAAGGTAGTGTTTCCAGAAGCCTTTCTTTTTCTTGGCTCAAAACCTTCTTGTCTAATTGCTCCGGTACTGCTTGACCCCATACCCATGGATTGGTAAGCAGAAGGTGGCAAAGGAACCTTTTTAGGCATAACCATTTTCAACTGGTTTTCAGCATCTTCAACTACCTTTTGCATTTTAGAAAGAGTCGAGAAATTCACTTTTGGGCACACTCTAATCCCATGACCCGAAAGTCTCAACAAATGAGCCTTGACTCTAAAATATGACCCGTTGTAAATATTTTGACAATAATTGCATTTGAATTTGGTATTCCCACCTCCTTCCCCCATTTTTTCTACTTTAGTAAAATAATTCCACAGATTATGATCATCTGATTCATCTTGTATCATGGAAGTTCCACTTCCACACGTTGAACCCAAACTTCCTGAACCCGAACTCATATTCCTAAAATTATGAATTTAGTAAACAATCAAAGTATGTTAAAAGAGAAAGAGAGAACACTCTAAAAAAATAATTGATTTGATTCATTTGACAGTTGAATTTGTTTGAGCCTTAAAAAAAAAAACGGAAGCAAACAAGAGAAAACAGTCAACTAAAATTTGAGCCTTTAAAAAACAATTGATTTGGACAATTGAAAGTTGAAACCTTTTTTTTGGGGGGGAGGGTAACAGACTAATAGTTGTTTGAGCTTTAAAAGAAAAGGCAAATAGTAAAAAAAAACAAACAATAAAAAAAAGAAGCAAACAGGGACCAAACTATTTCTTGAACAAAGAAAAAAAGAAGAAGCAAACAGGGACCTGAACGGGAAGCTTGAGCTTGAGCTTCGGACGGGAAAGACCGAAAGAGGTAGGGTTCTTCCTCCTTTCTCCTCTTCTTCCTCCTTTTCTTTCTCTTTCTTTTTTGTTTCAGCTGAATGGAGCCCTAAATGATTTACATAATAAATATGAAGACTGTGTCGTATCCATGCTGTATCCCAAACGTATCCTTGCCGTATCCATGATAAAAAATTGTTTTAAATTAATTAGATACGTCTAAGCCATATCCCATATGTATCCCGCCGTATCGGAGGCATATCCGTATCTGATACGTATCCGACACGGGTACGGAGACCTTTTTGAAGTATCCGTGCTTCTTAGGTGTTAGCTAAGAATGTATATCCACTGAGTGTTTCATTGCTAAGCTGAAATGTTTATGTCGGGGAGTTTAAATTTTGAGACTAACGCTGAACCTTTGATAGAAGAGGAGTAAATTGAAGAACATGAAGTGTAGAACCCCGAAAAACATAGTAAAAAGTGTGTGGTGAATAGTATTTTCTATATGGGTTAGACCAGGCCAAAAGCCCTCTAAGTGCGTGGTGTAGGGTAAAATGTCAATGAGAGCCTTAGCAAGGGCATGTGTGTGTGTATGGGAGTGTTGGACACTAGGGGTAGGTATCCTAAGCATTCTAAGTGCTTAAATAGCCGAGGGAAAGAGGGAAAAGGTTCCGGGTAGTGGAAAAGGGTAAAATGGTCAATAATAAATAGTGGGTTATACCCAAGGTAAATAACATGATTAGAATAATGTTTAAGTCCAAAAAAAAATGTTTAAGCATGTTTAAAAATGGGTATGGACCCAAGTATAAGGAGTGAACTTGGAAGAAAAACAAGAAAAACAAAGTTTGGGACTTTCGTTCGAACGAAGCCAGAAAATGGGCAACAATTCAAAACCGTGGCCATTTTAAGGGTCCTATAATTGTTCAATTGAAACTTTCGTTCGAACAAACATAACTTTCGTTCAAACGAATGTTGTTAAAACAATTTTTAAAAAAATTTGTGCTAAATCCGAAATTTCGGGGTTTAACCCATTTGGACTATGAATAGGACACCTAATACGGGGTTTTAGGATATTCTAAATCCTTCTAACCTAATTTGGCAAAGAGATGAGCAAAACCCTAGGTTTTCTAAGGAAAACCCTTGGAGGAACAAGAGGAAGCTTGGAGCTCAGTCCTTAAGTTTGGAATCCAACCTTCAATCTTCCTCAACTCTTTTTTCCAAATTTGGACTGAAGAGATTCAGTTTTGTGAGGTCGATACTATCTACTAAACCTTATTGTTATAATGTCTTAGCTTTAATTTAATGAAATGCATGCTATCCTATGATTTGTTGAAGAGTTTCTTGTATTAATACTCTTTATTGTGAATTCCTCATGAAAAATTAAAAAGGAAGCATGAAAATAGTGAAATGAAATAGTTTAGCTCTATTGAAAGATTTGTATGAATTATATATTTAAGTAAATGAGAAAGATTAAGTGTTTGATGAAATGTCTATGTAAATTTTGACTAAATTACTCGTGTGGAAGTTTAATTATGAAAAAGGAGAAATAATGATACATTGAATTGATGAAGAATATGCTTTAAGAATGAAATTGTGTACCTAAATGACATGTGAGCATGCTTAGAATTATGAATTGACAATTGAAATGCATATGCTACGTTGTTAAAGTTTTATTGCCTATATGTCACTTACAAATGTTATATGATCACTTGTATATGTGTGATCGGGATTTTTGTATAAGTACGGGTATCTGAAAAGAAAAAGTGAAAGAAAGAAAAGGAAGAAAAGAAAAGAATAAGCTATTGGGAGGATGCTAGTGTACGTTAGACTAGGCACCGACACTAATCATCTAATCTCAAGTAAAACAAAGAAGAATATGTTATTGGATGGGTGTTTAGAATACGTCAGACCAGGCACCGACACTAACCATCTGATATCCCAAGTATGATAAGGCTATTTGGAGGATGCTGATGTACGTCAGATCGGGTACCGACATTAGTCATCTGATCTCAAGTAAAAGAACGAATAAGGATATTATTGGGTGGGTGTTTAGTGTATGTCAGACCAGACACTAACACTAACCATCTGATATTCCAAGCAAAGTGGATTAACTTGACTAAGTTAAATGAAAGAAGGAAAGATGTAAAAGTAAAAGTAAAAAGACATGAAGAAGATGATAAAAGCATGTAATTTTCGAAGAAAGTAAAATAAAGTATATAGTTTTGAAAAGTATGCACATGAATATCGAAACTATGATTTCTGTATGTTTGACATGAAGAATGTTATGTTTCTGAAGTTGAATTATATATGAACTACTTATGAAATCCTATTATCGTTTTATAACTGTATTGTTTTGTTGTTAGTATACGCTGAGCCTTCCATGCTCAGCTGAACTTTATTGTCAACAGGTCCTCCTTTTGATATCTGTGCTCCAGCTCCGTGGGTGGAAGAAGAGTACATTAAAGAGGGTGTCGAGAAAGAACACCTGAGAGTAGACAAAGGCCTTGACAAGTGGCATAATTTGGATTATTGGTAAGGGAGTGACCTGTGTATATAGACTTGGAGTTACTTTGAGGTGGGGATGTCCACCTATGATTTTGATTGTGTTAGATTGATTTACTTTTTAAACTTCTATTTTATTCGATTTTGTTTTATGCTTGGAATACGGTTAAGTGTTATTTGTTAAGAAAAATTTAGCTTCCGCTTTTTAGCATTGCTTTAAATGCTCTTGCAGGATAGTTTGAAGTATAAGTCACGAACCAAAGTCCCATAACTTCGAGGAGGATTTTGGGTCGCGACATGAAGGTACCAGGCGGAGGAGAATCATTTGAATAGATATCCATACTTCTGAGTTTTGGTTAATTAGACTTTTAAATTGATGAGTTGTAATAAGATATTTTGGGTAGATGTTTAGGTTAAGTTTATTGATTTTGCGATCTTGATGTATGATTCAGATTGTCAAGGTTCAGTTTCCTATTAATTTTAAAATTGAAGTTTAGTTAAAGAAATTTTTAGGTTCATGTTTTAGTAGAGGTGTAAAAATGGCCCGCGGCCCGTGGGCCGGCCCAGCCCGATACGTTTAATGTGTGGGTCGGCACGGCATGACCCGCCTAGTGGGCTGGGCCTGGGCCTGGGCCCTGTTTTTTTGCTAATGGACCAACACGACACGTGAGACAGGCACGGACACGACACGGTGGTCTCACGGGCACGACATGGCCCGCTTAGCCCGCCTTCTCCAACAACTCTTTACAAAAAAAAAACATTTATAGCCCTCAAACAACCATAAAACGGCTAGTTTGAGGGGTAAAAGTGGAAATCGGTCATTTAAGCTCACAAATGACCAAAATAGCATTCCCAACAAATAAATAGCTTGGAATTTGTTTGTTTTTAAAAATTGAACAAATTATTAGTGGGGAAGAAATTAATAACTTATTAAGTTCAATTTATCAAACATATGATTCTAAATATTCTAAGAATATAAGACCTACTTCTTCTTCTTCATTCACTTCTTTTAATATTAATGACATAGCTTGGTCAGCTATTGCAATTGTCCAAACACGAACTGTAAGCTCTATACGTACTGAGCTTTTCAAATATTTAGACACTGATTGAACTGGATTTCTTACCCACGAGGAGCTAGCCCAATTTGACATTTTGACATGGTGGCAAACACATGAAAGAAATTTTCCTATGCTTTCCATCATGGCACGTGATCTACTAACACCTCCAGCTTCAATAGTAGCATCAGAGTCTGCTTTTAGTGCAGGTGGTAGAATATTGACCGAGAGGAGGAACAGATTAACTCCCGAAATTTTGGAGTGTTTAATATGCATAAAGGATTGTCAGGATGGGGAACTATGACTACAAGACACGAAGGATGATATAGCCGAAGAATTTGCAAACTTAGATATAAGCAACAAACCGAATTAGTGATGATATTCTATTTTTTTTTTCATTATTGTAACTTGTAAGGCTTGAGCAATGCAAACGATTGATAGTTGGGTAGGTACCAACCTAGTTGGGATGTACTCAAACTATAGTGATGCAATTCTCACATTTATTTAGAATTTTGTATTGTACCAACTGCTTGTATAGTTGTTTTAAAAATTTCAGAGATAAATAAAATGATAACTTTTTTTAATTTTAGACTAATAATGATGCCTTTGTATTTTAATTTTACAATTATAAATTTAATTTAAAAATTTACAAAACAAAAAAAAAAAGCACGCGAGCTGGCCCAAGCACGACCCACTTGCCCGCCACGACAAGGCCCGCCATGGGTCATGCCTAGGCCTCCATATTTTGTTCATGGATCGGCATGACATGACACGTTTAATTAGGTGGACTAGCATGACACGACATGAAGCATGAATGGGTTGCCCATTCGTGGCCGGCACGGCCCGTTTGACACCTCTATGTTTTAGTATCCCTTATATGCTTGTTAAGATAAGATATCTTGAGATGAGATGTCAAACCAATGCAGTGTTTCGAGTCAAAGTTCTACTAAGGATCTTGGTGGGATTTTGGTTCGTGACATGGTGTCCCTTGGCTTGTTCAATGATAGGATGTATGTTCCCTTTTAGAGAACTCAGACTTAAGTTTGGATAGTATGGTGGTTGAGAGGCCTACCATTTGTAGTAACCTAATTCCTAACTAGGTTTGCACTTAAGCCAAGCTAGTTCGTCGATTCGACTCAGCTCGACTCATTTGAGTTGACAAGCTGGCTTTTCAGGCTTGAACCAATCAAGCTAAGCTTTTATTTGAGCTTGTATGTTTAATCAAGCCAAGCTCAAGCTAGACCATGTTTGATTCAACTCGACTTGTTTAGGGCTCAATTTGGCTCAACTCAAAATATTATATATATTCACAATTTTTTAAATAATATTATCTATATTAATGCAAAATATTATTTGTAACTTTCTTTATCATAGATTGTAATAATTTTTAATTTATAATAAGTAAGTTTACTAAATAACAATAACATGTAGCAGTTAAAAAGCTTGAAGTAGAAATTCTGATCTAACTCGATCTCTACTCTTTGGACCAAAGGACTAGCCTCAAATCTTATTTTTCGTATATGAATGTATTAATTTTCTATAATTTCTTGTATTGTAATTTATCAATAATAATTTTATTAAAATCATGCAAAATTGAACGAATTAATTATGTGAATCAAGCTTGAGCCATCCCGAGCTCTACTCGGCTTGAATAAAGTTCGAGCTCAAGCCTAAATATTCGAGCTCGAATCAAGCTCATGATGAGCTTGAGCATGTTCAAGCCAAGCTCAAACTTGGCCAAGCTTGGCTTAAATACACCCCCTATTCCTGACATACTAATGTAGATAAATGATGTCAAGCTCAACTCGAATACATCCCTATTCCTAACATAATAATGTGGATAAATGATTACACATACCCCAAAAAATTGAGATGATTATAATATCGTTTTGTAAGATTTCGGCTTAAATTTAAAATTTCCAAAAACTTTGGTTGAAATCTTGCTGACATTTTAAAAATAATTTTTGATATATTTAATGAATTTTCTGAAAATTTAAATTTTATATAATAAAATAATAATAATATTATTTTATTACTAGATTATAAATTTAATTAATTATTAATACATTATTATAATTAGCTACCTAATAAATTTAGATACTTAAAACCCCTTTAAACATATATATAACCTATTAAACTAAAAAAAGCTAAATATTAAGACACTTAAAACACTCATACTAACCTACTAATATATCTAATAATTTATTAATTAAATAGGTGATAACTATGTTATATTAATGTATAGCTACAAACATACTTTATAGTTTATAAATATAAATTAATTGTATGCTTAATATTATGTAAACTATATTATATTAATGTATAAACTGTAAACCATCTGTGTAAATTATATAATTATAGTATATGTATAAAATATACTTATAACTATATACTATATACTACATACTTTAAAAATGTATAAAAATAAAAGAATCAATAATAAATAATAAGAAGTACAAAAAAAATTAGAAGAAATTCCAAAAATTTGAAATTTCTTAGCCAATTTCAAGAATAAAACCAATTTCGGTGAGATTTTGTCCAAAATATCAAAATTTCGATAAATTTCATTTCGGACCCCTCCGGAATCATGAAATCTCAGTCCCTTTGAACCTTGGACTAGGCTCACTCTCTTGTGATCCTATTGTTTCTTCACTTTTATGTGTATCTCTCATGTGGTTGGTCTGAGATCCAATTCCTATGAGTTGTGTGGCAGTTCATATGCCCACCGTTTGACCCAACTTTAAATTATAGGATCTCCAATGCACTAAGAAATGAATAAGTTTTAACATTGCTAATCGAGATTAATTGTATTGGTGATACTAAAAATAATATATATATATATATATATATATATATAATTCTCCATTTATTGATAAAATGAAAGGTGGTGCTATACGAACCCCAACTTTTAATAGTATATACCAAAGTTACGAAAATTCCAATTAACCAAAAAAGAAAGAAAGATAAAGGACAGAACTGCTCTTCTCCTTCAATCTTACATACTGTCTATGAGCAAAAACATGCTATTAACCTTGCCAAACCTCTTCAAAGTAGCCACTTCTTCAAAATCTCCAACCACCTATCAATTCAAATGCCTTTCACAATCTCTAAATGGGAAAGTCTATAGCTATAAACATCAACATTTGTGGTGATAGGAAGGTTCAGGGCCCACTTTATAGTCTTGTACCTCTTTGGTCCCTGGATCCTAAAGAAGTCCAATCAGAAGCCAGTTCTTTGAGACAACTTCAGCAGTCCAAAATCAGTGATCTTGGGTTCAAACTTCAAAATCTTTGTCTAGACTTCACATCATAGCACATAGCACACTTGGGACATTCACAGTGAAGGTACATTTTTACGGAAATGGGCTCACTAATTAAAAAACCCCTAAAGAGGCTCACATTTTCAATACTTATTTCTCTTCAGTTGCAAGTGTATAAGCTAATTAATTCGGATAAAAATGCCCCTCTCACATCGGGCAAAAAATCACATTTGATACTCACTCTTACTGTTGTTCTCCTCTTAGTTCCCATTTGTTGCCCAACTATGTGACCCTAGAGTGGGGGTGAATAGGGTCTTGTCATATTAAAACTTTATCCTAATTCATTTTCAAATATTTTAAGCTATTAATTGAAATGTAATCAAAGCAACAAGCAATAAAACAGTAGCTAAAAGAAAAGAGAGTAAGAGATCAAACACAGCGATATGATATCAAGGTTCGGCTTCTCGCCTACGACCCCGCCTCAAGCTACCCACTTGAGGATTCAACACGATCCACTATTGCACAATCTTCTTCACTGGTGAAGACCAGACCTTTATACTTGCAAGAGAAAACCTCTCTTGACTTCCCTTCAATAAAGCTTCCTGCTCCAATGACAAGAATTCACCGATTCTTGATTTCAAATATAATAGATGTATGAAAATGATTTTCAATCAGAAATTGCTCCTAAAATGAGTTGGATGATCACTTGAATGCTCATTAAGAGTCTCTCAAAGAATGAAGTTGAATAGCTCAAATTTGATTCTATTGGGATTTAGGGTTTTTTCTTAATGAATGTAGAAATCTAAACTTTGAGTGAATGATTGGAGTTAATAGGATGATCAAAGGTTGTTTGTAGTTCATAAATGACTCCAATTTATAGCCCAAGAAAAATTATGGTTGTTGGAGGAGCATTGGATGCGAAACTAGCCGTTATGAGCATTAAATGCCCTATTACAAGCAAATCAGTCGATTGGTTTTTTTTGTCTCTTGACAAATCAATCGACTGGTTTTATACCAGCCAATTTCAATAACTCTAGAAGCCAAATAAGTCGACTGATTTTTATAACCAGTGAGAACTAGTCGTCTGGTTTTGATAACAATGTCTATTCATGACACAAAGCATGAATCAATCTACTGGTTTTGATGAGCTGTTATGAGCATTAAATGGCCTATTGCGAGCAATTAGTCGACTGGTTTTTTTGTCTCTTGACAAATCAGTCGACTGATTTTATACCAACTAATTCCAGTAACTCCAGAACCCAAGTCGACTGATTTTTATAGCTAGTAAAAACTAGTCGACTGGTTTTGATAACAATGTCTATTCATGACACAGAGCATGAATCAGTCGACTGGTTTTTATGAGCCGCAAGAATTAGTCGACTGGTCTTCTGTTATTCACAGAAAACTTATTTAAATCATTCCTAGTTGATGAGTATGATTAAATTGGTCAACTAGCTATACTTTCTCAAGATTATGCCTATTTAAATTGACATCTTAGGGCCTTAGAATGATATGCAAATATGTTCTTTAAGGTTCCTAAGGTCATTCTAGGTCATTGATTTTTCAAACTTCAAACTATGAGGAATTTTTACAATTGTCCTAAGAACTCTCAAACTTCAAATATAAGACCTTTAATCTTCTAGTTGGAGAGTCTTCAGTGTCTTTTAAACTTGATCTTGATTTGTCTTCTTTGATTTCATCTTTATGACCAAGATTGCTTCTTAGTGGATATTCTTCTTCATGTCATGAGTTTAGCTCTTTTGCTTTGGATCTTCAATTTGATTAGATGGTTTGCTTTGTGGATCCTTTTTATGCTTGATATCATTTCTATCCTTTGCCCCTTGGATGGTTTGCTAATGCTCTTTATAAACTGGATTTCACATGAACTTATTAGAGACATTAGTAACATAATGGTCATTTCATTATTGTGTTATCATCAAAATTATTAAGGGTACCTATGGTTGTAACCTTTAAGCTAATAATCAACCCCTTTTTGATGATGACATAATAATGAAATAAAATGAGAACAAACTCTCCCTCAAAATATAAATTCAATAAAAAAATTGAGGTAAGCTCCCCCTAAACATATGCATTAATGAATTTTAATAAATTCAAGATATAACTTCAATTCATTTGCATAAGTCATTCATAAACATTTGATACCAATATGATAAATGATTCTCAAAAGGTCACAATAGATAAGAAATGTATCATAAATATATAGATGTGTCAAAAAATTACAAGAAAAGTACACAACTGTACTAAGCACTACAAAACATACATCCATTACATTTCATTCAAAAAACCAAAAAACATACAATTTAACATTTCAATTATTTTCTCCTTCTTTCTCCTCCTTGGCATCATAAAAAAAATCTACTGCTTGGGGTTACTGGGGCCACTCTTTGGTTCACTGGGGCCACTCTTGGGTTCAAAAGTAAAATGGGTCTTGACATCATGCATGTGAAGAGCTAGCCCATTCACTTTAGATGCAATCTGGTGGAGCATAGGTGCAGACAATCTGAGCAAGCTTCTGGTCAATTGAATCTGTGTGACTTAGACCTCATCACTCAACTTTTGAATTTGCTCAAAAGAGTCCTTTCCTTTCTTCTCTACCGATTCTATAGTTGTAGAACCCCGGTCCTTGATATTCATGCACGGTGAATAGTGTCATGAATAGTGTTAGTTCATGAGTTGTGAAGGTCAAAAGCCTTCTTGTATTGTTGTGGTTGTAGAATAAGCTATAATGATGGTTTTTACCTTGAGTTTAATTGGGTAGGAGTATGTGTAGCTCAGAAATACTGAGTATAAGAATACTCTAAGTGTTTTAAAGTCAAGGGTATGAAATACCCTAAGTTTTTATGGTGTTAGGGCCACGTGGATCTTAATGTTCATGGGGGTTTTTGTTTTCCATGGATGTGTTAGAAATTGTGTTAGGTTCCTAAGGACCTTTATGAATAGCTTAAGGGTGTTAAAACAAGAGTGTGAAACACTCTAAGTGATCAAAGTATGATCAAAGCTGAAAAGAAGAAGGATGTCTTCACATATCCTCAACTTTAGGGAGACATAGTTTTGTCACCGCTGATCGGAATCGAGTGATTCTTGAATTTTTTGAAAGACATCGGAAACCTCTTCGAAGTTCATGTTTATCACTTTTCCATATTTTGAGTTTAGCTTAGGTCAAACGTCGGATTTTTGAAAACTAGTCTGCTAAAATTCTGGTCTGCTGTAATTGTTCCAGGACCAGTCAACTTTAGGGCCACTTTGACCATGAATAAAGAAGAATTAGGAGTTTTATAAAACACCAAAGTTGTTCCCCTTTGAATGATGAGTCTAACGCAAGTTGAATCGTCAAAATCCGATGAGCGATTCAAAAGTTATGGTCGAATTACCAAACGGGAAAAATCTAGACAGCTCATTGGAGGTTTGGACGATCGATCATCCCAAGCTTGAAGATCGATCGCCCAGAACCCAGAATCTAGGCAGTTCACTGGAGGTCTGGATGATCGATCGCCCAGCCTGACGATTGATCATCAGCACGAGACTCTTTTTTTTTTAAAGACGAGGAAATCAGGGTTTTTAACCCCTTGGGCTATAAATAGAGGGGATTTTCGTGGGGTTTAGGGTGACACTAAATCAAAAAGAGATTGTGGGAAGAAAAGAGAGAGAAGTAGGGTTTCCAAAGGGGGTTTTTGTTGGAGATCAAGTGGAGCTCAAATCCTTTATTCCAAGGCTTGGATCTTCTCCTTCAAGCAAGGGTCTTCCCTCTCAAGGTTGGATTTTCTCCATCAAGCTTGGATTTCGTGGTCAAGGGTTTCTTCAAGATAGGATTGATCTTTAGGAGGTAAGTATACCTTTCTAGTCAACTTAATTAGTGATAACCTAGATCCAAAACATAGGTTTTATATGGTATGTATGCTTGGATTTGGTCACAGACGTTTCCTATTATTAAATCAACCATGTTTACCTTAAATGTATAGATTAATTAATATGGATATGGATGGTGTGGGGTGTATGGATTAGTTGAGGCTTTAATTGGATGTCATAGAGAATGTGGATGGTTATTGTATGATGGAAAATGGGGAAGGGCAATGTACACATAAAACGTGCACTTAAGGTGTTTGATGAAATGTATGAGTATGAAAACATGAGTTAATGCTTATTGAAATGTTGAATGTCATATGTTCGATAAAATTCATGTGTGAGATTTAAACCTAGGATGATGAAACATAATTTAAGGTTTTCCCCCAAATTATCAAATTGCTAATATGCCTCTATATGTTCTATTTAAGTTTTCTTAAACCTATGGAATGATATATATTATTCTTCTAAGTGCTTTCATGCCAATATGATGCTCACAAGCACCACAAGCACTATATGTCGTGTGTGAGCAATGTTTCTCATAAGCATAATGTTGAAAAATGCATAAGAAGAGTGTTAAGGAAAACCTCATAAGGAAAAATAATGAACTCATAAGATTTGACAAGGCCAAACTTTGGGTTGACAAAGTCTAAGATCTGTTACCATATCTCTACGGATCATAAGTCAAAGATCAGTTACGAATGCTCATAATGATCATGTTTAAGATTGGCTCACAAGTCTCTAAGGATCACAAGTCTCGCAAGACTCACATAAGAACTCACAAGAACTCATAAGGCTCACAAGTGGTTCATAAGAATTCATAAGAACTCGTAAGGCTCACAAGTGGCTCATAAGGCTCATAAGGCTCATGAGGCTCATAATGATCATGTCTAAGGATCAAGTCTAAGAACGTTTCACAAGTCTCTACGGATCATAAGTCTAAGATTGGTTACCAAACTCACAAGACTCATAAGAACTCACAAGCTCAAAGAACTCATAAGAACTCACAAGCTCAAAGAACTCATAAGGACTCACAATCTCAAAGAATTCATAAGAACTCACAAGCTCAAAGAACTCATAAGATTTATAAGAATTCATAAGACATGTTTTGTTTTCTACGAAAACTCTTAAGATAATGTTTTGAAAGTATGTATATATTAAGTTAAGTTGTGAGTTATGATTTCTATGTTCGGCTAAATGCAAGAGTTATGAACTGTTGTCTTCAATACTCACATGATATTAGTTATTGTATAACAATGTTAGTTAGTAGCTTGTACACACTAAGTATTCCATGCTTAGCCGTATATTTTATGTTGGTAGGTTCATTTAACAATTGCAACCCAGAGCCTTGGATTGAAGAGGAATACGTGGAAGAAAGAGAGCCGTCTATCCCATTGCAGCCATAGGAGGATAGGGGTTTAGATGTGTGGCCCTATCTAGACTATCGCTAAGTGGAGTGATAGTGAGATTACATTTTGTCTTTTGATAGGTGGGCATGTCCACCTTTACTTTTGGTTAGGTATGTATAAACTTGAGAATACAGATCATATATGTTAAAGAAAAGTTTAGTTTACGCTTCCGCTATGATTATCGTTTCTATTATATTATGCCTTGGATATTTTGCAGGATGGTTTGGTATCGGATATGGCACATTATGAGTCAAAGTATCCCTAACTCATAGGGGGTATTTTGGGTCGTGACAGTAGTGGCATCAACCTTGTTCTTTAAAATCCCCATATCCACATAGAGATCACTAACCCTAGTGTCCAGGGTGTCCATTTTCTCCCTGACTTCTGTCTGAAAGCTCACCATAATAGTCCCAAGGGAGTCGATCTTGCTTATCAGTAGGCAAACAAGATCATCATCAATAGAGGATCTCCTGGGGTCACAAGATGAGTAGAAGGTCCACCCTCCATATGAGGTGGAAACTTTATCTGAGGTGAGAGCCCCTATCTCTGAGTCTCTAAGGTTGTCACTGGTGGCTTAAAAGAGTGCATGAAGAAGTTCCTGAAGGAGTGCCAAGGGAGGATCCAGTGCCTGGAGTGCCTTTGATTCTCTTCCTCTGAAGTGCTGCAGGAGTGGTATCATCTGGATCTATCTCTCTCTCTGCTCCTGAGGATGGTGACTCACCAAAGGCAGGCTTGGGAACCCAGCCCTTCTCATTAGACCAAAAATAGCTCATACTCAAGATAGTGGCCTTTCCATAGATGTCATAGTGGGAGACATCTTGCTTGTCAGTACAGGAGGCCAATGGGAGTTTGAAGTACTTGAAAATACAAGTGAGAGCTAGACCATAAGGGAGATTCCCGGTCTTCTTCTTAACACAATCATTCATGGTGTGGACAATGAGATAGGATAGGTCAAGATGTTTAGTGGTGATGATGCACCACGTGACAAATACGTCAAGAAAAGTAACATAGTCCCTACCACCGGCTCTAGGAATGATATTGTGAGTAATGACATGGTGAATGATCCTAGCCTCTAGAGTGAGTTCCTTGACCTTAGGTTGGAAAGCTTCGGTGAAGTCTTGATTTGTACACATAAACTTTAAAGCTTCGACTTCATCAAAACTCTCAAATGTAGTCCATTTGTTACTAGTTAGGACTGAAATTTGCCTTCGAGAATACGAAGAATGTCTAGAAGATCCTAGAGATGAAATGAGATGTCCTGACTACAAAGATAGGTGACGATTTTGGTGGTTTGTTCGAAGTGGAAATGGGTATAGAAAAGCTTAACAAGCTGAGGGTACATGGATTCATTTGATTGTAGAAATATTTTCCATTTTAAGACATCAAAAAGATGGCTAATCCGAGATAACCTCCAATTATCAAAGAAAATGAAGTCTAGTACCTTACCGTACATGACTGTCCTTTTGGTAAAGTTCTCCTTGAGCTTCTTCTCTAATTTAGGTGATTTGCACTTGGAGGAACCTTTCTTTGATCGAGAAGGAGCGAAGGAGATAGAGGCAAGACCTTTTCTTTTTTCTGTTCGAGGCTTCTTAGGATTTAGACCTATGTTAGGGTTTTTGGTTCTACCCATTTTGAGGATTTAGATTTGGGGAAAATGGGTTTGGAAGGTTTAGAATAAATGGAAAATAGTGTTGGAAGGATTCAGATGGTGGAAGAGAGGTAAATTAGTCGTATGGGGCAGAGAAGGTGACTGGTTTAGAAGAAAGAGGATTTGCAAAATGATCTAAACAGGGGTTATTATTTATAGCCCTGACAGAATCAGTCGACTGGTTTCTTTATGCTTGAAGAATAAGTCGACTGATTTACACTAAATCAGCACTATTTTCAGTCATCCATATAACTAGTCGACTGGTTTGGTTTCCCATCAAAAACCAGTCGACTGGTGTATAGTGAAAATTCTAAAACAAAATTATTTCACTTTTAAAACCAGTCTTATTATAAATATATCATTCTACTAATAAAAGTACAAGGAGTAACCTCAATTTTATGTTGACAAAAATACCCTTTAATTTAATTTACTAATTCTATTACCTTAGGTTAAAAGAAGTTTAAAGAGTAGTTTATAACTAAATTAAATTAGAAAAGAGGTAGAGTTAGTTTATGACTAACTAGAACTCCTTCTAATCCTCCTTTTTTCTCTCCCTCATGTATATTGTTTTAAAAAACAGATAGAGGTATACTTAGAAAAGAGGTAGACTTAGTTTATAACTCAATAGAACTTTTTCTAATTCTTCTTTTTTATCTCCTGATCTGAAGGGAACGAAAGGGTTAAAGGAGATTGATACGTGCCTTTAAATAAGTATTTTCTTATTAAGTGATAAGTATTTTCTTTTAATAAGGAGTCTATTAGATAAAATCCTTATAGAAACAAATTAGAATTCTTCTTCTCCAAGAAAATTTACGTAATGGAGGATTTTGACTTTTAAACTATGATCCTGATTGCGTTTCTTTCTTCCAGTCTTTTTTTACTTGAATTTTGATCCCATTTTACTGACAGAATCTCTTCTATCGAATGCTATTATTCACATCATTTTGTTATTCACAATTTTTTGCACCTTTTTCGAGAATTCTTGAAGTTGGGAGTTGCTGCAATTTGTCTTGGTGACCACCCTGCCTTCTATTGACGACTTAGAAGATCGATTGCTTAGGTTCTTGACTTTTTTCAAGTAATTTTGATATTACTCATTAGTCATTTAATTTTTTTCTTTTTTGCGCAACAAAGGGTGTGATATTGTGTCCTTATAGGAGAATGAGTAGGAAAATTTTCTTATCTAGATCAACCAGTAAGAATTACGTGTCTCCAACAGGTTTCCATCTGTTGGAAGTTCTACAATAACATAACACACATCCATAAGGGCATGCCTGTATGCAACACACAGCCTGATTATGCATATGTCTTTATGGGGCATGCAAAATACCATATAATGCATGATTATAATTGTGGCTCCTTTTATCTTCCAAACCATGAATGCATTAGTATATTCTTTTTTTTAGACTCGGTGTGTAGTGATATTCATCGGTAAAAAGAAGAAAATAATTAGTATCCATTGAAGAAATATCATTCATTGAAGAAAAAGATCTCAAGACGTTGCCAGAGCACCATCTAATGAAGAAAAAATATATATATAAGTAACTCTCTTTATTTGTTCCAGTTACACCTCTTCCAATAATTATAAATAAAATATATATTTTAATTTTATTAGTAAAAAATTAATACGTGCAAAGCACGTGCACCTTTACTAGTGTTTAATTAAACATCTAAATACACATTTAAACATCATTAAACATAATATATGATCAATCAATCACCCAAATCATTTACAATAAAGATTAATCATCCATATTATTTAAAATAAGCATTAGGCATCATTAAACATGATCACATAAGGTCATTAAGCCTACCCATCTCAAGTTCTCTTCTCAAAGTACTAAACATTTCATGTTGAAGGGGTTTTGTGAATATCCGCAAGTTGATTATTTTTATTAAAAAATTCCAATATTACATCCTCGTTTTGAACATGATCTCATATAAAATGATATTTCATTTCAATGTGTTTAGTTCTTGAGTGTTGAATGAGATTTTAGTCATTCAAATAGCACTAGTATTATCACATTTAATTGAAATATAGTCATACTTAAGTTTAAAGTCTTCCAATTTTTGTTTCATGTATAAAGTTTGAGCACAATAACTCCCAACTATTACATATTCAGCCTCGGTTGTAGATAAAGCTACGAAATTTTGCTTTTTGCTAAACCATGAAACAAAGAATTGTCATAAAAAGTAACAAATATCACTTGTGCTTTTGCGATCAACTTTGCACCTGGTAAAGTCCACATTTGAATAACTAATAAGTGTTATTAGGATACCAAATAAATAAGTTCATTGTTCCTAACAAGTATATTTTTTACAACAGTCATATGAGATTCTTTAGGACATGATTGAAATCTAGCACATATGCAAACACTAAACATAATATCGGGTTTACTAGCAGTTAAATAAAGTAAACTACCAATCATACCTCAATATTTATTTTCATCTACATCTTTGCATTTTCTCATCCTTGTCAAGTTTGTTTGAGGGACTCATAGGAGTGTCAATCTTTTTAGCATTGTCTATTCCAAACTTCTTGAGAAGCTCTCTAGTGTACTTGACTTGATTGATGAAGGTTTCTTCTTTTGTATGCTTGTTTTGAAGTTCAAGGAAAAAGTTCAACCCTCCCATCATACTCATTTTGAATTCTTCTTGCATGGTCTTAGCAAACTCTTTACACAAAGATTCATTAGAAGATCCAAAAATGATATCATCAACATATATTTGAACAATGAGCATATCATCATTTTTAGATTTCACAAATAACGTAGTATCTATTTTTCCTCTAATGAAATCATTGTTAAGAAAGAATCTACTTAATCTATCATACCATGCTCAAGGTGCTTATTTTAAACCATGTAATGCTTTAGTAAGTTTAAACACATGGTTTGAAAATTTTTAATGATTTTCAAAACAAGGAGGTTGTTCAATATATACTTCCTCCAATATGAAACCATTTAAAAATATACTTTTGATATCAATTTGAAATCTTTATAGCTAGCAAAAGCAAGTAACATTCTAATAGCTTCTAATCCAGCAACTGGAGCAAAAGTTTCTTCATAATTTATTCTCTCTTCTTAGTTGTAACATTGGGCTACCAATCTTTCTTTATTTTTCATAATTTTTCTAGATTCATCATTCTTATTTCTAAAAACCCATTTTGTATCTATGGTTGACTTATTTTTAGGTATAGGTACTAAATATCATACATTGATTCTTTCAAATTGGTTAAGTTTTTCTTGCACACCCATTACCCATGATTCATCTTCAATTGTTTTATTAGCATTTTTAGGTTCAATTTTAGATAAGAAAGCCAAGTTAATTATAAATGTTTCTTCTTATTCTTACCACTATTTCCATATCACCAATAATTAGCTCTTTGGGGTGATCCTTTATTATTTTCCAAGCTTTAGGAAATTGATATTCTTTTTCAATTTCAAATTCTTCTTCATTATCATTTTCAATAAGTTCATCCTTATTTAAAATCTTCTTTGTCATTCTTATTCTTTTCTTTCTTATTTAATTCAATTATTGAAATATCTTTTGAAAGTTTCTCCACGTTGTTTTCCATCTCATTTTCATCATTTTTCTCATTATTATAAGGATTTGCTTCATCAAATACAACATGTATACATTCTTCAACAACTAAGGTTTTCTTGATAAATACTCTATATGATTTGTTATTTGTTGAATATCTTATAAAGATTTCTTAATGAGATTTAAGATCAAATTTCTTTAAGTGATGTTTATCATTTAATATAAAATATTTACACCCAAATACCTTAAAGTAACTAATATTAGGTGATCTTCATTTCTAAAGTTCATATGGTGTTTTATTCAATTTGTTTCTTATTACAACTCTATTAATTACATAACTTGAGGTATTTACGGCTTCGGCCCAAAAGTAATTAGGTAAGTTATGTTCATTTAACATTATTCTAGTAATTTTTGAATTGATCTATTCTTACGTTTGACTACACCATTTTATTGAGAAGTTCTAAGAGCGGAGAAGTTATGACCAAATCAATTTTCTTCACAAAAAACTTCTATTTCTTTGTTTTTAAATTCTCCTCCCTCACTTCTTATATTGTTAGTCTTTTTCATTTTGCACCCTCTTACAAAACTTAGCAAATAATGTGTGTGCTTCACTTTTATGTGATAAGAATAACACCCAAGTAAATCTAGATTAGTCATCAACAATCACAAAATCACAAAATCATACAGTTTCCTTCTAGGCTAACAGCATCATTAGGACTAAACAAATCTAAGTGAAGAAGTTCAAAAGGTCTGGAAATTGAAATTTCTTTCTTTTTCTTAAAAGATATTTTGATTTGTTTGCCTAGTTGACATACATCATATACTTTATCTTTTACAAATGGAAATTAATTGAAAACTCTCGATAGTTCCTACTATCAAGTTTAAGGCTGCACGTTTGAAAATCAAACGACCACATGTTGTTTTTTCTTTTAATGGTGGGCCCCACTTAAATGTTTGAACCTTTGAATTTTTGATCTTGCGGCCTTTACTCTCAATAAAAGGTACTATCGAGAGTTTTAAATCACTTCCCTTTAGAAATTTGGTTTTAGGTAATCCTTTAACTAGTTCATTTATAGATAATTTAGAAAGCAAGTCCATACTAGCATGTCTAAGTCTCCTATGTCATAACCAACTAGCTTTATTTAGAGCCGAAAAACATATCAAGTTTTGAGAAATAATTTCATTGAATTTCATTGTGTAAACATTCTCATTTATATATGCAATGAATAAGGTATTTACAATATCACTATCTTTAATCATACACATGTTTGATTTGAAAGATACATTTAGGCCTTTATCACAAAATTAACTAATGCTAATCAAATTATGCTTTAAACCTTCTACTAAAAGTATATTTTCAATAAAAGTTGAATTACCTTTACCTACATTTCCTATGCCGATGATCTTTCCTTTGAAGTTGTCTCCGAATGTCACATGTCTTCCATCTTTCGGAGAGCTAGATATAATAGCATTTTGTTCCCCGTCATGTGCCTTGAGCAACCGCTATCCAAGAACCAAATGGTCTTAGAGGAACTTGATTTCATGCAAACCTACAACACAAATTCAAGTAACTCCCTTTGATACCCAAACCCTTTTAGGTTTAACTTGGTTAGCATTGAGAAAAGTTGTTCTCTTAGAACCCAAAATTTTCCCACTCTCTTATTTCCAACATATGAATAAAAGTGCTACTAGGTGCGGTTTTATTTAAAAAGTTTTGAAAATTCTTTTGTTTAATTGGGAGTTTGTATTCAATTCTTGCTTTGTCAAATACACACATTTGTTGTCCTAACAACATATCCAAATTCTTTTGAACATTTGTGAACTTAATTATGATGCTTGTCAAGTCCTAAACTTTGGCTTTTAGATAATTACATTCCTTGATTAGGACTTGAGGCCTAAAAGCAAGTTTTTCTCTCATTTTTCAAATTTTCATTTTCTTTTTTGTGAAATTTCATTTTCATTTAGGAGAAAAGAGTTTGCTTTCTTAAACTTTGAGTTCTTAGAGACTATCTTTTTAAATTCACCATAAAGTTCATCAAATGCTTCTCTAAGATCATCAAAGGAAAGTGATTCATCAAGTGTAGATTTTATTTCATCCTCATGTGTTATGTGGCAAAGATTGGCTACTTCCCCATCACTTGAGCATCATCTAACTCACTTTCATCGGAGTCGTCCCATGAGGCCTTCATAGCCTTCTGTTTGAATCTCTTGCCCTTCTTGAGTTGAGGACACTCAGTTTTGATGTGTCCAGACTTCTTGAATTCAAAGCATATGATGAGATCTTTCTTACTTGATTCGTCATTGATGATTTCCTTGGCGAATTCCTTCTTTGAATGACCTATTCTTGAAGTTCTTCTTGTGCTTCAAAAATTTATTGAACTTTCTTGCCATGAGAGTTATGTCCTCATCATTTTCACTCTCATGCTCCTCACTATCTTGAGTGGACTTCAAGGCAAGTCCCTTTTTAGACTTGGGCACTTCATCTTGATCCTTCATGATGACTTCATGTGTCATGAGGGATCCTACAAGCTCATCCATGGGTAGTTTGGTAATGTTCTTAACTTCTTGGATTGCTGTCACCTTTGGAGCCCAACTTTTTAGAAGAGAACGAAGTATCTTTCTTACATTTTCTGCATTTGAATAGACTTTTCTAAGAGATTTTAATTCATTAATAATGTTAGTAAATTTAGTAAACATTTCAGACATGGATTCATCTTTTTTCATTTTAAACATTTTATATTTATGAACTAACATGCTTATTTTTTCTTCATTTACTTGGTTAGTTCCTTCATAGGTAATTTAGAGTTTATCCCAAATTTCCTTCGTGGAGTCACAAGCCATACTCTATTGAATTCTTGTGGACTCAATGCATAATATAAATTAATCATTGCTTTGACATTGAGTTGCATAAGCTTTGTATTAGACTCCGACCAATCATCCTCTTTTTGGGTATTTTTACACCATCAACTAGTTTGGTGGGAATGTGTGGGCTGGCCTTTGCAATAATTCTCCAACATTCATAGTCTAAGACTTGAATGTAATACATCATTCTAATTTTTCGATAGTTGTAATTTTGTCCATTGAACAAAAGAGGTCTAGTAATTGATTGTCCTTATCCTAGGTAATTACAAATACGTTTGCCATAGATCTTTTCTTTAAGACGGTTAAGTCAAATATAGAGTCCTAGGCTCTAATATTAATTGTTGCCCAACAATGTGACCCTAGAGGGGGGTGAATAGGGTATTGACAAATTAAAACTTTATCCTAATCCATTTTCAAATATTTTAAGCTACTAATTGAAATGTAATCAAAGCAACAAGCTGTAAAATAATAGCTAAAAGAAAAGAGAGTAAGAGATCAAACACAATGATATGATATCGAGGTCGGTTTCCCGCCTATGTCCCTACCTCAAGCTACCCACTTGAGGATTCAACATGATCCACTATTATACGATCTTCTTCACGGGTGAAGACCAAACCTTTACACTTACAAGAGAACACCTCTCTTGACTTCCCTTCTATATAGCTTCCCACTCCAATGACAAGAATCCACCGTTTCTTGATTTCAAATACAATAGATGTGTGAAAGTGATTTTTAATCAGAAATTGCCCCTAAAACGAGTTGGATTATCACTTGAATACTCACTAAGAGTCTCTCAAAGAATGGAGTTGAATTCACCGTTTGGTTTGGATCTTCAATTTGATTAGATGGCTTGCTTTGTGGATCCTTTTTATGTTTGGTGTTATTTTCATGCTTTGTGCCTTTGATGGTTTGCTAATGCTTTTTATAAATTGGATTTCACATGAACTTAATAGAGACATTAGTAACGTAATGGTCATTTCATTGTTGTGTTATTATCGGAATCATTAAGGGTACCTACGGTTGTAACCTTTAGGCTAATACCATCCACTGTGAGAAAACCCAAAACCCACTGTTTAGAAAGAAGAAGAAGAAGAAGAACAATAACAACAACCAAAAAATCTATCCATTCGAAACCCCATTGCACGCGTAACTAAAGAAGGAGAGAAGAAGAAAAAGAACCAAAAGAAAGAAGAATAAGAACCGAAAAAAAGAAGAATAAGAAATGTTCAACTGGGAAATGGATTTCATTTTCAATTCTGCATATTCTTCAGGAGTAAATAAAATTTTCATTAAAAAAATAAGCGTTACACCATTTTCTTGATTATCTATATTTTACTGGGATTATCTAGATTTTTTTTTTTTATAGATTATCAATATTTTTTATATAGATTATCAATATTTTTATTATGATGCCCTGAACCCGTGCCTGAGGAATCGTGTTCTGAGACGTGTGTCCGTTCATCATTACCACGCATGCGGAAGACTTTACCCGTGAATGCGAAAATTTTCAACTTTTCTTACAAGCTTACATAAGTAATAACAACAGGTTATCACAATAACTCATCATAAGAAAATACGTTACCTCACTGGCTATAGTAACCTTTACTTTTGGCGCCACAAATGCGCCAATACATTTTCCAAACTCTATCAAGCGTAACTCATTGTCAATCGGCAACCGCTTCAGAATCTGAAGACATAAAATGAGGGATAAGCTATAGAGCCTAACAAAATCCACAATCCATCTAAACTATTTTCCACATAATAAAATTCATCAATAATGATATAGTATTATAGTTAAATTTTTATATTATAGTTATATGCAGAATAATAATATCTTAATTCGTGACCCCAGGTCACTCAGGGCTATTGCACCCTATCCGAGGTTCCCAACCTCCAAATATTTTTCATCGCCAAGTTCATCCAATCATTGTCCACAACACAAGGTTACCGTTTCAGATACCAGCTCACACTCTATCCTTGAATCCACAAACTCGATTGATTGGGCTTTCACCCGTGTACAACCTCTATCCTTGAGTCCACAAACTTAATTATCAACTAATCGAGACTTCTCCCAATTATGACCAATCCTTGGGTATGTCAACCTAATTAATCTCAAATATGTATATGTATATTCCATACATAACCCAAACCTTGACCTGATGATTGCCAAAAACAACTCCTCCGACATATCACATTCTGTTAGGAATAACACCTCTGACATATTACTTTATATTTTTCCTCTTTGGGAATACTGACACACACAACCACATTTTTCAGGAAACACATCTGATCACCAGGATACACATCTAATTGCCAGGATATACAACTGATTGATCAAGATACACATCTGATAGTCAGGAAACCCATCCAACCTGCCAAGAAATTGAAGCTCATCTGACAAGCCAGTGACGCACCTCTCACTAACAGGAAACACCTGACCACCAGGAAACACTGTCTATTAGGAACACATCTAACATATCACTCTACTACGTATAACACCTCTGACATGACACCCTTATTAGGCAACACATCTGATAACTAGGATGCACATCTGATCGCCAGGATACCCATCTGATAGCTAGGAAACCCATCTAACCTGTCAGGAAAATGAAACTCATCTGACAAGTCAGGGACGCACTGTGACTCCTCGAACCCGCACCTAGAGAATCAAGTTCCAAGACGCGCACTCGTTCGTCATAAACACGCAAGTGGAAGACTTTACCTGCGAAAATGCGTGAAATTTAAAACATTTATTAGATGCTTTTAAAAAGCAATAAACACTTATTATCACAATAGCCATAATACAAACCAAATACCTGTATTATTTACATCAAGTCTGTTTACAAAAGTAGGTGTCTTTATCACGCCGGGTACAGTCTGTACAATCTTCCAAAATGTCTAGTTGGACCTTTCACTTATTGGTCAGCAGCTCCAAAATCTGCTAACATAAAACGTCAATGAGCTATGAAGCTCAATAACATCACAATCCATCTAAACTATGTTACACATAATAACATGCATCAATGATGATATAATAAGCAGTTCAATTTGTATGTTACAGTTAAATAGAATAATATATAATAAACTGTGACCCAAGGTCACTTAGGGTTATGTCACCCTAATCAAGGTTCCCGACCTCATTATTCTCCAATTATGAAGTTCATTTATAAAATGGTGTTCACATTACCCAGTTATCATTTCAATCATCAATCATGTTTCATTTCGAGTCCTTAGACTCTATTAACTGGCCACAGCCCATAAAAGTTATCTTATAGTCTCTAAATCATAACCATAACTGGAGCCATTTAAACTCACACACACTGTTCCGGCTTTCACCCAAACACGACCAAACCTTGGGTGTACTAATCCAAATATCCTGGAATCTGACAATTCCATATTGAACCCTGAATACACCGACTCAGACAAATGCACCAACCCAGAGTACACCGACCCAGATAACTTCGAATCCGAAGATTACACACATAACTTAGGCATTCACCCAATAATGACATACTTCTCCATTCAACTGATTAACAACATCTACCGTATTCGCCGCCATCGCCCTAGGTATCAGTTGAGAAGGAACCCTGACCAACCTGCCTACCGTCATCTTCTGGTTAGTCTATGGAGGAACCCCAACATCTTTACCAATACCGACATCTCCTGACGTTCCATCAAGAAGGGACCCCGATAGACACGGTGCTGACATCTTCTGACCTAACTAGAGAGGAACCCCAGACTATACACTATCTGATGTTCAACCACTTTAAACTCCCTAGGACTCCGACATCTCCCAACTATCAGTCATGGAGGAACCAAGGGCCATGCAGGACACTGCCACTCCTGACCTAGTCCAAGAGGCACCACAAATGACCTTGACAAATAGAACGACATCTCCTGACTATCAGTCACGGAGGAACCACGGGCCTTACAGGATAATGCCACTCCTGACCTAGTCAAAGAGGAATCACCGACTATACTTAACCCTGGTTAGATTTTCTAACCATAGGATTAACCCCAGTTAACTCAAGCCTCGCTTGATTAACTGAATAGTTGGACCTCACACCCATGAACCAATCAATAACATATCGTCCTATTAGGGAATATTTCCAAGCCAATGGATGTCTTCATTGCCTTACACGACACTCAGACAGACTTTTCGACACCCTAGGGTGACGATCCAACTCACCTGGGACCCAATCCAGGATCCTCGAGGTCCACACAAAATCACAACATCACCACAACCCAAACAGGGCTCTCTGGGCACTAGCGATCAATTGCTAATGCTGGGCGATCGACTGCCCAGGCATTTGCATGTAGGCGATCGATCGCCCACAGTCCAGTGAGCCTAAATCCAGGGTTTTTTAACCCTAGACCGAGGGTTACACCCCTCTATTCATTTTGCACGCCCATCCACCCTTCTATAACACCTCCACAATGTCTCCGACTCTTTTTCATCCACGCCAAAAGACATGCATCCATTCCACATAAAAGAATATAAGAAATATAAGGAAAAGAGAAGAGAGGAAAGGAGTGTTATCTTTTTCACACTTTTCGAGACGTCTAGCACCGAAATGGGCCCCGCCAACGCCTTTAAGAGGACGATCAACCTCAAGGGACCCTCCCTTTTTCCTTTTTCCTTCTTTCTCTTTCTAGAACTTTCTCTCTCCAGATTCTCTCTCTCTAAAAAAATATGGAGAGAGCTCCTTCTCCCACAAGCTGTGACCGTGTAAAATGAAGGGGCTTGCCCCCTTATATAGGCACTTCCGTCATGTACCATGCACATGACCCCTATTAGGTGTCACTTTGTCCAAGTCAAAGATTTGACTTTTAGTCTACTTTCCGATCTTTTTTGCACTTACGGCCTCCGAAACCTTATCACACGAAGTCAGATTTTGACGAAACTTTAGTGATCGAACTTGGGTTAGTCCGACACCTACTATAAAAATTTTGGATAAAAATTTTGAGTTTTGACTGTAAAAAGTAAATTTGAAAGAAAACTGTAAAACCCACTAATTTCGCGATTTCAGATACAAAACACACTGCCGTTTCTTCATATGAGATGATGAACTGACGAAACGATAGATGGTCATCCTCACGATCGACCGGCATGCTGTGGTCCCAACCGCACGGATTTCTATTCGAATCCCCAACAATTATGGAGTCCCAATTGATTTCTGGAAAATTTGGAATTTCCTGGTTTTCTCGATTTTTTTACATTTAAGACCTCCGCGGTCTCACGAATCGATACGCGACGGAACTGGAACGACGGGTGATCGTCCAAATAATTGACCCGTATATTGTGTACGATTTTCGAAGAAAAACACTAAAGTTTTATTGGTACAATTCAATCCCAAACAAAACCCACTTTTTTAACAATTTAACACAATTAACTAATTAACCTCAATTAAGGACCTATAAATGCATAATTTTATTATATTAAAATTTCGGGTCATTACATACACCTTTGACTAACAGGAAACACCTGACTACCAGGAACACATCTGACAATAACACCCTTTTCAGGCAACACAATTGATAACCAGGAACACATCTAACACATTAGGAATCACCCATCTGACATACCAGGAACACTCATCTGATTACTAGGAAACACCTCTGACAATACAAATCTGACAGGAAAAATACCTCTGACAGTACAACCCTACAAGGCAAAACACATCTGACAGCAATTCCTATCAGGTACCACACCTTTGACATCAAATCTTGTCAGGCACAGCAGAACATCACCCCTCAAGGCAACCATCCTATAACATCACAACCTCTATTGGGTGCATAGCTACCGACACAGGCTAATGCTCCCTCAAGGTAATATCATTGAGTTCATAAAATCAATACATCACTAGGTCCATAGACCCCAATACAAACTTGGGTCTATAGACCCGATGCCATCCTAACTCTCCCGTCTATCAATTACTGAGGAACCCCGGCTCTTAGCAGACCAGTCTCTCTAGACCTAGTCAAAGAGGGACCACAGACAACATTTCACACATGTTAGGTTTTCTAACCATAGGAAATCCCCAATTATTCAAGACCTGCTTAAATAATTGAACCAGTTGGGCCTCACGCTCGTGGATCAAGTCCGGGGGTATACTATCCCGATGTGGAACATTACCTGGTCGATGGATCATTCCTTCGCCTTACAAGTTCAAACAACATCACATCAAACAGGTTGTTCCGATAGGGAACATATCCGAGTCGGTGGGTCCGTCCATCACCCTATAACATTCAAACAACATCTCATCACGCAGGGATTGTTCCAAGGTGGAACTTTACCAGGTCAATAGACCTACAATTGCCTTAACATAACTTTTTTTTAAACACAGATGACATCACAACACGTAAAGGAGCACAACCCAGGCCTCCTAAAAATTTATGGCTTAATTTCGATTGATCACATGCCCATTACGATCGATCGCACCTACGATCGATCGCATTACCAGTACGATCAATCACATATAGGTTAGGCCGATCTCATACCTTTTGCATGCCTACGATCGATCACAGGATGCCTATAATTGATCCTACGATCGATCGTAGCATCGATCACAAGGCTAATTTTGAGCTTTTCAGCCCAAAACCGAGGTCCACAAGCCTCTTTTTCTTTTCATACATACCATCCATCCATCCTCCTTAAATCTAGGTCTCTGACCCTTTTTTATTCATACACAATCATCCATGAGAGTCGAAATTCTGAGTTAACAAGTCTGAAACTGAGGGCTACACCCCTCTGCTCCATGTACAAGTAATCCTAACTCTTCAATCCATCATACATCGGGTCTCGGAGACCCTTCTCATCCACGCTGCACATCATCCACGACATTCCACATACAAAATAGCATAAATAAGAGAAGATAAAAGAGAGGAAAAGGGATTTTACCTACTACATGACTTTCAAGGCTCCGGATGTTGAAATGGTCGTCTCCAATGCACTCATAACGCCGGAAAACCTCTAGGTAAATCACCTTTCTCTCTAACTTTCACTTTCTCTTTCTAGAATTCTCTCTTTATCTCTCTACATGTCAACTGAGACGCCAGGGAGAAAAACGGCCGTCACAAGCGCGTCAGGAATATCGAAAAACCCCAAGGTGACCTCCCTTTTCCTTTCCTTTCCTTTCCATTCTCTCTCTTCTTTTCTTTCTTTCCTCTCTCTCTCTACTTTCTTTCTCTAAAATCGAGTTCAGCAGAGCTTGCGCACAGTGATAATCTATGAGAAATAAGAGGGGGTGACCCCTTTATATAGGCACTAATGGAGATGACATCATGGTGATGTCATGGTAGTGACATCACTATGATGATGTCATGGTCCTTTGACTGTTTGACTACTTTGAGCGGTTTGATCGGTGTTTTCCCACTTTGCACAAATATGACCTTCGTAGCACTACTAAACGATGTCCGATGGTAATGAAATTTCAGGTGACCGAATTAGGGACAATCCGACACCTACTGTGTGAATTTCGAGGAAGAATACTGAGTTTTGATAGTAAAAAGTAAGTTCAAAAAAAAGTTACAAAACCCACTAATTTCCTGATTTTGGAGACAAAATACTCTACCGTTTCTTCATATGAGATGATGAACTGCCGAAACGATAGACAGTCGACCATAGGGTCTATTGACACGTAGTGGTATAAGTTTCACAGATTTCTATTAGAATCTTCAACAAATATTGAGTCTCAACTAAACTTCGAAAATCTGTAAATTTCCTGGTTTTCTCGATTTTCTTACGTACAAGGCTCCTGCGGTCTCATGAGTCGATACGCAATGGAACCGGTATGATAGGTGATCGTCCTGATAACCGACCAGTACACTGTAAGTGATTTTTGAAGAAAAGTACAAGATTTTTATTGATACAACTCAATCCCGAACAAAAACCTACTTTCCACAAATTTATCAAACACTGAACTAATTAACCTCAGTTAAGGACCTATAAATCCATAATTTTTTTCTATTAAAATTCCAAGTTGTTAAATTTATAGATTATCGAGAATTTTTTTTATAGATTATCTAGATTTTTTAAAGATTATATATATTGAGAATTTTTTTTTTATAGATTATCGAGATTTTTCATTTCGAATGGGCCAAATATTTTTTTTGATTATTGAGAGATATTTTCTTAGATTATCGATATATTTTATTAGATTATCGAATATTTTTTTGATAGATTATCTAGATTTTTTTTATATAGATTATCAATAATTTTTGGGTAAATTACACTTACCTCCCTTGAGGTTTGGTGAAATTGTAGAGATCACCCCTCTTGTTTTTTAAATTATACAGCCCTCCACTATTTTTCAACTGTTAGTAACGGATTCCCCCTTCTGTGAATATGTCGATATTAAAATGGATGGATTTTGATGATGTCATGCTTTTAATATTTTAAAATACCTAAATTAGCCCTAAAATATCAATAACATTAAAAATTATTTTTTTACCTAATTGTTCATGTGTTTTGATATTTCTTCTACCCACCATTATCAATTGTTTTATAATTACATTATGTTAGGTCAAACCAAAACCTATTATTTTGTTATAGTCCCGACATAAGCAATTCTAATGATTAAAGTGGTTTTGATAATCTGAATCAAACCACCATAGTATATATATATATATATTTTAATAAGAATATATGCAACTGTCATGCTTAAAATTGTACAAGATATTAATAAGGAAAATACTTAACGTACTTGGGGTTTCCATTATGTAACCAAATGACCGGTACTCATTGCCCCACGCCCCACTTTTAAATACTCACCAACTATGGTTAAGATTTCTCACCCCTAAAGTTAAGCAAACAATTTTGAATTTGGAAAAAAAAAATTAACTTTAATTTAGTTAAGCTTAACCAGGGTTAAAGGGACACGATGACACAGGGGTAAGTTAGGTAGTGAAGCATGGGTCTGCTAATCACTGCTCTATTAACAAAGGGAAATGGAAAACGGACCCTGCTTAGAAGCTGAAGCTGACCTCAGTGATCTCATTGGTCCAAGCCGCTTTTTTACCATTCATCAACTATGGTTAACACCCTAGGGTAAAGTAATCTAACCATGGTTTTTAGAAGAAAAAAAAATACAAATTTTAATTTAATTAATGCTAACCATGGTTAAACAGGGGTTAAAATGGACACGAGACACTTGGGTCAGCTTGTAAGCGGACCATGCGGTGCCCCACGTACAATAGGTGGGGGCCACTGATATGGGACCCAGGTCCACCATAAGTCGACATCATCACAAGCATGGCAAAGAAGATGCTTGGTGGGTTTCTTGAGAGTTTGTCCTTGGAGGGGGTACAAAGAATCACACTTTCAAGCTATCAGATCTTACTCGTAGTAGAAGAAAGACTTGTAGAAGCTTATTCTTCATTAACTTTGTTAACTTGAACGACGTGAACGGGGAGGCCGGGCAGTGTAATTTTAGAAACAAGAGAGGAGGTTTATGCAATTCACCAAACCTGAAGGGAGGTAAAAGTAATTTACCCTTTTTTTTTTATTATAGATTATCGTAATGTTTTTATAGATTATTGAGACTTTTTTTATAGGTTATCGAGATCTTTTCTTAAATATATGTTGTCTGAAAAGATCTCGATAATCTATAAAAAGTCTCGATAGTCTATAAAAACATCTCGATAATATATAAACAATCTCGATAATCAATGAAAAAATCTCAATAATCTAAAAAAAAATCTCGATAATCTAAGAAAATATATCAATAATTTAAGAAAACATCTCTCAATAATCTAATAAAACATTTGGTCCAATCGATATAAAAAATCTCAATAATGTATAAATAAAATCTAGACACTCTATAAAAAAATCGTGATAAATGATTAGAGTCTTATGCGCTCAATGATTAGAGTCTTAATGACACAAATTGCAAGTTTATTGATAAAATGTTAGTGATTGTATGAACTCAATAACACATGTCATCGAGCACACCACCGTTCCCCCGAGGATTCAACGACACCTCACCCTTAGAAACAGTGGATTGGTGCATTTACTCGAGCTTGGCCAAGAAAATACTTCATCTAGGATTTTTGCTTTCCGCATGCTCTCCAATTTCTCCAAACTCCAACTATATATGCTCCTTATTTTTAGTAGATTATGGTCTTATATATGCTTTGATTCTAATTTTTAAAATTTATTTTCAATAATAAACGAATATCTTAAATATTTACAATTTAATTATCAAAGTATCGTTGTAAAGGGAAATTACACACAAGTCGAGTCTTTTTGTGACGCCTTGAACCCACGCCTTAGGTAATCAAGTTTTGAGATGTGTGCCCATTCGTCATTATCACGCAGCGGAAAACTTTGCTCGCGAAAATTGCGGGAATTTTTAACTTTTTTTTATGAGCTTACATAAGCAATAACAACTGGTCATCTCATCATAAGCAAATGTGTTACCTCACTTGCTACAATAGTCTTTACTTTTGACGCCACTAATACGCCAGTACGCTTTCCAGAATCTATGAAGTGTACCTCCTTGCCAACGGGCAGCCACTTCAGGATCTGAAGACATAAACTGAGGGTGAGCTATAGAACTAAACAAAATCCACAGTCCATCTAAAGTATAGTAGTACACATTAATAATGATATAGTGTTACAGTTCGATTCTCATATTATAATAATATGCCGAATAATAAGTAGTAAATAATATCGTAAATTGTGACCCGAGGTCACTCAGGGCTATTTCACCCTACTCGAGGTTCCCAACCTCTAATTGTTTTTCTAGTGTCCCATTATCAATTTCATCCCATCATCGATCACGACACCAAATTACTGTTCCAGATTTATCAGGAAACACATCTGAATCGCTAGGATACTCATGTAATCGCCAGGATACCCATGTAATCGCCAGGATACCCATCTGATAGCAAGAAACCAATCCGACCAGCCAGGTAACACATTTGACATGCCAAGGACACACCTCTGACTACTAGGAAACACCTGACTAATAGGAACACACCTCTAGCAATATTACTCCTGTCAGGCAAAACACCTCTCATAGTAAACCCTGCCAGGAAAAATAGCTCTAACAGTCATCAACCTTATCTACCTCTATTGGGACATACCTAAGTACAATAATTACCACCCCTCAACTTGTCTTGGAACACTCAAGTACAGTGATCATCACCCCTCAACCTGTCTTAGGACATACCTAAGTACAATGATCACCACCCCAACCTATCTTTCAAAGTCTTGTTAGGACATACCAAAGTATAGAGGTCACCACCCTTCAAAGTATTGTTAGAACATACCGAAGTACAGAGGCTCTCAGAGTATTGTTGGGACATACCAGAGTACAAAGGTCACCACCCCACAAGGCAACATATCAGTCACAATACCTTTGACATCAAATCTTGTCAGCCACAATACTTCTGACAATATATTCTTTAATCTAACCTCTGTAGGGATGTACCTACATTTGCAAAATATCATCCCTCAAGGCAACCATCATATATCATCACAGACTCTATTGGATGCATACCTGCCGACACAGGTCAATGTTCCCTCAAGGTAACATCATTGAGCTTGTAAACTCAATACATCCCTGGGTACGTATACCTAATCCAATTTTGAGTCTGTAGACTCGTTATCAATTTCAGAATCCGTTACCATCAAAAAACCCTATTACCATGGCATCCCATACCACCATGATAACTATTCATCCCTAGTAATTTGTCAATCAAATATAATCTATTTATCTCATTGAAATCATTTCCCTTTTAATTCTAATCATTGATAATCAATTTCACCACATTCACCCATATTTGGGCTTCCATTGGTCTCACAACCCTTTTTCATGCATGAATTTCACCATCCAAATCATCCATCACCCATACACAACATTCCTAGACATTTCAAATCAACAATCATACACCGATCTTTCGCACGATTGGGCGCGGAGCCTAAATTTTTAGCTCGAAATCGAGGTCTACACACCTCTGCTCATTTTTCACACATCCTCACACTTCATATCGGGTCTCCGACGCTATTTCCATTCGCATTCATCACACACAAACCATTCCACATAAAATATAGCGTGATAACAGAGAAAATATAGGAGAGATAAAATGATTTTACTTTATTATATGTGTAAAGAAGCTCCGGATGACGAAAAGGATGACGCGATTGCGTCCGAAACGACAAAAAACCCCAAGGTAGACCTTCTCCCTCAAACTTTCTTCACTTACTCTCTCTAGCTCACTCTCTTTCTCTCTCTCTAACTCACTCTCTTTCTCTAGAATTTCTCACGAAAAAGGGAGGGGGAGTATTCTAGACATGAGAACAAATGAGGGGGGAGGAACTCTTTATATAGAGGAGGAAAGGGGCTGAGGTGGCACTAATGATGTCATGTGGTGATGTAACCACCCTTTGACTCTTTGACCGGAATCTCGCGGATCCCTGATTTTTCACGTACAAGACCCCGTAACTTAGCGAGACAACTCGCGTCGGTGCCGATATGACAGGTGATTGTACTAGGGGTAGTCTGGAACCCGTTGCACGAATTTCAAGAAAAATATTGAGTTTTGATAGCAAACACTAATCCGGAAGAAAATTGCAAAACTCACAAATTTCCTGGTTTTGGGTACTAAACACATCGCGGTTCGACGCGCAATAGGACCGAAACGACAAGCAGTCGTCCAGACAACCAACCGACACGTGGTGTGTGAGTTTCGAAGGAAAATATTGTGCTTCACTGACAAACACTGAGGACCAACAGAAAATCAAATCCTGTGGATTTCCTGTATTTCGAGTACAAGACGCGCCACGGTTTCGTAAACCGATGCGTGACGAGACCGACACGATTGCTAGCTGCCCAGATAGTGGATCGACACGCACTGAGAGAATACTAGTTAGGTATCTCCTAGTTTTACCGGTAATTATCAGACACCGAATCCGATAACCAGAACCCGCGATTAAACCCAAACACTTTCTTGGGACTTTACGAATTTCGATTAGGGGAAAGTGACACCCTAATATTTTTGAATATCAATCTTTAATTAATTATACCTAATTAAAGGTCATCCTGACCTAGGATTTAATTCCAAAAATTTGGATCGTTACACTTTTGAAAGACAAGAATAGACCCAGAAGAGCGAAATATATTAATTTTAAGGTGCGTTCGACATTATTTAGTCCTTCTAATTAGGGATGACAATAGGTCGGGTTTGGGCCAGGGTGTCCCCAGCCCTTCTTAACCCTGTCCCGCACTCGTCCCATTAAGCACTAGTCGGGGCGGGTCAAGTCGGGTCAGGACAGTAATATTTCATATTATAAGTAATATATTAAGTTAATTTTATGATTAATTTATGGGTAAAATAGTAATTTTGTGTTATAAATGAGACAGGGCGGCTTAAACCCATCCCTGGCCCGAACCCGAGCCTGGTTTAACCCTCCATTCCCAAACTTGTCCCTACCCCGTTTAAGAGCTCCCCAAACTCATCCCAATAGGGGTGGGTTGGGGCAAGATACCCGATTAACCCGACTTATTGCCATCCCTACTTTTACTCATTGTTTAATAAATTTTATGTATTAAACATAACTAATATTCTTATCATTATCTTAATTTTTTGTAGTGTCCCAAACAAAAAGGTAATTGGGAATGTAGTAACTACACCATGTTTTGCTTGAGGGACATCATCACAAGCAATGAACCATATATGAGATTGTTGATTATTTTGTTAAGGGTGATGAAACATATAGTGATAAAACAATAATAGAACGTAAAAATTATATGATTGAATACTTGCTAACCGGGGTTGCGGCCTAACCGTGTGTCTCATTCCAAAAAAAAATACTTGAGAAGTGTTTTTGTTTAGATTAACTATCATTTGTACATATATGTATTCTGAGCACACTACGAATAAATTCCTATTAATTAATAAAATATAGTTTGTTGTTGTTATAATATTCATGATGGAGTTAATTTATATTATTATTTACAAGTTGTTATGTGGATGAATGGTTTATTTTATTCATGTATAAATTTAAAAGTACAGGTGGTAGGGGTTGTATGAAGTAGAATTTTAATTGAAAAATAAAATAGAGAAAGATCACAAAAAAAAAAATCAATGATCACAGTTTATTAAAACACCGTGAGCTTTTAATTTTAATTATCATGGTTATTATGAAACCATGATTGTAAGATGAACTTGAAATGATCGTATTTAAATATATAATCTCGGTTAATTTACATATATAATCACGATTAAATAACCATGATATTTGATACGACATACGATCACTCGTCGAAAGGTTACGATTCATTCTATACGCTATAACCGTGATTAATGACCTATGGTTACGGATAAAAATTGTGAACGATGAGCCAATTTCTTGTAATGCTATGTGAGAAGTTTGGTCCACTCAAAATTATATAACTTTTTTTATATGTATAATATAAAAAAAAAAATTAAGAGAAAACGATTGTTTACACATGCGCATATCACCTACACAATCCTCCCCAACTCGCCACATATTCTTTTTGATTCCCTTTAATTATGGTTAAGATTTACTAATTCTTAGGGTTAATAAAGTCAATCTTGGTTTTTAGAAGGAAAAAAAATTAACTTTTGGATTAATGAATCTTAACTACAGTTAAAGGAATCATAAAGACACGACGTAGGTTGGGGAGGCGTGTCCATAAAGAATCACACCCCCAAATTTAAAAAGATAGCTAATTTATTCATATAATGACTCTTCCAAAACGGAAGGTCCTTATTTTTCTTGTGTACTTAACTTTTATTGAAATGCAACATTAATGAATTCATGATCACGATGGACCCATTATTCAAAAACAAAAAAAATCTATCCTCGAACCCCAAGCCCCGTAATATTTTGTGCGTATTTGATCATTTTCTTGAAACATTAACTTTGCCTCTGCAAGTGACCAACAAAATTCCCGATTAATTTTCTTGATACATTTATATGTTGCCCTCCTCCAAATAAAAAAATTCTGGTTCCGACTCTGACGGGTGATGCCTTTACTTAACCCGGCCCAACTCAACCGCCACAGGCACACAACCCATTGCCAGCGGCCTCGGATTGTCTCTGTCGAAGCCAGGGTTGAAACCCCTCTCGGGGTTCCATACATTGTGCGACAGTTGGCGTTTAAATGGGGAGAAGTCATTCCATTTTCTCCCTATATTTTTGACTTCTCCCCATTTAATATCTCTCACCCTTATTCTCACACACTTATCGCCACATGTCTTATAATGGGTGGAGAAGTCAAAATCATGGGCCCATGATTTTGACTTCTCCACCACTTGTCACCTATTCTATGGAACCCTGAGACAAGCCCTTTCTGCTTTGCCAGAGACAATCCAAAGCCATTGCCAGCCCCTACTTTTTCTGGTTTTGAAGTATTAGAAATGAATTTTCTACCCAAAAAAAAAAGTATTAGAAATGAATTAACCAAAAAAACAAAAAAATTAATAGAATAAAGAAAGAAAGTTGGACCAAAGGCCTCTTTAGTGAGAGTAGTTCAGCAAACAAACAAAGAACCCCGAATTCCTGTTCCTATAACGGCTGGGACTGTAGTCTTCAAACGCGTGTTACAGCTAAGCTTTAAGAAAATGTGGACCAAACACGCTTTTTTTTTTTTCTGATGTCGCAAGTGCATGCGTCATCCAAACACATAAGGCAAACACATAAGGTAGTTGAAGAAATTACCAAATGAATCGGGCATGACTCGGCCAGGCAGTTGGAGCAGTTGAGGAAATCACAAATTGACTCGGGCAAGACTCGTCACTTTTTCTTTTCACTTGAATTCCCTATGGTTATAACCGGAGTCTAGTTACGTCCCATAAGTCAACACTTATCCTTTTTAATAACTTTTAACTGTGATTAAAATTTACTAACACTTAAGGTTCAACCATCCATCCTTAGTTTTTAGAAAAAAAATATTAATTATAAATGTTAAAACTGTTCACTTAGAGTTAAAAGAACACTTAAGCTTTTGTGCTGTACCAAACTCCAAGAATTCTGGTTACAATGGTAAGGGATTTCAAGTTCATTTTTTCTTGTGTAGGAATTAATTATCTATGTTAATAAGTAAGAAGTTAATATCTTTTCACTAGTTAAAAAATATACTTTTTAATTGTCATATCAATTCGTGAGAATAATCACAATCCATCCAAACGAAAGATGTACTACCATTGAAATCAATGGAAAAAGGTATTCATGACTAGTCAATTCACTTGTGCACTTGCCCTTATGCATTATTTTTTCGTGCTTGGTTGGGTGACTTTCAGAGTCCTTGAAAGAGGAGTGCTAGGCTGATTCTCCGGCCAGCAAACTACCCATATTAAAAAAAAAAAAAACAATAATAAAATAAAATAGATTAAACCTATTTTTTTAAAAATGCATCTCCAAAGTAAAATACTAACTTAACCTGGCTTTCAAACTCTTTAACTATATTAGCACAAGGGTGTTACTTTTCTTTATTACCAAAGACGGGTTGAAATCATAACTTCCTCTTTTACTTATTAACATAACCTAGTGAACTGATGAGGTGTGATAGCCTTAGTTTCATGCATTCATTTTAAAGTAAGGATAAGTGTTCGTTTTCAATTAAAAGTAAGGATAAGTGTTGAATTCTACATGGGAGTAATGCTAGCATGACTTTTGAAGGGATATCAACGACAAGTTCCACTATTAGAGTGAGAGTTTGAAAGTATGCATTGATGCTAGCACTAAATGGAGTAACTTTTTCAATGAACCAAATCGTATGTACTCTTCCTTCTGGCTTAAGGGTGTGTTCGTTTGACGAGAAAGTGGATGAAAGAAAATAAATGAAAAAGAAAATAAACTTAAAATTTTTTACAAAATAATCATTAAAAGATGAATGAAATTTTTGGGAAAAAGTTTGTCAGTATTAAGAAAGTACAAAAATATGTAAGAAAATGAAAGTGTTTCTTACAAACCAAACAAAAAATAAAATAAAATAAAACACATTTTTTTTTTACTTTCCCTTCATTTTCTCGTCAAACGAACACAAATGTTTGATGACTAAGATTTTTTTTTGCACAATTATTATAAATTCGTACAACCGCTTTGATCTTAGCCTTCAAACACCCATGACCACATGAAAGAGCACATTCGATTTGCTTTGCTTTTCCAGCCAGGGTTGTGTCACGTGCATTAAGCAAAATCTAAGTCCTTCCGGGATTCTTATCCACCTGAACGTGGTAGAGACTAGAGAGTTACTTTGCTCTGTTTTTAGTAATATATTTTGCTTACAAATAAAAAAATTGAAATTATTTAATTCTATATTTGTTTTCCTTTATTCAATTACTGAATTGTCACGATCCACTGTGTTACCTTAACTCATATAGGCCCGAGTCAAGAGGAGCCGTTTCAAACCTTGTATCTCCGTACCAACTACATGCCTTTAAGTTGTCCCATGACCAGGACTAATTGGCCATTTTCCGAGCTTGAATTAACATAATTTTAATGAGTCGTAGTCTTCTCCAGTTGTAATCGATTTTGCCAAAACCGGTTACATCCTTGAGGGGCCACATGTCCCTTTTGATACTTTTTAACTATGGTTAAGATTTACTCACCCATAGGGTTCACTCACCTATCCTTGGTTTTTAGAAAATAATAATATAAAAATTTGTTAATTGTGGTTAGCATTTACCAACACCTAAGATTAACTTTTTTAAATATTATTTTCTAAAAACTAAAGATAGGTGGGTGAACCCTAGGGGTAAGTGAATCTTAACCACAGTTAAGGGATGTAAAAAGGGACACGTGGGGACCACATGGGTGTAACTGGTTTTGTCAAAAACCGGTTACAACTAGAGAAGAAGATTACGAGTCAATTTTAATCCCGCCAACCTCGTGCAATCATTTTCTTTGCCTTTTTTACTTTGTTTAGGATATAAACCTATTGCAAAAAGAGACACATTGGGACCACATGGTCGTAACTAGTTTTGTCAAAAACGGGTTACAACTGGAGAAGATTACGAGTCAATTTTAATCCCGCCGACCTCGTGCAATCATTTTCTTTGCCATTTTTACTGTCTTATAACCTATTCATTACCAAAAAAAAAAAAAAAAGTAAAATATTTTGCATTTATGGTGGGGTCCTCAAAACAATGGACATGTAGCAGTGACCTCATGAAATTTGGAAAAATTCATTTATGGTGGGTTTTCTGAGAGACAAAAAAAATGTCTCAATAAATATGTTTATGATGTCCGTTCAAATGTCAAAAATATATTTATTAATCTTAGTCAATCAACATTAATTTAATAGTATTCATTTATTTCAACTTAGGTTGGATTAATTTTCAATTCAATAACATATATATATATCTATTGTGACTCTTTTTTTTTTTCTCATATTCTCTAAAAGGACTCCCCTTAAATGATTTTTTTTTAGATTTTAAAAATAATTATTACATGTCCAATTTTTATTAAGGGCGTTCATATAAGTTATAGTGAGCGACAAGAAGTAGATCGTCACCATGTAACCCTTGAATAGAATGGAATTATGGCGAACCTAGGGTGATAATTACAAGTTAGGACAGATCCAATGTACTGCTAATTAACCACCAACTAAGTGATCATGGTCTAGGGGTTTAGTCCTCGGGGTCCTCTTGGATTAGGTTCGGTACCATTTGCTTATCAATTTTGATTAGGTAAGCATTTGCTCAAACTAATGACCTCACTACTATGACATAATGGACCGTCCACTTAACGCGATGTCATTAGACTAATCTCCCCAAACCAAAGTAATTAAGTGAGAAACAAGAAAGCGAAACAAGAATCATTAGTTTTCTAATTATCAATTTCATGCACTAAACCTTCTTACTTCAATGGGGATAGAGACATAATTCTTAGTTAAGTTTGACAGGGCCTTCAATGGGTGTTTCTTCTAATCTCTGAAGTTCCCCCGAAAACCTAGCTTATCATAAATTATCAAATTATAAATTAAAGTTTTAAACGGAAGTACTTATTAATTAGTATAGATTATTTGTTTTATAAACACTTATGTAGAAAATCACTTCACGTATAAGATGCACATACTTTGCGTAATATATAAACAGGAAAAATGGTGAATTTCTGCATAGATATTTTTTTGGTATACTCAATAACACCACAAGGTGATTACTAAAGGCAAAGAAAAGGATAATTTTCTTTAGAGTACACATGTAAATTTCAACTTATTTTAAGAATTCTCTCAAACCAAGGAAACACAAGCTTAATTAAACCAACATATTTTAATTTTCAAAAATTGGTCTCAAATCAATTAGGGTTCATTTGGGATTTAATCGTTTATATAATTGTACAAAATATGTCCGGATAAGACTATGTGAAAATTATTATAAGCACTCAAATTTGCATCCAATAAGACATATAATTATATCTATTAAGCTTGAGAGAGATTCTTCAAATTATTATTATTTTTTAAATATCAAAATATCATTTTTAAAAGGAAAATGGATTGCCCGGTTAACTTCCTAGTTGACCATGCGATCTCATTAGTCCACGCCCTCCTTTTTAATACCCATTAACTATGGTTAAGATTCACTCATCTCTAGAGTTTATCCATCCAACCTTGGTTTTTAGAAAAATAATAATAATAATAATAATAATTTATTTAAGTTTAACCATATTTAAAAAAGGATTAAAAAGGACATAAGGACATTTCAGTCAGTTTTTTTTTTAGTCAGCTAGGAAGGGACTTCGTGGTTCCTTTCTCATGACTCTCTTAAAAATGATCAAATAATCACTTATCGACTGCCAACTAAACAGAGTTACAACTATAAGTGCTTATTAACAACAACGCTTATCATCAAATATTTTCCTGTAATCAATTATTGTAAAAACATTTATTTATGTGGTAACCAAATGCCAATTGCCTTGGAAAAACTAATAAGGTTGATTTAATCACTCGAAAGTGACTAAATAACCTAAATAATCTTAAGGCAAATGACTTTTTATGCATCTCAAGTGCTTAATTCGTAACTAGTCTTCATCACCGAATGAGGAAAAAAGGGGGATGAATATACATGCACTTTTGAATTTTGATCATTAGTAAGACATAAGTGGTTCCAAAATTAGGTGATATGTCAATATCAAATTTATTAGACAAGAAAAGATATTTATTCATTCATGGAATGAGAAATAAAAGGTGGAAAGGGATAGAAAATGGAGAGAGTCTAGATTCTTTGAATGTTGGGGTCCATGTTAATCCCCTCAAAACCCCCCCCAAACCGTGTGGGCATAACCACTTGAATTTTTGGAAGAGTCAAGAGGAAAAGGGGTGGAAGGTCAATGAACCTTGGTTGAGCTCATGTACAAGTCTTATACAAATTGAAATTTTATAGAATCGTATCTTTTCAAATTTGTACCTTTCCCATTAACCAATATCCACCAATCAAACAATTCTAACCATTTGATCTGATTTAATATACTCTACGGCGGAATTATATTCATTCACCCTCCCATTGAAAACTAGAATTGACCAATCATAAGGTAAAGGGTTGAGTAACTCAACGCCCGTATTCCACTATCGGATACGAATTGGGTCCTTGATATGATTAGAATCCTACGATCTATTCATCAAGAATTCAAGACACCCCGTATCATTGATCGAACGACCGACATGGGAAAGACATACAATATATATGCGTGTTCAACATACTACAATTCCTCATAAACAATATTCTTGTAACGTGAAAATTCTTGAAAACGTGAGAGAAAAGTAATCTATGAGCCGACAAGATAAGATTGGGTCAAAGAGCTCTCAAAGATGCAAGGTGGATTTCAAATAAATTTTTTGGTGGGCTTGACTTTGAAAGTAGAAGTATTTCAAGTTCAACTTGCTTGACTTTCTATACTGAAATCATTTACATATCACCCCATTTTATTATAAAACACTTATCGCCCATGAGTTTCATTCATATATTGTCTTGTAAAGCTGGTGACACCTCTTGGGTGACGATTTACAGCTGATTTCTTAAATACACTTTATCACAACCTCTTCTTCCTCTTACTTTCCCTTCAAGCCAGGCCAAAGTCCTTAGTCTTTCTATATATTTTAACATCCTTTGGTTCTTCCTCTCATTAGTTGAAGCAAATTGATAGTATTTGTGCCGGATATTCGTCGGAGCTACGCCGGAAAATACCCTAGGACGCAGTTATGAACTCTACATGGATGGATAATTCCCTCGGCTTCGATCTCAATGTTAATCCTCTTCGACATGCCGATGAAATTCCGGTGAGTAGAATTTGATTTGGTATGCCCCATGGTTATGGATCTTTGTGTTTGTCACTTGTTTGAATTGCTCAACTCACTCAATCTTCTTTTCTTTTGGTTTAGAAGAAAGAGTTGGAAGGCAATTTTGTTGGTGGGGAAAGGAAATTCTCAGTGAAAGAAGAGGTAAACCAATTGCTAATCTCCCCAATCTACATATCAATAAAATAAACTAATTTAATTTCTATTGATATGACCAATTTGTGAGGACCTAACCTATATGGATGTCACTTCGATGGGACAAAACCTCCTTACAAACTCTCATATTTTCTACTTAGGATTTTTAAAATATTATTCATATCTCCTGAGCATGCGTGGTGCTATTTTTGTTTCCAGGGCGGAGTTCTAGTCAAGGAGTTGAATCGGGTGAGTACAGAGAACAAGAAGCTAACCGAGATGCTAACCGTGCTTTGCGAGAACTACAATAGTTTGCAAAGCCAGTTGATGGATCTGAAGAGCAAGAACGCCGAAAAAGAGCTCACTACATCGCGGAAAAGAAAAGCGGAAAGTAATGATAACAGTAATAATAATGGAATTAATGGGAATACTGAGAGCAGTTCTAGTGATGAAGATTCATGTAAGAAACCCCGAGAAGTGATCAAAACTAAGGTATCAAAGGTCTATGTACAGACCGATGCATCCGATACGAGCCTGGTAGTGAAAGATGGGTATCAATGGAGGAAATATGGTCAGAAAGTTACCAGAGATAACCCATCTCCTAGAGCTTACTTCAAGTGTTCATATGCCCCTACTTGCCCAGTCAAAAAGAAGGTGAGCCTAATCCAAATTAACCCATTTCATCTCTTTAGAAATTTGTTACTTCTAATTCTAAGAGTATGATCCTAATTTTTTTTTTGTGAATTTTGATTTTCTCAGGTGCAAAGAAGTATGGAAGATCAATCTATTTTGGTAGCGACATATGAAGGTGAGCACAACCACCCACACCCGTCTCGAGCCGTGCCGACATTGAGTTCAAGCCGTGGTGCCACTCTTGGTTCAGTCCATTGCTCGGCCCCTGTTAGCTCTCCAGGGCCAAACCCAGCCATAACTATTGATATGATCCAATCTAGATCAAGTAATGATGCTAAAATGTCTAGCCAGGAAATTCAATCGCCGGCGTTTCAACAGTTTTTGGTCGAGCAAATGGCTTCTTCCTTGACGAAAGATCCAAGTTTCACAGCAGCACTCGCGGCGGCAATTTCAGGGAAAATTCTTCATCATAATCCACCACGAAATTGGTGAAAGTAATCTAGAGAGAATTTCATGTATTTCAATTGTCTCTTCAGGAGATCCTAGAGTATTAGCTGATGATGTAAATAGAATTTCAGAATTACAGTTTGATCTCAATTTAAGAGGTAGAATTTGGTATCAATGCACATGAAATCTGTATGTCACATTAATTAGTTTGAGTTTAGCACATATTCGCAAAATTCCCTTGACCTGCATGCCCGCCACATAAATGTTCATGATCTGCAACAGAATCAAGAGCAATGCCTCCATTGAAATTGTTCAAATCCTTCACCATGAACCAGCCTAATTCCCAATAAGAACTGTTATGGATACATTTCTAGAAGAAAGACACCTTAAAATACCATTGTGCTTGCATACTTTGGTTGCCCACCTCCCGTCTTCTCTTTGTGAACCACCTCTACACAAGCTCTCGCAACAAGATTTCATGCTACTACCACCAAAACTAGTGAGGAGCTGCTTCTCCTTAAGTGTTAGTATTTTTAATTTTACTCTGTGTAGCGTCGGGGTCTTGTTAATTAAGACTTTGCTGGGATGCAAAAAATGAAAGAAAAATAGGAAATATAAATTCAAGAACAAGTGACACAACGATTTACGCGAGTCACCCAATGTGGGCTACGGCAATGGAAATTCACGCCAAGCCCAACTCATTATTTCCGAAACGAAGAGAATAAGCCTGAAAATGCCAACTCACTATCTCCCAAACGAAGAGAATAAGCCTAAAAATGAGAGGAACAACCCTTTTCCTCATTTTCTACAAGAAAACTTTGTTTCTCCATTCTCTATAGAATTTTGCATTAACCTTAATACAAGTCTTAACAAATACTATAAATATGAGTTAACCTAAAAATGAGAAATAACAATGGTAGGATATGTACGAAATGTACAGACGAGATGGCCCATGAATTTGATCCTCAAAAAAAATTCTCGAATACTATGCTCCACACCTCCAGGGAACTAGAATATTTTGTACCCACCTAATCATTTTCCATAAATCCATAAGGGGACACAAGAAATCGGAACTAACTCCAAAATTAAATAGTTACCTACCCTTTGACATCTTTTTTCCGTTAATAGTCAAACAGGAAGAATGTCTCAACCTATCTTGGACAAGACAAGTTAAATTTGAGCATGCCAACCTTTGAGGACGTCCATGAGATCCAATCCAATACATGAACATTGAGTTCCTCGGATGTCTATAAGGTGTGTCTCAGTGTAATTCCGTGTACCATCACCTTGGTAATTCATGAAGACAGCTGCTTTATTTTGGGTTTGGTAGTCAAATTACTCAAGTGAATGAGCAAACGAGAATTATCACACCACGACTCCAGTGTCACTTCTAGAGTATCTAGATGGGGTGAGATTTGAGCTGCACCCAAGCATGTAAAAAGAAAGAAAATAAGTGAGAATCAGCAAATCACGAGCTGTGGAAGACCAAGAGAATAAGAACAAAAAGATTCTCCTTGATAGAGAACAGGGAGGCTTTCTCCCCAGTCACCACAAAAGAGAGTACATTGATGTTCTTGCTTCTCTCTCTATTGGGTTGTGTTGGGGAAAATACCTAATCCGATACCTCTCAAACACGTGACTGAAGCTGATTGGCTGTTATACTCATTTAGACTTAGAATAAGACGGTCGTTCGACCTACAAGGGCACTCCGATGATCAAGTAAGCATAGAGATTCAAGATGATAGGATGATTGAAGAAGAGAAGGTGTTGGGAAATAACATAATAATATCAACAGAAAAGAATAAACCAAACACACATAAGGAAAAACACAAGAGATATACGTGGTTCGGCAATAACTTTGCCCACATCTACAGGTCAAGATCCGATTGCTTCTTCTTTATGCAAAGAAACCTTGAGAAATCCAGTACAAGATATACACTCTCCTCTCAAATTAATCTCAACCCAAGCCCAGAGCCCCTTGTACAACTCACTCAAGTCATCTTTTCAATGAACCCTAAGAACAATCCCTATCTATCCTCCCCTCAACATTTTCTCAATCTCTAGTATGCTTACACTCTTTCTATTATCTCTCACTCCCAATAAGAACAACTAGGGCTCTCCTCGAGAGCATACCCGCTCTCCCCGGGAGCCCTAATATTCACTCTCTCATGATTCCATGATCTTTCGATACAAATCCTAGACCCATAATCCCATATTTATAGACCTAAACTTGGCGTCCTAGACAATTAGAAAGTTCTCACTTGAATTAGGGGTTTCCCAAAGCAAAAATAGACTTATTTCCGAAAATCTCCGCACCGCCGATCGATCGGTGCTCCTTGGTTTTGTCCAACTTGAGCCAACTTCTACAAAAGGCTATTCTAAAGCTCACTAGATATTGGAGGCCAAATTTGGAAATCCCTCGTTCCATCCCAATCAGCCTATTTATAGTTTTAGCAGTAGAGTTGGCTAGTTGTATTGTCATTCCAATACTCCACTGAAATAAGATGCACGTCTCATCTACGTTGAAGGAGCTTACAGGTCCCTTCTCAATTCGGATTAGGTTTTGATAGTATTTATTTCTTATTTTGGGGAATACTTACCTCAATTGTGCATGTGATTCTCGGGATTTGGAGTGATCTGATCTCGGGTAGGGATCCCGGAAGGCTTGATAATGCAACTCGAAGATCCAAGAGTTGGAAGTCAAGATGGGTTTAGGGACCTAAGTCCGAGCTAGACATTAGATCAGAATTGAGATCTATTATCTGAGCTGATGATCAGCTCGGATGAAATGGTCTGCTCGGCCGAAGCTAGAAATATTCTAAGTGTGGTGAAGCTGGGGTGGCATTGCCACTTGTACGCTGATTTTTACCCTCCTGCAGAGCAACTCCTTCCCATTCGCCTTTGACTTTGGGACTGTCGCTCGCTCGCTTTCGCTAACATTCTACACCTCTGGCCAGCCAGGCCTAGGTTCGTTAGACCCATACCAAGTTAAGGAAGGGCTAAGCGAGGGCTTAGTTGAGTACAAAGTAGTGATTAGGCTGAGTTTATATGTGCGACACATGTTGTGCCTGATAATGTGGATCATGTCCAAAAAGTATGTGATTAGGCTGATCTTTTGCCACATTTGCTAATTCTCATTTCATTAAAAAAAAAAAAAAAAAATACTTCCAAAGAAGAAGAGACATTTAGTATTACGTAAATAAAATTATCCCCCACACCCCTTCTTTTAATTTTTGAATATAAGTATAGATCGTGCTTGAGCTTAAGCATTAATAACTGGTAAGTGCAACAAAAGGAAAGTGTTAATTCTTAAGACTTATCTCAGGACTACCCTTATGAGAGGGACATACCTTGCCATATGAGCTAAAGGGGCAAGTGTCAACATACGAGATATATGGGGTAAAAGAAGATACTAGGCTATGAAAAACACAATAAGGAATTTAATAAAAGAGGGTAGATGATCAGGGTTGACCTAGAACCCAACCAACCCGACCCAAATGCATATCCAAATCTACCCCTGAGTTGCAGGGAGTCAATCCGACCCAATGTTACCTAGTTCACTTCATACTAGTACGAACCGTAAACTGGTCCGAAACAAACTAGTTCATGGTTCGTTTCATTTGGGTTCACTGTTTCGTTTTGTTTGGGTTCATGAAAATGAGTGAACCGTTTACCCGAACTTAATAGCTTTGAGTTCAGCAAAATTTCTGTTTTGGTTCGATGAATTTTTTTTTAAGTTCGATGAACTTATCCTTTAAGTTCAGCGAATTTGTTTTCTGGGTTCGCGAATCAGCCATAAAATTTATTTTTAATGTTTTTTTTTAAATAACCTATTTTTTATTATTTAAAATATTTAAAAAATATTTATTTACATATATATTAATATTATATAAGCGAACCAAATTAAAGAACCTCAACGAAACGAGAATCGAACTGTCTCATTTTATCCCGACGAATTGGATTCACTTTAGAGTGGCGAATTGCGAACCCGATTCTGAATTCAAACCAAGTGAACCGAGGAACCAGGTAACATTGATCCAACCCAAAAGAAAATGTCGGGCAAAAACGACAAAAGTGATTTGAGTGAAAGGAACAGGCATGACTGGATGAGATTCACACACGCCCTGAGGACCCATCGTAATACACGGATGGATTGATGAATTTGTCTTGAGAATGGAGGTCTTTAGTGGAAAGAAGTCGGGGGACATGAATTGGGGGGTTGGTCTAGGGTTGAAACTCGTGGGTGGGTGGGACTTCCGTGCATGGATTGAGCTTCTCTCGGAACTGGTGCACCCCATTGACAGCTTTAAAGACAAAGACTTTTGTAGTAGCCGCACACGCCCACCACCCTTCTACCTATTTTAATGGTCCCACACTCCCACTAGAACATCTCATCACTTTTTTATTTTTTGATCCAGTGGGGAAATGGATTAAGAAACCCAAACCCATGACTCCAAATCCAAAAGTCTGGATGATTCGAATGGGTTGATGGGTCGGACAATTATGGGTTGATGGGTCGGACCGTAATTGCTATACCTAGATGTATGTCTTAACAAGCATAAAACAAAACAAATACTTTTTTTTTTGTAACTCGAGCTGTCCCCCAACCCTTTGTGTAGGACTAATCCCGAGGGTGCGACGAGAGCTCACAACCCGTCACACCAGGTAAGTCAGGGAAAATCTCGTTCCGGGTTGACCACAAAGGAGGAGTGAGAAGTTGAACCTATGATCTTCTACTTCATGAAGTTTAAGTCGCAGGAACCATTGGTCCACCTTTCAGGGTTGCATAAAACAAAGACATCCATGGCCTATTTATCCTTTTCCGCCTAATATGGCCCCTAAGTCCTTCATAGACCATAAATGTGGTCGTATCTAGTCTATACTATAATGTTAGAGTATCAGCATATTTCTTTTTTGGGTAAATTACACTCACCTCCCATGAGGTTCGGTGAAATTTCATAAACATTCCCTCTAGTTTCTGAAATTACACTGCCCTCCCTTGTCAGACTCTTAATATTAACACTGTCAACTAAAGTTACACTTTTCCCATTTTACCCTTATTACTTGATTGAGGAAAACACGTCTTTACCATTTGAAAGCTCAACCAAAGAAAAACATAAACTCCCAAGCCGCCACGTGTCCCTTTTAATACCCACTAACTATGATTAGGATTTAGTCATCCCTAGGATTTATCCATCTAACCTTAGTTTTAGGGAAAAAATAATCTTAGGTTAGTTATGCTTAACGGTAATTAAAGAGGGCTCTACAAGATGCCATGTGTCCCATTTTAACACCCACTGATTGTGGTTAAGATTCACTCATCCCTAGGATTCATTAATCTAACCTTGGTTATAAGAAAATAAAATAAAAAATATTAATCTCAGGTAAATTATGTTTAACCATAGTTAAAGGATCTCTATAAGCCGCCACGTGTCCCTTTTAACACCCACTAACTATGGTTAAAACTCACTCACCACTAAGGTTCATCCATCAAACCTTGGTTTTTAGAAAAAAAAACCTTAGGTAGCTTATGCTTAACCACAATTAAAGAGAGTTCTATAAGCCGCCACTTGTCCCCTTTTAACGCCCATTAACTATGGTTAAAATTCACTCACCCCTAAGATTCATCCATTTAACCTTGATTTTTACAAGAAAAAAAACCTTAGGTTGATTATGCTTAACCACAATTAAAGGGGCTCTACATGTTGCACGTGTCCCCTTTAACACTCACTTATTGTGCTTAAGATTCACTCACCCCTAGGATTAATCCATCTAACCTCGATTTTAAGAAAAAAAATAAAAATATTAAAATTAGGTTAATTATATTTAACCATAATTAAATAATCTCTATAAGTCGTCATATGTCCCTTTTAATACCCACTAACTATAATTAAGTAACACATTTAATAAACCTCTTAGATCAAAGATAGATTTATTATATATCATTATTATGAAACGACCAAAAATCAGTTTTGACCCCTCAACTCTATATTGTTTTATGTGTAACACAGGGATCCAAATGGTTTGGTAGTTAAATCATCAGATCGATGGACCTCCTTAATTAGCGTTATTGATCTTCTACATGGGCCATCGAGTCACACATATCTCTCTCTCATACATATACACACAATTGCTTAGGAACCATAATAGAGAATGGAAAAACATGAAGAAGATCATAAGAGGAATTCTAGGCAGACTCTTGGCTTAGCATTCCTCGAAGAGAGAAACTTTTACTGATATTGTTATTGGTGACGTAGTCCACGCTTTTATTTATATATATATATATATATGTGTGTGTGTGTGTGTGTGTGTGTGTGAGAGATTTTCGTGTCTACATTCACTCCAAGGTTCTTAAATACCATGAATCTGGTTGTCAAGTTTCAACCTTTTTATAGTTTTTGGTTAAGAGGTTAAGAGGTATCGTCCAAGTTTCAACCTCATAGCTTTGATTTGAGCACACCTCTGCTTCTCTGAACTAAGACTATTCTCTGAGAGAGAGAGAGAGAGTTGGTGGCCTTTGAACGTATTAAGCAGCGTGATTCAAACCGCTGTCAGCATTTAATTCCCCCCGAATATTCATCTTTAAATAAAGTGTTGTTTTATATACTTCAAAATACTTGTACATAATGACCACAAACTTTAATTAATTTAACTAAGAGCACGTGACAAACGTTTTTTGAAAATAGTTGGAGCTCCCAATTGTGCAAGGGAATATGACAATTCTATTCTTAGGATTCAACCTACCTAGGAATCGATTTGTTCATCTACAAATCTACACTATCTGGTAGGAACTCTACTTTAACCTTATTTTAGGATGCCCACAAATTAATTAATCCAATTAAAGTCCTAGTTATATATCTTTCACAATAATAACAACGGATTACACAAAATGTATAAATCAGATTAGCCTATCACAAGTGATTACCAAACAAAATTACTCTCTATTAGTGATTCTGACACAATTCCAGAATTGGATTTATATGGATTTTGGAAACCAGATTTAGAGATTCTGAAATCAGATTCCGATGAGACATGCTGTTTGACAAAGTTTGAAATCAGTTTTCTTGGCGATTTCAATCCTTTAACCCGAACTGAAATTTCGGTTCTCTTGATGAAATTTCAGAATTTATATTTTGTTTAATATTTTATTAAATATATATATATTTACGATTTTTCGGTATGAAATTTCGGAATATTTCTTAGAAATAATAATCTTATTTGTTAGAAATAAATATATAAATTTTTGAAATTTTGGTAAAAATATATTTTTAAACAAATCAGAATATGTAGGAATTTTAATAAAAATATAAAAACATTATTTAAAATCAAATTTCCAAAATTTCGAAATTTCACCCAAAATTTCTAAAATCTCGGTCGAAATCGCATTTCTTATATCGATGTCGGTGGTTGGACAAAATTGGGATTTTAAATCTTGCTATTTGGAAACATTTTTATCTACTGGCTCTATTTGGTAATAATGCCTACGGGTTGATGTATTGCTACACTAACCGATTTCTTCTTTCTGTCTTTGTTCTTGGTTAATTCAGACATCGCTTTGTTTGGTTAAATAGCAGTCTTTAATCGTCCGGACTATTCCGTCAAATCACTTATTTGTTTCGTAACAAAAGAGTGACTGGTCAGAATGGATTGGTCGAATTATATTCCTTAGCAAGGGAAACTCCTGTGTTGTACAAGAATATTGGATATTCAATCTAATGATTGATTATCTCTGATCTGACTCTCTGGACTGAGTCGTATTCAAGCTTGAGAAGAGTTTCAGATCTCTAATAGAGGTTTAAATCTTCTTCTCTGGTTTGGGCTTAATCTGGCAGAGGTCTCATATGAGTTCTCACTTGTGCAGAACTCTCCTCGTCATCCTCACCTTATATAGGTAATGACTAGGCCTTGGGTGCCACTTAGGCTTCCTAACCGACCCATTTAATGAGTCTCTTAGATTTCCCCAACTGACCCACTCAATAGCCCACCAGGTTCATTGAACCTGGACGCCCACCCATGAATTGTAACGGAGCACATAATCTAACCTGCTCAATAGCCCATCCTCACCTTATATAAGTTCGCCACTGAACGCCTTTGGTTTTGTAGTGTGTATGTGGGATTAATAAAGCCACAACAGTTTTCTTTTAAGAAATATTTTTTCCATCCAAACAACTAACGTAAAAGCACCATTTAAATCTAACCAAATGATTTTAACCCAACTCATTAAATACTTTTATTATTTTATTAAAACTATTTTAAATATCTGTTTTTCATGAATCAAAATCAACATAAATCCCCCGCTCTCTTTGTTTGTTCTTTTAACATTCTCATCATCATCATGCAGTGCAGTTCATTCAAAATCATGGATGCTCAATAACACATCTCCCACAAAGAAATGGTGGATGGGTTATTCCTTTCTATTTTTCTTGCTTTATTTAATTTAGGAACTTAGAAATTTTGAAGAAAAAGAAAGAGACTGAAGTGATTTGTTTCTTCATGTGGTAGCTCTAGAAGCAAAATTGAAGCGTTTATGTAAAGAGAATGAAATTATTAGGCTGATGCTTAAGGCGATGAACAGTAAATACAACACCCTTCAATCCCACCTACAATCCAAGAAGATTGAAGAAATAGGTTACTTGTGTGAGCGCGGGTTTCGGGGAAACGCGGAGTGAGTTAAGAGTCGCCACCTATTCATTCAGAAGGGATAAGTCCTCGGGATTTGGATAAGGTCTTGGTCTGCGGTCCGAGGTCAGGGTAAGAGGTTCGGTTAAGTTCAAGGAAGGGGTTAGGCATCCTGGCACTTCCACATTTCAGTGGTTCCCTACTTGCTAGGATTAAGCCAAATTAATCTCAATGTTAATCAAATGCCTCAAGTATTTAAGAGAATGCTAATCTAAGAAGGAGAAAACCCTAGACTAGGGTCGAACCCGGGTTGGGCTGCCTACGTACTCACCTAGGGGTGAGATCAGACCGAGCGTAGTTCTGGCACATGAGCCTGTGCCAAGGCTAGGGGTGTGTGTGTGTGTGCACCAAGGGAGGCTTAGGGTCTAGCCGGGAGGCTAGGAGTGGTTGACCGGGTTGGTCAAGTGCTCAGTATTGGGCCCGATAAGCCTAAGGTGAGCCCGGTGGGCTGAGATTAGGCCCGGTAGGCCAAGGTTCGAGCCCGGTGGGCTGAGATTGGGCCCGGTAGGCCAAGTGTGAGCCCGGTAGGCTAGGATTTGGCCCGATGGCCCGAGACTGGGCCCCGTAGCCCAAGGGTGAGCCCAGTAGGCTAGGGTTTGGCCCGGTAGGCAAAGGGATGAGGCCCGGTAGGCCCGAGGGTGTTTTAACTAAAGGTTATGGTTGCTAACCAAGGTTGAGAAATGTGAATTAACCATGGTTAAGAGTTCTAACTATGGTTAAATAACCAAGTGAGACTACTTTTGGGTTTCTCCTAATATTTTGGATTTTTTGAGCATTTTTCCAGATTTTTTCAGATTAAAGATTTTTTGACCATGGTTAAGGGTCAAAAATAGGGTTGACTCAGATTAAGGGTCTTAACCACAGGAAAAAATGTCACAGAAGACATTTCTGGATTCCATGTAATATTTGTGATTTTTTGATGATTTTTCCAGAATTTTTTCGGGTCATGGGCCGCTTAACCATGGTTAAATGTTAACTACGAGTGGATTTAACCATAGTTAAGGGTACGGTTGGGTCAAGAATGGGCCCAGGGTCCATGGCAGGGCCTAGAATGGCCTCCTACCCGGTCTGGGCCTACACAACGTCCAGCAAATGCCAAAAAACTCAAAAACATGTTACATTTTTAACCACAGTTGAGTAGGGTATAACCATGGTTAACGAGGGAACCATGGAAAACCAAGAGTATCAATGGGTAACCTGAAGTCCAGTGATCATTTTAAGCCTTTTTTGGGCCCAAGAGGAGGTCGGGTGTGGGCCACACAAAGGCCCAAAGTTAGCTCGTTGCACATCACATAAAATGACGATTTTTTGAAAAACAACCAAACAGATTTTTTGGCAAAGTTTGCGGCGATTTTGCCGCTAATTGACTCAATCCTCGGGGGATCCGAGACCATGGTAGTGAAGCCTCCTATGAGAGGAACAATTTGGGCCCTTGTGGGGCCCAAGGGGAGGCTGAATGTGGGCCCCACAGAGGCCCAAAGTTGTCTCATTGCACAGATTTTCATACTGTCGACCCCACTTTGAGGTCGATTTACTATGGTTAACGAGCGAATTAAGGGCTGAAAATTTATAGGGAGGTAGCCCTATTTATGGGGAGTCTAACCATGGCCTTGGTTTTGACCAAAGCCGGGTCTAATTATGGTTAAACCGCAGTTACAGGCAGTGGACCCGAAACTGAAATTGCAGAATTTTTTTTTGAAAAATTCACACTGTTGGGGGCTGTGGGGTTGTTGTGCTTGAACCAATGAGGTCCAGGGGGCTTCCTCATGGATTGAGGGCCCCCCCAGATCTCGAGAGTGTGTTGTAATGTGGTGGGGGCAGTGGTGCCCGTGGCCACGCCTCAAGGTAAAAACCCCCCATGTATACGGTTTTAAGTCACTGTAATAAAAAAGGACAAAGAAAGCAAAATGGGACCCCTGGAATGGGACCAGGGGTCCCTTACAATGGAGACAAGTAATAGAGGGGTAATTTATACCGTCAGAACACACGGTGGTACAGCTACGAGCGGGCGCGGTTGCGCAGTGGGGGCGACTGCAGGCGGCTGCAAGTGGTATTGTGGAGGTTGGAGCGATGCAGGGACAGGTTTGTGATGACCTAGGGAGTGCCTGAGGATGCTCTCAGAGGGTTAAGGGAGGTGGGATGTGGCCTGGCCAAGGTTCACACAGAACCTTCTTTTCTTTCTTTTATAGGGTGTTTTTGGAGTGGATACTATAGATGGAAGTGGTGGCTTGGAGACACCCTGAGGTGGCCTAATAAGGTTTTTGGGAGACTAAGGATCAGTAAAAGTTTTGGACAGAGTCAAATTGAGGTTGGTGTAACGCAACCGAAGTGGGGACAGGGTTTGACTACAGGTTTTTTAGAATAGGAAGTAATGGTGGTACACCGTGGCAGCTAGTGGTGGCTTAGGGGAGTCCGTGAAGGGTTGGGACAACAACTGGTGTGGTTTTTGATCCTCTTAGGTGAAGAATCAAGGGTGAGATGGTAGAGTTTGGGACTGGGCAGAATTTTTTTTTAAAAAAAAATCCTTCCTGAACTCGTGGAGATGGGGCTTTGAGGTGAGGAATGACCTTAGAATGGGTTTGAGGGGCTCTTAGGGAGTCTAAGGGCCTTCTAAAGGGGTGGAGCAAATGGAAGGATGAACTAGCCGAGCTACCACCGTGGCTTTTTTCTTTTTTTTTTGAACAGTGGCTTCGTGTGGTTTTTATAGAAGAAGAAAGGGAGTGAGATGGAAAGGATAAGGATAAGGATGAGGATCACCCCACAGGCGTGGGGGACAACTGGGGAGAAGGCAGGGGGTCAGGGGGCAGCTGGGCGTACGCAGGTTCAGGCGGAAGGGATGATGAACAGTACCCAGAATTTATTTATTTTTTCTTTTTTTGTGTTTGGCTTGTTTGGTTACTTAATTTGGGCCCAATCCTGGATGTGGGCCTTGCCACATGGGTTAGGCGCCCAAAGTTTAAACCCTCTTTTTTTAAATTTTTTTATTATTATTATTTTCTATTATTATACTATTTTTTTCAAAATCTTCTTTTTCCCCTTTGTTTTTTTGTTTTTTTTTTTTTACTTTTTGGGCCTAACCACCACATATGTAGGAAAGGCAAAAAGGGTTTTGCCATTTTAAAAATTGGCTCCAAAATTTAAATTTTAAAAAGAGTGAATTGGGTCCCACAGGGCTTAGTGGGCCCCTGTTTAGGCCCAAACATAAGGTTTTATCCATTTTTTTTGGTGTTTTAGGCTTAAAATGGGCCTTGAGCCCGTGGGTCTTTGCCTAGGGTTTAGACTAGGGCTAGCCTAGGGTTGGACCGTGGGTTAGGTTCAGGATTTACCTAGGGTTAGACCTAGGGTTTAGTTAGGGTTAGCCTAGGGTTTGGACTAAGGCATAGGTGCTACCTAGGATTAAACTAGGATTTAGTTTAAGGTCTACCTAGGGCTACTAGGGCTTGGATGAGGATAATCATGGTTAACGGAGGTTAACCATGATTAAGTAAGGTGTAAAAATTTGGTGCTTACAGCTGCCCCTCTTTGTCGGAGAGTGTCAGGATGACAATTGAACGGCAAAGACTGGAAACATCCTATTTTTACACCAAGATGGATGTTAGAAGTGATGCATGCTATGCAAATGGTGACTGTGGTGAAGTGATGAAGACTACTGCTAGAGGTTAGCGAAGAACATGGTGGGATGGCATGGCCCTAAGGCGGTGGCCGGAAGAAGATGTCGCTCGGAAGCAGCGAGGGGGATTGATCGAAACAGCGTTTCCCGGGGGAGATTAGCCGGATTGGTCGTAGGACATACAGAGTGTTGAGAACACACAAGGAGTTGGGCATTCCAAGTGTCGACAAAGTGTGTTATGTCGATGCTCACCTGGGATGCCAATGACACATGGGGTGTCGAAAAGGAGGACATGCAGGCTAGGTGTTGCATACTGTAAAGGTACACACAGGATGTCGGGTATGCTAGGTATCAAAAATGTGTTATGTCGACGCTCACCTAGGGTGCCAACGACACACAGAGGTGTCACAGAGGGGGACATGCAGGAGGTAGTGCTGCAGTGTGACGAGGTTGTCACGGAGCACACAGGATGTCCGACGTGCAAGGTGTCGACAAAATGTATTATGTCGACGCTCACCTGGGATGTCAAGGACACACGGGGGTGTCACAAAGGGGACATACAGGTAGTGTACACTGTCAAGGTACACACGGAATATCGGGCATGCGAGGTGTCGATAAAGTGCATTATGTCGACGCTCACCTAGGATGCTCAGGACACACGGAGATGTCACAAAGGGAACATGCAGGTGGTGTACACTATCAAGGTACACACGAGATGTCGGGCATGCAATGTGTCGACAAAGCGCGTTATGTCGACGCTCACCTGGGATGCCCAGGACACACATGGGTGTCACAAAGGGGACATGCGGGTGGTGTACACTGTCAAGGTACACACTGATGTTGGGCATGCGAGGTGTCGACAAAGTGGGTTATGTCGACGCTCACCTGGGATGCCCAAGACACACGGGGGTGTCATAAAGGGGACATGCGGGTGGTGTACACTGTCAAGGTACACACGGGATGTCGGGCATGCGAGGTGTCGACAAAGTGGGTTATGTCGACGTTCACCTGGGATGCCCAGGACACATGGGGGTGTCATAAAGGGGACATGCTGGTGGTGTACACTGTCAAGGTACACACGGGATGTCCAGTAGTGTACACTGTAAAGGTACCCACAGAATGTCCAAAGATTTGAGGCATGGCCTGGAGGCACTAGCTGGATTAATGTTGATATGGCCGAAAGGCACTGAATTTTATCAAAATGATGGATGCTAAGGTACGCGACTTGATTAAGTGCATGCAATGTGTTGTGCGACTTGAATGTATTGGATAAGGTTTTCACCTTGTATGCAGTTAATATGTAGCTATGATGTATTGAGTGCAACTTGATTGTGTACAGTTAGAGTGTAATGTAAAACTTGGATGCAGCTAGTTTGAGTGCAGTGAATGACTTGATTGAGTGTGTGCAACTAGTGTGCAGTTGGATTTGAGTAGCTAGAGTGCATTATGTGCGACTCGATCTTGTGTGCAACTGGATTTGAGTAGTTAGAGTGCATTATGTATGACTCAAGTGAGCATGTGCAACTAGTATGCAGCTGGATTTGATTAGCTAGAGTGCATTATGTGCGACTCGATTGAGTGTGTGCAACTAGTTTGCAGCTGGATTTGAGTAGCTAGAGTGCATTATGTGCGACTCGATTGAATGTGTGCAACTAATGTGCAACTGGATTTGATTAGTTAGAGTGCATTATATGCGACTCGATTGAGTGTGTGCAACTAGTGTGCAGCTGGATTTGATTAGCTAGAGTGCATTATATGCGATTCGATTGAGTGTGTGCAACTAGTGTGCAGCTGGATTTGATTAGCTAGAGTGCATTATGTGCGACTCGATTGAGTATGTGCAACTAGTGTGCAGCTTGACTGGATCTGTGTAGTTAGAGTGCATTTTGTGTGACTCGATTGAGTGTGTGCATCTAGCGTGCAGCTTCATTTAGTGTATGGCATGCACGGCTGGACTTATGCTAATCCATGAGAGGTTTGACTAGTCCTGATTTTCATAGTGTGGCATGCAGGTTGAAGGAGGCTGGGTATCTGACTCGTTCTTGGAGACCAGTCCTTTGTTGTTTGAAGATTCCGGAGTCATTCGATCTTGTCCACGCTTCTTGCTGGAACCGTGATGCATCTCGGGCGATTACTGAGTTCTGTTTGATCTTGCCAAGCCGGTGGACAAACACTTAGAAGATGATTGACCTGGTGAATATTGTGACTCTGACGGTGATTAGGAGACGTCACAGGATTTGACAGACTCGGAAGACTTCGAGGATGGTTGATCCGATGAGAATGGGAACTCTGGTGGTGACAAGGAGACGTTACAGGATTTGACAGACTCAGGAGACTTCGAGGATGGTTGATCCGACGAGTATGGGAACTCTGGTAGTGACCAGAATGAGACTCAGAAGTTAAATGCTTCATTTGCTTATGTGATTTAATCAAGAGATCATTTTCACAGGGTGAATGAATTTTATCTTTAGGGGTAGAGTACGATGCTAAGCAAATGTGTCCTATTGTGACATTGACGACGTTATGCTTTGCATCTTGCGGAGTCGGGCTTTGCCGGGGACCTGAGGTCGCTTTGCCAATAAGAGTTGCTCTGCCTTGCTGCTGCTAGAGATTGAGTAATCTGGCTGGGGAGAAGCTTGTTGAAAAGCAAATTAGATGCTTTTAGGCTCTTGCAGGGGAGAATGTTTATAGAGAGCAATTAAAGGCTTCAGCTAGGGATCCACTGGGGAATGTGACACTATTACGGACTACTGCTGATGATCTGCTATTTATTAGGGAATTGAGCTCTGCTGGAGGCTACTGTCGGGGGTCTGTTTCTCCAGGTTATCTGCTAGTGACTTGTGGGAGATTGTCGGGAGTTCGGCAAGCTTGATTGCTACCAGATTCTGTTGCTAAACTGCTCTTCAACTTTTTCTCATTTTTTTACCCTTGGAATGACCAAGTCATGAGATTTGCATAACTTTTGCGCAATGAGGCCGTTGCCGGTTTTCTTCATGCCTGCGAAACTGATAAGTTTTCTTCCTTTTTTGACCCTGATTTCAAGACCAGGTCTGGGGTTCACGTAACTTTTGCGCACCGATGCCATTTCTGGTTTTCATTGGGTCCGCAATGGTTTTGAACGAAGTTCTTTTTCTGTTGCCTTAGATATTGGTATCTTGCTTTCGGATATTTACATGATAAACTACTTGCACCTTCAGTCTCTAGGGGATCTAGGAAGACTTGTGATAGGATGAAACGTAGGCTGGGGGATCGAAGTTTGGGACACCCTGGGATTTCTCCTTTGCAGTTACTCTTTTGGGGATCCCTTCTGTTGTACTCTCTTGGGGATTTGTACTTTTGGATTTCCAGCGGAGTTTGTTTTTTTTTTTGAATTTGAGAGAGGTTGTCTCTGCTGGGGAGAGTTTTGAGAGAGGTTATCTCTGCTTGGGGATTTTTTTTTCTGGAGAGATTTTCCCTGAAAGGTTTATTCTGGGGACAGAGTTCGAAGAGGTTGTCATTATGGGGAGTCTCTGACTTTTGAAAATGTTTCAACTTCTATTTTGGATCTTCCTTTGATGGAAGTTTTTACACCCTTGAGAGTCGACTCGACTGGGGAAGTTGAGATTATTTTTGCTCTGCTGAACTCTGTGGGAAGAGGTTTTGGAGAGACTTTGATTCCAATGGGGATGGTTTGACTCTGCATGTCGAGATTGGGGGAGGTATGATCCCTTTAATGACCGCACCTGATTTGTCAGGTTGCCTATGTACCTTTTATAGGTTCAGGTCATGATGTAGTTCAGGCAAATACCACAGATTGGAAAGGGAGGGTGTCCCTGAAGAGGTTTTCTGAAAGAAAGGCTGTTAGGCTCAAAGGGGCTAACTAGCGGATTTCATTGATCTGTAAAACGGGTTTACATTAAAGGGGATGAAGGGGTGCCAAGGATGGCATCCTGTCCTTTCCCGAAGCGGCTAAAAGTGCAAGCGTTATCAGGCAAGACCTTAAGCGCTGTACTTTGATTTTGCCCATTTGATTGGTTCAGGATTTGGTGATCATTCTGATATTGCCCCTTGCTTTGTCGGGCGAAACATTTGCCCCCAGTAAATTTGTGCAGCTATTTCCACAGTCGTCAGTTACTTGTTCGGGTGTCAGCTCTGGTTCAAGTTGCCCCCTACTCCAAGCATTGTCCTAGGGGAGCTTACGTCGGATGACTGGAGATGGGCTTGCCCCTTGCTTTTGATTGCCCCCCTGCCCCTGGCGTGACAAGGTCTTGACCTTTACATTCAGAGGTGCCACCCAGCTCTGTACAAGATAAGGTTCTTGGATGAGAATTCTGCTTTTCATCGTATTCCGTCCCTGGGGATTATGAGTTTGATTATCTGTTTAGGTAATCTCTTGTTAAGGCAGATAAGCTTAGGAAGCATTCAGCTATACTACGCAAGTATGGAGATGAAACTCTTTAAAAAAAAGTGATTTCATTGAACTGAAAGAGTTTGACTGGACTCATACAGGGCCACTGCGGCCGACTCTTACATGAAAGAAATCCTAACTAAGACAGACTTAGACTGGGCTTGGCTCTGATCAACCGAACTCAGCATTTTTTTTCGAGTCTCCTCCTTCAGATGAGTTGGTGAAGACACTGCTCTAGGTGGCATAAAGGCGGCTTGATGATAGGCTGATGAAGGGATAGGGTTTTTAAGAACTCCAACTACCGGGCACATAATCAAGTTTGCCCTCGTCTATTAGTTCTTCAACTGCATACTTCAAGGCCATGCAGTGATCGGTAGAGTGCTCAGGGCCTTGATGAAAAGCACAGTGTTCGTGCTCTTTGTAGTTGTGGTTCCGTTTGACTAAGGGTTGCAATGGGGTAGGACCATGGAGTGTGATCAATTTCCTATCAATGAGAACTGGTAGGAGTTGGCTGAGAGGAGAAGGGATGAAATGCTTGGGTGGTGCCTGCTCTTTCTTAGTGGGAAGCGAGTGAGAGGGAGGTTTCTATGGTTGTGCCACTAGGTTGGATGCGTTTGTCTGAGAGGTAGGGGGACAGATCTGGGTTTGCCCTTATGCCACCTGGAGCTTATCGAGAGCGGTAGCCATATCATGGAGGATAGACTTGATTTCCTTGATGTCCTGCTCTTGTCGGAGAAGAGTTGTCAAGATGATTTCTTGGATGCTCGATGCTTCACCGCGTTCTATCGCTTGAGTCCTTAAGTTACCGCCTCAGTAAGGTGAGATCTGGAAAGATAGAGCGAGTCAATACCAAAGGTAAGGTATGTGAATCTAAAATACATGAGCATGTGAGGGTAAAAATCCAATGAATGAGGTGAGATTCAAAAAGAGAAAAGACTCGACCCTAAGCAGCGCTCCTGATAGGATAGAGTGAAAGATAGACGTGGTCTATTGATTCTTGTAGTTGGATCACTTTTATGAGTGCTGCCGACTACATGATGTGTGAACTGTACTCGAGTGATGCTAATGCAGTGAGTGCAATGGTAATAATGCCCTGGCTGAGATAGAGTAGACTCTTACAGCTTGGAGGGCGATGCCTAGCCTAGGATAGATTGGGTTCTACATTTTCTGGATAGGTGCAAGTGTTGTGCCCTAGTAATGCAAATACGGTGACAGTGCATGTGTAAATACCTAGTGTAGTGTGCCGGTGCTGCTAGTATAGCATGTCGGTGATGCAAGTATAAGTGTAAGGTGCAATGTACATGTAGTGTATGTGCAGTGATCCTAGCTAATGCAAATGCAATGCATGGACAATGATGAGGGTGCATGAATGATGCAGCAATGCCAAAGGGGCCCAGTGCAGGTGTTTGTGCTTAATGTCGTGGTATCATTGTGAATAGAATGACTTGCCGGTTAAACATGCACGTTCATGATGCGAGGAAGAAGATGCAAAAAAGGACTTTGTGCGGAAAAAGAGTACAGGACTGTGACTCAAAAAGAGAAAAAGACTCGATCCTAGGCAGGTCCATCAGAGATCGTGAAGTCAAGCGATCGGGGCACACCGTCTAGGCCTATGATTTGCTGTTGGAGGGATGTGACCTCAACCTCCATGTTTGCAATGGTCTGACGTGGAACATTCAGGATCCGAACTGTCAGATTCGAGCGGTCATCTCAGCATTTACACTGTCGAGCTGCTCTTGGTAGAAGTGCAGCTGGGCCTGGATGATAGTGGTTTCTCTAGTGTCGCATCTCCGCTTCTTCTGGTACAACTAGAGTGTTTGCTCGAGATGCTCCCATATGGCCTGAGGTTTGATGTGCCGCTCTGCTTCTTGTAGCCTGGATATCTATTGAGTTTTCCGTAGCCGCTCTCTTTCAACTAGATTTAGAGTTGTCTCTCCAAGAAGATGTCTCCTTAGGGAACTACCTTTTCAGCTAAGGGTATTGTTCTACGAGATGGAGCTAAGACTGGTGTAGGTAGTTCCCTGGGTGTGGGCATGCTGGGTGGAGTGTCAGAATCTTCCACCCAAAGCTGGTATGCTGTATCTTTAGATGGTCCTGATGTGACCCCAAAGTCAATCCACTGATCTCGCCTGGAGTTTTGCCAATCTGACCGGAATCAGCGAGTGAGGCTGTCGGAGTGCGCTATGAAGGTGATCCAATCATTTCCTTATCGGTCCATCACTGAGATGCGCTGAGGAAATCCGAACTGTCGAAGGACTAGGAGTGGATCGTAGACTGTAGAGCCCGTAAGTCCGACAAGGATCATATATCGCCTTCTGGTGATGACAATGCAAGGTAGCTTTTTTCAGTACAAGTCATTCGCACTGCCACACAATCTCCTCTTCTATCAGGGTTTCGAGAAGCTGGTAGAGCTTCTTGACGTCCGTAGTCGTTATCCGGCCTTGATTCTGAAAAATCTTCCGAGACAAACTGTAAGCTTCAGGGAGGTTGACTGGTACGGCTATGATCGTAGGCAGGTATCCCATTAGCCACAGGTGTAGAAGAGGTGTATTGGCATAGAAGATGTCCCTTCTGTGGTTTGTTGCTTGATTGGGAGCCCTGAGAAGCTCTGTAAGGATGACTGGTATAATGGTTCCGGAACTGCAGGTGTCCCTACCAGTACTGACTTGGCAAGTGTACGACACTTCAGGAGTATTAGCTGAGATATGGCTAACAGTGTAAGGGCGTTGAGACCGGGAAGTTCTGTTGTAATGGAGTCAGGATTTCACTTGTTCTTGTACTGCTTCTCAAGATACTCTACTAGTATCCGATCAAAAAGAGTCGTTAGGACCAGGCTACAAGCAGGCAGGCTTGATATGCAAAAACCTGGTCAGGTCTGCCTGGTATGTTGTCATGTAATGCGGTGCTATGGCTTCGCCGTCCATGTTTAACCGTAAGATGCACTGAATCTCTTCCAGTGTTGGACACAGTTTGTTCTTACCAAAACGGAACACCATGTGAGATGAGTTCCAACACTGGAAATCTGCGTTCATGAGGCGTGGATCTAGTTTAACCATGGATAGGTTTAGGATAGTCCCGATTTTGTAGTACTGAACACAAGCGATACCCTGACTCAGGGTGAAGGCCTCAATTGCCTTTGGAGGTTCTGACCACATGTCCCCTGAGAAGTCAAATGTACAGGCTGGGCCAGTTGACCAATCGATTGGATTATCCCTGAAGGACCTGCCATCTAGACTCGACGTGAGTGCACTGTATATGCAAAAATTATGCAATATTTTCTGGGTATGACAAGGCACATGTGATCCGATAGGGCAGACGGACAAAGTTCCGGCATGCTTTACCCGGGTTGTTAGGAACCGGGGGCTTATCAGGTCAAGGTCTGGTATAGGTCTGGTGAAGACCTAATCGACTAGGATTTGAATCCCATATGCTATGTCAGGAAGCAAGGTAGGATGTATTTTATTACAAGCACAAATTTGGCTCATTACATGCGCCTGATGGGTGGTTATCCGGGTAAAGTGTACCCAGGTAGTCAAATATGACTGGGCACAGGTATAGGGTGCAAGCAAGTTAGGGTTTAGAGTATCCCTCCAGGTCGACTGCTTGTAAACTATACCTTAGCGTAGGCTATATGTATGCAGGCTGGTGTATGCAGGAGTGTTCCTAAGGATGAGGGGATCACTTAATACCGTATATACGACTCCCTGAAAGAGACGATTGGTGTAAGTGGGAGCGTTCAGAACCGTTTCCTGAGGATAGTCACCCAACAGGCCAAGTTCCGCGGACCTCCAAGACTGTTAAGCCCCTGTCATTGAGAATAGTCATTCAGTAGTCGTGAGCGTAATAAGTCTGTCTAATAGGTATTGGGTTGATTACACTACTATGGTATGAATGAGATGCACAGTACATAAATCACCAAAGAGATGTAAAATGATTAGTATTAGGTTAAATACTTATGCATTTGATTAATTTGAGATTTAGTTTAGCTTAAACCTAGGTTCCGGGTTGAACCTGAAGGTCCCCAGCAGAGTCGCCAGAGCTGTGAGCGCGGGTTTCGGGGAAACCCTGGTTTGTATCTCACGAAGTAAGTTAAGAGTCGCCACTTATTCATTCGGAAGGGATAAGTCCCCGGGATTTGGATGAGGTCTTGGTCTGTGGTCCGAGGTCAGGGTAAGAGGTTCGGTTAAGTCCGGGGAAGGGGTTGAGCACCCCGGCACTTTCACTTTTCAGTGGTTCCCTACTTGCTAGGGTTAAGTCAAATTAATCTCAATGTTAATCAAATGCCTCAAGTATTTAAGAGAATGCTAATCTAAGAAGGAGAAAACCCTAGACTAGGGTCGAACCCGGGTTGGGTTGCCTACGTACTCACCTAGGGGTGAGATCAGACCGAGCGTAATTCTAGCACATGAGCCTGTGCCAAAAGCTAGGGGTGTGTGTGTGTGTGCACCAATGGTGGCTTAGGGTCTAACCGGGAGACTAGGGGTGGTTGACCGAGTTGGTCAAGTGCTCAGTATTGGGCCCGGTAGGCCTAAGTTGAGCCCGATAGGCTAAGGTTCAAGCCCGATGGGCTGAGATTAGGCCCGATAGGCTAGGATTTGGCCCTATGGCCCGAGATTGGGCCCGGTAGGCCAAGGGTGAGCCCAGTAGGCTAGGGTTTGGCCCGGTAGGCAAATAGATGAGGCCCGGTAGGCCCAAGGGTGTTTTAACCAAGGGTTAGGGTTGCTAACCGAGGTTGAGAAATGTGATTTAATCATGGTTAAGAGTTTTAACTATGGTTAAATAACCAAATGAGACCACTTTTGGGTTTCTCATAATATTTTAGATTTTTTGAGCATTTTTCCAGATTTTTTCCGATTAAAGATTTTTTGATCATGGTTAAAGGTCAAAAATGGGGTTGACTCGGATTAAGGGTCTTAACCACAGCAAAAAAGGTCACTGAAGACATTTCTGGATTCCATGTAATATTTATAATTTTTTGATGATTTTTCCAGAATTTTTTCGGGTCATAGGCCGCTTAACCATGGTTAAATGTTAACTACGGGTGGATTTAACCATGGTTAAGGGTACGATTGGGTCAAGAATGGGCCCAGGGTCCATGGCAGGGCCTAGAATGGCCTCTTACCCGGTCTGCGCCCCCACAAAGTCCAGCAAATGCCAAAAAACCCAAAAACATGTTACATTTTTAACCACAATTGAGGAGGGTTTAACCATGGTTAACGAGGGAACCATGGAAAACCAAGACTACCAGTGGATAGCCTGAAGTCCATTGATCATTTTAAGCCTTTGTGGGGCCCAAGAATAGGTCTTTTGTGGGCCCCAAAAAGGCCCAAAGTTACCTCGTTGCACATCACATAAAATGACGATTTTTTGAAAAACAACTAAACAGATTTTTGGCAAAGTTTGCGGTAATTTTTCCGCTGATTGACTCTATCCCCAGGGGATTCGAGACCATGGTAGCGAAGCCTGCTATGAGGGAAACAATTTGGGCCCTTTTGGGGCCCAAGGAGAGGCTGGATGTGGGCCCCACAGAGGCCCAAAGTTGTCCCGTTGCACAGATTTTCATACTGTCGACCCCACTTTGAGGTTGATTTAACTATGGTTAACGGGTGAATTAAGGGCTGAAAATTTACAAGGAGGTAGCCCTATGTATGGGGATTCTAACCATGACCTTGGTTTCGACCAAGGCTGGGTCTAACCATGGTTAAACCGCAGTTATAGGCGGTGGACCCGAAACTGAAATTGCAGAATTTTTTTTTTGAAAAATTGGCACTGTTGGGGGTTGTAGGGCTGTTGTGCTTGAACCAGTGAGGTCCAGGGGGCTTCCTCATGGATTGAGGGCCCCCCAGCCTCGAGAGTGTGCTGTAATGTGGTGGGGGCGGTGGTGCCCGTGGCCACGCCTCAAGGTAAAAACCCCCCATGTATACGGCTTTAAGTCACTGTAATAAAAAAGGACAAAAAAAGTAAAATGGAACCCCTGGAATGGGACCAGGGGTCCCTTACAATGGTGACAAGTAATAGAGGGGTGATGTATACCCTCAGAACACACGGTGGTGCAGCTACGAGCGAGCGCAGTTGAGCAGTGGGGGCGATTGTAGGCAGCTGCAAGTGGTATTGTGGAGGTTGGAGCGACGCAGGGACAGGTCTGTGATGACCTAGGGAGTGCCTGAGGATGCTCTCAGAGGGTTAAGGGAGGTGGGATGTGGCCTGGCCAAGGTTCACACAGAACCTTCTTTTCTTTCTTTTACAGGGTGTTTTTGGAGTGGATACTATAGATGGAAGTGGTGGCTTGGAGACACCCTGAGGTGGCCTAATAAGGTTTTTGGGAGGCTAAGGATCAGTAAAAGTTTTGGACGTCAAATTGAGGTTGGTGTAACGCAACCGAAGTGGGGACAGGGTTTGACTACAGGTTTTTTAGAATAGGAAGTAATGGTGGTACACCGTGGCAGCTAGTGGTGGCTTAGGGGAGTCCGTGAAGGGTTGGGATAGCAACTTGTGTGGTTTTTGATCCTCTTAGGTGAAGAATCAAGGGTGAGATGGTAGAGTTTGGGACTGGGCAGAATTTTAAAAAAAAAAAAATCATTCCTGAACTCGTGGAGATGGGGCTTTGAGGTGAGGAATGACCTTAGAATGGGTTTGAGGGGCTCCTAGGGAGTCTAAGGGCCTTCTAAAGGGGTGGAGCAAATGGAAGGATGAACGAGCCGAGCTACCACCGTGGCTTTTTTCTTTTTTTTTTGAACAGTGGCTTCGTGTGGTTTTTATAGAAGAAGAAAGGGAGTGAGATGGGAAGGATAAGGATAAGGATGAGGATCACCCCACAGGCGTGGGGGACAACTGGGGAGAAGGCAGGGGGTCAGGGGGCAGCTGGGCGTACGCAGGTTCAGGCGGAAGGGATGATGAACAGTGCCCAGATTTTTTTATTTTTTTTTATTTTTTTGTGTTTGGCTTGTTTGGTTACTTAATTTGGGCCCAATCCTGCATATGGGCCTTGCCACATGGGGTTGACGCCCAAAGTTTAAACCCTCTTTTTAAAAAAAAAAAAAATTATTTTCTATTATTATACTATTTTTTCAAAATTTTCTTTTTCCCCTTTGTTTTTTTGTTTTTTTTTTTACTTTTTGGGCCTAACCACCACACATGTGGGATAGGCAAAAAGGGTTTTGCCGTTTTAAAAATTGGCTCCAAAATTTAAATTTTAAAATGAGTGAAGTGGGTCCCACAGGGCTTAGTTGGCCCATGTTTACGCCCAAACATAGGGTTTTATCCTCTCTTTTTTTTGGAGTTTTGGACTTAAAATGGGCCTTGAGCCCGTGGGTTTTGCCTAGGGTTTAGACTAGGGCTAGCCTAGGGTTGGACCGTGGGTTAGGTTCAGGGTTTACCTAGGGTTAGACCTAGGGTTTAGTTAGGGTTAGCTTAGGGTTTGAACTAAGGCATAGGTGCTACCTAGGATTAAACTAGGATTTAGTTTAAGGTCTACCTAGGGTTACTAGGGCTTGGATGAGGATAACCATGGTTAACGAAGATTAACCATGATTAAGCAAGGTGTAAAAATTGGGTGCTTACAACTTGGTCACGGAGAATTGCTCGAGCCATAATTCAAACAAGAGAGCAAGGTTCGAAGCTTAGTAAGTCTCTCTAGCATGAGTGTGTGTATATATATATATATTTGTTAACTAGCGGATACCGTGCCATGCATAAAAATTTTAAAAGAAAACAAATGAGTATAATAATACTACATAGCAAAAGCAATATGACAATAATAAATTTTTTTTATTAAAACTTAGTTTACCGTGCTTCGAAGTAGTAACATGCATGATGATCACCAATGACTCAACATTAATATATTATCAACGACTAGGAACTCTTGTCCACCTAATATACGTGTGACTGATGGGAAATGTTATCTCGTAGCCCATGTTTTGGGCATGCTGACCACATGGGCATTTGCTCGACCCTATAAATTAAAATCAATTTGAAAATCCATCTAATAACTACTAATACATTCCATTAACAAATCTCATTCACCATTTTGCAAGTACTTAAACCACATTTTCTCTATCTCCATTACCTCAAATCTTTTAATTGGGGCTACCACTTATCCACTAATCTACTTGACTTTAATTAATAGTAATTAGAGAGAGAGAAAAAATAGTTTAGGGAAAGAGACTATTCGGTTCATACCAATTAATCCACAACTAATTGAATTTATGTGGTGTTGTTACTATTGCCCAAGGATTGGACCCTAGAAGGGGGAAGGGGGGGGGGGGGGGGGAAAAAGGTCTATGGTAAATTAAAATTCTTTTTAATTCCTTAGGCGGAATTTCAACTTAAACAAATTAAAGGAAATAGAAATTTAGCAATTCTGCTAAACAATGCAAAACAATAAATTAAAGAAAAGAGTTAGAAAGATGTAAACACAAGTCGACACAAGATATTGTTCACGAGGTTTGGTAACCCGCCTACGTCCCCGCCTCAAATTATACCTGCTAGAGGATTCACCACGATTTATACTCAATCGTATAGCCTTCTTCCGGGTGAAGACTAAATCGTTACAATTTCTTTTTAGTTAGAGATCACACCTTACAAAGCTACCGGCTTCACGGACAAGACTCCCATGGACGTCTTGATTGTAATACACTTTGGATAAGTGTTTTACAACCTTATAATGCTCCTTAGATGAGCTGATAAATTACAATTAAGATCCTCTATAAATCCCTTAAAGATAGGAGTTGAATAGCTCAAGAACTCGATTTTGGGATTTCTATGGTAAACTTAATAGATTTGAAAATCTAAGCTTGTGAGTGATTAAATGACTGCTTGGATAAATTGGAATTCTCAATTTTATTCATAAATCAATTATATTTATAGCACTTACAAAGATATAGTCATTTGAGGCTTCTTGGGAACTTAAAGAACTGTTAAAATCTAGATGTTAGGCGTTTCCCGCAAGCAGTCGTCGACGAGTGCAAGGATGACTTACCAGTCATTGACGAGCGAAGCTACCAAATTCAATCCCCTGCTACTGTTTCTTCACTCGTCGACGAGTGCTGAGACCACAATCTCACTTGTCGACGAGTCCTCTATTTTTCTACAGAAAACTCATAAATGCTTAACCAATATGATGGACATGATTTCTTTGGTCTTATACCTTATTTTTAACAAAATATTTATCATATTTTAAGTCCTTAGAAAGATATTCAATGAACCTTAAGACACTTATGGTCAATCTAAGTAATTGAGCAATTCAACCGACCAATTTTGAAGATTTCTTATATAAATTCTAAGTACTCTCAAAGACTAGATAATAAACTATAAAACCTTCTTGAGAGTTTTCATCTTCAATCTTGATCTTGAGTAGATTTCAACTTTAGCTTCAAGATCCGACTTGGAATTTGGGTAAAATCTTCAATGTGTTTAACTTGATCCAATTGCTTTCTTATAACTTGATGGAGAATCTTTCTTACTTGGTTGTTATTTTCATCTTTTTGTCTTGTATGATGTGTTAATGCTCTTCATAAGCTGAATTACACTTATACTCAATAGAACATTAGTGACACAAATGTCACTCTATTATTGTGTTATCATCAAAATCAAAGATGTTATCTTAGGTCAAAAACCTAAAAGCTAACAATCTCCCTATTTTTGATGATGACATAATAAATGAATGAAATTGGTTAAGCTCCCTCTTAATTTATGATTTAAATAGAATATTTGATGTAGGACTCCTCCTAAGCATATGCATCAATTAAATTTAAAAATTGTATTTATTTGCATAAAATTTAGATCATCCATTAGTGAGAATGATATTATTAATTTTGTCAATTAGACTCAAGATACCACTTATGATTCTAAGAGGATATTAAGTAAAATTTTAATCATTTCATTATATATTTTTCCCTCATGGCTACATCAAAAAGATTAAACAATTAAGCATTAAAGATTTTCAAGTATGAAACCAATTATTTCAATCAAGCTCATTCAAATATATAAGATATTCATTTCAAAGCATAAGTCCATATATTCAATCTTTATTCATTCATCATATAATTAATTAATTAATATGTTCAACCATATATCAAATTAATTCATTATTACAAAGCACACATATCATCAAATAGTAAACAAGAGTGTTCTAATTTCTGAGTTTGTTAGGTAGTTGCTCTGTAATAGCCGTTGCAGATACCAAAGGCTTGCGGCATCACTCACTTGAAAATTATGTAGTGAATTTTATTTTTTTTAAATTTAAGTAGTATAGTTGCCTCCCCCCCCAAATCATTTGTCTTATCCCTAGTTTTGGTGTCATATATATAGTGGGCCCCAATTGGTGTGTATCTTTAGTGCCTAACTAAATTTATTCGGCAAGTTGACCGGACTCCTTGGAGTCCAATTATGCCCTCGAGGTCACCACATGTCCCTATTGAAACCCATTAACTATGGTTAAAATTCACTTATTCTTAGGGTTCACCTACTTATTCTTGGTTTGTAGAAAAAAAATATTGAAATTTTTTTGTTTTGATTTTTTTAAAAAAGACAAGGATTGGTTGGTGAATCTTAACCATAGTTAAGGACTATCAATACCGACATGTGGAAATCTCAAGGGCATAATCGGGGAACAAAATTTCTCAAAAAAAAAAAGTACCCAAATTTTTTTTTCTCGTGGGCTACGCCTCTAAACTCCATACACTCACATCCATTAATTTTTTTTATACATGTATTTCGGCCCGCCCAATGAAAAATTCTTGGCTCCACCCCTGTATATATATATATAGAGCCCACCATGCATTTGACTACAAGTCAAATGTCGTGTCCACTTGTGTCTTTTAACACCTCTTTAATCATGGTTGAGTTTAAGAAAATTAAGGTTAATATGTTTGTTTGTTTTTTTGAAAAAATTTATGGTTTGAATCTTAACACTAGAAGTGAGTGAATCTTAACCACAATTGATGGACCAATGAGGACCACACATTCCACTATATAGTAGAATGTGACGGTGAGTCAAAATATTTCCATATGGATAAAGCTTCTAAGACCCTCTTAAGGCCAAGACCACCAAGACCATGATCTAAGAGGATGAGATTTTAGGTGGAGCCAACCCACCAAAGTCCTTTCCATATATATAGAGAGATGTCTAGCCAGCCCACCTAATTATAAACTATAATCAGCCTCTCTCGATTCTAAAACGGGAAATGCTTAGGCCGTCCAATCGAACATCCTAGTACACACGAGAAATAGAGAAGATAATATATGTTTAACGCATAGGTAGTAGTGTTGACTACGTGTCGGAAATGTTTAGGCCGTCCAATCAAAAATCTTAGTACACACGAGAAAGAGAGTGGATAATATATTTTTAACTCATAGGTAGTAGTGTTGCCTACGTGTCATGTGATTGGGTTCCATGTAGAGTGTGTTTGAGCCCAGAAAATTTGATTCTTCACCCTTAATGTGCTTTGATGATGCAATTAGTGGCGCTTCGACTACACCATACTTAATTTTCATTTTTTATTTCTTTTTTTTCTTGACCTAAATTGGGACTTGTTTCGAAAGCCCAATCCAAAGACGAGATGGGCTCGGACCTAACATGCCATCACTATGGACTCATATTATTGGATTGTGCCTCAGAATTAGGCCAGGCCTGGCTCATGCCCTTATATTCTTGGGCCAGGCTCAGGCATCTGCATAGATAAAGTCACGCGGTTAACTATGGATTGTTGGATGGTGAATTGGTGATACTACTCACATTTTATTAGTTCACATTTCGCGTTTGCATTAAAGAAAAATGCTTTAAAATGCTCTCTATAACAATAGGAACATTAAAGAAAAATGCTTTAAAATGCTCTCTATAACAATAGGAACATAGGATTTTGACCAGGTTAAAGATTTTTTTTTGGTCTTTGTACATGACACATGATTAGGCCGCATCTGTTAGTTTGGTTAATTAGTATTTGTTCTAGTTAGTGAGTGGATATATCAACTACCACATTCATTTTAAGGACTCGAACCAAAATCTTCTTCTTTGGGGATACACTTTCTACCATTGGAACAACCAAGGAGGGTGATTAAAGATTAAATAAACTAAAACGAGTTTTAAAATAATTGTTTTCTTTTCATTTTCCTTTTCTTTTCTATATATGTGTGAAGATAAAATAAATTGGCACTGTTACTTAGCCTCTGAATAACATAACTAATCCAAAATTTTACACGGTGGCGCGAGGTTACTTTCAAATTCCACACAACCTAGATATCGTTTATCATCAATTCATTGATCTATTTAATACAGTTTAATTGGCCTCATAAGCTTGTATGCGAGATTACTAGTAGGCCTAAGCTTAAGCTAGGCCTAGGGCCTATGAGTCTATAATGGGCTTGATTCGAAATCTCGGTCAATGAATGGGCTGGGCTATTAGTATTACTTATTCAAATTATGAGGTCGGGCTTCAAATATGATTTATTATCATTGTAAAACCACAACCGATGGAGGTTGGACTGGAATTGGGCTTATACCGAGCTGCCTGATATTAGTTAGCCAGTGGGCTGGGCTTGAGTAGGGTTTTGTTCCTGTAATGTTGGGCCTAAGCCATGCTGGAGCGCATGACCGTATGTTGAGACCAAACTCCCCCATCCTGAACCAGCCAAGTGATAGACGTGCACATGTATATGCTACTTTGCTAAACGAGCAATCATTGATCATATATTAAAGAAAAATGCTAGGCCCATATGCAGACTTCCAAAGTAGCACGGTGGTTCACAGGCAATGGGATGCTTCATTGATCTTTGAGCCTGCCCTGGCCTTTCTTGATGTGTGTGGTTTGCGGGATCTTGCGTGTCCGATCCAAATAGGTGAGGGTCATCCCGAGTCATTTAAAAAAAAACATGTTGCTAGTTTTCCATATTATCCATAGAACTCGTTGAACCCATTACTTCTTCAAAAATAATAATAATAATAATAATAATAATAAATTTAAGGGGTAGTAACCACAAGTGTCGCTACTTCGGCGGATAGCACTCCTCTACAAATATATCTTAATATTGTGGCCGCAGATGCTATTACTTTAAAAACCTACGCTATGTTTATCAAAAAAAAACCTACGCTTTTACTAACACTATTAATTTAGCTCGCCTTGATTGTTGATCAAAGGCCCATTCAATTAGCAAAAAATGGAGTATAACTCTTTTTGCTGCTTTATTATATATATTAAAAACAATATTAATTTATCATTTAAATTTAAAATATTGAGATGAAAAGTATTGTTTTAATACTTTGTTCAATAATATTTTTATTTTTAATGACATTTTTCTTATTCAAACATGTTTTTTTTTTTAAATGTTAGTCTATTTTACAACTTTGACCGTGTTTAGATCAGGCTAAGGCTTGATTCTATCAGGCCTATGGGTGCTTGGATCCGGTTAGGGCTTGATTCTTTCAAGCTCTACATACTACATAGCTAGGGCTCAATACTTTCATTTAAAGCTGGATTTAAATAGTTAATAGACTTAGCACTTAACAGTGTGGTATTTGATACGTCCACCGGAAACTAAATCAGATAATAGCCAAACTTAACCCATAGTTTTTTTTTAAAAAAAAAAAACTATTTTTGCTGCTTTTTGAGAAAGATGTGGAAAAGTTATTAGATTGTGGACTACTTGTTATTTGAAAGAGTAGCAGCAAAATGTACTCCCCCACTCACTTACATCATGTAACATGCATACAAGAACGTTGCTATTAGCTAACCTGCGCCACACGCTCCATGTCCTCCCTCCATCACCATTCTTTCTTAGGATTCTTTCTTCTCTCTTTCACTGCTTCCGTTAAAGTGGGCCCACGCTCTTGTCTCTGTCCCCTCGAATCTTCCTCCTCTTCCCAATCCTCCGACTGCTGATAATATCGTACGGCCACTACCAACACGAACACTGCACAAACATACTCCACAACGTATATTAACAAAACTTTAAAATGGCTAATATAGCCCTTGCATTGTTTCAATTTACAATGTTGTCCTTACCTGCCCAAATGCGCGCAACTACTGAAGATAAATTCCATACAAGGGTAAAGATGCCAAAAGCTACAGCTTTCTTGTGTGTGCATGACTCCCAAGCGTCCCGAAAGCGCCTAACCCAAAATTTACCTTCAGGTAGGACCCACTCAGCATTAGAGGAGATAATCATATAAATATTTTTGATCGAACGGTTGCGATCACTCGATCAACTTGACATTTGACCTTGTAGATATAACAATCTACATGCAAAGATCAGACCCATGATATCATGGGTCCCACCCCAGAAATAAACTCAAATGGAGTGATTGCAACAGTCTGATATCTAACTGAAGTAGTAACTCAATAAATATAATGAAATTTAATTTTTTACCGTAGATAGTTAACTGAGTGGAATACGATGAACAGACTTTTGGTACTGTAAAAACTCCGAAAAAACCTGAACAATAAGCATTGTCAAAACGTAAGCAAGAATATTCAGAAAATTTGACCGTTGGGTTTAAAAATTAGATCATTCTGGTGCCCTAAGCATAGCTATGGTAAGACCTATTTCCAAGTTGGCTTTCACTTTTTTGTGCTAGTCTTCCACATGTTAGGTTAAAAATTGATCCAATGAATTAATACTGACCAACTAGAGTTAATTGACACATGGTTGACGAAAGGTCTTGGAATCTTGAGTGTTATGGAAACACTTCATGGAAAATGAAGAATTGATTGCAAGGTCAGCATGCTAGTCGGCAACCCCTCATGTCTTCAACTATTTGCAATGCCAATTATAAAATAAGTTAAAAAGAAAATAGGAATTAGAAGCTAAGGCCACGTGAGAACGAGAAAATACGTGTGTTCTCACGTGGTCACTAGAAAGTTGTATTTGACTATCAAGCTGACCATGCTAAGTATTTTCCAAATGGTGCATATTCTTATAAACATGGGGTAACTTTTTTTTTTTTTTTGATTGAAACATGGGGTGACTTTGAAATCACAAACCCGACCATTGTTTGGGTAGACAATTTGATCTCAGGATAACTCTCATGAGAGGCACACAGTACACTCCTTGTATGGTAAAAGTAGGTAGATATATTACCAATTTGTCCCCTTTTTAACCCAATAAAACTTACCTAATTTGACCATCTTCCAAATAGTTATGGAGCTCCCACACCGAGCCAAAACAAACAGCACCACTGCTAACTGCAATTGTCACCCATTCTCTATCTTTAGTTATTTACTGGACATAAAAAATAAAAAAAATAAATAAAAAAAGGAAAAAAATGAATTTTTTTTTCTTACCTTTAGTGTAGTTCCAGGGTCTCCAGAGAAAAGGCCTCTGATTCTCAAGAGGAACTCATTCAAGTAAGGAAGAACCAATTTCAGAAACCAAATTGCTTCTTCTTCTCCTACCATGTATATGTGGCTTGAATCATCTAAATCCATTTCTCCCCTGATAATATTTTTCGAAAACAAGGAAAACACAAAGAGACTAAATTTATAACCTTCTCTTTTACTTTAATTTTCATTTTTATTTTTCACTGGTTTTTGGTAATTACCTGCAAAGAATGGATCTATAGACGAAGATTGCAGCAAGATAGAGAAGACCCATATAGGAAATTGCAGAAATTAAGCTGTACAAAACAACATATCGAGAAAATTCAGTGGTGGACTCTGTTTTAAAACAGAGGATTATTGAAGATAAGATCAGTTTTTGGTTTGGTGTTACTTACCTGAAGTTGATATCTTTAGTGTAGGAGGATGAAATCAGGATAAATGTTCCCAATCCGAAAACAAATGCAGATTTTGAAACATTTCTCCACATCACTAAATCCACTGAAAATTTTCCAAACAGAAATAAGAAATAGGAGAATTACTAAAATAACTTCCAAATCAGAGTAATTGAATTTGACCCAGAAATCAAAACTTACCAATATTCTGCAAGTTGTTTTGTGTTACTGGGATTCTTCCAAATTCCTCCGAAACTGCAACTGAAACAGCCAAAATGGATTAAAATCAGTAAGATCACACAGAGAAAGCATAGAATTAAATTCCACTTTGTTGGTACAAAACACTTACTTGGAGGTGGGTTTGTGAGATTTCGATTAATGAAACGATGATCTATAACAGGGGATGGCTTTTTCTTCGCAATCTCAGTGACGGGTCTTGGTTTTCTATTCAAATTTGCAGAGATGGGTATTGGTTTTTCAGGGATCTGACGAAGTTTCTTCTCTGTATTCAAATTCGTAGATATGGGTATTGGTTTTTCTGGGATTTGTTGAAGTTTCTTCTCTTCATTCACATTTGCCGAGATGGGTTTTGGTTTTTCATGGATCTGATGAAGTTTCCTCTCTTCATTCACAATCTCTTCTGGTTTCTGTTCTGGTATGTTGATTTCCTTAACATCAAAGCTCTTCTTCTCTATTTCCTCCTCATCTTCATCTTCATCTTCCTCTTCCTCTTCATCTTCTTCATCATCATCATCCATGACTAATCCCCCAGGAGATTCAACCAGACCCCCATTGTTCACACTACTTGAAATGATCTTTTGTTTGTAAACACCAAACTCCTTGCAAGTTTCATCAGGAACACAATGAGAATCAAATCTAGTCTGCTTTATCTGAATTGGGGTTTTTTCAATTCCATCAACAGTGACTTCAAGCTCCTTACATACTTCATCAGGAATCCTATGAGAATCAGATATGGTATTTCTTCTCTGAATTGGATTTCTTTCTATTCCATCAACAGACACTCCTATCTCCTTGCAAGCTTCTTCATCAGGGATTCTATGAGAATCAGATCTACTCTTCCTTATCTGAATTGGGGTTCTTTCAATTCCATCAACTGACACACCAAGCTCATCAGAAACTCTAATGGACTCTGATCTAGTCTTCCTTATCTGAATTGGGGTTTTCTCAATTCCATCAACAGACGTACTAAGCTCCTTAAAAGATTCATCTGAAAACTTGTGTGACTCAGATCTTGGCTTCCTTGTCAGAATTGGACTTTTTTCAGGTTCCTCAACTGATTCAGATTTCCATGTCTTTCTCTTCCCCTTCACCACACCATTCTGATTTTGTTTCAACCTTCTGTACACCCGAAGCTCGCCAACACCACTGCAACCTTCTTCGGAATTCTCTTCACCATTAAAGACCTTGATCCCGCCTTTCACTTCATCCATTTTCATTCTACTCTCCCAAACAGAACCTGCAACTACACCCTTTCTAGTTGCAGTTCTTCTTCTAGCCACCTCCATCTCCACCTTTTAATCTCTCTCTCTCTCTCTAATGAGTACACTCAGATAAAGCAGTTACAAGAGAAGAAGCTTTGAGTTGAAGAAAGAACGGTTGGTGAAAGAAAACATTGGGATTCCTTAGAAGGCAATTGAATGACAGAGGATTATCCAGCAAGGCTCAATCTACTTTTTTTCCTGTAAATTTATCAGAGAAAAGAAGATAAATTTGGTGGGATTGAGTGAATTGTTTAAGAATAACTTGGCTTCCTTTACTTTGAGGACCTCACATGCATATGAGGACGTTAAATTTACAAGAAAACGGCGAAGAAAGAGAGAGAGAAGATGTTCTGGAACGTGGGGTTTCTCTACTGTTTTTGTCTGGAGCTAAGGTTAGAGATAGAAAACTCTGCAATTTGTCGCACTTTGTTTCTCCAAGGGAGAGATGAACCTCTAAATCTGTTTAAGATCCTTCAAAAGGGAAGAACTGGAGAAGGTGTGAGTGAGATTGGATTTTGCTAGCTCCACTCTCCCCAAATGGGTTCTCCCATTAAGATAAAGAAAGTAGAGAAGGCCCATAAAGTATAAAATGGGGCGAGTGGATGAAGAGTGTTTTTTTTTTTTTTTTTTTTGTGGGCGCTAATCATTTATCTAGGGTTAGGGTTAGAACTCATGGTGTGCGGCTCAACGGTCACACCAAGACTCGAACTCCAGTCACACCTCCCTAAAGAGGAGATACACAACCACTGGGACAAGCAATGGAGATGAAAATAAACCATGAGAAGTAATATGTTGGCGGGGTGAATTCATGGGTGTCTTAAGAAATGATTGCTTCATTGTTAGTGTCAATGTTACTTAGTCATCGGGATCACTCAGTTCGAATTTGGGTTTGGGGTTCGGGTTCCAGTTCACCACTCTAGAGTGAATCCGGTTCGGCAGGGATTGGATGAGATAATTCGTTGTCAGTTCACTTGACTCCTTATAGCAAGATGATGTTGGTAGAAAACTGAGCTGAAATCTGATGGGGACATCTCTTTGATCAGGTGATTATAAAGAAGGGGGTCAATTGATCGATCTGATAGGATCAATAGCATGTGACCCATTTGTACCCTCTTCCAACTATTTGTCCCTCCAGGCCTATAAACTTCTATATAACTTCTAACTTAACTATTCTGTTTTTTGTTGGATACATCACACATTTAAGCTGCAACCTAGTTAGTTTGGTTGATATTTGTTCTAATTAACATGTGGGCATATCAACCGCGACACTCATTCTATAACTTTTTAGGTTAAGTGACAAGAAAATTTTAACTTACACTTACTCTTTACTATTGTTCACTCATTGTATGGTTTAGGGTAGGGGTGCCATCATTAGCTACAAAGATATTATCCGAATTTATTTACTTGGATAAGTATTTGGCAGAGTAAATTTAAATAGTAATTTTACTATATGTTTATAATCGGATGTGAATTCGGATATTGATATATTTTGATTTGATAAGTTTCCAACGGATTATATAGTATTTTACTAATACTATATGTCTGTTGATAGCACGTGGCATACCTTAAATCTCTTGGTTTTTCCTTTTGTTTGACATCATATGACAGACCATCTTTGATTGATATGATGAAAAGACGTAACATTATATACTTAATTACAGTTATTTTTAAAAAAATTATATAATAAATCACTCATAATTTAATGAGTCTATTAATTTTTTTTCTCCTCTTAATTGTAATCACTCACATCCCTTAAGAACGTAAATATATAAATATATATATATATATATAAATATATATATATATATATATATATATATATATATATATATATATTTTATCTCCACTTAGTTGAATTAGTACCATTACAATCGTATTTATTTTTTCTAATCTTAATTGTGATCTCTTACGTCCCTTAAGAATGTAAGTATTTTTTTCTCATTTTCTCTATCCACCGAATTAAATTCATATTGTTAAAATCCTTAAATAAATCTTTATTGCACTCTTGGTCTTTCCCTTTTCTCTTATCCATCATCTCTCATTTCCTTTTCATCTTCCTCTTTTCTTTCAAAAATCGACTCTTCACTACATTCCTTTTCATTTTCTCTTTCCATATTCTTCACCCTCTCTGTCCTACTCACCTCTTCTCTTTCTTGAAGGTAGCCTTAAAACTCACTCATTGTATTCGTAGTCGTTAGTGGCAATACAAAGATGATTTAGAACATGAAGTCAAATCATTTCGATTATTTGATCGAACAGACTTGCTAGTGACGACTCGACTTTGATTTCATTTGAAAATTTAGAGAGGTTTGACACCAATAGTACTATTAGACATATGGGATTCTCATCCCATAAAAGTACCTCACACTCTCTACCATGTATGGAAAAAATCTATTTTTTGTGTTTTTCTTTGAATAAATTATTTAGTTCTTCTTCCTAATTCCATCGAATTATGTTCTCATTCTATTTTTTATTTTATTTCCTCAATCATAGGGGAGACAAGTTCAAGTAGATATAAGTTTCGTGGCTAAGGCAAAACTGTAGTTCCATACAATTTACACAAATAGTCTGAGGTATGTATCTATATATTTTAGAGATTATTAAATATTATTGAAAATATTAGTTTTATCATCTAGGGTGTTCCTTAAAAACGGTATTTTAGTATTTTAGAAAAATTTTAAAAATATTTTAAAAAACTACCTTTTAAGTTTAATGGATGTTGTTGGCTTATGTACCAAATAAGCACTTATAATAATCCGAACCAAATGAGCCCGAATTATTTTTCTTATTCTCATCAAACTTTCATTATGATCTTTTCATTTCATTTTTGTTTCTAATAAGATTTATATCCAAGATGAGAATGATCAGTTCGAGCATTGATTAATGTTGTGGCTAAGAATTTTCATATAATTTTATTAAGATTTTAAAATATTACTAAGAAATAATTTTTGGCATCAAGTACATAGTTTCTAACACGAGACTTGTGGTTATTTGCTATATCAAATTTTAGTGAGATTTTTTTTTTCATATAGGTTGTTTCGATGTTCATAATTCAAGAATATATAGTTATGCTCAATTTTTATTGATTTCTAATAAGTTTATATCCAAGATGAGAATGATCAGTTGAGCATTGATTAATGTTGTGGCTAAGAATTTTCCTATAATTTTATTAAAATTTTAAAATATTACTAAGAAATAATTTTGGTATCAAGTGCATAGTTTCTAACATGTGACTTATGGTTTTTACTATATCAAATATTATAAGTGAGAATTTTTTTTTCATATAGGTTTTTTGATGTTCATAATTTAAGAATATATAGTTATGCTCAATTTTTATTGATTTCCAATAAGTTTTATATCCAAGATGAGAATGATCAATCGGGCAATAATTAATGTTGTGGCTAAGAATTTTTCTATAATTTTATTAAAATTTTAAAATATTGCTAAGGAATAATTTTTGGCATCAATTGCATAGTTTCTAACACGAGAATTATGGTTTTTACTATATCAAATATTAGTGAGAATTTTTTTTTCATATAGGTTTTTTGATGCTCATAATGTAAGAATATATAGTTAATACTCAATTTTTTTAATTTTTTCTTTCTATCTCATTATTCCTGAGTATTTGATTCTTCAACATGAAAAAATAGGTTGTGTGGTTATCCTTTTCTGCTAGAAATTTCTCATTATCTTCTTACTAGCTATATTGAAGTTTTTTCATTGAATACTTTGTCTATACAAGTTTACTATTTTTATTTAGATGATGCTAAAGTTTCATTGAATTTTTCCTCGTTATTTAATTGATTGTATTAAACTCCAGCATGATGATCTTGTTCAATAAGTCCCTACTTAATCTGATCAAAAGATTTTTTTTAAAAAATTGTTCTTTACCTTTTTAAAAAAAATATGTGCCCTTTAGGTTCATATAGTTGTTGATGAATTTTTGTTCTATTTATATTTTTTTTTTATGTTTGTTGTATTTTTTAAGTAAAATTTGGTAAGGATTCTCCTTATTTATAGGATATTCCTAATTATTTGTCACTGTGTGTTAATTTAAATATATATTTTTCTCTTTTGTTTTTATACACTCGTGCATCACACAAGCTATTTACTCTTATTATTATATATATAAATAATTTATTATAAATTTACAAGACTACAATAACCATATAAATATATTTTGTTGCATAATTAAGACATTAAATTATTATTTTTAACATAAATAAAGATTAAAAAACTAATTTGATATTTTTTTAATACTTTTTCCTTTTTTAATTTTTGTAAAACTAATTAGGTAATTAAGATATTATTCAAACTCAAATATTTTAATTAGAGTTGGGTATAAATATTATATTTTACTTTTCATCAAATATTTATCTAAATTCAAATAATTAAATGTGTAATAAGGAATTTGGATACTATTAGCATTGTAAAATACCAATAAATTCAAAATCTTTTTTAAGTTTAGTTTTAGCAAAAAGAAACACTTGCAAACCATTTAGCGACCAAAAGGGCATGGGATTGATTCTCTAGCATATGCGAGAAAATAGTCTCTGGCTTCTCACACATCATCCGACAGGTGGTGATAAAAAGAGGAGAAGTCATTTCATTTTCTTTCTATGTTTTTTACTTCTCCCCACTTGATATCCCACCCCTTTTTATTGCCACATGTCCACTGATGTGCGGAGCCAGAGACCATTTTCTGGCATTTGCCAGAGATAATCCCATGTCGTTACCAAAACTCAGAACAACATTGGTTGAGGCCTTGGATTCTCTCATGCAAATGGCAGAAAAGTGGTATTGGGTCACCATGCATTGTGCGACATGTGACATAAAAAAGAAGTCAGTTTTCCTGATTTTTGACTTCTCTCCACTTGATATCTCTCTCCTCCTTTTTCTCACTGATTTATCGCCAAATGTCATAACATGTGTGAAGAAGTCAAAATCAGGACAATAATTTGACTTTCTCAACCTCATGTTGCACAATATGTGGTGACCCAATACCATTTTTCTGGTATCTGCCGGAGGGAATCCGTGGCCATTGGTTGAACATTGGTTCGGATGGAAGTCCTACAGCAACGGCCTAAATAGAGTATAGGGGTTTATAGGGTGGGCCCTACTATTATTATTCTATGATGGGGCCATCTTTCTTTTTTTTTTTTCACTCCTGTGGGTACGATTGACAGATAAGATCATGTGTGCCATTATACTTTGGATTTTGACAGCCACAATCTACCCGTTGCACTGTCTCTGTTTTGGGGGTGGGGGGGGGGGGCGGGGCAAGAATTTCATGGTGAGACACAAGTGGGAATGGATTTCGTCTGCCCCTCACCAGACGAAAGCCGTCTTGCCCTCAATCCTGAGGTCGAAATGTGTCTTTTTGTTTTTGACAATCCTAAACTTTGGTTAAGTTTTACTAACCTTGATTTTGTCTGTCCTTCCCCAGACAAAACCGTCTTACCCTCACTCAATAGGTCCACATGTGTCTTTTTTGATACCCCTAAATTGTGGTTAAGTATCACTAATCTTGATTTTTCTACTCACCAGACGAAAACCATCTTGCCCTCAATCCATAAGTCGAAATGTGTCTCTTTTGATGGTTAAGTTTTCCTAACCCATGTACCAATGGTTTTTAGAAGAAAAAAAATCCAGTAAAAGAAAATTAACCACAACATTTAGATTTTTTTTAACAAGCTTTAAAAGGGCAATTAAAGGGGATCATTGAGTGAGCCAGATGGTTTTGGTCAATCCGATTAACCACCCCCCAAACACACATAAGTGTATGACACAAAATCCTTGACCTAACAGGGGTGAGTACAACTGTAATAAGAGGGTGTGGTTAGCCCTCCCCTTATACTTTTGGTATCATGGTCCCACCCTTGATCGGTGCGAATATGACCCACAAGAACAATTGTGCCAGGTAACGACAAAAGGTACGTCTCTCACCGACATTGAAAGGTCCATGTAACTCGTGAGAAATTATACAGAGTATATCTCGATATTTTCAAATTATCGAGAATAAAGCAAAGAGGGAGTATGTGTATGTGTGCGCGTGTTTGCGACGTAGTTAGGTGGCACTAGCAGTCTCTATCGGGATTTGGCATCCAATAATTTTGCTTATCAGCTCATAGATTTTTCATCGTTTGTAAATACGCTGCTACTCATTAGAGCATTCTGGCAGCACAAAATAGCTTTTTGATTATTTTAGTTAGTAAATCATTAAAAATAACAAAAATGGCCTTTCAGTTTTATCAAAATGACAATTTTTGTTTGATGAATGTATAGTACTCACCTAGTTAATTATTTTTCTCCCTTGTTTTATTGTGGTCCCACAAAAATAATAATATAAAGACTTCTCTCTCCATTCGTACTATTGTAATCCCAAACAAATAATAAAATAATATGAGTTTTGGTTATTTTGATGAGGCTGTTAGGAGTGTTTTAAAAAAATGGATAACCAAAATAGGAAAATGTGAGTTTTGGCTATTTTGGTGAGTAAAATTTGGTGAGGCCGCTAGGAATGCTCTTATAAATTTACCAATTGGGGTTTTTGCATATCAACTGTTAGGTTCTTTCTTAGTTTGCAAATACATTATTATGTGTAAACCTTTGACAAATTAATTCATTATTTTCCAACAGTTAGAAAATACCCTCAAACCTTACTTCAGTTACACTTTTGTTTGAAATTGTTATTAAAATAACTATTATAGCCTTAATAGATTTCATAACCTTAATAAGTCTCTTTAACTACTCTTGAACCATGGTTTTTTTCTTAAACATCAAGATTAGATGTTTTAACCTTAAGGGTTATTGAATCTTAACCATAGTCAAAGAGAGGAATACATTAATTTTTTTTTTAAAAAAAATCAAAAAACGAAGATTAGATGCATTAGTGAATCTTAATCATAGTTAAAAAGGGACACATTATTATTTTATTTTTTTAAAACCAAGGTTAGCTGCTTTAACCCTAAGGATTAGTGAATCGTAGTCAAAATTAAAGGGAGTTAAAAGGGGTTAAATTTTTAATTTCTTTTCTAAGAACTAAGGTTAGATATTTTAACCTTAAAGGTTAGTGATTCTTAACCACAATTAAAGGGAGTTAAAAGGGGACATCTTAATTTTTTAAATATTTTTTCTAAAAACTATGGTTAGATGCTTTAACCCTAAGATTAGTGAATCCCAATTAACCACAATTAAAGGGAGTTAAAAGGACACGTTAATTTTTTAAAAAAAAAAATTCTAAAAACCATAGTTAGATGCTTTAACCCTAAGGTTAGTGAATCTTAACCACATTTAAAAGAAGTTAAAAGGAGACACATTGCCAATCAAATAAAAAAAGGGGACACATTAAAATTTTTATTAAAAAAAAATCAAGGTTTGATGCTTTAACCCTGAGGGTTAGTGAATCTTAGCCAAAGTTTAAGGGAGTTAAAAGGAACATGTTATTATTTTTGAAAAAACAAATTCTAATAGATGCTTTAAGCCTAAAGAGTTAGTGAATCTTAACCACAGTTAAAGGGAGTTAAAAGAGATGTTCAATTGTTTTTCTAAAAATCAAGGTTAGATGTTTTAACCTTAAGGATTAGTGAATCTTAACCATAGTTAAAGGGAGTTAAAAGGAAGCTTGTTACTTTAAAAAAAAATTCTAATAAATGGTTTAACCCTAAAGGTTAGTGAATCTTAACCACAATTAAAAGGAGTTAAAAGTGATGTTCAATTTTTTGTTCTAAAAATCAAGGTTATATGATTTAACCCTAAGGATTAGTGAATCTTAACAACATTAAAGAAAGTTAAAAGGGGACATGTTACTTTTTAATATTTTTTAAAAAAAAAACTAAGATTAGATGTTTTAATCCTAAGGGTTAGTGAATCTTAACTATAATTAAGAGTTAAAAGAAAGACAAATTACTCATAAGAGTCAAAACTTATTATCCATGGTTCAAGAAAAGTTAAAGAGGCTTTGTGATGGTTAAAGGAGCTTTGTGATGGTATGAACTCTGTTAAGGGCATTATAGTTCTTTTAGTGACAATTTCAATCGAAAGTCTCAAGGAAGGAAGTAAGGTATGAGTTGGAAAACCATGAATTAATTTATAAAAGGTTTAAATATTACAGTGTATTTGCAAACTAAGGAAGAATCTAGCAATTGATATACAAAAACCCTACAAATATATGCATCCTTTTTTGCAAACCTTAACCTTAGTGCCCTTAGTTCGGAATTTCATTTAAAACTGTTAGTAAAATAACTCCTTGAGATATTTCATAATCTCATTTTACAATTATGGCTAACAAGTTTTTACGGTTTGTGTTTCTTGTTTATTTTATCTCTCCATTTCTACTGTTTGTGTTTCTTGTTTATTTTATCTCAGCATGTGTGATATTCTTTTTTAAATTTAGCAGTTGATATGCAAAGACCCTATAGAGAAGACTCGTAATCTTCTCCAATTGTTAGCGGTTTTTGCTAAAACCGGTTACTTTCTCGAGGTGGTCACGTGTCCTGTTTACATCCTTTAACTGTGGTTAAGATACACTCATTCGTAGGGTTCATCCATCTATCTTTGGTTTTTAGAAAAAATATTAAAAAAATTAATCTTATGAGGTAATGAATTTTAACCACAGTTAATAAATTAATTTATTATTATTTCTTTAAAAGCAATGATGGGTTACTGAACCCTAAAGGTGAGTGAATCTTAACCAGTTAAAATGTGTAAAATGAAATGTGGTCACCTCAGGGGTGTAACCGGTTTTGACAAAACCGGTTACAACAGGAGATTACGGGAGATTGAGAATCATATATCGGAATCTTTGATTGGGTCCCACCTTTGGTCCATCGACGACACGTGATCTGCGCGACATTCAAAAAATATAGAATAGGTGCTGATTTTGACCGACTCCGGTGTGGGGGACCGCAAGGTGCCGTTCATAGCTGTCCTTAACGTCCACGTGTCCCTTTTAGCACCCCCATAGGTATGGTTAAGCTTAACGAAATTAAGATTAGTATTTGATTTTTTTTCCAAAAAAATAAGGTTAGATTGCTTAACCTAAAAAATCAGTGAATCTTAACCAAAGTTAGTTGATGGGTGTTTTAAAAAGAGCGTGGACCAACAATTCATGAGAAGCTCCTTGTCCCATAATTTAATGAGATCCAATCACAGCAAAGGCCAACAAGTGTCCCTTCTAACTTTCATTAATTGTGGTTAAGATTCACTAATCTTCTTTGAGGTTCAACAATATAACTTTAGTTTTTAAGAAGAGATTAAAAAATTATTAGCTCTAAAGGTTAAAAATTCTTAAGTAGAGTTAAATATTTTAATCCTTAGTATTAAATACTTTTTCTGAAAGACAAGAATATTTTATTGAACTCCAAGGATTAATGAATCTTAACCACAAATTAATATAAAAAAAATTGAGAGGTAGTTATGTCCTATTAAATAATTAATTTTACCCCAAAAAAAATTGTCGTTTTTTAAAAATTGAAGGGCACGTGCTCCCATACCGTGGCTCCGCCCTTGGGCACATCAGCTAGCACAAAATTTGACCATTAGGGTAGGTAAAGGTTGAGTAGACCTCTACATGAAACATCAACAGAATGTTTATCTTCTCAAAGGTTTGATCCCCAAGAGTCTCCTTAGACGAGGGCAGACATTGCCATCTAAGCTAGACACGGAAAAACATAAAGAACCCTGACATTGCTATTAAGCATGAATAACCTAACAGTATTAACAATATCTAATGTGTTATGATTTATGAAGAAGGGTTGGTGAGGACTGGTCACCTTAGCTAACTAACTGTTAGATCCACAATAGTAATACTATAATTTAACATGGTTAGATCATGTTTCTACCTAAACCCAAAAAAAAACAAGTGTTTTTAATAACCGCCGTTAAAACATTTAACACACCCGGGAGATAGCCCAACGGTTGTGTATCCCCCACTAAGAGGGAGGTCCCGGGTTCAATCCCATGAGGAGGGTGTGCGTGGTTGTTGACTCCACCCTGGAACAGATACCTAACCCCTACTAACCAAACCGTTCAAAAAGAAAGAAGAAAAAAGTCGTTAAAACAACGGAATTTCGGTTAAATAACGGACGTTAGCAGTCGCGCCACAACCAAAATAGATGGTTGAATCATTGAGGATAAAATATGCGAAAAAGACAGCCCTCATGTCTCCTGAGGTTGATATCAGAAGGCATTAAGATGATGTGGTTAGTAGATAAACTGATGAACCAACCCTAATTGGGCTACCAGCTGTTTTGGTATCCATGTATGACAATTAGATGGGGAAAATCATCCTAATGGAGACAATGACATTTGCGAACTAAATTGAGCCACCAGATTTATGACTATCAAATGAGGAAAATCGCCGAAGCAGTGATTTGAGACTGAATGACGTGATTTAAGGATTTAGTTTTCGAAAATTAGGGTTATGCGTCAAAAGCAATAAAAACTGCCTGATAATAGAGTTGATGTTAGTGAGTCACATCAATTGGAATCCATTCACACTGAGTGATGCCTTGCAAGAATTCCACTCCCCGATGCTAACCACTAACTGATGCAACTAACCCTAAGTAAATGAAATCCCCAATAAAATAAAATTGCAATACCATAACCCCCTTCAGTTTGCACCTCATGGAGTGTAAAAAAGGGGCAGATGAAGATTTAAGTCAGTATGAAAGACCATTTCTTACTCTTAAAACAGTAGTATCTTTGATTTAGATGCCCTTAACAACAGAAATACTTTAACATCGAATTTTCGACCGCAGAAACAAAGAGTGCGAAGCCTCCAGGTGCAATACAAGTAAATTATGTTTCAATAGATTACTGCTGCTCTAGAAATAACCCAAGAAAAGGGAAGATTCCTCTTACCCAATTGTATCAATAAAGATATCGACATTTACAGTACTATAATTCAATATTATACAGAAAAAATTAAAAATAAGAGAACCAAGAAAAAAAATGTAAAATGAGGAAACCAGGGAAAGAAAAAAAGAAAGAAGAAAACTTCTACTATGAGATATTTTACAACAAAGAATTAGTTAATTGAATAGTTTACAAGTCCCGCGCCGAACAGAACTGCGCTAACTCCCTCATCTCTGCTACAATAAATAATAGAACAGATTAGCGAATGGCATAGAATGAAATTTCAAGATCCACGACTATGAACGACAGGAAAGTCATTAAACTGAAAAGACAAGGCTTACCTCTTAAATACAGATTCAACCTTGTGATTTGCAGTTAGCATTTCACCCTATGAATTCCCCTCGTGTCATCAGATATACATCCTTCTTCTTACCATCATCAACATCTTATGTGCAGCCATTTCCAATTTCTCAGTTCTTATACTGGGTATTTTAGCAATGGGCAGAGTGAATGTTTTCTTTATCTGGGAAGGGGATATGAGCTTGGGTTGGTCAACAGAATATGGTTGTCAGAACACAATCATTTGATGTTGCCACTCTTCATGGAAGTCCTCAAAAACTGTTCAGACCCTTTTTTCGGAGTACCAACCTTCATTTTCTCATTTTCTGCTTCTTTTTGTGCTTTCTTCTTTTCAAGCTCAAGCTGCTTGCAGTTTTCCTCATGGGCTCGCCCAAACATTCTCACAAAGTTGAGCAGAGTAGAAACAACTGCAGCAGACAATCAAAAGAAGATGAAGATAGAAAATAAGACACCTTTGAGAGTTGTTTCTACCTTAGCAATGTTATCGACCTGTATACTACCTTAGCAAACCCAGTAAAAAAAACGTTTTTCACAGGATACATACTGCAAAAACCAGTCAAATCTGAGTAAACTATTAAGATGAATCTCCAACTTCTTCATCAGTGTCTTATCCCAGCTATTTGAGGTCGCGCCCAAATAGTTTAGGCCAAATGTTCAACTCTTATCCCAATGATGTGTTTAGGCTAGATATCCATCTAACTAGTAAGTCTTGGGATTCATATGACTGAGTATTTTTCGTCCAATGTTTGAATTGAAAAACCTTTTTCCTTCTTGTACTCCAAGTAAAAGAAAGCCGTATAAAAGCTCTTTAAGTGATTTATGGCTTATTTTTTTATTAGGTAAATAACATTTTCAGTTTCTTTGCAGTTGAGGCATCAAATTCAACAAGGTTGTCTAGCAAGCATTCTAATGAACAAAGTCAACCCAATGTAAATCCAAAAACTTGTTTTGTGCATTTGAAACTTAAAATACTGAGAAATTTTGCTTGTATATAATTTGATTTCGGAATAGTTTTTTTTTCTTCGTTGGAAGCATGCCTGGTAGGATGGCACCCTATTATGTTAGGACTTTGTTACTGAGACCCCCTTAGGGCTGAGACCACCGAGACCGTGCTCCAAGAGCACGGGATTTTAGGTGGGGCCTACCATGTGAAATGGGCCCCACCTGAAATCCCGTGCTCTTAGAGCACGGTCTCGGTGGTCTCGGCCCTAAGGGGGTCTCAGAAGCTTTATCCATTATGTTAATATCACTGTTGTCAGAACCGGACCGGACCGGCCAGTCGAACCAGAAAAACCGGGAACCGGTTCCCAAACCCCCAAAACCGGCCATTTTTGCTGGAACCGAGAACCGGTGGTCAGAACCGGCCATAGCTGAATAAAATTGAATTTTTATTATTTTTTTATAAAAAAAGGACACGGTCAAACCGGGAACCGGCCACTCAGCCGGTTCGATGACCGGTCCAATTCTGATAATAGTAGTTAATATTGTGGTGTAGGAAAAAGTATATTCTCGTATAAAAACTTTTACAGGATTCCATAATATTCTAGGTTTCTAATTTTTTTAAATATTATCTAGACATGCTTTTTTAATTTTTGGGAAAATGTTACAAATCCTACCATATTACAGATTGAATCCCGATTCGAAATGAATCACTCCTTAAAATTTTCTGATCTAATTTGACTTAGACAACTTTGGGTTATGATTGTTCTATTCATGTCGTTTTTCTTTTCTTTTTTCCCTTTATATATTTTTTTTGAATTCCAAAATTTAGATTGTCTTCAACATGCCAATAATGGATATTTTACTAAGTTCCCTACAACTTGTATGAGACATCTTCTTCTGAATTTTTTGCGGTTCACAATTCAATAATTTGCACATATTGTCAAGAGTAAGTCTTCAAATTCTTTGTTCAGCTTTTAAGACAATCAGCAAATATTGCCAAGGGATGTTCTGAAGTTATCAACAATATTTTGAGGTAACACTGCTATTTGCCCTCAAATTCATTGATCATAGCTATTTCCTTGAGGTCACGATTATCTTTGAAGCTCAAGCTTTCAAGACAAGTATCTCGATAGAATGCTAGGAAACAACCATATATTTCCAACAAAGACATGTCTGGAAGTTAAAGAGTCTCAAACAAAGACTAGTTAAGTATTGACCATAGTGATTCAATAAAAAAGTGAACTAAATGAGCCAATTTTGAAGGTAGTTAAGAGTAGTCCTAAGGCTATCTAGCTAGTCTTGTCGGGTGCTATAGCATGGTCCATTTGGAAGGAGAGGAACAAGAGAGTATTTGAGAACTCTTCCTCATCCCTCTATCACATTTGTTCTCAGACCCGTTTGTTGGTAATGGAACGGTGCTCTTATAGGCAGGCGGGGGTGAACTTGGGCATATTGTTAGTCTGACTTTGTCTAGGAGTTGTGAGTTCCTTTCTTTTCTGTTCCAAGCATTGGTTCACGGCCTCGTGAACTATGCTTTGTCTTTACCATGGTTCAAAAACCTAAAAACTCGACTCAACTCGAAACTTAACTGGGTCGAGTAATTCAGAAAACTCGAAAAATACTCGACTCGGTCCAACTCAGAATATACATGTAATAACTTGAAAACGTGAGTTAAAAGAACTCAAAGTACGATGGTTTTACAACCTCAAACCTAAAAACTAGGTTTAACAGAACTCATAGTAGGTTGTCTTTACAAACCCAAAAAACATGATGTAAAAAAAGTGTGACGTTTACTTTAGGTTTAAAAAAATGATAAAAATACTCTTTTGTGACTTGACCTACTCTGGCGAATCGAAAAACTCGGTTCGACTCGACTGAGTCACCCGAGTAACTTGATAAATAGTCTCTTTCGAATTTCGACTCGGGTGACTCGGCGAGTTTTCGAACTATGGTCTTTACTTTTGTCGGTCTGATTTTCTTTTCATATATATAATTGCATGGATTATCGATAAAAAAAAAAAAAGAGTAGCCCCAATAGGTGATAAGAAAAAACATACAGTTGAGATGATTTGGCATGTACAACGAATACTAATGACAACATTAGTGAGGAGTGCTTTTGTGCAGGTTGAATGTGTAGAGATTATTAGGAGCCTTTTTGTATTTTTCTTGTGAAACTTAGAAGCAGCCACAGATATATTCTGGCCTCATTGCTTTCCTCAGAATATATACATTTCACAATTTCCCATATTCTTTTTGTAGTGAGTAAGAAAATCACATAGTTAACTCACATGAGATTCCACAATTTTCAACAACTAACCCATTACTAATTTTCATTACTCCACTGACATATTTTGTCATCTTTTTTGGGAGGATTATAAAAATTTAGATTAGTCACTCTCTACTTTTCCATTTTGATTAATATATATATATATATATACACACACACACATACAAGGTTTGCTTACCGATACAAATAAAAATTACAGATTGGGCCCTCTGCAGATGATTATTAACATTCAATTTAATGGTTCTAATCTACAACTGCAAATTATCTCCTGTGCTTCCATTATATTATACTAGAGGCAAAACTCCAATATGTAGGTCAACCAACACCCAATAATCTGTAGAAGCTGGTAGGGAAAGATGTGAAGAACCATTAAACATTTGTGTTCATCGGGAAAGAAAATAGAGAACTAATACAAGGAATTATCGACCCCTATAGCAGAAAAGGGGGAAAGGAGAGAGAGAGAGAGAGAGAGAGAGAGAGAGAGAGAGAGTATCAATGGTCTGAATTCGGCAACGAAAACAACTTTTAAATTAATCATCTTTGAGATTAGCGTTAACAATTAGAATTCATATATGTCCACAACTTCATTAATTCCTTTTCTTTATTTATGTCTTATTTATAGTGTTTGACGAATTGTAGTTTGTAAGACAATAGTGTCATTTGTAATAATTTTGCTTTCATATTTAATTTGTTTTCTTTTTAATCTTATACAGTATTATTATAAAACATTTAAAGTAAAATAATTTGTAAAATAAAATAATAAACTCTTTCCGCATCCCCGGATCGTTTTTTTTTTTTTTTTTGTGGTTGGCACTTAGCCATGTTCGACACCCTATATCCGAGTTCGACACCGAGACCCCTGTCTGTGTCATAGGGAATCATGCTCCCAACCTTATGGGAGTAAGGTTTGGAGATGGATCCGAGTCGATGTTCCAGAGCGGAAGAGATACTCAATATAGAAGGTTTTAGGACTAATCCATAGTACAGGAATTCATCAATTGTAAGATATCCGAATGTCACTCAACAGATATACAAGACAAACTAGAGATGATGATTCTCAGAGAGATAATAAGCACATAAGATCACGCAGGATGACAAGTTGATTAGGAAATGACACTTCAAGTCCATATTATTTAACCACACAAAGTATGTCTAAGACAAGGGGACCCCCTCTCGCCTTTCCTCTTCATCATAGTCACCATAGCTCTCAGCAAAATGATCTTGAGAGTGGCAAAATCTACTATCTCAAGATTCACCATTGGCAGTGGATCCCCTCCTCTCCATCTCCCACCTACAATTCGCCAATGACACCCTCGTGCTATGCGATGCATCCTACATGCAAATTCTACATCTCGATGTCTGTTCAGATGTTTCGAGACGGTCTCGGGCCTCAAGGTCAACCTTGCTAAAAGCCAATTATTCGGGGATCGGTGATGTGCCAAACCTCCCAACATTGGCCTCCATCCTAGGTTGCACAATTGGTTCCTTCCCAGCCACATATCTGGGCCTCCTCCTAGGCGCTCCTTTCAATTCTAAATCAGTATGGGACCCGGTCATTGACAGAGTCCATCATCGCCTAGAAGGCTGGAAGGCCCCCTTCTCTCCAAAGGGGGCCAACTTACCCTCCTCAAAAGCATCCTGAACAACCTTCCAACCTACTTCCTCTCACTCTTCACCATCCCATCATCTGTCGCTCATACTCTGGAATCTCTCCAAAGGAACTTCCTCTAGAATGAGAGAGTGGTGATTCGCAAATATCACCTTGGCGACTGACACACTGTTTGTCTCCCTTTAGAGGAGAGTGGTCTGAATCATCCTCTCACCCTCTTCAACAAAACATTGCAAGGGAAAAGGCTTTGGTGGTTTGGCACTGACCGCAATAGCCTCTGGAGACAGGTAATCACATCCAAATATGGCTCCCCCTCCATTTGGACCCCCCCCCCCCTCAATCCCAGGCCCTCACGGCCTTAGCCTATGGAAAGGAATCATGTCAAGTCGGGATACCTTCGCCTCTAGCATCAACTTTCAAGTGGGGTGAGGAAATGAAGTTAGCTTTTGGACAGAAAAATGGTGCGGCCCCCTAACCTTGAGCTATGAGTTCCGACCAATCTGACTCTTAGCCTCTGACTCTTAGCCTTTGACAGGTCCGCCTCAATGGAGTCCTACATTGAGGACCCTCCCAACACCCATGTTTGGTGCCCGTACCTGAGGTGTAATCTCAACGATTGGGAGCTAGACACCCTCCAAACCTCCTAGCTAGGCTCCAACAAATACCAACCAGCCCCTCCCTCAGGGACACCCGTCTATGGTCTCGTGAGTCAAAAGGTCAATTCACAGTGAAATCCCACTACCAAGTCCTCCTTTCATCCGTAGGCCACCCCTTTTCCTTTAGACCAGTTTGGAAGGCAGGATTTCCTCCCAAGGTTTCCTTCTTCCTTTGGACAACAACTCTGGACAAAATATAGACATGCAATCACCTTATGAGCAGAGGGTGGCAAATGGCCAATGGTTGCTTCATATGCCTAGACGCCAAGGAGACAGTAGACCACCTCTTGATACATTATCCTTACGCGCATACAAGGTATTAAACTTCGGTTTCAGTATAAACTTCGGTCGCTAAGGAAGTTGACACATTTCGAGGAAGTTTAAGGAAGTCCTAGGAAGTTATGTAAAAATTAAAGAAGTCTAGGAAACTTTAAGAAAACTTTGGAAATCTAAGATAAAACTTTATAAATTCAATACTTAAACATAAATACACATCGAGAATTCATTATATTACTAATGCAAACATGTAGTACTCAAATGTGAGAATCATATTAAGTGACATGTGTTGTGTGCTTGTTTGAGTTGTAATTTTTTCTTGGTATTTTTCCGGATTGTCAGTTTTTTTAAACTATATTTCATCTTCTTTGTCAAGTGAAGGGGTATGTATTCTCTTTATTTTTCAATGATTATCCATGTTAATTGTTTTAGAAACCTAAAAACCTTATGAATGCACACATTGAAGTTAATAAATAATTGAAATTTAATTTAGTTTCTAAACCTATTTCATTCTATAATTGATGAGTTTAATGTTTTTACAATACTGAATCAATATGTGAAGAGGAGGAGATGGATAGTTAAATAATTTTGAATTTATGAAATACTATTAGGAAATTAATTGATTTTTTTAATATTACTAAAAAGTCATTATGGGCATAATATACTAATAACAAGATTATTAGAATAATAAAATTATAATTTATAGTAAGGTTAATGCTAATCACACTCTAATAATAAAATTATAATTTATAATAAGGTTAATGCTAGCACACTCTTTTTTAAAGTTAATTATATTTATAATAAGGTTAATGCTAGGTACACATGTCTTTCCTTATGAAGAAAGTAAGTTTAAAACTAGTGAAACTAGCATTACCCTTTTAAGTTAAAACTTGAAGTCCTTCAATTTACAGATATTTTCTATACACTTCGGTTAACTTCCACTGAAGTTCTACATTTTCTCAACAATTTTTTTCTGTTTCGGTCGAAGTTTACGGAAGTTTACTAGGAAGTCCAGTATTTTTAAAATACAAGTGCGTTTCACTTCGGACACCATGGAAGTCGACTCAATTCGGTCAACTTCGGCGGAATTGAGTCGATTTTTGATACCATGCGCGCATAAGGTTTGAAGCTATTTCCTCTCTCATCTCAGACACAACTGGGTATTCCCCTTTTCCTTACGGGGACTTATTATCTTGTAAGTTCTCGGTGATTCTGGGGGAAGATGGTTTTGAAGGGGGCCCAATGCTACTCGCATCAATAGCCTGGTATCTTTGGAAGGAACGGAACTCCAGAGTCTTCAACGGCTCATGCTCTCCATTCATCAGAACTTGCCTGAGGGCGGGTCATTACCTTAGTCAGTGGTGCACCGCCCAGGAGAATTTTGATCCAGCATGGTTATTCGTCTTATTGTAGCATTATCACATATTGTTCTTGTAAATGTTCTTGTCTTTTAGCTTATGCTCTCTTGTGGCTTGGGTTCAATCACTTGTGAACCCTTCCTTCATATTGTATCTCTTTTCTCTTATATATATATATATATATACACATCTCTATTACCCATCAAAAAAAAATATTGTGCAAAATTTAGATGCAGAACTGTATTAAGGTTTTCTTTTACTTTTCTTGGGCTCCAAATGGCTAATAGTAGCATAGATTTACCAAAACTAACAGATTGAAAATACCTTGCTCAAATGGGCAACGGGCTGGATCTTCTCCAAAATAAAGAGCCAATGCATCTGCATTTCTACCCTGTAAAACATCTAACTCCATAAATTAAACACTCTGATCTTGCAAACACGTCGCAAAAGTTTAAGCTCTAGTCTCAAAAGAAAAGGTTAAGACATACGACACCAGAATACAGTGAAGCCAAAGACCTGACTTCAGCTTCAGCAAATCCAAGAAACTCCTTCAAGGTCTGAAAGTAAAAAATCTGGATTAGAAAGGAATATCACACACATGTGCAGAGATAAAATAAACAAGAAACACAAACCGTAGATGCATTACATGATTTTTGTTGAATATAAACATCATCATCATCCAAGCTTGTCACAATAATTAGGGTCAGCCACACAAATCCTGTTCCATCATTCCATTCTATCCATTCCCATATCTGATTTTAATATGTAGGCCTTTAATTCATTTCTCATTTGCTCAATCCATGCCATTTTCAGCCATCTCTTTTTAGAACCTTCTACCTGCACTTATTATATATTTCCTAGTTTTCCACTCTTCCATCTCAACATCTTCTTTGCAGCTATGCTCATCCTATGATGACCATGGTGTTTTAAGAGGTGAAAATGTGAGGCAAGGCATTAGGTCCTCACGGACATGTGAGGCATAAGCCTCGAGGCAATGTCTTTTTTAGCCACATGCTCTCATATTTTACATGAAAAAAAAAAATTTAATGATAAAACTGAAAAAAATAACAAGCGTAATCAAAGATTACAATATGTATATAAGAAACCACATACAAATGATTCAACTATCATAAAGAAAATACAAATTTAAGGGGCAAGACAATGCTGCTACTAAGATTTAACCTTTTGTTCATATACAAGTTCAAGAAAAAATTATTGTTTAGTCATTAATTCATATTATGGATTGTGTTTTTATTTATTTTTTTGGTAACTAGGGGTGTCCCCGACGCTTCGGGTCTAGACTAATCCCCAAGGGTGCAACAAGAGCCAGCAACCCGCCACACCAGGAAAGTCCGTGAAAATCCTATACAGAGTTGGCTCCAAAGGGGGCATGAGAAGTCAAACCCAGGACCTTCCGCTTCAGAGGTGTAAGTCCCAGGAACCACTGGTGTGGTCCTTCAGAAGGTCACAAGAAACTACAATGCAGGCCAATGGCTCCAAATCCCTTTAACATCTACAAGTGAAATCCTTACTGTGAAACGGAGCCTCAAAAAGTTTTAAAAACCCAATCATCATCATCATCAATGATTTATCCTAAATATTTGGGGTCTACTACAAGAATCCTCTTTGACCATTCTATTCTTTTAAAAGCCATAATTTTGGTCAAAGAATGTGCTTCCAAATCTTTCCTAACCATCTCCATCCACCCTCTCCCTCGCACTTATAGAGCCCTTCACTAGGACCAACTCACTCATTCTCGCAAGTGCCATCATTGGTCTTCATCTAAAGCGTCCAAACCATCTCAGACGACTCTCACTTATTTTATTGCCTATTGGAGCTACTCCTATATTTCATCCACTACACTCAATACTAATCTTATCTTTCCAAATCATTCCACCAATCCATCTCAACGTCGTCATCTCAGCTATACTCACTCTATGAATATGTTGCTTCTTGGTCACCCAACATTTTGTTCTGAAAGCATACCTTGTATTATCGTTGTCTTACAAAATTTTCTTTTTAGTTTGACCAGACTGTGTCAGTCAAATAGCATTCCAAAAGCACATCTCCACTTGGACCATCTAACTCTAATTCTATATTAAAATCCTCCTTAATCTTTGCAAACTTATGAGAGCCAAGAAACTAGAATTGGTCGCTTTGAGATATCTACTGGCCATCAATCTTAACTATCGCCTCAACTCTATTTGTGTTCATACAAAAGATTTATTCAATATATTTTGTCTTGGTCCAACTTATTTTAAGACCCCCAGATTTCCAAGGTATCCCTCCATAATTCTACTTTTGAATTGACCCCTCTAGTCTCATCAACCAATACCATTATATACTAAGAACCTCCACTTGAAAATGAGCTGTCAATTCATTCATAACTAATGTGAAAAGATATAAAGTCATAGCTAACCCCTAATGTAAACCTATTGTCATTGGAAAAACTCGTTTTCTCAACATCAATTATTATCATGGTAATTATCGTTCCTTAATACCTTAATGATGTCAATGTATTCTTCCTGAACTACTTCTATGATACCCTCCAAATTAATATTCTAATGGACTCAGCATATGCTTTCCCCAAGTCAATAAAGACCATATGGAGATTGTTCCTCTTCTCTCCGAGATTCTCTATCAATTGCCTAATAAGAAGATAATCTCCATGGTAAATCTCATCGAAATGATACCAAATCGGTTCTCTGAAATCCTAGTTAATTGCCTTAATATTTGTTCTGTCACTCTTTCCCATAACATCATAGTATGACTCATAAGTTTGACCCTGCAATAATTAGTCAACTTTGGATTCCTTTATTCTTATATAGGGGTCCAGAATACTCCTTCATGCATCTTGCATTTTCCTTGTCTTCAAAATATTACTCAATATCTTTCTCAACCAGAACAAACCAATTTCTCCTATGTATTTCAACACTTAAATTGAAATATCATTTGGCAACAGTGTCTTTCCTATCTTCATCAAAGCCAAAGCTTCTTCCTTTTTTATTTTATTTTTTAAAAAAAAAAAAAACCTCTCAGAAGGAGAGGGGAAAACATGAAAGTGCGGTGAGCGTGGATCGAACACGCGGCCTTCAGAAAACTTCTTTCATTGCAGTTACACTAATTCTAAGAAAATAACAAATTAACAATGTTCTCTTATCTCCACAGAGTTGACGTCTCCCCCTAGTCTGAGATCCTACAAAAGGTCTTTGTTTAGAAATTTTTAAAAATATCCTCTCTAGCTTCCTTAATCACTTCATCCTTAACCAAGACTTTAGTCATTGACCCTAGCGCATTTTACATTATCTAGGTACCTTGTTTTCCTCTCCCCAATACTTACAATCTTAAAAACCCTAAATACTTTGAAAATAATAAATAAAATTTAGTTTAAAACAAATGAAAATTGATTTTTAAAAAATCTTAAGTTCTAACTCTCAAATCTAGTTTTTGTTTAATGTACGAGGCATATGCCTTTTGACAACACTGAAAATAACCATCTTAATTAAATAGAGAACAAGTGGTAGTCTCTACTCTCTAACATGGTCAAATACCACAAGTATATGTAATGAAGCCTCCATTACATAATGATGCAACCAGGTTCTGAAATTCTAAGATTTTGAAAGTAAAACTAGGGAAGAATTATGAGAAAACACATATATAGTGTAGGATAGCGACCTTTGGGAGGTTTCAACACTGACCTTTGGCAGGTTTCAACACGCGAGTGTGGAAATAAAAGGTCTTCCCTTTATTAGCACGAGCACACTGGTATGGGAAATTTGGAGTCGCCAACAACCATAATATTAGGTGTGGTTGGTAACCCTATTAAATGAAGGGATAAGTATCATTTGTCACCCTAAATCAAAAATATCACCTAACAGGGCATGGTTTGAAAAGTTTTACCAAATAAGGTATGTATTCCAATATTACCCTTCTAGTGTTTGGGTTTTATATGCATATATATAGTTGAGGGGTAATGTCAAAAGTATACCCTTTTAGGTAATAAAAATGCATAACATGCCGGTTTAGATAAATATGTCAAAAGCATGCCCTTTCAGGTAATAAAAATGCAAACTATGCCCTTTTAGGTGAAGCGCCCTTAAATGAATACTAAAAAAAACAAAGACTACTATGGGCCACGAAAAACAAGAGTTATAAATCTGAGGGTTTGATTGTAGATCAGGGAAGGTGGTAGGCACCCCGGCCCATTTGTGTACAAAGTGACGGTTACCTAGACTTTCCTTTTTCCTTTTAAATATTTACTTCGACCAAAATATGACTTAAAATCAAATCTAAAAATGAGAAGTGATTTATAAGCCTCAACTCACTCTTTCAAATGTGATGATGGATATATTCTTCCTAAGACCCATTTGGAATCAACAGAAGGATGCTAGTATGCACCTGGGAAGGAAATTTTCATCCTCACGAGAAAGGAAGTTAAATGTTAAACTAAATTGAAGGAAAGAAAAAAGTAAAAACCACGAGAAATCCAACTCTCAACCAAACTCCAGGAAAACAAAAGGTTAAATTAAGAAAATATGGACTTAAAAAATCAGAATATAAACATAAGAAAGCAAAACTTAATAGGTCCAACATCCTAGATATGGCCTTCTACTCCACTCCTAGGCAGAGAGTTAGTCGATTAAAGGAGATGGTCTATCATGACTCGTTGACCTTAAACCAATCTACAAATAAAAGGGGTACTAAATTACAATTCTGGTTAAGCTCTACAGAAGAAAATCCTTCTTAAACCCCTATAAGCCTTTAATCATCCTTTTTCATGAAGAAACCCCCCTTATCCTCAAGCCACATCTAAAAGGGCTCGCCTATACTTTGAATTTGATGCAATAGGGGGTACTGAAGAAGTCAAAAATCAAGCAATCAAAGTAACTACAGGGGGCTCTAATTGCTATAGGTTCCTCTTTCGTCTCTCCATTTCATAAAGGGCCCCATTATTCTCACTGTATCAAAGGGGGGCTAAACTACATTAGGAGGACTAGGGAGAGGCTTCTATACTACTTAAAGGATTAAAACAAGAAACTAAACTAATTCACAAAAGAAAGGAAAAGAAATAATTGTAAGGAAATACCATGCTGCAGCCTGCAGGCAAGCTCCTTAGCCGCTCTGCAAGTACTCCTTGAACTTTTCTCTCCCAACTCCCTCTTCAAGGCAAGTACCTAGGGACTTGAAACTTCGGGTTCTCCTGGATCTCCAAGAACTGATACTCAAAACTTTAGGCTAAGGTCCTCAATATTCTCAAGGTCCTCAAAGTCTCCAAAGTAGCAAGGTTCTCAAGTTCCAAGCTCTATGGATTCAAGCTGTCAAGGTATATTGAATGGGTAAGAAATAAAAGTATTAGAGAAATCAAGCTTTATGGAAAAATCATGTCATATCCAAATTTTGATTTATTCCAGATATGCCATTGAGTGGGGCCGTTGTTCTTAATGGCCGCCTACCATCCTTTTCCAATTAAAGACGCGCGCCGAGTTGTGACTTGTGATTGCATCAATAAAGGGATCTGATTGTGCAGGATTACAATGGTCTGACTGTAATTTCAAAGAGCAGCCTGACGATATAATTCAATTTAAAGGGTTGGAGGTATCCTAAATACATATGAAAATAAAGCATCCGTGGTTCGAAACGGCAGCCCCCATCTCCTTTGTTAACTTTGGCTTGCCTTGGGGTTTGGTTTGAGTTTATTCTAGGAATCTGAATTGTTCTTCTAGGCCCTTTTCAAGGGTTCTAAGGTTACGGAAAGGCTTTTAGATTTTAACTTTAATTCCCAGGTGTTCTAAAGGTCCTACGGATTAAAAAGACTCAAATTAGGTTCCCAAAGGGTCTAAAAGGCTTTAGGTAGGATTGTCAGGGTCTGGATCCTGCCTTGACATTAATCTGAAATTTTGGAGAAGCTGGGCCGTTTGTTTTCCCATGAGCGGCTTCACCGTGCAAAATAGGGTGTCTAGAGATAGAATGTGAAAGTACAACAGGGAAGACTAAACAACTTAGGAAATACCTCAAATAAACCTTGATTGTTGGACGTCCTAGTGTATCCAGAATATCAATGTAAAATACAGCCCATACATCCGCTTTAATAGAATAGAAACTATCCTAAATCAGCCCAAACTGAAACTTTAATTTAAGTTGGACTGTACTGACATTCTACGCAAAAAAATTTATTGGTCTTATACTACCTAATTTCCATCTATGAAACTAACTAAAAATCAACCACTTCAGACCTGCTGAACTGCAGGACAACAGTTAGAATTAGAAACCAAGCCCCATGTCTACTTAGACATAATAGCCCCTTCTAGAAGCCTTCCGCTTCCATGGGTTCTCCCTGGTAGACTTATAGAGTGTTTCTTTAGTTGGTGTATGAATGATCTTGAAAAGAAGAGCATCACTGTTTTGAAAATGATTCCCTGTCGCAATTTGTTGGAACCTTTGGAAGGAGAGGGATAGGTGAGTGTTTGATGATCACTTGCATCCTAAAGAGAGTTTGGACTGACATCACAAACTACTTGTTTTCTGGTGCTCTACATTGCAAGAGCAAGAGGCTGGTTCACTTTCTTATTCCTATTGTGAGTTAATTCTTTTTGCTCTCTACTTTTGTCTTGAGGGGTCTTCTTCTATAATTTATTTGACATTGTATAGCCGTTGGCTGATTTCAAAAGCTATTTTTTCGTAAGCTGTTCTTTTCCAGCCCCTGTACACTATTCATGTGAATACAGATCATCTAATTACCTATCAAAAATAAACAAATCCCACCCCACTTCCACAATTTAATGTCAACAGACACATGTACCTTTAAACAGGGTCAGTTTATATAAGTTCACAAGAATACTAACAATTTATGCAAATATAAGACATGTTGCATACATAAAGCCGCCTACCATATCTAGAGCACAATCCATCCAACAGAAGACAAATGTGAAGAAACTCCACCCACACATATGAAATTATGATTAACTGATGTGCTCAAGTACCTTACGAAAAGTTTGTGATACAGGACCATCATTTTCAGCAATGGTCAATTCCTGTACAACTTTCTCCAATCCTTTGGTAATGGCTTGCATCTCCTCAGCCAAATATTTCAATTGTATCTGTATAGAGATTAATCATTTGACTTAGCAGATGCCAACAGTATCATCCATAACTGTATTAAAATGATTCCATCCAAATTCATTAAAAAAGTACCTTTGACGCAGCTTCCAAGCTGACAAGGTCTTTCGTAAAATCAAGAAGTTCTGGTAGTTTATCAGCTAGTACCTACAGCTTGTCAAGCAGAAAAAAGATGACCAACAAAACTGCATATGAAAACTTTATGCATAGAGACATTATGGAAGCTCCAAGCTCTACAGTTGACCTGACAGAACATCTATAGACTCAGAACCACAAATAGAGATTGTATTCCAGAACATTTTCTCTGAAACACTTGTCAATTCTTCAATGCATGAAGAATAAAGGAAAATGAATCTAAGAAATCATCTCAAGACCTGTGCATCCTTCCCAAGTTGATATTAGATAAAACTATTCAAGACAGCACTAAGATTGTTTTTTTGATCGGTAATCAAGAAGAATATATAAAGCAATAGGGGCAAATAAAGTTACAAGCAGACCCAAAGGTTACTGAGAAGTAACCACCCGAGCTGCAAATAGATTTCTACATAGCTACATGAATAAAAAGCAGGAATACTACTAAAAGATAACTACAGTGCTTGGTGCTGGGAGCCCAAATTCGCAGATCTAAGACATAATGACAACCATTCCAAGATTGATTGCCATACGCGTGCACAAATCTGAGGAATTGCAGAAAAGGAATTCTCGAAGACTCTAGAATTCCTCTCCTTCCATATGATCCAGGCTATAGCCCCAGGTAGCACAGACCAAAGTGTCACATGATCACCCTCGACACTAACTCGAGACTAGCAAGATAAAGAGCTCCGGGAGGAGTTAGGGAAGACCCAGGCTAACCCTACCCAGGAGAGAAAATAACCTCAAATCTCATGAGCAATGGGACAATATAACAACAGATGATCCATGTGCGATAGCCGGCCCAGGTCGATCTCCTCCCCACATCCGTGTTTTCCAACTAATGAGAAGATGAGATCTGTTAGAGTCGCCACCAATCAAGATTCCGGGTGTGATTGGTCACCCACAATTAAGAACCCTCGATTAGATAAAAAACGAGATTGGGTCCGGGGATTCTCTTATGAGTTGGGGAAGATGTTAGGCACCCCACCTCATCCGTCGAGCGACGGTTGCCTCTTAACTTTCTCCATTAAATTAATTTAAAGTCATTTTCTTTTTTTTTATTATTTCGAGATTGAAAAACCGCCCCTCCTCGGCCGAGTTAAGGCGATTTACTCTCTACTTGTTTTCTTTTATTTCGAGATTGGAAAGTCATCCCTCTTCGACCGAGTTAGGGTGAGTTTCTCTCTACTTGCACGGCAAAATCCATTTTCCTTAAATTGGCGAACGGCCACACTTCTCTCCTCGACCGAGTTAAGAGGGGCCCCGCCTACATTTGGGTGGAAAAAGGGACAAAACTACTAACAATAAAGAAAACTGAAAAAGAAGTCGAAGATCTGGTCTTCCAGCCCTTTCCTTCACCTGGATTTCCTCGTCCGCACAACCGTGAAGAGGGAAATCGCCGAGCTACTCAGAGAAAGTGAGGGAAGAAGAGACTTTGACGGGTAGAAGTAGAAGATGTGGATATAGCATACCTTTTCCCTTTTAGATGCTCCAAGTATTTGAAGAGAAAAAACTTCGACGAGATCCGGACTCCCAAGATTTTTCCCCCAAAGTTGATAAAGATCACTCCTACATTGATAGCTTGGATGATTGGAATTTCTGGGTTTTTTGAAGGCTCACCAAAGTTAGAGGGTTCTCCAAGTTATGGGTTGGGCAGAGCTAGGCCTTTTCAAAGTTAAGGAGTGGGTTGGGGTGAGGCTCATTTTATAAGGTGAAAAATAAGGATTTCGCTCTTTCTGGGCGATGTGGGACTAAAAAAATAACCCAAAACATGTTGACACGCAAAACGAAGTTGAATTTAGGGTTTTCTTCGTACGCGCCTTTTTAAAAGCCGCGGCCTAGGATTTAGGCAAAAAATAGACCCGCGCCCTTTAGAAGGGCGCTAATTTATTTTTTCTAAAAAAAAGGCCAGGCTTGGGCTTAGTTGGTTTGGGCTTGGCTTGAACTTCGATATTCTGGAGTCCGGATCTCGTCGTTGCTATCTTTCAATACTCGGCACCAATGGGCTTTTCGGGCCCATGCAAAATAGGGTGTCTACAATCCATTGACTCTTCCATGAGCAGGCACATGTAACATCGATTTGCCATCATCCACCCTCTTTTTTTCAAATTGTCACATGTGAGAATTTTATTCAGAGCTGCAGTCCAAAGGAAAAAAGCTACTTTCAACGGAATTTGGAGATTCCACACAAACTTATGAGGAAAGAGCATAGAGAGTTTGGCTCAAATGTTTGTAGCAATGATCTCACGGAGAATCGACCATTGTTATCCCTAGTCCAAATCCGTGCATCTCTACATAGTGGCCAAGGGAAATAGGATTGTAAGATTTGTAAAAAGGAGCATAACACTTCAACTTCCCAATCATTCAAGGGTTCACCTCAACCTCAGGCTCCAAATTACCTCATCATTCTGCATCTCAAAGCAGTCTGCTACTAATATTGTTTTGTCTAGAGATAGGCAGTAAATACTCTCAAACCAAACCCGGATACTACTCTCACCACACCACACATCCTTTCAAAAGTGAATCTTAGTCCCACTACCCACTCTAAATGAGATGAAGGGGTCTAGCAGACTGGCCACCGCCATGATTCCTTTCCACAAACCCACCCCATGAGGGACCCTAACATGTCTGGGTGTCCAACTTGAGGTTTGGCTATGTCTTGCAATTATCACTCTACACCATACTCTCCCTTTCCTCCCCAAACTGCCATATCCATTTTCCTAATAGGTTCTAAGCTAATTAGTTGAGAAACTAATACTTGAAAAAAGAAAAAAAGAGCTAATAACTTAACTAAAAGAAACTATGCAAATAAATGATCAAGATCAAACTGACACAAACTATTGGCACAACATCACATTAGTAAATCTGAACAATGATCTCCCATATGAGAGACTCCAGATCTCTGCAGGGCTAAAAGATTTCTTCTCATCACGTCCATTAGTTAAGCAAAATTGTACTCACTCATCAGAGATGAGATGTTATATGGCTGTTAGTTATCAGGTCCCAAAATTAAGGAATGCATGTGTTGCAACTTGCAGGTAAAAGTAGTGTGTGTTGTGTCATCAATCCTATTTAAGTTGTTGCGCAGCTTTATCTTTTCCTTCTTTTATTTGTGACTTGCTTCAAGGATAGAGTTTTGATTTTTCCATTTAAGTTGTTTTAATATAAGGCATCAAGGTTCTCTCATAGACACCAAATATACTAAGTTCTCTCGTTTCTCTATTTTCCTTCGTTGATGCTGATGCTTACCCTACTCCAGATGTCACCAACCAAACAAATGACATCAGCAAGTTGTATGGCATTGGTATGAAAAAGTCCAACGAAAAAAACTTCTTAACAAGTCCTAATTTCTGAGGATTGACAGTATTATACATATCATTACAAGATCTGGAGTTTTTTGACAAGTGGATGAAAAGTTTAAATACATTGAAGAATATTTCAGAAAAACGGCTAAAAAATCCCTAATTGAGTTTTTTTTTATCTTCCTAACCTTCTCGTGCCAGAGATTGAGTTAGCTTTCTCCACCACATTTTCACCCACTTGTATTATGTCACTGACGCAATTAACCAGACACTAGCATTGGCATAAGTGTGGCAGAACTTATCACCCGCCTTAAGCCATTTGATTCCAACTTTTCGCTTCCAACTTATTTCTCCTTGTAGACATAAGGAAATCCACTTTTTCTTCAAATCCTCCCTTCCAATTGTATCTGCTGCAACAGGAATTTTTCTTATTCTTGGGAGTTTAGCCTACAATTTTCAACTTTACTCTCAAGGGTCATCGAACTCCACCACCCCTCAGCCCACCTTTTAAAAATGGGATTTATCGTAAGCTTTCAAAAAATGGGAGACCACATTATCTCTCTGTCTCCTCTTACACAATAATGATTTATCGTAAGTTTTTTCTTAATTTGTACCAACCATAGTCACCAAGTCAAAGTTCGGGAATTATTTAGCTAGGAAAAAATTCGAAAAAAAAAAAAGGCAAACTTTGAAAAAATAAGAAAATATCGAGCAAGATAAAAATAAAATAAAATAAACAAGATCATTAGTTATGAAAAATTATACATGAATATATTTCATATATTAGAAATTTAATTGCATTTTTTTTTAAAATCATCAATAATTTGAGTTTAGTTTATGAAATTTGCAACTTTTTGACAAATTCACAGATACTTCGCGAATTAATCATTTGACGAAAAAGGCATATTATGGGACTTTTTAAAACAATCCGAGAACTTTGTTACTATGGTACCAACCTATAGAGATTAGGACAAGAATCACAAAGCTTTCCAACCCGCACCAGTGGTCTTCAATCGTACTCTCTCGCCATATTGACTTTAAACTTCATAACTCTCGAGAAGTCTTCATGGGATCTCATTATCGCATTCCAAACTATTACCTATGATAGGATACAACCTCCCAATGGTTCTTATTACTATTCAAGATCCCAAATTTATGACCCATTATGTGTCCCAGAAAGAGTGTCTTCCTCTACATTAGACCTCCATAACCACTTACCGAGAGGTGCCTTGCTCATCACCATGGCTTTAATGGCACATGAAATTCAGATATCTTGACCGAAATTGCCAACTTCCGACCTAAACAAAAGAAAGCTCTGGGGCATTCCTAAAGTAACATTTTTGCAAGAAGCTTCTCAAACTAGCCGATATTTCTCACTTTGGAAAACATCGCAATATTTAATTCGTCGCTAGTGAGACAGCTGACTAACTTTTTAATCATTGTATGTAAATCAGAGGAATTGGAGTTTCTCTTTTGGTATCATGGGCTTTTCATAGATATATGCTTGAACTATCCTAAGGATGGGTTCAATGTTTTTCACTATCATGATAGCGTTTTTTGGAAGATCCTCCCTTTACTCTTTGTTAGAGAATTTGGATGAGAAATAAATACCCACCTTTTTTTATTATGTCTATAGTTTAAGGGGGAAGTGGAGGAGGGATCAATGAAAAGCTTTTCTCTTGGGCCTCTAGTTGGAAGGAGTTAAAAGATGTTTGATACATGGATCTTCAGTTTGGCCGTGAATCTTAACCGTGGCTTTAAGGGGAGGAGGGGGGGAGGGTAATGGGCTTAGCATGTATTGACCTCTCCACCCTTCGTAGCCATTTGATGGTAGCTCAACAAGGCTTCCAGCCCAGCTAGTAGCAGTGGAGTCTTCAAAAAGGATAAGGGTGAGACTATCAAAGTCTACTCGAGTCCAATTGATAGAGGATGCTATCAAGGATGAGATGACGACACCCCCTTCAAGGTCTAAAGATCTTTGTGTTCTCCTTTGAAGGTAGATTCGTGGTAAATGGCTATGCATTAATGTTACATCAAGGACCTCCAATCCGGCCGTTGAGCCACAGACTTTAAGTGGAATATTTTTTAAAGGAAAATGATCTTTTGATTGCCATTTCATGACCCATATTTTTTTATGGAATTAAAAATAATAGATAAAGAAATTGTAAGTTTGTGTGTGTGTGTATATATGTATGATCATATAGTAATTACTATATGATAACTTGTGAATTGAATGCAAGGTTTTGTGAATTATTTGTTAAAATCATCCAAATTGAACTATTTTGAGATAAAATATTAAGTCAAGTTCCCTAACCAATAATGTGTAAAGTAAACAAAAGAAGTAAGATGCATGACTCTTGCAAGGGGATTCCTTCGGAAAATGTGAGACACCGATGGCTTTGTAGTCGGCTAAAACTTCCGCAAGATGTAAGATGTAAGGTTCTTTGGTTCGCGGACAGGAAATCATAAGCCTACCAACAGCTTTATGATCGGAAAAGACTCGTATAGGATGGTGCCTTAATCCAAGAACTAGAGTACTCCATAGTCTACGGACTGGAGTCGTGTAACCCGAAATAAAAAGACGTGAACAAAACATTATGTGAAGAATAAGATAAAATGATACACAAAGACAAAAATACAAACTTATACGTGAATTGTTCGAAATATATTAATATAGTTTTTTTCAAGATAAAGAGAAATGAACTTTATAAATGTGTTAATTTGTACTTGAAATTCGCTTTTATTATGCTATTAAGTCAAGTGCAGTCAGCGCCTCTCTCTAGGAGACAATGGCTGATGATTGAGGCCTGCCTCACTGACTAAAGGCGGTCTGCTTGGACCTGCACCATTATATACTGGTGGCCTACAAAAATCAACTTTAATAGTTGATAGTAAAGTACAAGAAGATGACAAAGATGATCAGTCAACCACTATGGTTTCTCTACTGACTAACTGATGACGAAGAAGTGGTGGCAATGAACTCTTTCTTGTGGTCTTCCATAAACGCACAATTTCCTAAAACAAGCACAAACACACTTCCATTAATAATTTGATTGAATTGGTTTGTCAAAGTTACCCAAATGTCATGTTCTTTCTAAGTTTTATGGTACAATTATTACTTGGATGAAATTATTGTGACGCTCTGATGCCAACTGTGCCCAGGCTTATTCTTGAAAATCTGATATAGAAATTTAATGACAAATCCAAACCATGAGTTCATACTTACAAATCATAATTGCGGAAGCAAGAACATTCAAAAATTTTGATTGAAACATTCACAATAATCATCCTTCAATAATATCACACCATATAATATTTCTTACATCCCATAGCTAATTGAATTTGTAACTACTATTCTATCTTTTTCACTAAGTCGAGAACAAAAGAAAAATCTGCATTCCAAATGTCCTTCCTTGGTCGTCACATCTTCACTAGGAATTTGTCGACATGAAAGGTCAATGAGCTACGAAGCTCAACAAGAATTCATAACCCTACGTGACTTAATAGCATAATAAATGTGAATTTCAAGTACAAATTAACACATATATAAAGTTCATTTCTCTTTATCTTGACAAAATCCATATTAATATATTTCAAACAATTCACGTTTAAGTTTGATTTTTTTATTTGCGTATCATTTTATTTTATTCTTCACATAATTTTTTGTTCATTTCTTTTATCCCGGGTTACACGACTCCGGTCCGTAGACTATGGAGTACTACGGTTCTTGGATTAAGGAACCATACCTCCCCGTAGGAGTATTTTCTGACCACAAAGCCGTCAGTAGGCTTATGATTTCTCATCCGCGAACCAAAGAGCCTTACATCTTACCTCTTGCAGAAGTCATAGCCGACTACAAAGCCATCGGTGTCTCACATTTCCCGAAGGAATTCCCCTACAAGAGTCTTACATCTTACTTTTTTTTGTACTTTACGCATTATTGGTTAGGGAATTTGACTTCATCTTATGGGAATAACTTTATCGCAAAATAGTTCAATCTAGATGAATTTAACAAATAATTCACAAAACCTTACATTCATTTAACAAGATCATCATACTATTTCATGGTTCCTATGAAAACTACCTATTTTGTTGAACAAAGGATTTAACATTAAGATATTGTCGGAAAACCAATACTTTTTTCTTACGAAAATTCATATAATTTATGAACTAATACATACAAATACAATTATGCATAGCATGTACTTAAAGTTAAAACGATGAGACCAACTCGTTAAACAAAAATGAGGCCCTCTTTGTCCATTGGGATGTTTTCCACTAAGTTTTCAATAAACTTTTAACATACTGACCAAAATAAATAATAAACTGCAAGTTTGACATTTAATCCTCTCACTCCATTTCCTTTCAATAGGAAGCAAATGATTGCAATACATTCATGTGTGTTTACGCATAATAAATATGTGTGTTTTATACTTTTATCTATGTTCATATTTGCATACATGCATAAATCTATTATACATGGTGTACAAATATATAGGCACTAAACATGCACAAAATATGTGTATGTACACACCTCTGACTTAAGATAAAAATGACTATAAAGTTTGATTTTGTTTACAGCATAGATAAGCATGTCACAGTTGAGCTTAAAGTCAGTGTGATAGGAAGAATGAGCACCTGCTAAAGTAGAATAAATTTGTACCTTACAAAGATAATGCATAAGTGTCATCTTGTTGTTCCGAGCACGTGTATCAATGAGTTTAAGGAGGCTATCCAACCTAAATCCAATAGCGGAACCTATAGGCAGGGCATTATGAAATTATTACAAAGACAAAGCAGGCAGACAATATTCATGATTATTGATGGGACTGGAAACGAATGTATGCTATATTAAGGCACTTGTTAGGTTCGGCGACACGCCAAGAAAAGTAAAGAAGCGTAGAGCTGCTGAGCTGGTGGGAACTAAATTATCAAAAGATGAAAACTTATACACTGTCCAAAGAGGTACCACCCACATAAAACTTGGGTAACACAATTTCATATTCGGGGTAATTCAGGTTCCTGATTCAAGTCTAAACTAGCCATGAGTCCAATGTAGTGTAAATGTCGCCTAGGCCACCGTCTCATCACCTAGCCAAGAGCCCTATCACCTAATAAGGGTCTAGGCAGGCACTCGTTAGGACGCCATTGCCTAGGCCTCATTTCTACAGCGGTAAAGTGCTAGTCACAAAGGTTCCTAAGACGCACATAAAATTAGATGTTATTTACAGATTTATATGTGTGTGTGTGTGTGCGTGCTGTGTGCATGCACAAAATAAATCTTTTTTTTTACTTTAGATTTTGTCTAGAATTCCCAACTATCTCCTCCTTTCTCCAAAGCATGCTCTTTATTTATTGTAGTAACATTTTGGTCTTATGTTTGCTTTTTTTAATTTTTATTTTGACAGATAACAAGGAATATATTAGAAAGAAATAAAAACAAGTACAAATGGCAAGGGAATTAGAAGACCCTCCCATGAAGCACCAAAAAGGAAAAGGATGCCAATGGTCTGAAGAGACCAACAGATATCGACTATAACTAAAGAAAACAAAGCAACTGCCTACCAAAAAATCATAGAGGTACCTGCCAACACCACTAGGATCGCCAAGAAAGCTCTGAAGAGGGTGCATAGGGCATCCCAAGAAACTCTAGACATCCCAACCCGCAAAAACCATCTTAAAATTCAAAGGGAGACAAAAGGAATCATCTCCTTCAGACCAATTTCGCGGACCCCTCTCACTCATCTCTCCTCTCTTCTCCCTCCCCACCATCTTGCTTTCACTCAAACCCCAATCAAGCAAATTCCTCACCTCACGATGAACCAAAGGGATAAAGTGAAAAATATAAAGATATAGAAAGAAAGAACCTACTGAAAAGACAAGATTTACGTGGTTCATCACATGAGTGACTATGTCAATGGGAAAATACAATCAAACAGCTTCAAAATCCTCTTTCCAAGAGAGCTACTGGGATTACCCATGAACCCACACTACCTAAGAGCCATCCTCTCTCCTTAAGAGCCACCTGCTCTTCCCAGAGCTACTCAGTCTCTTTGCAAACCACCTGCTCTCCTTTAGAGCCCTACTCACTCACACATCCTCGGCAATCCAATATGGCCATACCATAGGCCTATATTTTTAGAGTCTTAAATATAAATCCCTCAGTAGGAATTCCATAATTATATTCCCATAATGAAAAGTGCTTAATAATAGTTTTTGCAAATTAATTGAGTGAGGTATGGCTGAATTACGAACACGATGTAGAACTATGGAGGGATTACTGGCTTTAATTTGTTAACTTTCATTAGGGTTGACTTGTAAGTCTTAGAATTTAAATTGTTTAGAGTTCTTTGTAAGTAAATTTTGATTTGAAGCAGGAGTCTTACATCTTTCTCTAGAACTTTCTTAAATTTTAAAGCATGTAGTTTATTTTAGTAACATCTAATATGAGTCCTGAGGAAAATCATTTCTTTTAAGACAATGAGTAAGCTGAAGTTTTAGAAGATATTTAATTTTGGGAAATAGTTGTTTTGCCTGAATCATAGAAATTAGAGGTATGAATCCAAGTGCAAGATAGTCAAGGCTGCTATACAGCATATCCAATTGAAAAAATGTAACTACTTTCTTTTAAATGAATAGATGTGATAATTTCTTTTGTAGTTTTGTTACTTACAAATGCCGATTCCTCACTGATGCTGCAAATTCCATCATTCAAAAGGATTTGAGTAATGCTAATTCCAATCACATGCATCAACTTTGGAGAGTGTTCACCAAAAAAAACTTTGGAGAGTATTAAATTGTCCAGCATACATTTATTTTTTCTGTTAGTCCCAGATAAGTCAAGGCGTAGCCTAGGTGACCACCTCACCCAGTAAAACCCCACAATGCCCAACTAAGGGTCTAGGCAGGCATTGGGTCCGAGACGGGCGCCTAGGCGCTAAAGTGCTTGGCGATTTGGCGACTTGGCGGTCGACTTAAAATAGAAAAAGTTATAATATTTTAATAAGTAGAACGATTCCAACCTTTTGTAATTCAGTGCTTTACTTGTCATTTTTATTATATTTCTTTTTGTAGCCAATATATTTCCTTTATTTCAACGTTGCGGTATAGATAGAATAGAATTGGGAAAGTTATTTTTTCATGAAATTTCTTTAGGGCTTTGCCAAAAAAGCCAAAAAGAGAAGAAGAATTTGTCCAGGTCTCTCTCTATCTCTCCCCCTACATTTTAGCGGATCTCTTCCTATAGCCTAAATTCTAATTTTTCCTTCCCTCAAATCTCAGAACCTATCATATTTTCCTCCAATTGTGGGACTTTTTCGAGATCAACATTACAATGAGCATGTTAAAGAAATCCACAATTTTTTTCTATCATGAAAGTGCAAATTTTGAATGTAGCAGTGTAGTCAAAGCGTCCAAGTGATGCCTAGGCAATAGGGGGTTCCTTAGGCGAGGCATTGCCTAGGCAATAAAAATTGTTTTTCTGCTAAATTTATTAAAAAATAATAATAAGTGCCTGCCTAGACCCTAATTAAGCAATAGGGGTCTTGGTTACAAGAGGCGGTGGGCTAGGTGTTGCCTAGGCGACATTTTGACTACACTAGAATGTAGTTGCGATTCACTTGATGGATCAATACTTGCTCATAAAAAAAAGAAGGAACATATGAGGGTGCATACTGCCAAGATACTAGACCAATTAAATCAAACTCACCCCTTGCAGTTCCCTGATTCAAAGCATTTCCAAGAGAGAGAATTGTTTGCATGATTCTCTTCAATTTGACAGAATTCCTGATCTGATAAGCAAATCAGTCAAAATGTTCATGAGATGCAGATCTTCATAGAAAGCATGAAATCGTGCAAAACGAATGGAAGAGAAAAGTAAAAGACTAGATAGCTTGCCTCTTCTGCTGCAGAATTTACAACATTCAAACTATTTCTAAGGTCAGAAACCTGGAAAAGAATAAAGAAAAATTACAAATTTAGCAATAGCATGCACTTGGGAATGTCTAGCAAAAAGGATGATGAATACATTAACCTCTGACCTGGGAACGGAATTGTATCTTGAACGAGAAAACTCTGAGCTTCGATTCTACACGTGGTACTTTCATCAACTCCAAAAAGAACTATTGAAAATGCACAAAGCATGTCAATCAGAAAGGTTTCCAATACAAGCCAACTTGAAATATTTGTGACGGTATTTCTTCCGAACCATATAGCAATGGTAGTTTAATTAACCATTACCTAGTGCCTATATAGTTTATGGGTTAGACATCGGAGCACAAGAATTGAAAATTGCATTGCAATATTGATCTAAAAATCATTGCAGTTGCATACACTAGAAATATTGGAAAACATAGAAAAATTTCAATATATGGACAATTTAGCTGATAATCCCTCTTTTTCTTTCGATAAGCAAGCAAGGTAGGTAGTGGGTTAGTTGTTAGCAGGTAAGTGTGTGAAGAAGGGTTTTTAGCCAAGGTCATTTATCACAACATGCTGACTTTACCAACTTAACAAGCTAGCATCATGCCATCATCAGTGAATTCTTACGTACTCATTAACTCAGTGAATAATGACAGAATCCTTTCTACAAAAAAAAAACGATTAACATAGGAAAAGAAAGTATAAGCCCACTGACCTGTTCACATTTTCCTAAGTTTTCCTTGTTTCCGTTGTAGCCCTGAAAATGGAAGTATAAGTACCACTATACTCCAAAGGACAGGAGACTGTATTTTCTTAAAGTACTTTAGTATTTTGTCCTATCGATCAAAAGGATAAATAATCGGTGGAAGAATATTCAAGCTCCAACCACACTGTATAAAAGAATATCCAAGATTCGAGCTTAAAGAAATACATTAGCATATCTCCCTACCTTGAGTAGTTCCATCTCCTCTTTTGTTGGACAAAACTTAATAAGGTTATCAACCTGATCAACATCTAATGCTGAATCGTCCAAGGCAAGCACTGAACTCTGTGGAACATCCATAAGAAGGAAAGAATGAAAGTGGAAATCAATTACAAACTACTTTCTTACTACATGATGTTTCTAGGATATCAAAATAATCAGAAAGAATGAATACTACAAACATTGCATGCACGAGAATAGGTGCTAGAAGAATGAAGCCAAAGGAGATGAAGACACCACTATCCATTAACTAAAATGAACAACCATGAAAGTTTCAGAAAGACAGAAGGAGCGTGTACTCGCAAACCAATAAAAATTATCATTTAGCTTACCATCAAATCAGGCAATGGCATCTTAACTTTTGTAAGCATAATTTCACAATTATATGCCCGCCGCAGGTCAACCTGAAATAACCAGTAATGAGATATCAACACAGATTTGATATTCTGCTCGTGAGAATTGTTTCATCACCAAGACATGACAGAATTTGAGAGCAAGACTGTAATGCACAGACTCTCACTGTGGATGCCAGTACTCACAGAATGAAGAGGTGATCTTTCCATTGTGCAGAAGAAAAGAGAAAAAGTGGACCGCTGCAAGTCAGATCAGCCCACTCTTTTCTTTTCTCTATTGATCGGTAATAAGAATGCATTAAAATAGGCACATCTGAGTGCAATGAGTTAAACAAAACAAAGTGAACAAAACAAAAGAAGAAAAGGAGTAAAAGGAGGGAGAAGAATGCAGCCAGAGGTTGAGGATCCTCCCTCAGCCCACCCTTTAGGCGTCAAGTTTTCAATATGGAGTGCAATCTTTACCCATAAAAAACTATGGAGTGCAGTCTGATCATGATGCCTATATGATCCCAGAACCCCTCTACATTTTGTTAATGTTGAAGAATCTTCATATTTATTGTGGACCCTACATATTCTCTGTGGGGCCCACTTTTGGTGTTAATCTATATCCACTTTATATCCTTTGATTCTTTCTTATTAGTTTGATACCTATATTGTATTGCTGATGTAATTAAGAAATCTTTTCATGTTATGACTTTTTAATATAAAGAGAGGGAGGAGGAGCCAGTCCTAGCTTGCTGGAGACTTTTCCTCTTCTTCTCCTTCTTCCAAACTTCTTTCTTTCTTCTTTTCACTCTTCTTTCTACTTCTTTTCTCCTTTTATTTATATTACAATCTGGTTTTTATGTTGTCAGTTGTCACATGGTATCATAGCTTAACCAGACAACATAGAGATCAGTTTTTTTTTTTTCAGATTTTTTATTCCGCATAAAGCAAGATCTAAGGACAATCTAGTTGCTGGTGGGATTTTTAGATAGGTCGGAGTTGATTTTCTGGTTGTCCTTACCTTATTGGTAAGGATGATTGGTATTCGGTTGGTTTGATGTCCTTGACCTCAATGAAACCTATTATCAAGGAGTTGTTACTGCTGTTCGTCCATTGTTTATGAGCTGTTGAAGGTTTTTGAGGGTGGAGATTGAGGGTTTGAGGTTGGTAGTAGTTGTGAGATTCCTTTTCAGTTGATGGATTGCTGTTTAGTGCTGTTATGAACTCAAAAACAGCAGCTTCAACATTGGTCATTGGTTCTACATTGTCTGGTGAGATATCAATTCCTCCTCTTAATGCATTAATTACATCTATTACATTGAATGGGAATAACTATATACTCTGAGCAAAATCTGCCGAAGTTTTTCTTGTGGTTCGATATAAGGATTGTTTCCTTATAGATACTAAACCTGAGGCAGATAATGCTACGTATAGAGAATGGATGTCAGATGATGCTCAAATTAGATCATGATTGTGGAACAGTATGGAGCCTGAAGTTAGTTCACGTGAAATTTTTTGAAAACTGCAAAAGAGGTATGGGATACAGTTAGAGAGATGTACTCTTCAAATCAAAATATCTCTCGAGTTTATCAATTGTAGGAAGAGATTTCTCCTTTCAAAAGGGAAACAATTTATCAGTGGTAGGAAGAGATTTTTTCCTTCAAAAGGGAAAAAAGTCTCTAGGGGAATACTTTGCCAAACTTACTGGAATGTGGGAAGAATTGTCTATTTATCATCCTATCACCTTACATGTGAAACTTATGAAGAAACAGAGAGAAGATATGAAGGTGGTGAAATTGTTGTCTGGGCTCCCTAAGGAGCACCAATGAATAAAAGATCAAATTCTAGGAGGTGATACCATTCCATTTGTGACAGAAGTATATGCTAGACTTCAACGAGTTTCAATTGTGAATGATATGGTGCGTTCCCAAGTGGGTAATGGCAAAAGGTCAGCATTAGTTACTTCCTTTGGTTATAACAAAATGCATGGAGGACGTGGTGGACGAAACAACTGTGGTGGTTTTTGAGGTGGTACCTCGTCCAATTCCTTGGTACTGCTCTTAATCCAGTTCCTTCTAGTATGCCTGTTACGTTGGTTGATGGTACCTCATCCAAAATTAGTAGACTTGGTACTCTCAACCTAATGAATCTGTTTCTTTATCCTCTGTTTAATACACACCTAAACTCCCTTTTAGTCTTCTATCGGTCAATCAAATGACAGTCCCTACAATGTTCAGTCACATTTTTTCCATCTCGTTGTATTTTCCACGATCTCAAGACGGGAAGACGATTGGTAGAGAACATGAGAGGAATGGTCTGTATTACCTAGAGCGAGAACTAGTGATTGTTGCAGTTCTTTCTGAGGTTCTCCTATCTGATAACACTGTCGTTTGGATCATCCTTCTCTCCCAATGCTTTAAAGGCTTGTCCCCCCTCACTCCCTTATCGAGCTTGGATTATGAAACTTGCCAACCGAGTAAACATCATAGAGTGTCTTTTACTTTTAGAGTTGAAAAGCGGAGTCCAATTCCTTTTAAAGTAGTTCATACTTCATTGTGATGTATGGGAACCTTCTCGGGTTCCTAGTTTGTTTGGTGTTCGGTATTTTACCCTTTTATTGATTATTATTCTAGAATCACTTGGTTATACCTTATGAAAAATTTGACATAAGTTTTTCCCTTGTTCCAGATTTTCATAATAAAATAAGAACTCAATTTAGCTCAAATCTCTGTGTTCAGATCAGATAATGCTTTGGAATATATGTCTCATGGATTTTAGTCATATTTGCAACATCAAGGTATTATCCATTAGTCATCTTGTGCTTACACATCTCAATAAAATAGTGTAGTTGAGCGTAAGAATAGACATTTGATTGAAACCACTCGTAGTTTGCTTTTAGAAATGAATGTTCCAAAATATTTTTGGGGGGGAGTAGTTCTTACTGCATGTTACTTAATCAATCATATGCCTTCATCGGTTTTGGATGGAAAATGCCCTTTTCTTTTATGTTTCTCAATCAGCCTCCTTTCTTTATTCCTCCAAAAACCTTTGAGTGTACTTGTTTTGTTCATCTGCTTGGACCAAGTCAAGATAAACTTTCTCCTCATTCTAACAAGTGTCTTTCTCTTGGCTACTCTCGTACTCAAAAGGGTTATAGATGCTACAGTCCTTCTCTTAAAAGGCATTTTGTGACAATAAATATAACCTTCTTTGAAATTGTTCCTTTTTATGCCAATTATAAACATGATGAAAAAGTTGCTCTATCAGAACGTTGTTGCTTATTGTTTTTCCAGATGATCCAGTTCATGAAGCTACATCTACTCAAAAAGGCTTCAGAAAAACTTACTTCAAGAAAAGAAGGAAAGAGCCAGTGTTGTAGACTATTCCATCTCTTCCTGCACCTTCATCTCCTGATCATCTTGAGGTGTCAACTTCTAATCAGAGTTCTAGTTCTAAAGTTCTTTCTGATGACCTACCAGTTTCTCTTTGTAAAGGTAAACATACTTGTAATAAACATCTCATTGCAAAATCTGTTTCCTTTGAGCAGTTGTCCCCCACTTATCCTAAATTGGCCCTTGCTTTATCCTTTGTTTCTATTCATAAGTCTGTTCAAGAAGCATTACTGGATAAACACTGGAGATTGGCCATGGATGAGGAAATGGAAGCTATGTAGGCCAATGATACTTGGGAGTTATCAGATCTCCCAACTGAGAACAACCCTGTTAAATGCAGATGGGTGTATACGATTAAATTTTTGCCATATGGTTCCATAGAAAGATTGAAAGTTAGATTCGTAGCAAAGGGGTACACACAGGTGTATGGAGTGGATTATCTAGAGACCTTTTTCTCCAGTAGCTAAACTACATTCAATTAGAGTTGTCATCTCTATTGCTGCTAATCGTAATTGGCCTCTAGTCCAACTAGACATTAAGAATGCCTTCTTACATCCCTCGGTATATGTTGCTCAGGAGGAGTTGTCTTCTAAAGTGTGCAGAGTAAAGAAGTCGATCTATGGGGTGAAACAGTCACCGAGAGCGTGGTTTGAAAAGTTTAGCAGTGTAGTAATATCTTATGGTTTAAAGAGAAGCAAAGTGGATCACTCAGTATTTTCCCAGCGTACTGCTTCAAGCTATATCATACTAATGGTGTATGTGGGTGATATTGTTGTTACAAGTGATGAACCATGGGATTGAAAGGTTGAAACTCTACTTGCAATCTCAATTTCAAATAAAAGACCTTGGCATCTTACGATACTTTCTGGGAATAGAAGTGGCCAGATCTAAAATGGAAGTTAATCTATGTCAGCGGAAGTCTGTGTGTGACATATTGGAAGAAACAGGTATGTTAGGTACAAATCCAGCAGAGACGCCAATGGATTCTCATCTTAAACTTCAAACTAATGAAGGAGAGTTTTGGAAGATCCTGGTCTGTATCGGAGGCTTGTTGGAAATCTAATTTATTTGACTATCACAAGACCTGATATTTCATTTTCGATAAGTGTGGTTAGTCAATTTATGCAGAATCCTAGGACTTCACACTTAGATGTAGTTATGAGAATTCTGAGATACCTCAAGAAGGCTCCTGGGAAAGGTATTTTGTATAGATCTTATGGCCATTTGAAGATAGAAGCGTACTCTGATGCAAACTATGCAGGATCAAGATGTGATAGAAGATCTACTACTAGTTATTGTACTTTAGTTGGTTGTAATGTGGTTACATGGAAGAGTCAGCAGAATGTTGTTGCAAGATCAAGTGCTGAGGCAGAATACAGATCTATGGCACACACAACCTGTGAGCTTGCTTGTATAAAATCAATACTGGAAGAGTTAGAATTCGAAGCTCAAGTTCCAATGCTCCTACACTATGATAATCAAGCGGCTATTCACATAGCCAACACTCTAGTGTTTCATGAAAGAACAAAGTAGCTAGAGGTGGATTTCACTTCATTTGTGAAAAGAGTTATCAAGGAGAGATCTCTACTCCCTATATTTCATCCCATGATCAGATTGCAAATTTATTCACCAAAGCTCTTGGGAATTTTCAATTTGAGAAGCTTATTTCCAAGCTGGACATGTGTGATATCCATGCTCCAGCTTGAGGAGGAGTGTTGAAACATCTTCATATTTATTGTGGACCCTACATATAATCTGTGGGATCCACTCTTGGTGTTAATCTAGATCGACTTAAGAGTAGGGTATCTAGGGTTTACTTTATATCATCTGTTACTTCTTTCTTATTATTTTTAAATTTATATTGTATTGCTGATGTAATTGAGCAGAGACGGATCTGTCTTTTCATATTTTAATGATTTTTTAATATGTAGAAAGGGAGGAGGAGCCGGCCCTAGCTTGCTGGAAACTTCTCATCTTCTTCCATATTCTTCCTTCTTCTATTCTCTCGTCTTTCTACTTCTTTACTCCTTTTATTTATATTACAAATCTGGTTTTTATGTTGACACTTGACATAATTAATGCTTATTTATTTGTGGGCTAGCTTGTGGGAGACTTCTCCACTTCTTCCAAACTTCTTCCTTCTTTTCTCTCGTCTTTCTACTTCTTTTCCCCTTTTATTTATATTGCAAATCTGATTTTTATATTGTCACAGTTAATGCTTATTTATTTGTGGGTTCACCCTTCAGTTCTGCTGAAAGTAATGACTGGCCAAAAGATTATACATATGGAAATCAATCACATAGAAAAATATCATCTATAATATTTTTTAATCAGTGAGATATATCGTCAGTTGAAAAATACCAACTATAATATGGCAGTGATCCAAAGTTTTTCATCTAACACTCAAGAGTAAATACTCAAGACACATCCATGACAGCAAAGTAACAAAGTTCTCCGATTGTTTCAAAAAGTCTTGAATAATACGCAAATTTTTCATCAAACGATTAATTTACGATGTATTTGCGACTTTTGGAAAAAATAGCGACCTTTTCAAAAAGTCGCAAATTAAACACGAATTATTCATGACTTTTTGGAAAAAGTCCAAAATAAATGTCTAATATATGAAATATTTTTTATTATTATTTTAATAATTTATATTATATATCTTACCAGATATTTTTCAATTTATTTCCAAATTTTCCAATTATTTTCGAAATTTTCCATAGATGAACTAATTTCCAAAATCTGACTTGGTAACTATGCATGACAGAAGATTATACAAAATCTTTTGAAGATACGCTACTAAAGCCAGATCTTACTTTTGAAGTTTATGCAATGAATCAAAACTTTCCAGAAGGATCTACTAAAACTAGGAGCAAGCAATATATTTGTACACACTAGTACACTACACATGTACTATTACTTGGCAGAAACCCTTGCCTATTCTAAGAACTTGAAATACAGAATCTGTTCGGGCATATTTTTATCAGATTAGTGAGTGGAGCACATGTTCGCTTCCTTTCCTTTAACCAATTGTTCAATCACGCTGGTCATCAATTTATAAAATATCAGTGAAGCAACCAATATCCTTTAACACGTGAAACTAGTGTCAAACCAACTAAATCCAATCAAAGAACGAACATAAACCTGAGCAGCCAAATGACATATTCATCTCAGAAAGACAAATGAATGCACGATAATGTTTGATGCATGATGTGAGACACAAACCACCAGATTTGAATCACCCTCTTCTAAATGTATTGACCCAGTATGACCTGGGTGCTTCTGTACACTAGAAGTGGCAAGACTATGATTCAATAGCCAATAGAACTCAAGATGCAAGGACATGAGAACATCTAATTGGTGGAAGCATGTATAATGGACCATTTTCCCTGTGAATAGAATATGCTAATGCATATTTTCAATAGTTCACGAGATTTTTTCCCTGATTGTATATTCACCAAATGCATCAAGAATAATCATAGCTTTTAGAGTGTCCAAGTGTCTCCTATCCATATGACTATGATATGTTTCCACTTAAAGAAATCCATCTTGCTTGTTTACTATGAAGAATCCATCTAGCTAACTTACTATTGGCTCAAAATAGTGACAACAAACCAATAAATGCGGAGCATTATTTTTACTACTTTGTAAGCATTCATGAAGATAGGTTAGCTCGATAAAGGGTGTGCCAAGACTGATGTAGGCTGTTAAACACAATCCATCAATAACTGATCCCAAGCATGTACGTTATCCAATACAAGTATTCCCAGAAAAAATAGGATTACAAAGTATCTTCTTCATGTCTCCTAACTAAGTCAGCTCACAAGCAATGGTTTATTATACCAGAGAAACACAATTAACTTAAGCTTCAAAATATAAGCTTGAGAGATAATAAATTTGGCATTTATAGGGAGAGATTCTAGTTCTTCCATGGAATATTTGTACATATTTATAATAAGACTCTTAAATGGTAGTATTCTTAGACATTCCTTTAATGACTGACCTGGACAACTGCCACTGATCCTGCAAAGACAATATTTACTTCATGAATTTTCATTTATGGAAAAAGCATAAGCGATCCACTGGAAAACTAAGGTAAAAGTAGGAGCAATGTGCTACTTCCACAACCATTACATGTATACTACCTGTAACAATTTGCCGCATCGTTCAGTGAAAAGGAATTGTGTTGATAGTTTGATACATGTGATTTTGTAATAAGATTATGATACACTGGATTGTAGGAAAAGTAACTTCTCCCCCAGGTGTTTGTTTGTAAGAACTTCAAGAATTCAAATGAAGTTTTGATAAAAATCTGTTTCCATTTGACGATACCCTGTCAAATGAGATCTTGAGAAGTGATTTAAGGATTCCATCTTTCTTGTGTTCAGATCCCATAAAAGAAATCAGGAAAGAACACTCCTTAAGTAAGAAAAAGGGGATTCTATGAACACAATAGTTTCCCAAAGTGGAAATTTTTGGCTGATTTATCCAACATTTGTCTGTACAAAAGACCTCCCTATTTTCTGACAGTATACAGCAAAGAAAGCAAAATCTAATTAAACTGGAGAAGAATGAAGACAGATGCAGACAGCCTTAAATAACAGAGATGAATAAATGTAACTATCACGGCATTACTTGAGAACTAAAGACTAAATTACCAGTTGAACTTTATCAGCTTTAGGCCCAAGCGAGGCACGGCGATTTGATTTCTCGCCCGAGCTCCCATGTCCTGAATTTGGAACTGCTGCTGAGAAAAGACTCTCAAGTTCTGACATGTCAATCTCTGGAGCCCTAGCACAGACAAAACAGAAACAGACGAATAGATGCCTGTAAAATTGTATGAATTGGTAAACCATCATTCATCAAATGACAGAGAACATCAACTCTAAGGAAAACAACACTTACTTGGAAGCTTCATCAGACTTTTGTGTCTCAGCCCATAAACTTCCTTGCATTGCCCTTGTTAGCTTTAACCAATGATACGGCTTCAGGGAAGCCTTTTTGGATTGAGTTGACTGCTGATTCCTTGAACTTGTAGTTCGTGATAGGCCCCGTCCCTTTGTGCTGAATGGAGCACTAAAAGGTGGTGCAGGAGCTGGGGGTCCAGCAAAGCTACTAGGTGGAGAAGCACTACCAGCTTTTGGAACCCCTTTGGCAAAAGGGGCAGGAGGAGGAGGTACAGGTGGACCATGTAGAGAATTCTGAGATGCAGGGCCAGGTTGCTTTGACGCAAAACTTGGGGGAGGGGGTGGTGGTGACGAAGATGTCATAGTAGGACTTAGGGAAGGCCTAGAACTTAGAGGAGGAGGTAGAGGGGGAGGAGGGCCAGCTGTAACAGCTGGCTTCTTCACAGATGGAGGTGGGGGAGGAGGAGATGGAGTTGATGAAGCAACTACAGGGGGTGGGGGTGGGGGTGGGGGAGGGGGATTTAACAATGATTTGTTGATAGTGGATCCTGAAGATGGGGGTGCAGGTGGAGGACAAGGAGGAATTGCATAAGATCTGGCAATTGGGGATAATGATGCCCCTGAATGGGAAGGGGGTGGAGGTGGGGGAGGAGGAACCAAAGACGACTGACCTCTACCCTTTAAAGAGGTTCCAGGATGGGTAGGTAAAGGATGCGTGGGTTTTAAAGATGACAGATGATAAGGTGGCGGCGGTGGAGGAGGAGGAGTTGCAAAAGTCTTTGTTCTAGGATCCGTCGAAGGAGGTCGCAGCGGCGGAGGTGGCGGTGGCGGTGGTGGTGGAGAAATCAAACCAATACCGGGCTCCACAATTTTAGATACACGTGAAACCGGAGGAGTTGAAGGAGTGTGGGGAGGTGATGATTTCACCGAATGAGTGACTTCAGCACTTTCATATGAAGCATGATCATGCAACAGAGCTGTAATGCCAAGAACCGAGGGTGCACTATGATATCTTGACAGAGGCACTGGTGACCCTTGCAGAGAATTACAATGTGAAACTGGATTAGATACAGAAGACTTAGGCATCCGTTGGGATATGATCTTAGATTGAGCAGGTTGTTGAAGCGCAACCTGCAGTTCTTGGGGCTCAACCTTCTTTCTAGTCGAATCTGTATCTGGAGATAATTTAAGGAAGGGCATAAACTGTTTCTCCAGAACCATGGATGTCGAGCTATTGATATTATCTTCTGATGCCTTAGGTTCCAGTTTCTCTTGAAGCTTTTCAGGAATTAATTCCTGCAACAAACCGCTAGTTTCTGCATTCTTGAGAGAACCAATCTCCAACTTTTCTTGGAGAATATTTGACGCTGTTATTTGCTGAAGTACATTGAGTGCAGCATCTGCCTTTGGATCTAGCCAATCAACGGTGCTAAAGATCTCCTGAACTTTAGCAAAAGCTTCCATAGGAAGGCCTTCCTTCTCCTCAACACCAGGCATATCTACCGTAATAAGAGAAGCAGCTGCATCCATGTCCGAGAAAAGAACCTTCATGCAATCACAATACAGAATTTGCTTCTCATCAGAAATGCATTACTGGAAGCAGTGTTACAAATCTCGTTCTCAGGTTTTTATCGGCTGAAGTTTTTCTCAAGATATTTTCATATATGGAGTTTTTTCCCAAGTATATCTCACCTAAATCTCGGCAATGATTAAAATGATAATTAAAATTACAGGAAATAGTAATAAATATCACCAATTTATAAATTCATCAAACCATCAATATTAGGTAATTTTCGCAATATTTTTAAAATCTCAGCTAAATCTCGCAATATTTACATGATAAAAAGAGAAAATTGAATTTCTCGCGATACTTTTAAAAAATACTACAATAAAAACGGAGTTATAAACTTAAGATGATTTTGTCAGTATTTCTCGGGAGACTTGTAACAGTGATTGGAAGGATAGGCCCATACAAGAGAAAGAGGGGAAGAGGAAGGGGAAGGGGGAGGGGGAGGGGAGATACCTCTGCTCTAAAGTCCTTGGGAAATCTATCCCTAGCAACCCATAAGATGTCGATTTCGTCTCGGTTAAGCATCAAAATATTTGATCTAATGAAGGCTGTGTTGAACATGACCCGAAACATCATCTCTTCACGTTCCAGATCACCATCCAAGCTAATGCACTCAAGCACAATATCACCTTGAATATGACAATGGATGTCAATTTTAACTAATTCGCAATCTGCCTGCAACAGAATATTAAGGGGCTTCAAATAATAAGCTTAGACCAAAATGTAAATGCATTTTTAATTTACAGAGTTGAGGCAACAAAAATGTGGATCTTCTAAAGATATTTCATAATCTCAAGACGTTCTAATCCATAGCAGGAACTCCCTGCTGCAGGTGTCATGGAGTGCAGAAAAATTATAACATAAAAAATGCAACTTTTCTGCTCAGTATTGGGGGGCATAACTAAGTGCCAGGTAGAATTTGACCCGACCCAATCCGGCCAATAGCTGGACTACCCAGACAGCCGGTGACAACCCAACCCTTCTTTTCTTTCACTTGTTTCATTGGGGTTTTTGACTCGAAGGTCAGGTCGAGTTGACCCATTTGGACATTTCCCTGAGGTTGGGTTCCAATCAAGGCTACATGAACTTCGACCTAAACATACATTGCCAAGGTCCAACATAGAGAACACCTGAACCAAAATTGACCAATGGGATAATCCCAGCCATATAATCTACTATTTTAGGATTGTTAAAGAAGAAAAGGATATATTGAGCCAACCAGAAAGAAAATCCATGACTTTGAACGGTTATATTCATCCAATCAGCTCAGTTTTTCACCAAGATCTCCTTGTTGAGACTGGTTTTATTTTTATGGTGGATCCTGACCCCCCTTGCATGTGGTCCATGTATAGGGTAGACTTGTAGATGCAGGTAGTACAGCTTGTTCTTGTCATGTTCCAGCACGCATAATCCTCTTCTTCTTATATTTAACACAAGTCTAAGGGACCATTTGGATGGGTGCAATGCTAAATAACTCAAACTGAAACAGGCTGGAAAATATCGATGGAGGAAAAATAATTTCTCCTCACTAGAATAGCATAATACTATTTTGGGTTGTGGGTGGCAGGCACAAATTATGGAGCGCAACATGTGCACCATTAAAATGCATTGGACCCCAAAATGCAATTGGTGCACATTCAGATATAGTGTCAACTACTTTTAAGGTCTTTCCAAATGGTCTAAAGTCTTGGAGGAATGAAATAGCAAATACAGCATCAACCATCACTTTACAACCAGAGCAACCAATCTTTTCCATTGGTATATAACTAATATTTGAATAAGGAAAGATCAAGAGAGTCCACTATATATACAAAGATAATCTTTGTATGCCACTCTGATCAAGAGAACCTGCAATGCAATCACTGCATGTAAGAGTGAAAACACAAAACAAGAGCTTCCAAGTTCCAACCTGAGAAAATGATAACAATATTTGTGGAGTAAACTAAAGAAGCTTTTCTTTCAAGTCCAGCAAGAACTAGGGAGAATACCAAATATCAGAAAAAGGGAAAAAATATATCAATATATCTTTACTCTATTGAGTAAAGAAAGAGGATTTAGAGTCACCTGCTTGTAAAGCCGAACAGTTTTGCTCCTCTTTGGTGTCGAGAATAGAACTTTGGGAGTCCTATCGGTAGCAATAAAAGGATCCTGTCCGTATATCCGAAAAATTGGCTGGCAGCCCTCCTCTCCATCAAAATTAGGAATCATCCTAAGAATGATGCAGTCTAACGTCAGGGCCCTATCCAACGGAGGCCATTCCAAGCCCACATTCCTCCTCGAGACATACTGCAGGTATCTCAATTGCGAAGGCAGTGGATTCAGTGGGGACAGTAACTGCAAAAGCTCGCGTGGGGCTTGCTTGTAAATCATGTCCAAGGTCTTCTGCTCCCCAGAGTATTGCTTCCTATAAATCAAAAGCGCGGCCAGCATGAAAGCCAAAACCAGCCAACCACCTCGCTCGCAGTGCATTAACAGCACATTCTGTTGCCCAAGCGAGAGCCAGCTTTCGCTTGATCTCATAAAATGGTGGATCATCTCCATTGTGAGCAATGGGCAACCTTCATAGTGCCGAGGGTAGTCCATTACAGTCATATCATACTCAGATAAAATGTTGGAAATCTGGCTCTGTCTCTCTCCCTCGCGGAAGTTGAACACCATGAATGAAGCATCAGGTAAGTGGTCTCGGAGTTGACCGACTATGCCTCCCATGTAGACTTTATAGTCATCTTCTTCTAAAACATCCGTGGTAAAACAGCAATCGAAAACTGTATGTAGAAAGAAAGAGTACTCCCCAATCATGCAAATGAAATATTTTCGTAGATGTAAATCAAAGTTAAAAAAAATGCACTGAGTACAGCTTAATAACAGATACTTTTCTACTGAGTGAAAGCATCCACCAAAAATCATATAACCAGATTTTAATCAAGCATATCATATGTCTAAACAAAATAAAGAATTTTAATGCAAAGTTTGAAACTAAAGTCATGCACTATCTATAAAGTTGTATACATTTCCATGTCCATAAGTCGGAGTAGCCATTCAAATAGGATTTTCAAACTCCATGAGTTGATAAGAACTCATCTTTCATTGTACTGTGACAAAATTTCATTGTTCAGGAATAGCGCCTTCTAAAGGGCTGTTCTGAAAGTGGGTACTATCTTGTAATAGGTTAAGCTTTTCAGGATAGCTTTTGAAGTTTTCTTAAGAAAAGAAGGTTCCAGATTAAAGAACTGTTGATCCATTTCTATGGCACAATCTTGTGACCCGACGCGAAGAGTTTAATTAGAGATAAATTTGGCATTGCTTGAGTTTTTTATTATATCATTTGGAGCTCTACTAAGGCAATCCATGCCTCGGTAAGTCTATCATTACCAATTAATGTTGAAGTTGCTCCACTCTTTTTGTTTTTAATTACATTCTTTTTGTTTCAAAAGCAGAATGCGGTATCATATAGATACTTGGGGAATCTATATTACACATGGAATGCTTTTCACTATGAAAACATAAACCATTAGAATTCAGATATTCAGATAAATCGAAATTTCAACCTATTGCACAGTCAACAGAAAATTACATAAATTTAAAACACTAAAATCAAAACCATCACAGATTAACACCAATGCAGGAAACTACAAACACTAAATCAAGCCCTAATTTCAAATTTCACGCATCTCTACATAAAACATTCTCATCAAACCAAGGCAACACCAATCGCCAAACCACTAAAAATTCATCAAAATTCAACGTATTAGTGTATTACAACATACCATAAACCCTCTCAGAGATCTCCAGAAGTCCATCGGGCGGTTTCCGGTAGAAGAATTTCCGAAACAATGCCATATTCTCGAGATCCGGCCAATGAACAAAAGGAAAACCCTAGAACCGCTCAAAATCCAGCCACATTAAGGCTACAAAAATTAAAACGATAGAGAAATTTGAATGAAAGATCAAAAACAGGGAAGTGTGGATTCAGGAACCAGAGAAATGGATTTTGCTTCGACTTCAAGAAATCGACTTCGTTTATTTCTCCTTCATTACACTTTTTCTCTCTTTTCCTGGAGACTTCGCTTTCAATGGAGGAAAACGAGATTGTTCTCTGAATAAAAATGGTGGAATTTTCAGAGGAATCTCTGATTTTGGAAGTTTTGTTTGTTAGGAAAATGGATCGGGAATCTGTTTTCTCTGTTTTGGTGATGATGAATGATGATGAAGATTTCTGAATTTTCTCGTTCTCCGCCAAAATCTCAGATCCTTGATTACCAGCTTTGGCACGTGTGATTCAGGGAAGAACGATGAAAGGTATACGAGCGAGCTACTAATGCGCGTGAATGTCAGTTCAGTTCCATAGGTTTAGGTCTGAAGTGGAAGTGATCTGTTTTTACGTAAATGAAATGCGGGTGTCGATGGTTTCCTCAAAGGTGCTTTATACCATGAGGGTATTTTTGTAGTTTTAAGTGGAAGTGTTGTTTTGATTTGATTGTTTTGATTTGATGATCTTATCATTAAGAAATGATGGATTAGTTAGGTTTAGTTCGGGAAAAAGAGAAATATATGATTTATGTCTGCATATGGTTGCCAACGGATTTTCTCTGCCAGCTGCGACTTTGCACCTTGCGTGGGAAGGCATTTTACTAGGGGAGTGATAGCACCATGTTCCGTTGGGTAGTTCACGCACACCTTTCAAAATCACCACGTCTTCTTTGGTGGTTATTCAGTGCTGCAGACGGATGCGAATATTATCCGTATCTGATTCATATTCGAATCCGTTTAGTCGGATATTTATCTGAATAGATATCCGACGGAGCGAATTCGGATAGTAAATCACCATTCGTTTATAATTCGGATACTGATACATCTTATCTGATAAATATTCGTCCGATTATATAATATATATACATAATATATTTTAAATTTATAAAATTAATATTACCTTTAAAATATATTTTTTAAATAAAAAATTATATATTTTTACATTTTTAAATATTAATTTATATTATTTAATGTTTTTTTTAAATAATCGGATAATCCGGATTCGCATCCGAATCCGAACATTTTAATCGGAATCGAATACGGATATCATATTTCACTATCCGTCGGATATTTATCCGGATACGGATATCCAGATATATAATCGGATACGAATTCGGATATACCAATATCCGCTTCGTATCCGCTCCGTTTGCAGCCCTATATTTATTAACTGTGGTTAAGATTATCTATCCTTAGGGTTAAATAATTAAACCTTAGTTTTTAGAAAGAAAAAAAATTAATTAACATTGCTTATGATTCACTTATTCATGTGGCTATTTTTTTTTTAGATATTTTTTCTAAAAACTAGTGTTATATTATTTAACTTTAAAAATAAGTAAATCTCAACCACGGTTATGTCAAAGAGGACATGTGGTGAGCTTGAAAGGTGTGTGTGTACCATCTAATGGAATGTGCAATGAATACTATCACTCTCTTAATTAAATGTCTTCCCATCGTGTCGTGCAAAGAGTGGTGCCCAAATGCAACATTGGGGCATCCCAGAGAAACCTGTTGCTTAAACTAGAGATTGTATGTATGCAACGTGGGTTGGACGATTTCTAATGGCAATATAATGGATGATATTATAAGTGTTTTTTAGCGCAAATAAAGTTAGGCTGCAACCAGATTAGGTATGTTAGTATCTGTCCATTTATTGGTTAGCTAGAAAGTCTTGTACTTGAAAAAGGTCAAATGATTGGCATATCAACTACCACATTAGGGTTAATGTGGCACATGGTATAACAATGTGATTGTAGGAGGAAAATCGTTATTGCATTTGCATCTATACGCTATAATTTAACTTGCTATAATATTTTTGAGCGGGTTATATGTGCATTACAGGTAACAAATGTTGTGCGAAAAACAACCAATAGAAAATAACCCGACGGAAAAGAATAAACCAAAACACACACTACAAGGGAACACAAGAGATATACATGGTTCGGCAATAACCTGTCTACGTCCACGGGTCAAGATTCGATCACTTTTTTATTCACAAAAACCTTGAGGAACCAGTACAAAGGCACTCAACTCACCTTCTCTATGAAAACCCAAAAAAGAATCTCTATCTATCCTCCCTTAAACATTTCTCAAGCCCTAGTATGCTTTAACCCTTTCTATTACCTCACACTCTCAATGCAAAAGCATTCCCTTGATCCCTAGATGCTAAGATTCAAACCCTAGACTCATAATCACCTATTTATAGGCCTAAACAAGAGCCCTAGACTAATAGAAAGACCCCCAATCGGAATAGGGGTTTGCTAAAACATAAAAAAGGCTAAAATACAATTTCCCGAATTTTGCAACTCAAAACGGCGAATTGGGCGATCGATCGCCCAGGGTGGGCAATCGATCGCCCCTTGGGGATTTTCCTTATTCGAGTCAACGTTCAACAATCTCCACCTTGGCGAGAATTCTGCGACCCCACCTGCAATCAAAAGAACTGATTTGCTAATCACCAAGCAAACCTTCAAGATAGAACACCGCATCGCCCACATCCGGGAAGCACCTCCACCTCGAACCAAAATCTCTCTCATAATTTTGAAACCCATTTGCAATTACCGCAAACCCATTTGCAAATACCGCAAACACCCGCTTTGACCTTCACCGCCTCTGCACCATCTGCAAAAGAGACCTACCAGCTACACACACCCTCGAATCCAGCCCTGGAAAGCACTCCACCAGATTCGATAAAGCATGCCCAAAACTAATGTGTAGCCTGAAAACTCATTCTCTAATCTAGAAGAATCCCGGACGAGGACATAGACCCGTCCTCTCCCTCAAAGGAAAATCATCATCATCTTCACCCTTACAAAAACCTATCGGAATACTCATCTCTGCACCAACTACGAAAGAGACTTTAAGTGAGCTTTCTACCCTATGCACAACATCAGGTTTTCGTTTTCCTGCAGTCCTTGTAGTCACTCCACCTACCACCGTATTCCCCTTCAGGAGATATAAACCACCACACTTCTTCCCCTTCATCAAAACTAAGTAACCCTGTTTTCTCCGCTTTATATTGATAACTCCACCTACAACTGTGTAGCAACAGCCCTTGGAGTCTAATTACTTGAGGGATATTAAATTTCTTCGCAACTTAGGGACACAAGCTATCCCTCCCAAAGTCTGAATAACTCCATCAAACATTTTTATCTTTACATTACCAAATCCCGTGATTTCACATTCAGATCCATCACCCAGGAACACTTTTCCTGTCCCCTTTTGAAATGTATCAAAAAATTTCATATTTGAGCAAATATGACATGAAGCCCCCGAATCTAAAATCCACTCACTAGAAGAATTGTCCATACATTTGGAGACTGTGAAAACATCTCCAATGTATTCCTCATTGTCCGTTGCTATTGCCGTCGAAAAATCTCCTCCGGAAGAATTCCTCTTCCCATCAGCACGCCTCAGACACTCTCTTTTCAATGCCCTAATTCTTTGCAATGATAGCACTGAACCATGTCTTTTCCTTTGGATTTGGATCTACCCCTGTCTTTTCCAGATCCTCTCTCCAAGTCTCTTCCTCCTCCCCAAGCAACCATGACATGATTATTTCCATCATGCGATGACTTCCGCCTAATCTCATAAGAGAGTAGCGCCTTTATGACCTCCTCCATCAATAGTATCTCCTTGTCATACATGAGAGTTGTCACCAAATGATCATATGAGTCTGGAAGTGATGTAAGAAGCCCCACGGCTTGGTCTTCTTCATCCACCTTGACACCAACTTGCAACAATTGATTCAAAATCTAGTTGAACACATTACTGTATTCCATGAGATCTGCACCCTTCGCCATCTTTAAGGTATTGAACTCTTTTTTCAAGTATAACCTGTTGGTAAGACTCTTTCCGATGTAGAGCGTTTCCAACTTCTTCCAAAGATCCGGTGCCGATTCTTCATCCATAATGTTATGCATCACGTTATCTGCAAGACAGAGGCGTATTGTGCTGACTGCCCTCGCCTCAATGTCTTCCCAATCTTCATCAGACATCTTTACCAGTTTACCGGAATCCCCCTTCAACGCCCTTGCGAGACTCTGTTGAACTAGGATATCATTTACCCTCCTTTGCCATAGATTGAAACTCCCCTTTCCGTCAAACTTTTCCAGGAAAAATTGCCCATAATTTTTCAAAGCCATTGAAAAATAATTTAACTCAACCCGAAGCCCTGATACCAATTTGTTGTGGGAAAAACAACCAATAGAAAATAACCCGACGAAAAAGAATAAACCAAAACACACACCACAAGGGAACACAAGAGATATATGTGGTTCGGCAATAACCTGCCTACGTCCACGGGTCAAGATCCGATCACTTCTTTATTCACAGAAACCTTGAGGAACCAGTACAAAAGCACTCAACTCACATTCTCTATGAAAACCCAAAGAAGAATCCCTATCTATCCTTCCTAAACCTTTCCCAAGTCCTAGTATGCTTTAACCCTTTCTATTACCTCCCACTCTCAATGCAAAAACATTCCCTTGATCTCTAGATGCTAAGATTCAAACCCTAGACCTATAATCACCTATTTATAGGCCTAAATAAGAGCCCTAGACTAATAGAAAGACCCCCAATCGGAATAGGGGTTTGCCAAAACATAAAAAAGGCTAAAATACAATTTCCCGAATTTTGCAACTCAAAACTGCGAATTGGGCGATCGATCGCCCCTTGGGGATTTTCCTTATTCAGGCCAAAGTTCAACAACAAAGACATCTTTTTGTTTTTCTATGCTTTCTTTTTTGGTTTTTGTGCATCCCGCCAAACTTAGTGTCTAGTAGTGTGAAAAGTATATTAAAATAACTTCAATAGGCATGCATGCATATGCACAAGATGGGAATTTGTAGAAAGAATATAGAAATATTTATCTTTTCTTCTTGTTGGATATTGACCTTTCTCGCTTTCACTTGTTTCCTTTTTTGACCTTTCTTCTCTTCACGTTAACATATTTTGGTAATATTTTTATCTTTTTGAGATTTTTCATTATTATTATAGTTAGTAGTAGTAGTAGTAGTAGTAGACTAGTAGTAATATTGATGGTGGCAATTTTTTAGTATTTTATTATCTTTTTCTTTTTTGTTGGAGGATAACATTTACATATGTTTGTACAGTAGTACTAGTGGTTAGCATTGGAGATTGGAGTTCTTACTACTCATCACCCGGGGGAATGGATCCCGAGACCTCTCTATTGAGAGTAAGGGTGGAGCAAGGATTCTATTACAAGGTCTAACAATGGGCGTTTGGGAGTGCAGCCCCAAAAAAAACAAATCAAGGGCCAAATATATGGGCATCGTGTCTATTTGTGTTCGTTTGTAAAGAATATATTTTTTCTCAAAATTTTACGGGGTTAGAGCCCCCGGCTCTGCACCCCTCTCCCATACTATTAATTCTATAGTAAAAAAAAAATCTCTGAAATTTCAGGAGGAGCTTCAGCCCCATGTAACTTCACCCCTGATTGAGAGAGGCCACACCCCACCATTGACGCAAGAGATATGGTGTTTTTGATATAATATGAGAACAATAGGAGAAAATAGAAGTGAAAATTAGTTTGATAAGTAATGCAGCTGAATATCTATCTATACCCTTATAAAAAGAGCGTAGAAGTAAGCAGGAGTCGTCGAACTTTTACATTTCCAATTTTACCCTCTACTTTTGTCTAACCTTTCCATCTCACGTTTGTAATCTAACGATTGTCAATTTTGGTGGGCCCCGTGGTTGTGAGTGGTATGCACATCTGTTAAGTTAATAAAGTGAATTTAATAATTTTTAAAATCCATTCATGATTATTTGTTAAATGATTTAATTTTAAAGATTTTTGAAATCAACTCATTCCTTTTACAATTACTAGATCAATTTTTCTTTTCCCTCTCCAGGTTCCACTACCACCGCCTCCTCAATTTTTCTCACGCGTCGACTTGCATGGCTCGATGGAGATGACTCTTCTTCCACCGACTGCACGCATCTGCTGAAGAAGGAGTGAAAAGGGGATGACAAAGAGGCCATCTCACACGTATTCGAGAGAGGACGCATCCCTGCAACCATTGTTTATCCATTGTTCTCATCACTGGTTTTTTCCCTCTCTTACAAAGTCTCTGTATTTTGAAGTTCTTTCCCTCTCTCTCTCCAAGTTTCTAGGATTTCTTCCATTACCTTTTATTCTGCTCATACAAAGTCTTTGTATTTTGAATTTGAAGTTCTTTCCTCCCTCTCTCTCTCTCTCTAAGTTTCTAGGGTTTATTTCATTACCTTTTATTCTGTATTTTTGAAGATGAAATCGTTTCAATGAAGACTAAATCTCTTCTAATTAGAACTTTTTAAGTCGTTTCAAGGGTTTTCATTAGTTTCAATTCCAAAACTATTTTCCTTGCAGTTTCTAACTATCCGTATTTTAGCATCTTAGAGGAATAAATCAGGCGAGCTTTCAATTTTTTTTCATGATTCTCTGGTTTCCTTTCTTATTTCAGCAATTTTAAAAATCCACATGAGACATCTGGGTTTGAAAGATTAGGTTATGCTTTTTTTTTTTTTAACGATATTTTCACTTTCCCATTTATGCATTTATGGAGCTTTTTTCATCTTAGTGTTATCTGTTTCAGTGATGCTGCATACCCATTTGATACATTATTTGTTTCATCTACTTATTCTCTGTTTCAGTGATTCTACATACCCTTGTAATTCATTATTGAAGGTTGTTTTAATTTGGGTTTTATAATTTGGGTTTGAAGAACATGCTTAGACTTTTGTTTTTGTTTATTTTTATTCATGATTTCTGTTGTTTGAGAGCTTTTCTTCATGTCTTCATTGAGGTTTTATTTTTTTTATAGATTTTTAATTTATGTGTGCAAATCAAGCCGATATATGTTTTTCCATGTATTGTTTCCATGACTTTAAAAGATTTCATTAAGATTTCTCATTTGTGAATTTTGGGATCATGAATTTATAATAATTGAGCAGATCCTTCTTCCCACTGCTTCTGAATATCTCTTGAAGATGGATAAGATTGGTTCCATGAGTTCTCATTTCTCATGAAATAGTACATCATGTCTTCCTTGGACCAGCTATCTCACCAAAACGGAAGAAGATTTCCAATCCTGTAGTAATAATCTTATTTCTTTTATTGTTACTATTATTTTAGATTGAAGTGGTTTGCTTGTGATACCATATATGTATTTGCTTAGAGAATTTTTTTTCTCACCGTGTCATCAGATTTATTATCAATGCAATCAGCTATTATTTTCATGCTTTTGAATTATTAATTTAATATTAAGAAATATGTAGAAAGAAAGAAAAAAAAGTCACAAGATAATAGACATATAGACTATAGTATGATCTTGAGCAAGTTATTAATAAGTAAAAGAATCAATAATGACACTTCTAATCTACTCAATTGAATCTACCTTTTGTGTTATGTGTTTTATGTCATATTTTATGTTTCTGGCATAGGTGTTAATTCTCAATATTTTTATAGTTGTCTAGAGTGTTAGGAATTTATTACTATCTGCATGTCTTCTTCATGAAGCCTGGAATAAGAATGCTTAGAAAGATAGTTGATTCAGTACAAAGGAGGTGCGCTAATTAGCTCACAAAGCAAACACAAAAATCATTTTAATTCATAACGCATTCGATTAATAGACTTTAGATCTATAATTGTTTAAGTTGAAGTAAGATCTAGGCCCCCTTTAGAAAAAAAAAACATAATTAATAAATAACAAAAAAAATGGAATTTACGCCGAGACTCATTTCTCTTCTTCTTTTACTTAAAGAACTCAATGATAGGCTATGATTGGTTGGGAGAAACGGATTTTTGCTAAGAGTTTCAGCCATGAATAATCAAAGAAGAAAGCTTTAATGCTTCTTTTTAAAAGTGAGTAAATAAGAAATCAAAAGAGTTTAAAATCAGAGACCAATAGAAAGAAATACTTTTTCAATTTTTCCATGTATATATATTATTTCCATTGTTAGTCCCTATGATTATATTAGTTAAATTCTCTAAAGGCCCATTAGAGAGTGTAGCGCTTGCATTTTTGGTTAGTTCTTTGATTTTCTGTTACAATAGATTGTGGCTTATATAAATTTTTTTTTGTTATTAGCAGGTACTAATATTCAAACAAATGAAGTGGTTTCCATTAAGCTTGTGAGTAATTTGTTTCAACTTTACATATGGATAAAAAAAATTGTTTCAGCTTTACATAAAAATATATGAAATTATTTCTAAGTTTTTGTTAATTGATTATTTGTCTTATTTAGATTTGTTTTTGGCTATAAGAGATTTCTATATAGTAGATCAAGTTATTAAGTTTGGAATCAAGCATTGTTCAGTTCGGCGACAATGTAGTCAGTTGGTTGGAAAACTTTGACCAACAAAGCTTTGGCGGAATGAAAACATGCACTTACTATGAATTAGAAATACGAATATTGGTTTGCTTACAATGTCACATTAGAAGTCAAGCCTACTAGATGTTGAACACGCTATGTTTTATTCAACATATTCAAGTTCCCTGTGTTATTAATTATGTCCATTCTTTCCAGTTTCATTTAAGTCCCTTGTTAATAATTCTCTCAAGTTGTATTTCAGATAAGCATTGTTACAGATGGTAATTTGTATCCCTGGACGAAAAAACATTGTGATTTCCTTCCTTTTTTATAAACTAACTTTAATTCACTTTTCTTTTGTTGCCTTGCACGTGCAACCTCCACTAGTACTCATATAAAAGAGGCTTATTTTGCCCTCACGTTTTAAATTTCATCTGAACTCTTTTATATTTATTCCACTTATATCCCTTCAGTTTCTTCCTCCCTCCTCTCTATCTCTCGATCTCAATTCTCAATAGAGTTAAGCCCCTTCAAGCTTTCCATCACCCTCTTCTCTTTATAACCCTTATTGTTCATCTAGGGTTTTGAATCCCAAAACCTAACCAAGATGATTTCTTCATTCGTTTTGGAATGTTTAACGCCTTTGTCGCTCCAGCCGCTTGCTCTCATCGGTACAATTTTCTCGCTCCGCCACCTGCTCTTGCCCATCGGTAAGCTTCTTCTTCTTCCTTCTTCTTCTTCATATTAGCGTTTAAAGAATGCATTTGAGCTAGGGGGTTTCGATTCAAGTTAGGGGTTTTAGGTTGAAGGAGGGTTTTGGGTTGGGGTTTCCAGGTTGTAGAGGGTTTCAAGTACAGGCGATTCGGTTTCACCCATTTTTCAATATTTTCAACAATAGTGGATTCTACTGTCTCACCATTTTTTTTTAGTGAGGATTAGACTCTTAACTTTTCTTGAATATGAGAAATTGGTTTATTTTCTCTAGATTTTAATTGACTGCAACCTTTGATGCCAATCGCAATGAGTGCTCACCTTTTCTTATTTTTCCTTACTCAAACTTTAGAAGCTAATCATTATGATATATTTATGCTCAAAACTTCAAAAGTTGATCATAATGATAGATTGATAATATGTAAAAATATAAGCTATTTTTCTTGAATTTCAGGCATTTTTTTTTTTTTTGCAAAATCAAGTAATTGTGGATTTTGATGATACGATTACCAAGGATTGGATCAATGGCCTCCGAGGGAAGAGTAAGAAGCAGGTATTGTTATTCGTTTAATTCTTTTCTCTGGATTTATTTATGGAATTCGGTTTCAATTTTTGCTCATGGCCTATTGCAATATGGGAATTTCGAGTTTGATGTGAAGAGGCAAACAATTCGGTTGAAGAGAAAGCAAAGCTTATGGAAGAGTGGTAGGGAAATTTTCTCTCAATGATATTTTACCTTGGTTGGGGATCTATCTCACTATCTTCCTCCATGAAAGTGTATACTTAAAAAAGTATAATAACAACATATAAGCTCTATGAGATGAAAACTCATACATGCATAATTGTATGTTGCTCTAGACAATGCTTTGGTACAAGTGCCTTGGGATACATTTTTAATGTTTTCCCCTAATTAGGTTTCAAAGGAAATGAAACTACTATGCCCATCGTTGCAAGTGAGAGAAAACCATGTCAAAATTGCTTTTAGATAGGATGTAAACGAACTGTTTGAGCTTTTGGTGGTAGAAACTATCGTTGTGCAAAACTTTATTTGAGCATGACTTGGGAAGTGTATATGTATAATCGACTTATTAATGTTTTCTTTGATTGTTGAAAATTATCAGTTTTTCAGATTCACTTTTTTTTTTTTCCCCTTCCTTTCAATCATTTTTCTTGTTTGGGATGGTGACAACTTTATTAATCTTTTTGGATATTGGTTTCTATTAGGTAAATTGCTTATAATCCTATTCTTGCTAACATAGTTGCCAGTCGCCACAAAGGGTGGAATGAAATCAAATGGGGTATCCTTCTAAGTTATGAAGATTGGTCACTCTTTCTATTTTTTGGCACACATGTGCATGTATTTATAGTATCTTCATAGAACAAAATTGCTATTGGTAAATTTAATTTAGGACATGATCATCGGATGGCTAATACTCTCCCTAATTTGATTTTCAATGGCGCCTTCTAAAGGATCCAACGGTCTAGAATTTAGATACACAAATAAATTACTATTAGGCCATGCATCTCTATCATTTATGTCTGAGCTTGAAAACCCATGCTTTACCCCATTTGCTAACTGATGAAGTTGTGCCTCCTTGTTAGGAGGTCCTTAAATAAATCTTATTAAGAAAACTCCCCATGGATCAAATGAATTTATACCTTATTATAAAAGAGGTTACAATTTCCATTTTAAAAAAAAGTATCTTTACATCTTTTAATTTTTTTTTACTTATTTCCTCCCCTTCTGGCTTTTTTAAAACTCTTTATATTCCATAATTTCCTTTCACTTACTTTATTTTTATTTTTATTTTTTAAAATATTCTTATTAACTTTCATAATTATTTTCTACTTATTTTTCCCTTATTTCTAGAACATCGTTATTATTTTTTATATTTACTTTTTAAAATCAATTTTTAGACAACCCGTATGTTCTATTTAATTTTATTTTGCTTTAAGGGATAAATAGTTAACATTTTTGTATTTATTTATATATATTTTTTGTCAAATTCCAAACCTTTGTAATATAAAATATAATATACTATAAGAATTTAAATAAGAAAAGGGATATCGGAGCCCCTTTTTCCTACAAAACACATTTAATTATAGAGCTATTTGAAAAAATACACATATAAAAAGTATTTTAAGATGCATTTTTCATCCTTTATGCAGTATTTCATAGAGATCTATTTAGAGCTGAGCGAGGATGAGTCTTTGGATAGATTAGTTGCTCACATATGCACTTATTGCCCAATACGGTTCTTTTCTTGTGATAGCTGAGAATTGGGCCTCACAATTTGCAAGATGGAATGATGTTATTTTCTGTTATTCCATCTATTCGTGCATCAAGTTCGAAGAAGATCTCAATAAAGCTAATGCTATATATGCTTTCATTCCCTTGTTCAAAAGAAAGCGAGGACTTCCTTTTGGCTAGCAGTTGAACACTTTCAACTGCTAGCTAAAAGGAAGTTCAACTCAGAGATAGTGAGTATTCATTAGTCATTACCTATTACATGTATGAAAATCAGTAAACAACACCAATACTCTAACTGTACCGTACAATGGAATATAAATCATTTCTATATTCTCTTATAACCTAGATAGCAGTTAATTTACAATTGAAGAGTGAAGAATGAAAAGCATAGAGAAACTTCTAAGAGCCAAGACCGACTCTTACATCAAATAAGTCCATGCTTAACAAAGAAAATCTTGCAAAAAAATTTCCTAATGTCTCAAAAGAAAACAAAGGCCTTGAGGTTAATGTAGGGGGTACACAAAAGTATATTGATATCCCTAGCTCAAGAAGTCTAGAATGCTCCATGGGTAATATTAAGCAAAGCCCTAGCTATGGAAAAAGTAGTCTTTACGGGTCATTTCTTTTCTGACTTGGAATTTTCTCATTTGGTGTTAGCGAGGAGACCGCCAACACCCACTTGAAACTCGCTACCTACCTTTTGTACAGCCTCTAAGTCTGTCCACACAAATCCATGCCTCGATTAACGTGCAAGGGGTTATGTAGCAGGTTCCGAGTGGGTGTTGGTGGTCTCCTCGTCACACCAATTGAAGAAGATCCGTCTACTTTTCTTTAGATGACACTCTAAAGAAGGGGAATAGGAATTCAGATTTACCACTATATGCTTCACATTTGCTCTGTTGACAACTCTTGGGATTGGTAAATCACTAGATGAGTGAAAATAGTGTTGTGGATAACATTTGTTTTCAAAACTAGCAAAGTAAGACCATTCAATCAGGTTGCTCAATTTTTCGTCATCACTACTGTACTAGCTACTTTAAAATTGTGTCGAGGGTGTTTTCTCATCAGTTAATCTAAAGGTTTTTAATTGGCTTAAAAGTTAAAATATTGATTTTTTTTTTACTCTTTCTTCTACAAGGCTGATTACCTTTACTTGGTAACGCCCTAAAAACTATCATATATAATCTACAACCCTTTTATCATTTTTATGTCATTATTATACAAATTTAAAACCAAACCATATATATTTCATGTTCATTTTGATGAGTTCTTCTGGAGATACTCTTGCTTTAAAGCTTACCGATTGGACAGTTTGTACTTATTCGCTATTGGGTCACATGTACAATAGAAATGTTTGGACACAACAATGTCGACCTATGACACTCAATTTTTAGCAGCCTCAACTCAAGCCCCATGGATAACACAAGCAAAACTCTCATCTTGATGAAATATTTAGGTGCTATGATGAAACATCTTTGCATTAGCGGATGAGAGTAATCAGATTGCTTAAAGTAAGATGATTTTTTAGAACTATTGAATTTAGAATATTAGAGTTGTAGTTGTTGAATTCAGTTGTTTCTCTTTTAATAAACTATGGTTTAATGAATCTTATTATTTATAAGTGGACTTACAAAATTAGGGTTAAGGGGAGAGAAGACAGAGAAACTGATCTAAAGATTTCTTTTTTGATGGGATTGAAGTTGAACTTAGAATATTAGAGTTGTAGTTGTTAAATGCAGTTGCTTCCTTCTAATAAACTAGGGTTTAATGAATCTTATTATTTATAAGTGGACTCACAAAATTAGGGTTAAGAGAAGGGGAGAGAAGACAGAGAAACTGTTCTGTAGATCTCTTTTTTGATCGGATTGAAGTTAAACTTCAACCTATGACACTAAAATTGTTAGCAGCTACAATTGAAGTCCAATGGATAACAAAAGCAAAACTCTCATCTTGATGAAATATTGAGGTGCTATGATGAAACATCTTTGCATTAGCAGATGAGAGTAATCAGATTGCTTAAAGTAAGATATTTTTTAGAACTATTGAACTACTAAGTTTAGAATATTAGGGTTGTAGACTTGTAATCATTGAATTCAGTTGATTCTCTTCTAATAAACTACGGTTTAATGAATGCCATAATTTATAAGTGGACTCACAAAATTAAGGTTAAGAGAAAGAGAGAGACGACAGAGAAACTGTTCTATAGATATATTTTTTGATGGATTGAAATTGGACGTCAATTAAATCCTTTGAGTGTGCTAGAACCTCCCACGAGGAATGAAGACGGCGACAAGGACCATGACTTTGATAACTCTTGCAGTAGCTCCGGTTCAGGTGAAAAGGAGAATGATTTCTATGGTTGAAAGGTTATGTTTCTAATTGGGCAGCCAGTAATACTGAATTCCACAAATTGAGTAGGCCAATACTTTCAATATTTCAGTCTTATATTTATCAATCGTTTTGAAGTATTGGGGTCATCAATCTAACTTTAAGTTAGGTGGGCAAAACTCAAAAATCACAATAATTGTTGATCAAGTCATCAAGATGGTTTTAAGCCGCAGACTATCAACTGAATAACCCATGACCAAATGATGGATTAGTCTGTAACACCTACTCCTTGGATCCTGCTCCACCCCAATATAGTCGTGGTACATTTTTACTTTTGGGTGATTAGGGAGCATGAATCAAAATCCAACAAAGGAAAAAATGTTTGATGTTGTGCAGTAGCATTTCTCATGACAGTCTCTCTCTCTCTCTATTCTAGCATTTAAACTCATGCAAGTCATCATATCTCCACTCTTTTCTATGACTATGTTCACCCCACATCAAAAGATATATATATGAAACAAGGCTTTTCAGTCGTTGAAACGAATCACCCTATTTCAATACTTTAATTTAATCCGAATCCTGCATACATATGAGAATGGTATAGGGCTTGTGTCGGATGTCGAATCCTCACTCGGGGTTAGTTAGTTAGTGCAACAAAGAAAATAAAAATAATAAATAAAGAAAAGATTAAAATGGTGGAGTGGTGAGAATGATGGAATAATAGGATTTTTAAAAAAACACTTTTGTTTGAGAAATTATTAAGGTCTACCACTATCCATGAAACAAGCATAAAACATAATTAAACATGAGAAAAAAAAACTAACATTTATTTAGAATGATTCATTAAATTAAAAAGTACTTACAACACTTGAAGACTAAGAAATTACAAGAACATTCAAAAGTAAAGCTGTAAAAATGGTGAGATGGAGAGCTTTCTTCTTCACTTTCTTTCTTTTTCTTCTTCCTTTGCAAGAGTCACCAAAGATGGAGATATACCGAGAGATAGAGAGAGAACAAAAGATCCGTAGATGAGAGAGAAGAGGTTAGATGATAGAGAGTGGGGTGAGAGAGAGAGAGAGAGAGAGAAAAGGGGTTGAGAAATGAGAGAGAGATGAGAAGAGAAGTTAGGGGGGAAGGAACCATTTTTTAGAGGAAGAGATGGTGTAGGTTATATAGGATCATAGTTAGGGTTTGGAGAGAAAGAGGGTGTGATGAGATGGACGGCTAGGATTTCGTACAGAAAAAGAGAAATTAGGGTTTCACTTTTGAAAAGTGAGTTGTTAGGATGTGAGAGAAATTAGGAAAGAAAGTAAGAAATGGAAAGGGATTAGGGTTTTGAAAGAAAATGAGATGGGTGGCTAGGTTTAGGAAAAAGAGATAGGATTAGGGTTTTGAAATGTAAGGTTGGACGAATAGGATTAGGAGAGAGAGATTAGGGTTTTGAGAAATAAAAGAGAAAAAAAAGAGAAAATGATGGCAAAGGGTTTTGAACCCTGGTCTCTAACACTTTCTCCCATAAATTTCACCAACTAAGTAAGCTTTTCTCCTTTGTCTTGTATAGTGATCTTTATTACTCAAGTCCTTTTTCTTGGAAATCAACTCTTCAGCTCCCTAGGCCTCATTCTGTAATTGTGATCTTTTGGCTTAGCCCACACTTAGCCTGCATCTACTTGGTATAGCCTGTTGGCTCTTTAGTCTTTGGTAATGGGCTTTGATGCTTAACTACGGCCTCCGGTCCTTGAGAATCGTCCAGTTAGGGTTCCTGAGACAAGTAAAATACGTAATGAGAGTTCATCGAAATGGCACAGTATCTAGACGTTCAGAAATGTGTTTAAACTATGCAAATATACCATGTTAACCAGAAAATTATGTTTTATGCAATGGAGAAAACTCTTACGTAGAAAAGTTTGTAAAAATAAAAGTTTTACATAGGAGAGTTCAATAATTCTCAAAGGATAATCGTGAAAAACAAACACTTTTAAGCGAATATCAATATATATACATATATATATATATATATATATGTATATATTTTATAATTTGATAAACTAAATTCAACAGAAAACAAGGTCAGCACGTACCTTGTTCAGATTATTCTTCTCATTTGTATTTATGTTCAGGCATTTGGAGCTAAGTATGGGGAATGTTTTGAGATTTTAAGGCCAGACAAACTTCAAAAGGTTGACGTGGTAAGAAACTCATTTTCTATATTTTTAGTATTTTTGTTGTTACTATTGGGTCTTTTTCTGTATTTTTGGTGTTTGAGTTGCTTATTAATATTAAATTAATTTTTATTTATCATATTATACTTGCTTTTGGTGCAAGAGCATTGGTTTAATTTACAGGTGTTAGTATCATTGTTGTAGGATTTTTAAATGACATATTGCAAAAAGGCTTTCTTTAACGCATTTGTTATGCCATGAAGCCAGATGAAGCTGTTGGTTTTATTTACTCATGGGACAACGTTGTGGTAAATATTTTAGACTTTAGTTATATGAGGATCATATAAACTATAAAGCTATATTTGTTACTTTGCTAAATTTTACCTGCTTTGATAAGGTAGAATGAAAATGGGAAACAAAAATCATTGAAAATTGACATGTAATGTAAATCTTGATGAAATAATAGATAAATGATTAACATATGAAGTATAAGAGTATTAGGATGTCATGTCTATCCATCATCAGATTAAATTCTTTCAAATCCTTTTAGCCAACAAAGCAGGAACTTGCCCCTAATCCTTTTTAACATCTTAAGGAAAATCCTCATTTGTCAATGCAAATGAAGTAAAAAGAAAAAAAATATAGACATTGTTTTTTCACCTTCAATATTAAGTGTCATTTCAGCCACCCTCTTTCCCAGAGGAGTTGTGTCCTTTCCTTTATGAGTGTCTTGTCGCAACTATTGAGCTTGACATCACATTCTAAATAGTAAGTGATATTAATGATTACCTTAGTAACTGTTTTCACCCTGACATAATGAGCCAAATTGTCAGTAGGATCTTGTCCTCAACTATAAAGGAGACATTTGACACACCCTCAAGCCACCCTCTAGGATGCCAAGCTATGATAATTGCTTCCTGTCTCCTTTACTTGAATTTATTCTTACTCTCATCTTCATCTTTGAGAAACTATCTGTTGTTAAGAGTCTAGGTTTACCGTATTCATTTTTCCATTACTTATAATATGATATCTAATCGAGTGATATCTGGTTTAACATGAAGCTTTATGAGATATAGTGCATTTTCAAAAATTTAACACATGTTAGGTTACAATTAGATATTTGGTCTTACCATGTAATATGTAAGCCTTTATATGACATGTATTGTTTTCTTTTTGTCATATTTCTGGGTAAGTTTTATTTCTCACACTTTCAAAAGTGTATGTCATTTTCTAGATAATACAATGACATTTCCTATATGCTCAGGCAGATTCTCCAACTTTGAAACTGAATACTGGAAGCGTTTGGCCTTTAAAAAGTGATGTTGATTACCAACTTTTGTCTTTCAAATGACAATCTTCTCAGATAAACAAAAAAGATAATTGTTTGCGTTGTATCCAGTTAAAACAAAATGATGTTTGCGACATTTATCAAATCAGACTTTAACTCTAATAAATCATATACCATACACATTTTCAATTCATGAGTTGTTTTGTACAATAGTAGTGATTTTTTTTTTGTTATTTGTTTTGTTTTATATATTATTTATATTTGAAATTAAGAAAATATCTTACACGTGCACACCAACTAGTTTTGAATAAAATATAAACAAGTTTGGGTGAGTTATAATTGATGAAAATGAATTTGTCAGAGCTGAAATTCTATCCATTATACATTTATACACAAAGGACAAAACGACCCTGAAGGGAAAAAAAGAATAAGAAGAATAACAAATTGCAAATGGCTGAAATATGTTTTTTCTTTTTTCTTTTTCTTTCTCTTTCTTATAAGATGCAAAGCATTGGATAGCTCTTAATTCCTATAAGCTTCTAGGATTTAACTTTCTTTAGTAGAAGTTAATGATTATGATGACCTATATTTATTAGGCTAAGTAATTGTAGTTTGAGGGTGTTTTTGGTTGACTTTTTTTATACGACTAAGTGTATATAGATGGCTTAAGATAATGGATAGTGCTAGGTTCGCTTTCATTTTCATCACTTTTCCCCCTTTTTAAACAAAATGACAAAAATGACAATAATATGTTAGTAGGGTTCTATTGTAGTTGAGACAGTTTTTTTAAAATAAACATATATAACATGATGAGTCCAGCCCTTGAGGCAAGGACTATTATTTCTTTTGATTGAACAAAATTAAAGAGTTTCATCAATCCTTTTTAGTAGAGGAACTCTTTTGGAACACATGATTAAGTCTTTAGATTGAATATATATTATAATTAGATCTTCTTGAGAAAATTGTAAAGGACAATGGAGAAGTTGACATTTAAGAGAGCCTATTTGTTATAAGAAAACACAATGTACAATATATGTGGTGATCACAAAGAAGTGTTGGTGACTTCTAGGAGCATGATTTTATCGTAAGAGGAGGAAGAAGACTTGTTGCAAAATAGCATCTTGCACACCCGAGTGTAATATATTTTATAGTCTCAATTTGAGGAAGAAAATTGCTAAAATATTGCCGCATAAGAGTCAAGATGAAGACTGGGAGTCACCCCAAGTCATATATAATCACTCAATTTTAGAGTTGCAACAAGGTACTCGACATAAATGCATTAACAAATCAAAATTAATATTTTGAACATTAGATAAAATAAAAATTATTATCGGAGAATTAGCTTAAACTATGATGAGATTGATTGGGTTGTCTTGTCAACTGATGAATATATAATGAGACACTATTGGGACTGAATGAAGAGAGAAAACAAAGAACTATGATCCTATCAATGAGTTAATCAATCCTTTAGGATTATCTCTCAAGTGTGTGTACCTATATTTGTGAAAAAAAAGAAGATAATAAATCCATTTTAAAGGTTGAGATTACAACAATACTTTCCTACAAATAGGGCTTTCAATTTGCCCTCTAATGAGGGTACCCAACTCGGTCCGACCCTCTTAAGGCCATAAAATTGAGGGATTTTTTTACCCATAAATTTCGTAGGTCCAATTGAGCCCAAAAAATCTATGGTCCAATGTCGATGTTCATGATTCACATATTAATATTATATTATAACATATAGCAGAGAGTTTTACAACTTCGATGAGTCTTGTGTTATATTTCTAATTTGAGGAGAGGGTAACGGCCTTTAATAACACTCGTAAATTGGATGTCGTGCAAGGACAACAAAATCATAACAACTTTGATATTCATGAATCACATGTTAATATTATATATTCTATTGACAGTTTCTTTGACTTCTTCGTATTTGATCATATATATATGGTGTAGATAAATTTCACATAGAAGAAATAGACCAACTTCATATGCTATAATATATTTTATAGGTTGTTGTGTTATTATCTTGGTGTTGATACAGGTATTGGTATTAGTCCAAGTGTTAAATTGGCTTGACCCTTTTCTTTGAGTATTAGATCATGAATGTTTCAAATTTACTCTTCTAATATGTAACATATAGAGAACATGTAATCATCTAAATGTTGTCATTTTTTTTAAATTTAATGTTGTCATCTTAAAAAGAAATTTTTAACTCCATTGTATTGCTCTTTGAGATGCATTGTCGGTCCTAAGCTTGAATAAAGTAGGAGTGTTGTTGTTAAATTGGTAGTGTTTAGGGGGCAAATTTCAGTAAATACTGTGGCAATTTTTTTTTCCTTTATCTTCTTTCAAGCTCAAGCCCAACCAGACCCAACTGTGGCCTTGAGGATAGAGCTTGGGCTTAGGCAATTCAAGTCCTTAGAGGGTTGGGCTTGGCCTAACCTAGGCCCGGCCATTGGCAACTCTACCCACAAACCTAATGGGGACGATGAAAGGAGCTACAAGGTTTGAAAAAATGTAGAGGTGAGACCCTTTGTAAATAAATTTGGAGACTTAAAAACTCAAAGATCTACTACAAAGTATTTGTTCACTTACAAAATGATAGTCATCCTTAATATATTTTGTACGAGAATGGATGATTGAGTTAGCAGCTATGCATGTAGAACTAATATTATCACGATATAGAGAAAAAAAAAAGTATATAAATGAACATCAAGATCATGTAATAGGTAGCATATCCAACTGATGTTAGTAGTTGTGGAAGCAAGAGACCAATACTCATCTTTAGCGCTTGAAAGTGCAACAATATGTTGCCTTTTGGCATTTCGGGATATTAAATTTTGGCAAAAAAGTATTGAAACCAAAGGTGGAGCAACAATCATCAAGGCACATTGTTTATGCATCAAGCACATGTTACCCGTCATCTCTCTCTCCCTCTTTTTAGGATGTTCGAATGTTTATTGTGTTAGTGAACTTAGTAACCTTCCCAAAGACATTTTTACCTCTATATTAGTTAACAAACTTACTGAAGTACTAAAGGGTAATTTAGTGTTTTCAAAAGGAGACTGGTCATTAAATGCATGGGTGAGTGTGTGCATGGGGTGTGTGTGTTTCCTTTGTCTTGCCATCAGCTATTGCCTTGTGGTGTAGTTGAGTTAACCAAAAAAAAAAGGAGACCAATCATTAAATGCATGAGAGAATAACTATAGTTTAACTTTTCTTATAGTTATTGTCCCCCCACCCCCATTAATAAAGGGAAATAGTCAACTTACTGCTGCATTAGACTATATAGTCTAATGTGCAGTCCTCATTGGTCCATGCACCCATTTTTACCACTCATCAACTGTAGTTAAGATTCACTCACTCATGGGGTTAAGCAATCTAACCTTGATTTTTAAAAAACAAAAAAAATATATTTTAATTTTCCTAAACTTAACCATAGTTAAAAGAGTGTTATAAGGGACATGTGGTCATGGGCATTAGACTACATAGTCTAATGCATGGTGTTAATCACTGTGTATTTATAAATTGTCATCTATGAAAATATCAAAGTATTGTTATAATTAATAGAATGATATTCAATACATAATATATAATAGTAAAAAAGACTAGTGATTTACAAAGTTCTCTAGTCTTAGTGAGCAATAGTAATCCCCATATAAGTGTGAGTACGTGAGATATTTTGAATGTGTTTATTAAGTGATGAGATTGCTATCAATAGCAATTTGGTTATTTTATAGAATTATAAAATAGGCGAGAAAAAAAAAATCATTTGTACACCTCCAGATAGGTGAGAAAATCAAGAAAAATCATATTTTGAATGTGCTTATCATTTTTATTAGGGGTGCAAACACTGATAATATAGTTTCGACATATTTTCTTATATATATATATATATTGTAAGGGATAAATTTTCATAAAAATGAGTAAAAAGAAGGGGTAAAATAGGAATTTCTCATGCTAACAAATTCTAACAATTTAGCCGACATAAGCCCACTTGGGCTATGTGCTGGCTCTCTTGAGTGTTGTCTGATAGATGACCTCATCATGACTACACAAGTCATGATGACTCCAAATGCCTATAAATAAGCAAGAATCACCAGAGGAAAGGAAGATGGTGCAGAAGGCAAGAGAGGAAATAAAGAAAGGCAGAAGAAGAAGAAGAAGAAGGAGATCTGGGAAGTTTGAGTCATTCACACCCCGACCCCAAAGGGCTATGCAAGTGGCCACCCACCTGATTCTTTCATCTTCTTTTGGTGTTCTCCGGCTGCTTGATGCTCTTTATGACCTCACAATCGATTATGGCCACCGGAGTCTCTCAAATAGGTCATATCCGCCTGATGCTCTCCCTGACCGGTCACATCGCCACTTGCACGACCTTGCAATTGATCATCTGATGAGTGCAATCACACTTGAACTTGTGCTTGATGCCGTGAATAGTGCCGAATCCATTGTCGCGTTGTCCACTGTGAATAGTGCCAAATCAGTTGTCATGTTGTCCGCTGTGAATAGTGTCGAATCCGTTGTCACGTTGTCCACTGTGAATAGTGCCGAATCCGTTGTCGTGTTGTCTGCTGTGAATAGTGCCAAATCCGTTGTCGCGTTGTCCGCTGTGAATAGTGCCGAATCCGTTGTCACGTTGTCCGCTGTGAATAGTGCCGAATCCGTTGTCGCGTTGTCCACTATGAATAGTGCCAAATCCGTTGTCACGTTGTCCACTGTGAATAGTGCCAAATCCGTTGTCGCGTTGTCCACTGTGAATAGTGCCGAATCCGTTGTCGCGTTGTCTGCTGTGAATAGTGCCAAATCCGTTGTCACGTTGTCCGCTGTGAATAGTGCTGAATCTGTTGTCACGTTGTCCACTGTGAATAGTGCCGAATCCGTTGTCACGTTGTCTGTTGTGAGTAGTGCCGAATCCGTTGTCGCGTTGTCCGCTGTGAATAGTGCCGAATCCGTTGTCGCGTTGTATGTTATGCATAGTGCCCGAGCTCGTTGTCCGTTGTGAGCTGCATAACGTACTCGTTGTCTGATGCACAACGTATACGTTGTCTGAGCTACGTCCTCTATGCCTTATCCGAGCTACGTTGTCTGTGCCTTATCCGAGCTGCATTGTATGAGATACGTTGTCTGAACTACGTCTTCTGTGCCTCCCGAGCTACGTCTTGTGTTGCACTCGAGCTACGTCCTATACCTCTCCATAGCTCATCTTCCAGAGCACAACACCAGTGCCCATCCTCAAGCGCATATGCTCAATGACCTCACGATAAGTATCTCTATACTATTATGTTCATATGTTCATGTGCTTGTGCCTTATACTGACTTTATCATCGAAGCCTATTTCAGGGTGCACACCCGCCCCTTCTGACTCATTCACAGGTGGAGTTTCGCTATGTTCTTCCTACCAGTGAATTAGAGACCATTATAGCTATTGACACGTGGTGAGTCCGGGAATTTTCCCCTTCATATATATATATATATATATAGAGAGAGAGAGAGAGAGAGAGAGTCAATCACAAAACCAACAGATCTCCGAAGATTTAGTCATGTCATGTTGGATTTCCACATGGCATATTAAATTCTACTGAACCACACTGATTCCTTTCTTTAAATCCTAGGACTGTCAATTTGACCCTCCGGTGAGCTTACCTAGACCTCCATGCCCCCTCGGCAAAAAACAACTGTTTTTCTCTGTCTCCAAAGCTTGATGGCCAAGTTGGGTTTGATTTCATAAAACCCGCCTACTTAAGGGTTGAGCTTGGTAAAGACCATATATATAGAGCCCAACTCTGTCCTGATGCTTGTATATACTATATAGTTAATATGTGTGTTTGTGAGAGTGAGACATATAAATATATATATATATATATATATATATATATATAATAATTAGGTAAACTATTATCAGATTTACATACTACGATCAATTTACATGTGCGATGATGAATTTTAATACTCTTTAAGGTGTTGACACCATGCAGATTGTCAACAAAACTGGTAAAGTGAAGAATTCATATAGAAATAACTCCCCACACTGAATTTGTGTATTTTCAGTTGTCTCCTTTCCTTAAACCTGTAAAGTAATCTCGTTTCAATTAAAAAAAATGCTAATTAAATACTATAACAAGAAAACGGTATTCTTTTAGGTCCTAGCCATTATGGGTAGGGCTTGGCCTAGCCAGTCAAATCCTTTGAGAGCTTGGGCCAAGCCTTAACTACACCAATGCTCAACCCTACTCGACCTAACCAATTGCCACCCTTATAATAGATTTGCTCACCATATCCAAAAAACCATCTCTTTAATGTCCATAAAAGTATGATATCTAGAGTTAGACAACATGTGCTGACTAAGGGAATGTTGATCAATATAAGGTCAACTTTAATATTTAACTCACACAACTATTTTTCCAATAATAAACTTAATTATTTCCCAACAATGATAGACAATAGCAGCAGCCAACAAAACCTTAGCAATCAAATCTCAACATGTGAAAAAACACAAGGCCTCACTAAAAACCAACTCAAATGGTCAAGAAAACAAAAATACTTTCAAAATTGTAGTGTTCAAAGTCACTTTAATACGTGGTCCAACATATAAAGACTTTCAAGATATAAGGAAACCAAAAATGTAAGAAAACCAAGGCCACAATCCCTTAAGTTGGTATGCCCCACAAAAAGCCCTAGTGGTGGAACTGTTTTGGAAAACAAGGAGCCTTTCTCCTCCACATTTTCTCACTTTTAATAGTCGATAACAATGGTAAAGAGGCCTAGCTGGGCCATCCTGGGCCCTTGAGTTTCTGGCTCGCACGATGACTTATAATATTTTTGACAATAGTAGTGGCATTTAAGCGTAAACGCAATGTTAAAGGTCTCTGCCTTTGGGGTAAACAAACCAATGGATACAAGTGGAATAGACTATAGAGTGCTTCTTGTCATGTTGGCTCTAATAGGATAGAAATTTGAGAAAGAAACATGTATAAAATGCCAGACTAAGGGTGATCTAGTGGTAAGGCATGTTTGTGAAATACCAATTAATTACACAATAAGCACTGTCGTGGATAAGTATTGTTATGAATAATCATGCTTGATTAGCATTCTGCAGTAAATGATTATCTGGTCTTTTTAAAAGAAATATTTTGGTCATTTAAAAAAATGATACTTCAATATATTTCCCTTTTAAATTTAAGGGTTTTTGTCGGCCTTGCTGTGTGCAAAATTTGGTGTTTATAATAATTGTCACATTATCCTAAAAGTGCATAAGCGATTATACTCTCCCAGCATGAGCAACTTAAGTAATTAAACGGGTTCCGATAATCTAAACCAAATGATAACTCCAATAAATGTAGATTCAAAATCCATGAATGCTTGTGAAATACCAACTAACCTAGGTTCAAAACCCTTAAGCAATAAAATAGGGGTGTCAATTGGCCAAATTCGGGCCTAAAAAACCTAGTAAATGGGTTGGGCTCAGTCTAGGTCAATTTAAAAACACCAAAATTCAAACTGAGCTCGACCCATGGGCACCATCGTAACATGGGTTGTGTAAAAACAACCCACTTGCAAGTAGCTTACGAAAAACTCACTTCTTTTTAAGTTAATCCATAGTAGATATTAAAGTGATTATTATGAAAATCAATGATTGTATTCCCATAAATACGCTTATTGTTTTTACTTTTTTCGTTCGTAACATGTTTTTTTTTTGTTGATTGATCAAATTCTTAAGTATGGGATGATCAAAATATTACAAAAACCTAACAACGAAATGATGGAACAAGATTTGTGTTGCCAACAACAAATATTTGGAATCAAGTGACGACGACGACAACGACGACCACTGAGCACAAGCTAAGTCTATAGGCACTAATTTATTCGATAACAACCCCATGCCATACCCCTAATTTATTCTATAACAACTCCATACCATACCCTTTAGATCAGAGTGTGGGTCTTAGCTCTGGCTGTGTGTGTTTAGGGTGTTACATTATCACCTAACTAAAAAATAAAATAAAATCGGAGTGTGGGAAACTTGTGTAACCCTTTACTGCTTTACATTTTGGACCCGAATAAACCACCCAACCGAATTTCCCCCAATTGCTTGCCTTCCGTAATCACCTTGTGGTGTTAATGAGTTTACCAAATATATTTCCCCTAATCACTTTCTATAGTTTTATGTTAAATATTGGACCGTGGGTTAGTGTTTAGGTTCGTCTTCTATCAAAGTGTGGTACCCGTTAATTTATTAGTAATTATATAGATAATTGAAGTTAGGCTTAGAATATTATTATAATTAAAATATATTTTATTACTTTAAACGGGGCACACTGTGGGTTAAGGTTGAGTGCTTCTTACCTGTCAACCCACTTAAAATTGGTTTTTTTTTTGGGTAGGTCTAATCATTTATCTAGCTAAGTTAGGGATTAGCACTCATGATGGGCACTCTCAACAGTCACACGAAGACTCGAACTCGAGTCACACCTCCCCCAAAGGGAGCCAACAATAACATATGACAAGAAGTTAAGTTTGTTTTTGGGTTATGGGTATTATGACTCGGCCCTAAGCCACCTTAAATTTTTTTTACTTAACATTTAATTAAATATTTTTTTGATAATATTCAATAAACACACACAAATTCACGTACACCACACACACCATACTAACGCACACATCTAACCCTCAATCTCAATTCAAGCCTTTAACTACACACCCCTCAAAAAAGAGGGGCTTGATTCAATATTACTCATTATATAATATTTTATGAAAGTATATATAATTTAATTATTAGTTTATATGCATGTGAGTTGGGGCATGCCGAGTTATGCAGGCTGCGCCAAGGTCGGCCTGCACCCAACCTGAACTCAACTTCGGGCCTATAATTGAGACCGAACCAAACCCATCGCACAAAACCTCAGCCCAGCCCAGGCCTTAATATGGGTTGGGTCGGCGAGGCCTTGTCCACTGTGCAGCCCTATTCATGAGTGTTTTTTTTTTTTTTCCGGTTCAATTCTGGTGAGAAATTAGGGGTGGCAAAATCGAACCAACCTGAAACCCGCTTGAGTCCCTTGACTATCCATGGGTTTGGGTGAGTTCTTAACCGGAGCAACCAAAAAAGCCTCGGGGTATTTTGGAAATTAAAAATGATTTAATTAACCGAAATACTTGTTTATATTCATAATTACCAAACTACCCTACCATAAGGGATATTTTGGGTTTCTACAGTTATCTCTTCAACCAAGCTCCTAGTAGTTAAAGAAACGAAATCTTCTACCGTTATAATCGGATTCCCCTGAGGTTGTCATGTGTCTCTTTTGACACCCCTTAATTGTGGTTAATATCCATCCCTAAGATTCACCAACCGATCCTTATAAATCTTATCCGCAGTTAAAGAGTATCAAAGGGGACACATGGTGACTTGAGGGCCATAACCGGATTCCCTAGAATCCGATTATACCCACAGAGGATAGTTAATCTTTTTAAGAAACCAAGATGTATATGCACGTCACACAGAGAGAAACGTATACAACGGAATTGGGACGGGGTTTCGTCTCGCCCTCGCCCGTCGCCGTCGCCGTCGCCGTCGCCGGACGAAAGTTGTCTAGCTCACGTCCCATAGTAACATGTGTCCCTTATAACATCTCTTAATTGTGATTAAGATTTACTAACTCATAGAGTTCAACCACCTTACCTTGGTAATTAAAAAACATCTAACCACAAAATTTAAATTTTTTAACGGGAGTTAAAAAGGATAGTTAAAGGGCTATGTGAGTGTGAGCCAGACGGTTTTGGTCCGGCCAGAGCCGGATCAAATCTAATCCCGATCTTCTCATGTTGGTACTGGCTAGGAGACCGCCAGCACCCACTCCCAAGACGCCAACTAAGCTTTTGCCCGTTAATCAAGGCGTTGGTTTTTGTTGGCTGAACAAATTGATGTGGCACTTCGGGAGTGGTAACTGGCGGATCCTCACCAGTACGAACCGGAGGAGATCCAAATCAATTTATATTAGCCACGAAAGGCTCAAAGGGTTTGTTTGTAGGGTTTAGTGGTTTCGAGTCTCCTCTGTCCATCTTCTCTTTTAGGTAAAAAAAAAAAACGAAGCTTGCGGCGCTCAAAATCTCTCATTTCAAAGACGAAACTCTGAAACCTCTCTATCGACCCAAACTTCGCTGCTCTAATGGCAGAGAGCTTGATCTTGAGCACAGAAATTAAGAAACCAATAGATGGGTTTCCAGTCTCGGCTGCTTCCTCTTCTAATGGATCTCTGTTTCAGAGGAGGATCGAGTTTCATCCCGCCAGAAAGCATTTCTCTGTTATCAGTAATGGCGGCGGGGATTTTCATTTGGAGACTTTGAACCCCAGCTCGGATTCTCAAAGACCTGGTACAAACCCGTTTTCGTCAGCTTCGACGGGGAAGAAATCGGAACCCGGGGATCTTTTTGAATATGGGTTGGATCCGATTCCAGAGATCAGTTTTGGGATTACGTTTCGAAGAATAGTAAGTGGTTTATTGGGGGAATTTCAATTTGAGTTGGTTATTTAGGTTTATCAAGCTGAGAATTTAATTGGGATTTTGTTATTTCAGTTAAGCTTCATTTCGATTTTGAGTTTCAGTGTTCCTTTTTCATTAATGGGTTTTATTTGTTTATTGATTTTGCTGTTTTGTGTATGAGCTTTGAAGAGCTATAATTTGTTGGGTTTATCTATTTCTACCGTAGTAATTGATTTGGGTTTCGACGGTTTACTTTGTTAGTTTTCATATCCTTTTTCAATTTAGTTTGTGTTTGTTTTATGCATTTTTGATTCTGGTTTTCTAAAACTTTGTAATGGGTTCAGAGTCTTCCACTGTCTGAAGTATGGGGGTGAAATGAATGTTTTACAGGGTGCTGGTTTGGAAAATCTTGGGAATACTTGTTTTCTCAATTCAGTATTGCAGTGCCTGACATATACAGAGCCTTTTGCAGCATATTTGCAAAGCGGGAAGCATCAATCTTCTTGTGAGTGTTTTTTGATCTTTTTCTATCTATTGCTTTGTTATATACACAGTCACCAAGTTGGAGTTCAGGAATTATTCAGCTAGGAAAAAATTAAAAAAAAAGACATAATTTGGGGAATGATTGGAAAAATATCAGGAAAAATAGAAAGGTGAAATATAAGATTACTAGTTATGGAAAATTATTAAAAAAAACTCGCGGATAATTTGCCTTTAATTTGTGACTCTCAAAAAGCTGTGATTTTTTTTCTTTCAAAAACTCACAAATAGTTTGTGAATGATGGTTTGATGAAAACGTCACGAATTATTCAAGACTTTTTGGGAAGAAAAAAAGTTTGTTGCTATGACAGATGTATGAGTGGGTGTAGGGGGTCAGGAAGCCTTAACAAAGCTAGGAAGTAAGAACAATGGACTGGACACAGGGGAGATGGACTGATGGAGATAGAATCAAGGGAATAATCTTGATCAAAAAATATGGGGGTACTTTCAAAGAAGTAACATCAGCAAAAATCAAAATTTCTTCATAAACTGGGATAATAACATTTGTACCCTTTTTTGAGTTGTAGAGTATCTCAGGGATATACACTTAATAGCTCGAGGATCAAGCTTATCATGATCAAGACCCAAAAAATGACCAAAGCGCACACATCCAACACACACAAGGTGGAACAACAATGAACAAATAGAGTATGAGTTGTAGAGTATCTCAGGGATGTACACTTAATAGCTCGAGGATCAAGCTTATCATGATCAAGACCCAAAAAATGACCAAAGCGCACACATCCAACACACACAAGGTGGAACAACAATGAACAAATAGAGTATCAGGAAAAAGGATAGAACATGGAGATTTGTTGTTAAGAATAGTAGAAGGTCATCGATTAATTAGTTGAAAAGCAATAAGCACAGCATCTCCCCAATACGACTTGAATACATGCATGTTTAACATGAGAGTTCAAGTAACTTCGAGTAGGTATCTATTCTTACACTCAGCAAAATGCTCCGAGAATTCTAATATACGGAAGTTTCAAAAGGTAAAAAGTTGTTAGCATTGTCAGATCTCAGAACACAAACACACACACACATATATTAAACCGAGTTTGAATTTCTTTATGGATAACTTGAAAATAGATAGTACTTCAGATCTCTTATTCAACAAATACAATCATATCATGCGTGAGAAATCATAAATGAGTGTAATAAAATACGTATAACCATCTAAACTATGAACTATAACTGGCCCCCAAACATCAAAATGAACAACTAAGAAGGGGACAAACCTATGACTCTCAATCCTAGATGGAAACAAAACTCTGTGATACTGTCTAACTCACATGCCTCAGGTTCTAAAGACACCACAACCTAATGATGAAACAATTTGCTTCAAAGGAGAAAGAGATGGATGACTTAATCAACAATACCATTGCATGGAGTAACATAAGAGTGAAATGAAGCTCCAAGCAATCCCCAATCTAAGTAGTATAGTCCTCCTGACTCATTTCCTTCGCCAATTGTCTTCTTCATCTTGAGATCTTGAAAATCACAAAAGGAAAAACAAAAAGTTACAGAGCAATTCAAAGATTGAGTTAGTTTACTGACATGTAGCAAATTTAAAAGAAAACTTTGGAACATATAAAACGGACGATAAAGAAAGAGAGGTAGTAGGATTTACAGGTACACTCCCAGACACATCAGACACATGGAATACAAAACCAAGGTATTAAACTTCAGTTTCGGTATAAACTTCGGTCGCTAAGGAAGTTGACACGTTTTGAGGAAGTTTATGGAAGTCCCACGTAAGTTATGTAAAAATTAAAGAAGTTTAGGATACTCTAAAGAAACATTGGAAATCAAAGATGAAACTTTAGAAATTCGGATGTAATTATAGTTTGGCCACAAATTGAACATTGCAAATATGAATTGAAATTTCTCCTTGAGTTTTGTGTCTCGTGCCTTCTTTCAAGCTATATCCATAAAAGTAAATGGGGTATTTTGTGTGTCAAGAGTGGAGTGCTATGTTGGTCGTAATGCACAACTAGGAGCATTCTTGGAAAACAATTCGATCCCAAGAATGGCAAAAGGCCATGAATGTTGATTACTATGTCCGAGAACTTCAATTTGTACTTGTTATTATGGTATTCACCAGTTATAAACTGATTTTTTTAGAAATTCACGAATTTTAGGTGTGCCAAATTTTTAATTTTGCTGAATTATTCACGAATTTCCCACATTATATGTTTAGTTTAGCAAGTAAACTATTTGTTTTGTATATTATCTAATCAAATTGTTGGATATATTTTTATAATTATTAATATTTTTTTATGTTTCCTGAATTTTTCCGAACTTGACCTTTGGCGAATTATTCCCGAACCCCGACTTTGTCACTTTGGACTTTTCGCCACCATCAAGTGGGTGAAGAATAGGGCAGTATGGACAGTTGTCTGGGAAACCGTTGGTGGCATTGCATACAATATTAAACGCATTACATGAATTGTGGAGAACTGTCACCAATTTAATACATGTCCCATGTGCTGAAGGGCATTCTATTAATATTTAATACATCATGAAAAATGAGTAAGGTACTGTTTTTATGTTTTGTTATTTTTATATGGGTGCTACTAGGACTTAGCGCACCCCACTTTTGGATGACTGCACCCCATTAGTAAAAATTACTTATTGTATACCATTAAATCCATAGAATTACTTGTACACCATAAAAATATTAAAAATGGCTATAAATTTTATAACTACACCCCAAAAATAATTTTCTACCACCCAAAAAAAATTAACTCTAAGAGGGTGATGCGGATATCATGTCTAAATAGAAAACGGGAATAAATAAATAACCCATACCTGGCAAGCCACTTAGGCAAATGATCTTGCAAGTAAGAACACCTTGGATCACATCATCAATGGCATCACCGTCCTTAGAAATTGCTTATTTCAGCATAATAGATCAATCATCCTTGCTTCCAGGGTCCATGTTCATCAAATGCCCAACATAGAGATAACAAAAGCCTTAGACGTAGCATATAAACATCCACTCTCCAGTTCTAGGACAGGACTGAAGGTTTATCACGTATCCGTAAACTCACACGCCTTGAGGAATACATGATAGAAGTAGCAATTTTTATGAATATATGATGGTGCCACTACCATAGAAGCCGGTATTCCCCGGTACAATATATACACCGTGTAACCCACCCACTCATCAATCCATCTGAATCGTTCATTCAGTGGGTCATACCCCATGTAACCATCGGATCATTAGATGAACTCAAAAAAATTGTCAATGCAAACGGTAATGGTAAAGAGTCAACAATCAAACGGTAAAGATAATCAAATCTACCCGCTGATTTCATGAAAGAGGTGGCTCAACCGTTCTGATGGGTAGTCTCTTGTAGACTACCTTTGTCGGATCTGTAATATTGCAAGCACCACATTTGACGGTACAGTTTTTTTGGGGAGGTTTCCCATAGCAAGCAATGATGGAGGCCATGATGCAGGCAATGATGAACTCTCCAAAAGATAAGAATGTAGAGTCCTAGGGGCTGGGTTGCGTCTATTAAACAGGTTAAAAACTGAAAGTAAAAAAGAAAATGAAAAATGGGGTGCAATCATAAAAAAGTGGGGTGCGCCTAGCACCACCCTTTTTATATTTATTTTTGGGTATCATCACAGCAATTTAGGTATATTGCATTTCTATGTATTAACTTTAACTCATATGACCTATCTATTAATTTAGTATGTTTTGTATCTTTAGTTCACTTTAAATCTTCTGACTTAGCAATTAAGCTTTTAGTATGCTTTGTATCTGTAGTTCGCTTTAAACCATTAATCAATGATATATATATATATATATAACATAAAATTTCGCTATTCTGCTTTTATCTTTGACTGTAACTGTGATTCTTTTATTTCCTTCTGTTTGTTCCCGGTGTGATTGATTGTAATTAGACATTGGTAGTTGCACTTCTTTAATGCTCCTCATATATTTCAGCTTGTAGACTGGTACTCTTCCTTGATATCTAAAATTTGGCCCTCTCTTTTCTGTTTCGTTTGAAATAACTTTGGTACAAGTAAGAAACTATATTGCAAAGAAAAGAGGAATCTAAAAAATGCTTCCAGTCTACAAAGAGCATCGAATTACATTTCTCTTTTCTTCATTTTTTTTCTTGTGGTGAAATTGTGATGCTTTCAACACAGCAAGTATTTGAACAGAGTGGAGACTGCTACTTTAATATGCTTGCTTCTGAGTTCGTCTCCATCCTATTTTTAGCAATTATATGCCTAAACCTTGATAACTTCCTCTGTATCTTGATCTTAAACATAACTTAATTTTTACCATATTCTTTTTCTTTATGAATATGGTCAACCTCTAGCAGGAGCAAAGCAAGAAGTAGTGTATCTATGAAGCAGTTTCTCATTGAGTGGTGATAGAGAAACCCTCTAGTTATCTGGAGGTGCCCATTGAGAAGGCGTCACGCCGTTTGGGCGGGGCTGTGGGGGAACCTCCTATGAGCTTCTAAGTTCCCCCATTTCTCTTATTTCTTTTAAAAAGTTATTTCTAATATATATGTGTGTGTGTATGTGTATGTACATATATACACACACATATAATATGCTATTGCTTTTAAATATAGCACCTCCGGAGTTCCACTCCCCTTCCTGTGGTTTTGGGCAAAATATGCTGAAATCTTCCCCAAAGCCAAAGAGAGCATTAGAAGGATCTTATAGGCCTTTTAAAAAAATAATCATTAACAAGAGAATTTCATGAAGAAAGAGGGAAAGTGCAGGTCAGCCAGCCCTAAAATTAGGGCAGGCAAGGAAGAAAGGAAATGATTGCAACACAAAAGGATCAAGATTTAGGAATGTCATCTCCAACATATAATCCGGACCTCTCCACACCTTCTTTAGGAAAACACTCAAGACTTTCCCAAGACATTCTCCTCTAATATCTTTTTTCCTTTTTTATTCAATAATTTCTTTTATCTTTGGGATAATCATCAATCTCTTGATGGTTGGTTTTTTGCTATTTCTACATTTGGTAGTTCACTGCAACTTTAGTAGTTTGATAATCTAGGTTCTGTATTTCAGTTAATGTTTGTTAGTTACCTTTTGATATTAAAGATTGACTCCATACACATTTTCTTTATACAATGAGTTTGTTATATTTATTTTGATGTGTATCAGTGAAAAAATTGTATAATGGATGAATTCTATATTGCCAAAATTTGACTTTTAGTTGGTTTCTAATTCTTATTTTTTTTAATGATTTACAAAGGCCACACTGCCGGATTTTGTGCTATGTGTGCCATCCAGAAACATGTCAGCCGTGCTCTGCAATCAACCGGGAGAATATTAGCCCCTAAAGATCTTGTCTCAAACTTGCGGTGTATCCTACTGATATGTTATGGTGGTTCATTTCTGGTAGCAAATTCCATTCACTATTAGCGAAATTTGTAAAAGTAACAATTTTCTTCTTTCTACAGTAGCCAAAGAGGTGGTTAATAGGTAGGGAAAATCTACAGATTGTGTAGTGAGTTCCCAGTTTAAAATAGCTTGGTAGCAAATCCTTTCTCTTTCTTGATACCCACTCTATATCTTGTTCATTTTTTTTCTCTTTTTGCCCTAATTAATGCTTATGATCATGTTAAACAAGTTTCCTTTAATGTTATATAAGTGACCTTATCCTGTTTCCTGGATGCCAATTGAGCTTCGAGAGAAGAGAATCTTTCTCACGTATTGGCCAGTTCCAGAAGGCCTCTATTACCAACTGAGCTTCTATTATGATCAAACATGATGGTTTCCATTTTTCCCTTCGATGTTTTTTTTTACATTTCATGCACTACATTTCTTTGCGGTCCTCAATACCCAGAATTTGTAATTCTTGACCACACGATCAGGCATATCTCGAACTTTCCGTAATGCTAGACAAGAGGATGCACACGAGTACATGGTTAACTTGCTGGAATCCATGCACAAATGCTGCTTGCCATCAGGGGTGCCGAGCGAATCCCCCAGTGCTTATGAAAAAAGCTTGGTCCACAGGATCTTTGGGGGTCGTCTCCGGAGTCAGGTAACATTTCCATTCCTGCTGATTGAAGTGGATCATTATCTTAGACTCATGTCTCAATTTTTTGAAAGTTTCTTGTTACTGTCAGGTGAAATGCATGCAATGTTCGTACTGCTCCAACACATATGATCCGTTCTTGGATTTAAGTCTTGAAATAGTCAAGGCGGATTCCTTGCACAAGGCACTTACACACTTCACTGCCAATGAGCAGTTAGATGGAGGGGAGAGGCAGTACCAGTGTCAACGATGCAAACAGAAAGTTAAGGCTCTCAAACAGCTCACTGTTCACAAGGCCCCTTACGTCCTTTCCGTCCATCTGAAGCGGTTTGGTTCGCATGTTCCTGGACAAAAGATTGATAAGAAAGTTCAGTTTGGTCCAACTTTGGACTTGAAACCTTTTGTCAGTGGTTCCAATGTGAGTAAATCCTTTGTTATTACCAACCATCTTTCTGGTAGGCCTTCCGGAGTACAATAGCAGGATTCATATCTAAGGTACTCAGTACATACAGGGTGCAGGATCCACTATTCAAATGGATCTCAATTATTCTCAACTGAGAGCTCCTGTAGGCTGAAAACTGAGCCAAACACTTGTTCTTGTTATTTCATTCTTGCTGAGTGATTTTGGCGGTGTTCATCTAATTTGGATTTTTTACCCTCTGCATGTGGTGTCATATGTATTGCAAGCCATTGTTTGACCCCTATTGCTGTATTTTTATGGTACCTTAGCTTTCCTGTCATGATAATCTAGTGTTTTTATCCATTACCATGCTCGTACTTTGCAGGAAGGAGATTTGAAGTATACTCTTTATGGGGTTTTGGTTCATGCGGGTTGGAGTACTCATTCAGGCCACTATTACTGCTTTGTCCGCACATCAAGCGGCATGTGGTACTCTCTCGATGACAACCGGGTAATTACTCCGTTCTTCATTGTCGAACTCTCATTGTATGGAAATTATATCACTGAATGCTGCCCCTTTCTCATTGATTTTCCTTTAGGGAAATACTTGTGTGTTGATCCAATTCCATGAATACAGGTTGTCCAAGTTAGCGAGAGGACTGTCTTGGAACAGAAAGCCTACATGCTGTTCTATGTTCGTGATAGAAGAAACATTGCTCCAAAGAAACCATTTGATGTCGTTCGCAAAGAAAACACAGTAGCATACTCCATAGGAAACAAAAAATGTTCTGTTTTTGCCCAGGTTCTAGAGGGCACAGTTCAAAATGGTCAGATTGATAGAAGATTAAGTACGGCAGATTGTTCTGCTACTGTAACTCGAAGAGATGCATTAGGCGGTGGTATATTAAAGGTGCCCCTATTGAAAGAAGCTTCTGTTTTGAAAACTAATGGTCTGGTTATGGCAGAGCACTCAGTGGCAAAAAAGGACACCACTTTGGAACCTTCGTTGAAGGTGCCCTTATTGAAGGATCCAATGAAGGGGCATTCAGTTCTTCACTCTACTTGTGCCCAGTTTGTGGCAGATGGCTTGCTGTCATCAAATCCATCATTTATCAAGGTTAGTGGTACCACTCCTCATCCAGATAATGCCACTGGTACAAATACTTGTGCCAAAATTAATCCTGGCACTGAAGGTGAAAGTTCAAAGAAGGATTTGAGTGTTTTAGTTGCGACACCACCCGATTGCAGTGGGACCCAAATCACTGCTACTGATAAGCTTGTCACTGACAAGGCCACAGATGAGGTAATGGACTATTTCCTTCCCAACTCTAGCTAGCTAGCTTTTCTTTCTCGAGTTTACATGCTGTAAACTCTATATCTGCTGTAATGCTTTAGTTCTTGGTTATATATATATAGAGAAGGGTTCTCGTTGGCTTAACTTACTAGAGATTCTTGTAAGCTATGCAATCTTGGTCGTTAGATCAATACTATCCAATCCAAGTGGGGGAGGTGGTGTTGGGATGGCCGAAAGGTGTGTTCAACAGGAAAGGGAATGTGGTGTGGACGATGCTACCGGCGGCGATTAGTTGGGGTATATGGAGGGAACGAAATAGCAGAATTTTTGAAGATAAGGAAGAGTCGATGCCCAAAGTCATTCTGAAGATAGGGTGGTTGTTATTTTCTTGGTCTTCTGTCCTAGCTGAATTTAGGAAAATGCATTGGTCCGATTTTCTGTATAACTGGTCAAGTATCTTAGCTTGACTTTTTGTTTTTCTGTTCGATGTTTCTTGCATTGTTTGTATATTCGTGCTTCATTAATATATTGATATCGTTATCTATAAAAAAATAAAAATAAATTGAAACCACTTATTTTATGGAAAAACCACCCTAATACGTAACCAAACTGCCCCCTTAAATAGGAATTTCTCCTTTTTTTTTTGTTCTCTCTCTTTCTCTGCCTCTCATATTATATCCCTGTCATGTTACTTTTTATTAATCATTTTGGTTGAATCTCAACCCAACATGCGTCCTCTTAACTGTGGTTAAGAAGATATTAAATCAAAGTTTCATCTTTTCTCTAGGGTTCAACCTCTTCTCCCTAGGTTTTTAGAAAAAAAAATTACTGTGAGAACAAGAGAGTTTTTTTTCTAAATCATATTTGGCTGAATCCCAACCCAACATGTGTCCTTTTAATTGTGGTTGAGAAAATATTAATCCAAAGTTTTGTCTTTTATCTAGGGTTCAACCTCTTCTCCTAGGTTTTTAGAAAAAATGGAGAGAGAGAGAACACCTCTTGTGTGGTTTCCTAGAATTAAGGGGGTAGTTATACAAAAACCATCTATCTTAAATATAGGGTGGAATTTAAATGGGTTTGTGGTTTCCTATAATTAAGGAGGGTAGTTTTTAAAAAATAACTTATCTTGGATGTAGGGTTGGATTTAAATGAGTTTATGATCTAACAATTAAGAGTCATTTGCTTACGAGAGTCTCCTAACAGCTAAGCTGTTAGGAATGTTACTCTCTCTCTCTCTCTCTCTATATATATATATATATATATATATCTAGTTTTATATTATATAACTGTTGCTTACCGGTCAAAAAAAAAAAAAACTGACAACTGGAAATTGCAAATTATCCCTTTCCTGCAACAGATCCTGGGGGAAAAGCCTCCATTTCTTTGTTCCGAACCATTATTTGAATTCTTCGTTCTTGAGTCTGTATACTTGATTTCATCTGTTTATTCGTCAATGAATTGGTCCACTACAGAAATGAGGCTTCTAGCTCTTCTATTTGCTGGTATCTGCACTTTGTTTCTAATTTAAATTTCCTCTTATTTATGTATCCAGAATGGTGTTTTTCCGAATGAGAAGGTGCCGACTAAAGCACCATCCAAAGTTCCTTGTGATAAATTACAGAATTTTAACTCTGCAAGGTTATCAAATGATTCAGGCATTGGAAATGGTCAGGTAATTAGTTTTATCCTTTTTAACCTTTTGCTTTAAGTTTGACTTGGTTAGCTGGACTTTGACTTTGATTTTTTGTACGAACTACCAGAATGGAGGTATCTTTAATGAGAGGGGTTCAAGGGACTCACCATTTGAGAAGGCAGGTGCTATTGTTCCAAATTCGACAGGAACCAAGCTATTAGAAATATCAGGTCCGTCGAGCATGATGAATGACTGTGTTCAGGTGGCTCTTGGTCACAAGCAGCACCGGAAATTGGCCAAGTCAAAGAAGAAGCTTCTCAAGTGTCGGGTTGCAAGCATGCATCTTGGCTCGAACCTACTGTTTAGGTCATCTTTAAGCCTGAGAAAGAAGAAGAAACACAAAAGAAGCAAACGGCGTGCTATAGAGCTCAGGGGTTTTACTCAAGAGGACTTGTTGGATGAAGATTGTATCTCAAGTGACCTAGGGCCATCTACATCAGAGAAAACCAGGACGGTTGCCCTTGATTCAACTCATTCTCGGAAGCATGGGGCTAAATCTGATACAAAGAAGGGAAATAATAATATGGCTTCCTCTATGAATATGATAGATGGAGACTTTAGAGAGAGAATTGGTCAGGACAGTGCTGTTCTTGTGACCAATGAACCATCACTAAATAACTCGAGCACAACAGTGAACCAGTGGCCTGCTGAAAGACCTGATAGTTCAAAAGACAACTATAGAGTATCAGAGCAGAATGGTATTATGAGTATGCTTACGAGAGGTTTAACAGAGATAACCGGTAAGCATCTGTTTGAAGCATCCTCTTCATGCTCTTATCTGATCAGCTCTGTTATATTTTATATTTACTAGATTGACTTGGGAACTCTGCACCTCCATCTATGATTATAGCGTATCTACACTCGACACGTTATGTGCAGAGATTCCAGGACCTATCATTTCCTAAGCCGAAAATCGGGTGATCCTAGCTGTGCTTCTTGTGCAGAAAATAACTCTTGAATAGGTCGGTTAATAGGATCAGCTGATTAGGCCTATATTTGTTCTAGGAGATCTCCTAGATGGGACCCTTCAAATGTTACGGCCTTTGGGCCAGGTCAAAATGGAGGTCATATATGGGTACTCTTTAATAGTTAATACTTGTCTTCACCTTCCCTTGACTTGATTCAGTGAAATTGGTTTTTTGCTTTTGATCCGTTAATTGCAGTAGCACGTTGGGATGGGATAGAATTACCTTCATCTCAGATTGTAGGGTCCAGCAGTGCACAGAGCATCGGCATTGGCTATGTACCAGATGAATGGTGAGTTCGCCATACCTAATTTATTTTCTTGGATGGTAGATCCTCCATTCTGAAGCCATAGGTAATCTTGGTGCAATAATAAGCTAGATCTGTAATTAGAGCAATAATTCTCTCCTCGGGCGAGGAGTGGACTATTGCTCCTCACCGTCACAAAGCCCCTTTAACTGTCCTTGAACTATGGTTAACAAGTATTAACCCCTGTGGTTGAAAAAAATTAATTTAAATTTCTAAAAACTAAGGTTAGAGCTTTAACCCTAAGGATTAATGAATCTTAACCACAGTTAAAGGGAGTTAAAAAGAGGACACATGGGGAGAAAGGTGGGACTAGATGCCTTCCTTCGCTCCACCAGCGAGGAGGTGATTAATTTCCCTCTAATTATTAGCTCTAAAAACTAATTTTTTGTCAAACATTGGTTGAGGGGGACGAGATACTTTCCTTCGCTCCACCAGCAAGGAGGTGATTAATTTCCCTCTAATTATTAGCGCTAAAAAAATGATTTTTTGTCAAACGTTGGTTGTATGCAACATCGAATCTTTGCTTAAAACTTCAAAAATCCAATTGATGTAATCGAATTAGAATTGTGTATATCTAACCGTAAGAGAGAGAATGTGAGGTCTGTGCGTCTTGTATTAACATTCTGCATTGCAACCATGAGGTTGTTGGGTCGACCCCAGCAGGAAGGTGACAGCCACTGTCTTGTTATGTTGTAACGCCATGAGGCTCTATGGTAATACTAAGCGCACATGCTCATCAAATGAACTACTCATTGGATTTCATTTGTCAAAAGAATTATATTGATCAAGTGGTTGTAATCATCTTTTCAGTGATTTTCTAAAAGTTACCAGAGGCGAGCATGCAAGTCTGTGATTGCATGAAGGATGTGAAACTCCAGCCTGAATTTCAGTCCCAACCTTTAATAAAAATGAATACTACAACCATCATTAAGGTTGATGAACTGCCTCACTTATTTGGTTTTGGCAAATCTTTGATAAGCATTTCAACTTTTTCAGGGACGAAGAATATGACAAGGGAAAGAGGAAGAAGGTAAGGGGTTCCAAGGCCAACTTTGATGGACCAAACCTTTTCCAAGAAGTTGCAACCATGAAGGCGCAATTCAAGAAGGCAAAGATGGACTGGACCAGCTCTGGAAACCGACCTTTCAGGATTTGAGATATAGTCGCAGAGCGACATCAATGCAGATGAAGCATGCTTTCTTTGTTGGCCCGCTGTTATAATTCGGTATGTTACGTAGCAATTATCGCCGCAAGGGGTGAGATTGTAACAGTGAAAGCCTCATAAATGAGTTTGAGATTTTCTCTGTTTTATTTTTTTGGCTTTTTATATATTCTTAGGATGCAGTGGAGAGACACTTGAGGACCTGTATCTACCTTTTCTGTGAGAGTAGTTTCATGTTGAGGAATGTATAAGCTGAGTGCTTTCTTTGCTTCTTGTACGGATACTTGCAGTGATTCTAAAATTCAAAGAGCCCTGCCCACCGACTAATAGCTTCAAGAAACATTGGAAGGTACATCTATCTATCTATACTAATACTATATGCCGGTTGGTGCCACCTGGCATATCCCAAATTCTCTATTCTTGCTTTAGGTTGATGACATGTCTCCTCATGTAGCATACTACTCTTAGTTGAACCAATAAGTTGGTGTCAATTAAGCCAAGTATTGGGTCCCATTAATAAATCTCCTAATTAATTGTATTAAATTATATTTATTTTGGCTTGAGCAAATCAAGAGTCTCCTACACCCCTTTCTTTTTTGTTAAAAGCAATTCAAAAGACTCTTATCTTTTTCTTTTCAATTAATTACATTAAATTATTTTAATTTTTAGTTGTTCATACACTCCCCTTTACATTAAATTATATTAATTTTTTACATTAAAATATTTTAAGTTTTAATTGAAAGCAAATCAAACGACTCATATGCAAGAAGAATATACTCCATATCGGTTACACCCTATGAATTGTGGATTGGGTAAAAACCTAGTTTACAACATCTAAGGGTATGAGGTTGTCTTGTGCATATTTGCAAGCTCGAATCCACTAAGTTGGAATCTAGAACAGAAAAATGAAATTTTGTAGGGTATCCAAAGGAAACTAAAGGTTTCTATTTCTAATCCAAGGCAGACTAAACAATAGTTGTAAGGAATCATGCCAACTTTTTGGAGGAAGAAATTGATCTTCTTAAGAAGGTTGAATTTCATGAGATGAAAGACTACACAGCCAGTATTCAAAATGAACCTAATCCTTCCATTATTGATTCTCCTAATTTTGTTTCACTGAGAAGGTCTGAAAGAGTTTTTAGACCACTAGATAGACTTCAGTATTACAATAATGAGGTTTATCTAGTTACCCTTGATGACGAGGATACAAATCCTACTTATCAGGAAGCTACATTAGATGTAGATGCATCTCAATGGAATAAAGCCATGAATGCTGAAATAGATTCCATGTATGATAACGGCGTCTGGACATTAGTAGATTCATCAGATGGTATAAGGTCAATTTGATGCAAATGGATTTACAAAAGGAAGAAGGATGCCGTTGGTAACGTGAAGACCTATAAAGCAAGACTTGTTGCAAAATGTTACACTCAAATTCAAGAAGTTGATTATGAGGATACCTTTTCACCTGTAGCTATGCTTAAATCCATCAGGATATTGCTAGTTATAGCTGCACACCATGACTATGAGATATGACAAATGAATGTCAGCTGTTTTCCTTAATAGAATGTTAGATGAAGACATTTATATGAAGCAACCTGAGAGCTTCATTGCTTCTAACCAGGAGAACATGGTATGCAAATGTAACAAGTCGATATATGGTTTAAAACAAACTTTTAGAAGTTAGAACCAAAGATTTGATCTTTCGATGAAAGAATTTGGATTCCAAAAGAATTTGGAAGAATCTTGTATATACAAGAAGGATAGTGGGAGAAAGGTAGTATACCTAATTCTTTATGTAGATGACATCCTACTCATTGGAAATGATGTAGGGATGTTGTCATCAGTCAAGATTTGGCTTTCTCAGCATTTCTCAATGAAAGATTTGGGAGAGGCATCCAATATTTTCGGAATAAAGATTCTGAGAGAAAGAAAATGCCAAATGTTGGGATTGAGCCAAAATTTCTTACATTGACAAAATCTTGTCAAGTTATATGAGTGATTGTAAGACAACTCTCATTCCTTTTAGACATGATGTTACTTTGTCTAAAAAGATGGCTCCTACATCAGTTGATGATATCGACCATTGTTAACACCAAGATGGTTGAGGGAACTCCAGTCAGAGAGCACATCATAAAGATGATGAGTTTATTGAATGAGCTGGAAATTCTTGGTGGAGAGATGGATGCCATCACTCAGGTTGACACTGTTTTGCAGTCACTCCCTTCGTCCTTCAATGTGTTCGTGTTAAATTATAACATGAACAAGAGTGAAATGTCACTAAGTGAGCTTATAAATTCATTTGTGATTGTAGAAGATTTAATCAAAAAGTTAACAAAGGGTGAAACTTTAATTGTCGATAAATCGGATACCTCCAATCGATCTAAAAAGTTTAGAAAAAAGAAAAAAGGTAAAGGTAAGTTTAAAGACAACAGAGGTAAGGCAAGAGTTGCCAAAAGTTCTTTAGGAGATACTGGCACGGATAATAAAGACAAGAGAAAGTGTTTCCACTGTGGTAAAATAGGCTACTGGAAGATGAACTGTAAGACTTACCTCGCAACTCTTAAGAAGGGTGGTGCAAATACTCAAGGCGTGAGATGCTTTGAAGTATTAATTACTGTTGAGTCAAACTTTCTGGATAATCCTCCTAACTCATGGTGTGTGGATTCTGAATCCACTGTACATGTTTGCAATTGTTTGCAGGGGTTCAAGGAAACCAAAAAGCCGACCAGACAGGAACAGAAGCTTAAAGTTGGCTGTTACAACTTAATTTAATCCAAATTAATGGACATAAAATCAAGAGTAAAAATAATATACTTGCAAGTGCACAAGTGACACAGTTGATGTATCTGGTGAGCACAGGGTCGAATCCACAGGGATTGACTATTGTGCAACAAGAATTAAGGAAACGAAATCTAGAGAAAAGAGAGATTTAAAATCAGTTTTCCACTCAATGAGAATTGAGCAAAAATCACTGATAACTGTAAGCAATAAAAAATAGATCTAAGGTTTCAGGAAAATCCACCTATCCCTCCTTATGCTTAGATTTGGATGAAAACACATCTAGAATTAAATAAAGATTTAATCTAGATGAAAAATTATACGATAAAACCACTGACTATTAAATTCAATTGAATAATTAGAGAAATATAAAAATCACTTTGTATCCAACTCACAGGGGATCCAAGCATTCCATATATCATTAGATCATATGAAATCAAAGAGCATATAGAGAAGAACAATTAACCAAAATAAGAACTATTCAATTAAAATAAATAATCAAATCATCCACATCGTCCACATAAATTGGAAAAAAGTTTCAAATCCCTAACCTTAGAAGGGTGTTTAGCCAACCATGTTTGGAGTTGTCATCCTTCTTAATGGTTTTCCAAACACTACAATAAAATAACTCCAAAAAAACTAAAAGAAGAAGAGAGAAAAGAAAATGAGAAAAGATTAGAGAGAGCCCCAAAAGTCTCTCACTTTAGGTTTATATAGACTAAAGGGAAAAGAGAAGGGAAAAAAAGCAAAAGAGAAACTTCTAATTCCAAAATTTCAACCAAAATTGCACTTCCCTTTTCTTGATGACGTATTTTGGCATCTTAAACGTCCGAATTAGGGGATCTTTGTGAAATACAATTTTGTTCCCCTTTAAGTCTTCTTTCCAAAACATCAAACCTTGCCTTAATCTGAATTTTGAGTCAAAAGTTATGTCCAAATTAGTAAGTACTGTCTAAATTAGGCGGGAATCCGGGAAATCCTCCTTCTTTGTTTGAGATTGGTTGCTAAATATAGCACTCCTCTAGCCATCCACGAAATTTCTTGCCTTTCTTGTAGATTTAGTTGACCTCCATTAAGCTCCTTACTTGAATTCTAAAATCCACCCAAAATAAAGAGTTCTTGTGACCAAAATAGACTTTCTCATTTTTTTTTCTGAAATAGAAACATCAATATAGCACACTTCTTTCTAATTCAAGAGAGTTCCACCATTTTTATGCCAAAATCATATGAATCTATATCTTCCTAAGATTCTCCAGCCATGTTGTAGAATCTTTCTATACTTGGTCTTGGGCTTTGCTCTTGGGCTTTGACTCTTTGACTTGAGACTTGACTTCTTGGACTTTTGGCTTGAGCTTTGCACTTTGGGCTCTAACTCCTTTAGATCTTTGAATTGAACATGGGCTATTTGAAACTTTGGACTTCTTGAATCCCGAGAGTAATCTGGGGTTAGGATTCCTACAAAAAATAAATACACGTAATAAGTCTCTCTTAAAAATATTTTGCATGCGACATTCCAAGACATGCATGAATACATGCAAATGTATCATGAAAATTAAGAGAAAGAGGACAACACAATGGTAAGAAGATAATACACCACTTTACGTGTAAAAATGAAGATATAAACCAAAGAAGTATGATAATGCTTATTTAAATGAGGATAATTAAGCAAAATTAAGCACTTATCATTGGCTCGAGTGCGAATGTTGCAGTCAAGTCAATTGACGTATTTACTCTTTATTTACCTAATGGAAAGACATTAATTTTAGAAGACTGTTTTTATATGCTTTTTGTACACAGAAATTTGATTTCAGTATCTAGACTTTTATATTGTGGATTCTATATCATTTTAATTTAATAGTTGAAATTAAGAAAAATAGAATTGTCTTAATTACTGATAATCTTATTAATGGTCTTTATTTAATATTTCATTTGATAAATAATGAAAGTCTGCAAAGTGACAATGCCTCATCATCTAGAATGTCTGGAATGAAGAGACATTGTATAGAGTCAACTTATCTTTGGCATCAGAGACTTGGTCACATTAATCTTGATAAGATTAAGAGGTTGGTAAAAGATGGTTCCCTTAAATTTCTCAAGATAGAACTACTCCCTACTTGCGAGTCATGTCTCGAAGAGAAGATGACTAAGAAGCCTTACCCTAAAAAGATAGGAAGAGCTGAAGGAAAGTTGAGACTCATACATAGTGATGTATTTGGTCCATTTAACATTGTTGAACGAGGACAATACCAGTATTTTGTCACATTTACCAATGACTATTCTAGATATGGATATGTCTATTTGATTCAACACAAATCTGACACTTTTGAAAAGTTTAAAGAATTCAGATTAGAAGTTGAGAATCAAACAGACAAATTTATAAAGACACTTCGATCAGATCGAGGTGGTGAATACCTCACCAACGATTTTATGAATTACTAAAGGGATAATGAGATTATCTCACAATGGTCAAGTCCTACCTCACCTCAACAAAATGATGTTTCTGAAAGAAGAAATCGGACCTTCTGTATTTGTTTGGTTCAACTATGAAACAAATATAAAATGGTGCTATATAAGCGGTAGTTTGTAGTCCTTTTCTTGCTTCCTTAGTTTCTTCCTTGATCTTTTTCTTCCTCCGTGTGTGCAATGGAATTGAACCGGCCGACCTACCTATGAGAGTATACTTCCGTGTGTGCAATAGAATTGATCCCCCAAAAGTATACACACGAGTACAGAGGAGAAACTTTAGATTGTTCTCATTTGGGACTGAAAATCCTAATCAATGATTGCTGGCACTATGACCCCCACTGGCACCTCAAACAGAAGCGTCTCGCTGATTGTAACATTGGCTTCGGACGCAATGCTATAGGTGTTCGAGATTTTTCTTTTTCTTGGTGGGATGGCCAGTACTATGTTGTGACTAAACCCGGTGACTGACCCTGTTAATCCTCATCCTGGCACTATGCGTTCTGTTGTTATCAAGGATAGGCCCTTGTGGATTGTGTTCAAGTGGGACATGGTGATACAATTGAAACATGAGCTCATAATGTACAGCTTAATAACCATAAATGTAATAGGTGAAAAAACAAATTTGAACTCAATTTATTTGAAGATTGTCCTTGCTATGTAAAGTTTTTTGGTAAGGTTGCCAAGTAAAGCTCAGTAAGGATTTCATTGGTTGTATCATTCTTATTTGCTTGAGACATTAGTGTATTAGTGGAAAATAATTATTTTGTTAACAGAATGTTAAGCAATATTAATCTGTGTATGAAATTCAATATATTTATTTATAACTAATACATATTAATGAATATTATTATAAAGGAAATGTTTGGCAGACCATGCATTTCCATCATGTAGGGGAATGTCGGTCCTCATTGGTCCGTGCTCCCCATTTTAACACCTATTAACTGTGATTAACATTCACCCTCTCCTAGGGTTTATCCATCCAACCTTGGTTTTAAATAATTAATAAAAATTATGTAAATCTTAATTCAGTTCTGCTTAACCATAGTTACAAGGGACATGTGAACAAGACATTCCGCCACATATGGGAATGCGGGTCCCCTAATTATTGATCTTCTATAAATTGCAATTTGATGAACCAATTATTTTTTATTATAGGTCTGCAAGGTAGTCTTCCAAATTGACCACCCCAATCAAATTACAAAACATTGGGAAAGTGAAATAAAGTAAAAGTTTCTTTGCCACGAGCAGACAATTTTCAATTGTGATAGTTAGTTGCCAGATGACCCTGATGTCCGTTTTCCATGTTCCTTATTTTTTTTTTCACACCACAGGTCAGCACGTAACTCTTTTAGTCATTAATAATTGTAGTTAAAATTCATTAACTCTTAGGGTTCAACCATGATTGGAAACTCTCGATAGTACCTACTATCAAGAGCTTGGCCGCTTGATTTACAATCTAATGGAGCTTAAGTATTTAGTGGGGCCCATCATTTCATGCATACATGCATTTGAACGGTTGGATTTAAAATTGAACGGCACAACCCTCGATAGTATGTACTATCGAGAGTTTACCATCACTTTCCTTAACTTTATTTCTTTAGAAAAAAATATTAAAAAAACTAATCCATAGGAGCTAAAACTTCTTAACCAAGGTTAAAAGGGGGATGTGTGCGGACTCATTGATGATTCAATTTATTTTTTCCTTCCTCCATGTCTATATTACTTCCCGTGCATCGCACGAGGTGTTTGCTAGTATAGTTATTTGGAAAATTCTAGCACTAGTCATGTAATTGCTATATAATGGGTAAGATTGAGTTTATGTTCAAAGTGTTTAGCTTTTCTCTCTATGGAGCAATTAAGGGTTTACACATGCTGCTCCATGCGGCTTGGTTCGGATTCTTTCGGCTAGAGAATCAATTGTGATGAGAACTAAGTGTATAAGAATTAATTGTCTAATAAGCCCTGTATGGGTTGTAGTTGAGCCGAGTTGAGCTTAGCCAAGTTTGAGCTTTGCTTTCAACTTGAACATGATTCGAGCTTGAATGTTTAAGCTTGAGCTAGGCTTAAACAAGCTTGGTTGTGCTTGAGCTTGAATTTTATCCAAGCTGACGAGCTCTGGTTGGTTCAAGCTTGATTCACATTTTTTTTTAAATTTTAAAATTTACATGATTTTAATAGAAGTGTTTATTAATAAATTATAAATACATGGAACAACATAAAACTAATACATTCATATATGGAAATAAGATTTGGGTGTAGGCCTTCGATCCCAAGAGTAGATTAGATCATAGTTTCTATTTTTAATTTCTTTAATATTATATCTTAAACTTTTTTTATTATACATTAAAATTATTACAAACTATTATAAAGAAATTTAAAAATATTATTTTGTGTTAATATAAATAACATTGTCAAAAAAACTTGTGTGTATATGTATAAAATATATGAATATCTTTTAGATTTGATGTATAAAATCTGAATCACACTTCCTGGTAAGCGTAGTTTACATCTTGGTTGTTACATTCTATACGAGAAAATATGTATATAATCTATTAGATAAACCAAAACATGAATTTGAACCGGTTATAAATGGATAGTAAAAGTCATTTGAATTCGCTGCGCCCGGATCCCTATTCAAGTAATTATCCGAATAAACAAAATTTCAATACCATTCAGATGCAGAAAATATCAGTACCTGACTATCCATTGACAACCATATTGATAATAAAATGTCACTTTAGGCCGCAACACCGGTTAGGTGTTAGTATCTGTTCAGTTAGTGGGCGGGTGGAGAGTATATACAAACTCCCACCCTCTCGGGACCGGTATCTCCCCCCAAAGCAAGGGATACACTACCACTGGGACAAAGCCCTGATGTGTTACCCTTTCTGTTTCAAGAAGGTTAAATTAGCTTTTAATTTTTTTTTAATCTTTTGCATCCAAATCCCTCTTGCAGTGGATTTAATTTCTAACTCATGCTAATGGGCCGACTTTGTGGTAGGTTAAATATATAAAGGGTATAAAATTGTAATTTTATCCATGAATGTAATGAAATTATCCATGAAAATAAAAAGAGTTCGAACTAGTTCCTGCTTGTGAGGTTCCATTTGACTTTCCAACAATCAATACTTTGTAATCCAAAGATTTTGGGCACTCATTTACTAGCGTAAGGGAAATTTTTTTATTTTTTCACTTGGACTTTGCTAATATAGCACTGTCTTAGAAAAAAAAACCTAGAATAAACACCAAGACCTTGCTTAGGGGTGTCAACGAGTCGAATTTAAGCTACAAAAACCTCTTTTAAACAGGCTGGATTAGGCCTTAGTCTAGTTAAAAATGTCAAATACGCAAGTCAAAGTTCAGCCCATGGACACCCACCCCTAAGTCCTTACCTAAAAGTCTAGAACAGTTTTCAAAAAGCCTAAACTAAATTATTTTTTATGATACATATAAATTTAAACGAGAGATAAAAAGTTAAACGTTTTAACAATTATATGCAGCTTATCGACATAATTTTTAAAAAACCTTTTTTTTTTTTCCTTTAAATTTAATACAGTCTCAGTTAACCCTCTCTAAGACTGTAAGGTCTCGTGAGTTCTATACTTTTTACAATGATCTCTTATGTTGGAGTTGGAGTGAAACTTTATAACAATGGTCTTTGTAGCTCCGGCCTTTTACATTAATGTAACATTTTCAAAAGATATTGTTAATTTTTTATTATTTAAAACCTTGTATCTAACATTTTTAGTAGTGTTTTAACATTTTTATGCAGCAGCATATCGACATAATTTTGAAAATTCTTTTTTAATTTATTTTATTTAAATTTAAGACAGTCTCAGGTAACCCTCCCTAAGACCGTAAGGTCTCATGAGCTTTATCCTTTTTACAATGATCTCTTATGTTCGAGTGAAACTTGATAACGATGATCTTTGTAGCTCCGGCCTTCTACATTAATATAAATTTTCAAAAAATACCGTTAATTTTTTATTATTTAAAACCTTGTATCTAACATTTTTAGTTGTGCCATCACTTTATTTATCTTGGTCATTTGTAGCTCTACTGCATCACATCCAAAAAGAAACTAGCTACATCTAAGCTAAGTTTGGAGATGGAAGTTTTCTTTCGTTTCTCAATGGTGAAGTAAGACCATGTTTTAGTGGGCAACTCACCCTATTCCGATTGATAGGTGGCGGTCTTAGACTCGTTCGGCTGTGTGCGAGAGAAAAGAGGGGCAGCCGGTTTTCAATTCGCTTCTCTCTACGGTGAGGTTTGAACTTCGCACCATGGGAAGACCTTCCGGATTTGTATCTTCCCATCCGGAAAAGAAAGTGAAGGGGAGCGGCCTTAGCCGCCGAGAGCGTAGCGAGTAAGTTAAGGCCCGCCCTTTATTATAGTTCTCCCCTAAAGGGGGCAATTAATTCTTAGCAATACTTCACCATCACTCAAGGCCTTCTCACAATCCATATAATTTTCCGTTTTAAACATGAGAATATTAGAGCAACCGGGCACAACTTGCACCAGAAACTCACTCACTTTCTTTCTTGAGTTCCAACTTCCTCTTTCTTGGAACTCCCGCCTCTCTTTCTTGGAACTCCCGCCTTGCCAAGTTTCATTCCTTGTGTCTGTCTATTTGGGATATATTGGAATTGGGAAATGAAAAACGGACGCAGGGTCAGTGACCTCATTGGTCCAAGCATCTGTTTTTTACCATTCATCAACTGTGGTTAAAGGTCAAGTAATCTAACCATGGTTTTTAGAAAAAGCAAAAACCATAAAACAAAATTAATAATTTTAATTTAATTAAGCTAACCATGGTTAAACATAGTTCAAAGGGACACAGGTATACTTAGGTCAGCTTAGAAGCAGACGCTGGGTCCACGAATTCCTTGTGTCCTGTCTATTTTTTGGTTAAGACGACTACACCACAAGGCCAAAGCTGCAGTCATAGCAAGGAAACGCACACCCACTCACACACACACCTTACACCACAACACACACTCTCAGCCTTTAGAAGCTTCACCCAAACACTCCCCAAAACGGGTATCAACCGTTTGGGGTGTAATGGAACTTTTAAGGGATTGAAAGTTCAGAACCTTGTCGGATGTGGGATTAAACACCTGAACTGTTTTTTGGTTAAGATAACTACACCACAAGGCGAAAGCTACAGTCAAAGCAAGGAAACACGCACACCCACTCACACACACTGTCTATTGGTGATATATTTGAAGGAAACCTACAATGCAGGGAGCATTTTCTAAAGGGAAATATTTAACTTACCGCCACATTCTACTATGTAGTGGAATGTGCGGTCCCCATTGGTTAATGCCCTCATTTTTAACACTAATCAATTGTCGTTAATATTCACTCAACTCTTCTAAATCTTACATTCCTTTCAAAAAAGGAAAAAAAAAGAAAAACCTTAATTTTCTTAAACTTAATCATAGTTAAAGAAGTGTTAGACACGACATTTGACTACTGCTTGGTAGGCTAATCAGTGCCATTTTCAAAATGAGCAATAGTCCCCTCATAGACCGATTAGGGGACTATTCCTCCTCACTCTCATAGCCAATCCTTCAATTACTTGGGTTAGTTTTTTTTTTTAATCATTTAATTAATTATTAATTATTATTTTTTTGAAAAAACCAAGGATAGATAGGTGAACCTTTATACGTGGATGAATCTTAATCATTAGTTAAATGGGTTTAGAAGGGGGTACACATGGCAAGAAAATGAGAGTCGAGATGTCCCTCCTCGTGTCACAGACAGAGGTGGTGATTATTTTTCTCTTAAAATATTTTTTTTAAAAAAATCAGAAATATCAATTTATATCATTTAAGAATCATATCATAATTACAATTCCATCCAAAAAAGAAAAGAAAAACAGAATCATAATTACAAGAGAGTGAGATTTCATGAAACCTTGGGAAATGGGTCCAAGTTTTCCCTCTTTGCCTCTGAAATTTAAATGTTCCAATCTGTCCAATTCCCATTCATTATTTTCCAATGAAAATATGCAAATTTTCTCATCGTCTTCGAAACTCCTCCGATTTCCTAAACGACGACCACAACATGACCAAGAAGAAGAGACTAGACTCTGGCTGTTACTCGCCACGATTGATACTCTCTCGATGGCTCTCTTCCCTCAAGCGGTCGAGGGAGCCAGGGCAGCGCAGATGTGAGAAGAAAGAAAGCGAGTGGCAAAGGAAGATTGCGACTTCTTCTGAAATGGTTGAATCATCAGGTGAAAATTAATTAATTAATTAAAATTTTTTTTTCGAGATATGGAGTTTTTTTTTTAAAATTTTGTTCTAGTTTTGTCTACTCAATTCTGATTGATAGGTGTTTGGTTTTTGTGAATTCTTGAGAAGTTCCACAAAGATTGCTTGAAACTCTGGTAATTACTCTTAAGGGGACGAGATCATAGCGAGAGACTCAAAAATACTCGGTCTTCATTTGTTTGTAAATGGTTAACCTTAAAATTTGAAATTTCTAATTCCTAATCTGTCGTTTGGTTGCATCCTTGAAAATAGGCTCAAAATTTGCTTTATTTTTCTTATATTTGGATTAAAGAAATTTGAAAATGAGGTGTTTGTCATTCGAATAAAAATTTCTAAAGGGGTATTCTTGTCTACTTCCTCATTGAATATTTGTAAAGAGGGGTATTTTTGTCATATTAGAAAATACACGTGAAGAAGTATTTTTTTTATTTTGGAAAATACATGTGAAGAAGCTTTTTCAATTTGGAAAATACATGTGAAGATGGATATATTTGTCAACTTGAAAAAATAAATGTGGGGAGGATTGTTTTTGCCATTTTAAAAATATATGTGAAGTGGGGTATTTTTTTTTGTCATTTTGTAAAATATTTGAAGATTGATATTATTGTTTTTTTAGGAATATATTTGAAGAGGGGTATTTTGTCATTTTGGAAAATACATATTGAGAGGTATTTTTTTCATTTAGGAAATATGTGTAGAGGGGTATTTTTTCATTTTAGGTAATATATGTAGATAGGGGGTATTTTGTCATTTTAGAAAATACATGTAATGAGGGGTATCTCTATCATTTTACAATGTAACGAGGGATATTTTTGTTATTTTAATAAATATATGCAAAGAGGGATACTTTTGTCATTTTAAAAATACATTTAAAGAGTCGATGATTTTATGGGAAAATAACATACGATTTTTAAAAATGTACGTCTTTCCCAAAAGCTATCATTTTTCCATAAAATGTTTTACTTCCGATATATTTTACGTAAAAACAAATACACATAAAATGACAATTTTGTGGAATTCATTTTTTTTCTTCGTATTTGCATCAAAACAAACAGAGCCTTATTGAGTTCCCAATGACTACTCTACTGGAATGAGATCATAGCGAGTTAAATTGACTCAAAACTGAGAGGGATACTTGGACTAAGTTAACTGAGTTTTATTTTTAATTTTATAATAGAGTTTGTTTTTTTGAAATTAAAAAAGAAGGGTTGAAGATATTGCGAAAATGTTACAATGTGTGATTCAGCATTCGGTTAATCTGTTTATTTACAATTGATATGAATCATCTGCATTATCCATCTGTTTAAGACATATTACATATCATTGTTTGTAATGTTGTTGTAGCATTGCTATTATTATAATAGTTATTATTATTATAAATAGAGTTGTGATTGAAGTCAACTCAATTTTGATCGTCTTGAAACTACTTGATTATTATTTCAATTGAATTAAGTAAAAAAAAAAGGAAAAAGTCTTTTATACTATATTACTATGTTATTTAATTATTTTAACCAGGCATAGCCATGGGGCAAAGGGGGCAGCTACGCCCTATAGAAGGAGAAACAATACCCGTAAGATATGTACATAACTTACGGATGAGATGGCCCACGAATTTGGTCTTTAAACATGTCTTATGTGTAAGTATGTACTATGTACATTCTTAAATAAGTTTCTTTGGCATAGTAATATGGGATAGAACCGCAGGAGTGCAACACAATATGAACTGATAAAGCTATGGAGTCCACTCGTATGCATATCTTTTTTTTTCTTTTCTTTTCATATCCTTGTACTACAAAACTTTGAATTGTAGTTCCTCTAATTCTTTGTTCATGAAACTCAACATTTTAAGGAATATATGTTATGTCTGAGGTGATTCGAGAGAGTGACCTGAATGTTTGTGATAATATTGTTGTGTTGTTTATTCATGTCTAACTGTTATTGAGACTGATTTGTGGTCCTTATTTCCTTTATTAATCATCTTGTGTGCAACTTCATCTGTAAACTATGAATTTAATATGATTTCCATATCGTATTTATGGTGAGTACTATATTTCAGCAGCCTTGTTTAATCTTCCTTCTCAGTATTATTCCTGTGGGGCTTTAGATTTCTGTACAAGTAAATTTGTTGATTTATTTATGTAGGACGGCATACAAAGGAGGTCTCTTTTAAGTTGGGTCTTGGAGTTGGTCTTGTTTTTCTCATTGCTGCAACAAAAAATGAATTCAATAAGATGAAGGAATTGCGGACACAAATGGAAATATTCTTTAAGGACTTCAAGGATGAACTGAAAATGAAAGATGTTATCTCGAAGCCTTCTGAGTCAAATGATAATCTTGCTTATTCCACCAACGATTCCCAAGAAGTTGGAAACAGAAATTGTCATCTTTCCATTCAAAACGATGCATTATCTCACCACCTGGTAGTTTCAGAAACCACCATGGAATGTGATCAGTTCATGAAATGTAATACACCTAGAAGAGAAGAATTTGTAGCAGGGATGAATCAGCTTGAGGCAGAACTTGAAGCTGAATTAGAACGTCTGGAGCTCCACTTGGATACAGAAGATTTGTTGGAACATCCATGGCGAAAACGGATAGAGGTATGCGGCATCACACATCATTCTTTTTATGTGGTTCTCTCTGTTGCAATATATCCCAGGTGTCTGTTTTTGTGCCATCGTGTGAATGAATCAAATACAGACATCATCAACCCAACCGAAGTGATATTTGGCAAAGGAGATTTCTTAGGTTGTAGTTGAGAAATCATGAGATGATTGACCTGTTAGGATCCCGGATCCTAACAAGAGAAAAACAATAATGATCATTTCGAGAAGATCAATCTCCTAAGAATTTAGAGAGTTTTTATTAATTCCTTCAATCCTTCTCTCAAGCAATTACACATATTTATAATTAAAACAAGAGACTCGTACTAAACTTCCTAAAACTAAGGATCTCAAAGATCTCCACCCTACTAATTAGCAAAATAACAATAAAGGACATATTTCCCCAACTTCCTATTTCTATAAGACTCTCTTTCCCTACTACGTAATCTACTAACCCAACTTCCTATTTCTCTACTAATCTAATATGTGTGAAGGGTGAAGAAAGAAGGTTCCCAACACTCCAAGCCCACCTGCTGTAAATATGTTTTATTATTTTATTTAGTATAGATTTTAGTTTTTCTTCTTTATGTTTCTGTTATAGTTTTTCTAAGCAATCCTCCTTGTATGTGTGTGTGTGTGTGTGTTTTTTAAATCTTTGTGTTTTCTTATGAATCTACAATTGCCAGTTCCACCTTTATCGGGTGACATTTGACTCAGGAAGCTCTCCAATAGGAGTCATAGAAACCATCAAACTGTAGGTCCAGAACTGCCTTGCGTGTATGCTACCTATATTGATATTTCATTTACAGTGACAATACCATTTTTTTATGAATGTAATTTAGTATTATTATTATTATTATTATTATTATTATAAGTATTCTCTGATCAATCTCCTTTCCATTTTCTTCATCACATATGTTGTGTGGTACGCCAAAAAAAGGAACACTTACAGTGTTGTCTTTATTTGATATGTTGATTTGACTTGGAGTTGCATCAGACATATTCAATTCAGAAGATTTGGATTGTGAGTATGGGTGATTATTGAACAAAATGTTCGTGAACTACTTGGGCTCGGCTTGGTAAAAGCTAGTAAATGAGCCGAGCTTGAACACATTCCTATTCGGCTCGACAAAGCTCTTTTCGTTAACGTGAGTATGATGTGTGTGAGTGTGTGATTTTACCGAGTGTGAGGAGTAGTTAAGGAATGACATATTGCTCTTTTATAAGCCAAACTTGTTCAAGCCATTTAGTATTTAGGCAATGTGGGACTAAAACTCCCTGTGAAGTATCTTTTTTTTGGATCCTTTGCAAAGCACGTTGAGTTTGAGTGTGTTCCCTCCTCCGATTTAGTCCCACATCGGTAAAGTTTGAAATCTCTTTGAAGAGAGTTGACTATAAAAGAGAGAGAAGGGATGCCTGACAGCATGAGTTGGCAACAACTAGGGGGCTGAATGAGTTAGAAACTAATCCTAAAGTCTTCATCCCGAGCTAAGTTAGACTTGGCTTTTTTTTAAAAATTATTATTATATTATATTAATAATTCATGTCCAACTAAGCTTGGTAAAAGCTCGAGCTCGGCTCGTGCTTGGGCCGAGCCGAGTTATAACAGCATTTCTTCATTTGCAAACGAGCCAAGCCGAGCTTGAACATTCCTAAAAAACATGATAATCGATTAAAGCTCGGCTCGTTCGGCTCGGCTCAGCTCGAGTATCACCCTTAATCGTGAGTTGTGGTTCTCTGTTTCTATCTTCTTTTACTTGCCTTATTTACTCCCAAACTTATGTACACATCTCGATGGAGGGATCAAGTAGAGGTAATCATCCCCATCCCCATTGCTCTTCATGTGATCCATGTCTTCCTTTAATAGGATGTTTCTTAATGCTTCTTGTACCAATAAAAGGAGAATTGACTAAAGAAGATAGAATATCTCATTCTGATGAAGAATTGATTCCATTCAAGGGTGTGGATTAGATGATATGGAAGTGGAACCTTTTTTTAGTAAGGACGTTGGCAATCAACCCTAGGGTAAGGGGTTCGAATAGTGGTATGAGAAGAGAAGAGAAAAGAGGGAAAGGGGGATTATAGATATTGTGATTATGATTATGATTATGATTAGAGAGATTATTATGGCTTTATATATTATTATTAAATTGAGGAATTATGCATTTACTCTTATTAGTATTACATGTAATAGACATGACATTACGCGTAATATGCACGGTATAATTAACATGAAATACCATAAATACCCATTTCAACACTCCCCCTAGGATGGTGATAAATATCTATCATGCCCATCTTGCCTAACATTTCAATTAATCGAGCACTACTAACTGCTTTGGTAAGAACATCAACTAGTTCATTAATCTTCATATAAGGATTGCACACTTCGCATTTGATGATCCGTTCCCTGATAAAGTGACGATCTATCTCAATGTGGTTGGTTCTACTGTGTAAAAGCGGGTTATGAGCAATATTGATTGTTGACTTGTTGTCACAGTATAAACTCATAGGTATTTCAACAGGAAATCCCAATTCCTGAATGAGGATCTTTAACCACAACAACTTACATGTGCCATCGACTGAAACTTTGCCTTTGTACTCAAGCGAGAAGCCACCGCTTGTTTTAACTTCACAATGTGACCAAATTGCCTCCAACGAATGGACAATAATTGGATATAGACTTTCTGTCATCTTTAGCACCTGCCCAATCTGCATCCATAGAGGCTTCAATCCCCATATGCTCATATTTTCTGAATAAGATTCCTCTACATGGGGATGACTTGAGATACCTCAAAATCCTGTATGCTGCCTCCAAGTATAGGGACTTGGGAGCATGCATAAACTTGCTCACTATGCTCACATCATAAGCAATATCCGGCCTTGTGAGAGATAGATTAGCTGCCCACTAATTACTGAAAACTGACAACATCTTGTAGAAGAATACCATCCATCTCATCCACTTCGTGACTTTGTTTAATTGGGGTGTTAGCTGGTTTAGCCTCAAGCTTTTCAGTTTCACGTAAGAGATCTAAGATGTACTTCCTATGAGATATAAAGATACCATCACGAGATCTAGCAATTTGTATTCCCAATAAGTACTTAAAAAGATCCTTACTCTCAAACTCACTTGCTAGATACTTCTTCAAATGTTCAATCTCGGTCCTATTATTCACAACTATATCATCTACATACATAATAAGGATTGTAATATCATCCTTGGTACGCCTGAGGAATAAGGTATATATGATCAACTTGACTTTGTGAATATCCACTCTTTTTTACTGCCACACTAAACCTAGGTTCTGGGAGACTGCTTTAAGCGATATAGTCATACAACGCCTTCTTCAGTTCCACACCTTTTCACCCCCTTCAAGGTGAAATCTTGGAGGAGGATCCATATAAACTTCTTTCTTCAAAGTACCATGAATGAAAGCATTTCTTACATCAAGTTGGTATAGTGGCCATGACTGATTTGCTACAAATGATAAGATTACACGGATTGAATTCATCTTTGCTATAGGAGCAAATGTTTCCTAGTAGTCGATTCCATATGTCTGAGTGTAGCCCTTGATTACCAACCTTGCCTTATACCTCTCAATCGATCTATGCACTTGACTGTGAACACCCATTTACACCCCACAAGTGTTTTTCCTTGAGGAAGATCAACCATTTCCCAAGTATTATTTTTATCAGTATAGTCATCTCTGCTACCATTGCTCCCCTCCACATTGGTTATTTTAGAGTTTCGATAACAGAGGATGAAATGAAAATAGATGATAGCGAAGATACAAACGACCTGTAAGAAGGAGAGAATGCTTTATATGATACAAAGTTAGCAATGAGATGCTTAGTACACGATCGCTTACCTTTCCTAAGAGCATTAAGAATATTAGATTCATTAATGGACACTAAAGAGGAAAGTGAAGTACTTACAAGGAGGGTTTTACTTGGATCTGAGAAGATGATTTGGCATGGGTCCATGTTCGCTTTGGCCCTTCTTTGAGCACCCCAAATTTGCAACCCTTTTAATCTCTTTCCCAAAGCCTCCTAAAACCGTTTTAAACCTTCTCAAACTCCTCTTTCCGATGTTGCACATGACTCTACTTTATAGAAAAAACCCCTAACCGAAAAATAACCAAAATTCTCCTGCCAATTGCTTTTAAAAAGTGACCATTTTGTCCAAAATAATTTCAGATATTTTTTATTCAATTGGGTTGTTTCTAGGGTGGCGGGGTCAAAATGGGCTTAAAACGAAGAACTAGGTTTTTGGCAAACCAAGAGACGACACTTGGCACCAAAATAAACAAAAAATAATTTTGGTTGGGCCCTAAGGTATGGCCAAACAACAACCCTACCATGGGCCCACCTTTGTCGAAACTCATTTCTTAAATTCCACTTTTCGTTAGTGGTTACGGGCTTTTTCTAGTTGTCCAATGGCCCCTCCACGTAATCTTTTGTTGATTATTTCAACCTAGATGGGCCCCCCATCACAAACAACATCCTCCTTGCTTTTTAGTCCTACATCGGTTAGGAATTTTTCTTTCACCCTTTTCAAACCTATAAAGCTAGCCCCTTCTTTTCAATTCTCACATCCAAGTCCCATCCCATTTGCTCTTGGAATTTCATTTCTCGGGACTTGAAAATCCCTAGGAAATTTGATTCCAAGGAGTTAAATCTGGAATCTCATTTTCTCGGGAAAAGTCATTTTTCCAAAAGTCCACCAGATTTTCGGGCAGATAATATTTTAAAGTTATTTATTTTATTTTAATCTTTTAATTGATTTATTATTTGCTTGGTTAATTGCTTAGAGTCGGAGACTCTCTCCTCCCTTTTCTGGGTAGGTTCTCTCTAGGTAGCGATCGACGCCACTAGAGGTTCCTATGTAGACAGAGAGGAATAAATATCCTTCTCATACCTCTCTTCCTCTAGTTAATCTCTACTTAGATTGCTTACCAAACCATTGTCTGCATGCTCCTGAATATGAGCTTAAACTATTCACCATGCTCCTAGGCATGAGCTTAAACTGTCCTAACGCTCCTCGGTACGAGCTTAAATTGTTCAAATGCTCTTAGATACGTGCTAAAATTATCTAGCACCACCCTAATCAATTTATCATCCCCTTGGAACTATGTGTGGGTTGATTCCATTGATAGTTGATACATAGGCAGCCCTTTTGAAAATATTTGAGGTGGGGCTGCCATTTCAAACATCGCCCTTTTTTTATTTTAGTCCCACATAGGTTGGGAAATTTTTCTTCGCCATTTCAAACCTATAAAGCAAAGCGCTCCTTTTCAACTCTCACATCCAATTTCCCCTGGACATTTCATTACCCGGGACTTGGAAATCCCTAGGAAAATCGATTCCCTGGTGTTGGAAGACATTGGAATGGCATCTTCATATCTCAGATAAAATATATCATTGATCTATTAGAAGACACTAAAAAGCTTGGCTCGAAACCTATTGCAATTCTATAGAAGCTAATGCTAAGCTTGACAATGAGAGTGATGAGTTGCTTGAAGATGTTGGTATGTTCCAGAGACTTGTTGGTATGCTGGTTTAGTTATCCTTGAATCATCCCGATATTGCTTATCCTTGAGGTTGCGGAACGAGTTTTAAGATACTTAAAGTCTTCACCAGGTGGAGGGGTATTATTCAGACGGAATGGGCACTTGAAGGTAGAGGCATACACAAATGCTGATTGGGCTTGGTCAGTCATAGATCACTGATCTACGTTAAGCTATTGCACTTTGGTTGGTGAAATTTGGTTACCTGGAGAAGTAAGAAATAGTCTGTGGTTGCACGGTCTAACACCGAAGCAGAGTATAGAGCCATGGCTCATGGAGCCTATGAGTTACCGTGGATCAAGACCTTGATGACATAATTGAGTTTCTCAAATCGATCTGAGATGAAACTCTATTATGATAATAGAGCTGCTATTAGCATTGCACATAACTCAGTGCAACATGACAAGTTCAAATATATTGAGGTTGACAAACATTTCCTAAGTGAGAAGATAGTTTCAAAGATAATTATTCTTAACTTTGAAAGAACAAAAGATCAATTAGCAGATTTTTTTATGAAGGTGGTTGCTTCATCATGTCATCATGGGTTTTGAAATGCTTGGTAGTAAACCTTGGTATAGTCCCACACATGCTTAATGAGTTAAGGTTGATAAAATGGGTTTCTATTTTCTAATGATGGGGATGAGTCCTATAGCCTTGGAGAAGTAGAATTAAAGAAGAAGAAGAAGAAGAGTTAGATTTGAGCAAAAACTGGGTGTCTACACTTCACGTCATCATGGGCTTATTGGCAACCTTGGCATGTTGGACATTGATGCCCCGCTTGAGAGGGAGTGTTGTAATGAGTCATCTAAATAAGCTCATTACAACTTTATTATCTAGTTATGTTATTATGTTTTAGTATCTATTGTCTTTTATGTAACTAAGGGTATTTATGTTATTTCATTCTATTAGTAATATAAAAGAACTAATGGGATGGAGACATTAATTTTCCATAACCCTATTCCCCTTCCTTCTTCCTCTTCTTCTCTTTCTCTCTTCCACAAACCCTAGTTTACTATTCTAGTTTTCTATTAGATTGACAAACAATAAGAATTGACTGTTAGAATGCCATTTTCAGTTGGTCTCAGCCACAACCTTCCTGACTTTTTTTTTTTATCAATAAAGCATGATTATAGAATATATTAAGAGGGAAAAGAAAGTACAACACAACCTTCTTGATGATCTTCATAATGTTTCTTGTCCCCTCTCATTGCAAATAGACCTGCCTTTGATTACTAAACTTGGTTCCACTGATAAATATTGTGTGGCACAATGGGAGTGGCTCATCTGCTATTTCAACTGATGGAGCCTATCATTCTTCTAGATGAGACCCATAATTGATGGTCCCAACTCCCAACCCCATAAATGAGTGCTTCATGTACTACACAGGTAGGAAGAACAGGAGTTTCCATCTTCTAAGAACATTGGTTTCCTCATCTTACGATAAATATTACTAATTACCTCAAAGCTTTCTCCTCAATATCATTAACATTTCAGAAAATTCAATTCTTAGCAAACAAATCTGTTTGCCCAATCTACAGGAGTGGTGCTTTTCATTCATCATCAATTGTTTGGCATATTCATGGTCACATCTTCTGAACCTAAAGGTTAAAAATGACATGCTTTTTCAGAACACTGCTCCTGACAGTAGCCTCAGCGTGAGTTTTGAAGAAGTGGGCAACCCTCATGAGGCTGACAGTGGGGAGAACTTTGGAGTTTCACCGAATGAGCTTGAGAGGAGGTTACATGAGCTACTAGAAGCGAGACAGAAAGAGCGGATAACAGAGCTGGAATTCGCTTTAAAAGGCACGAAGAACAAGCTTCATGAGAAAGAAATGGAGGTCTCTTGGTGGAAGGACACTGCACGAATCATTTCTCAGCAATATCCGGAAGCCATGTGCTTGTCTAGGTAAGTTTCAGTTATCCAAAGATTTTGTAATCCAGAATATCAATATCTTTCAGCCATGTATTCAAATCTACAGTCGGTCATATTGTTTTCTTTTTGTTTTGCTTGTGAAATGTTAGTCATAGGTTGCACAAGTCAGTAGTGGAAAATGTGAAAAGTAATTAACAGACGGAAAAGGAAAACCAGACTGGGGATTTCCTTTTCTTTATAGCATGTCTGGAGTGTAACTTCTTTGTCAACCTTTATATATGATATTCAATATTCCTGCACATATACCTTGCAGTATTTTTATTGTCTTGTTTCAGTACTTCACTATCTTAAAAGAATGGATTGTTGGACGGTTAGGGTCATCCGATTGATGCAATTTTAGGCTGTGGCTGGGAGATGTGCATCGACTGGAATGAAGTGAAGTGCATTTTAGCTTGGAAGCTCTACACCATTGCTATGGTTTTAATGTTCATATATGTTAGGGAAATTATCTGAAGTAGTACGATAACTACTGAATTCAGTTAAACATTAGTGTCACCATGCTATTCTCATCACACTTTCCAGGGATGAGGCCTAACCTCTACAAATCAATCAATGTTGCTTTCAAGGATGAGTCCTAACCTCTAGCATCCATTTGCCTTTGTATATCAAATCTGTAGTGTTAGAAGATTTCTATCAGGGAAAATATGTCCCTATTTCCTGCCTTATAGACTGCAAATTTGCTCTACAAAGTTGTCGTTTTGCGCGTGCTGGGTTCCTCCTATCCTGTATAACTTCTATAATAGTGGAAGCATGTTGTGCGAAATTTATATGATCATAGGGTCAGTGGCAACTTGAAAACAAACAGAGAAACAATAAAACAAAACTGCAACTCAGGACTGTAGAGAAATCCTATACCAGTATCATACATTTCACTTTGAGGGCGCTGCTCTTGATCCCCCACCAAGGGGCTAAAACCATAGCAATTTTTTGAAACATGGATTTGTCAGTCGATCCATGGAAGGGGCAGTTCTTGGTTGAATGTTTCGATAACGAGTTCATCATATATAATGTCAGCATGATAGACATTATACATAAATTTCATAATATACATCATAAAAAATAAGTTATATAAAAAAAAACCTTGTGAAAAATGGTTCTGACAATATTACTAGTGATTGAGAGTTTGAAGATGTAAAACACTCTTTTGTGAGTTTTGGTAGGTCATTTTCTTTGGATTGATTGTTAACCGGGCAGATTTTCCCTTTTTTCCATCTTTAAAAACCATTGGCCTTTATATGGATTAGTCAAATAAGTGATTTCTTACCGATGTTTTGATTAACATTTCTTATTATTATTTTCAATTACAAATCCCAGTTAGAATGGATGAAAATCTGTTGAGAGCATAATTAGTTTAGGGAATGAGTAACACATGATCAAAATAATTGATCACGTAATATTTATTAATAAGCAAATGTTGACAAATATTAACTAGGCCAACTCAATAATGGGCCCACTTAAACTAATAAAGACTTTCAAATCACCTATTTTGAGTAGGGGTGGCAATCAGGCCAAGTTCGGGCTTCAAACCCTTTGTAAATGTGTCGGGCCGGGCCTATTGAGAAATCATTAAAATTCAAGCTCATATCTGACCCATTGCCACCCCTAATTTTGAGTCATTTTAGGTGATCATCCCATTTAGTTTCATAATGAACTCCTCATACTGTTACCCAGCCCTTCGCTCTAATCTGGGTTGGGCTTCACGAAAGGAGCAGGAGAATGTTCGATGAACCAGATTGGTTCACTTCAGCGTGAATTGCCAGCTTGAGCTTTTACTCAATGGCATGAGTACTATCCAGCTCTATTTGCAGAGCTCCTTAGTAGGGGTGGGCACGACCCATTCGAACTCGAGCTTGGCTCGGCTCGATTTGCTTAGCAAAACAAGCTTTGAAACCCTTTCTGTAGCTCGTTTAGTAAACAAGTTGAGCTTGAACACCTTTGTGCTCGCTTGGTTAAAGCCCAAATAAGTGTCACCTAACCCCCAACAAATAAGTGCCACCTAACCCCCTCTCTTTGCTCTCCAATCTTCAATCCCAAGAATCCTATAAATTCAATTGTAAGGATGCCACGTGGTACCATTTTTTAAATTCTAACCGTTAACCCTTTCTCTCACACACGTCTCCCTCTCAATTCAAAAACTATTGGAGAAAATTTAGGGGATACATACATTTTCTTTACAATTCAAAAATCATTGGAAAGATTTTAGGAGATTGGGATAAGAGAAATAGTGATAAAGATAGATAGAGAATGTAGAGAGAGATTTTAGGGGATTATAATAAGAGATAAAGAGAGAGATAAGAAGGATAGAGAGAAATTTTAAGAGATTGTGATAAGGGGGACAGAGAGATGTAGGGGTTTTTATTTTATTCACACCCGTGCATCGCGCAAGATCTCTACTAGTATATATATATATATATATTTATATCTACTATTATAATGAGAGAAGCGGAGTTAAAAAGTTGGCTAATTCTTTTCTAATATTCCTAATGAGTCCCAATTTTATGTTATCTAATTTTTAATGAGAAAAGTTGGTAGGAGTATTGAAGTAATATCAACTACAACTAACAATAATCCCTCCATATCTTCACGATTCCCTCAAATCTTCATCTTTATCTTTATCTTCACCCATACTCCCTCCTTGGTCTCTCTCAACGAAGAGGCACACCCTCTCTACTACATGGTAACTATTTTTCAAGAGAAAAAAAAGGGATTTTTTAGTTCTCAAAATATCCATTTTTATACTAACGTGTCCCTCACAATGCTTTTTTTATCTAAAAAATCCCTCAAGTTTCTATATCCAAAATATTTAATTTTTTTTACAAAATGCCCTCACTAGGACCTCTCTTTCTAGTCTCTCTCCCATTCCCCTCTCTCATGTGCATCGCACGTGCCGCCCACTAGTATATATATATAGAGAGAGAGAGAGAGAGAGAAGGGTTCCAAACAGCTAAGCTTACTAGAGTCTCATCTAAGCGATGGATTCTTAGTTGTTAGATTTTGGGGTCTTTTAAATCTAACCCTGAAATCCCAAACAGCCCAAAAAAGTGGTTTTTAATGAAACTGCTTCCTTAAATGAGAGAGAAACAAACATATTCTCTAATGTCTCTCCCTCCTCATCTCCCTCTCTCACGTCTCTCCCCCTTTCTTTCCTTGTGAAGTGTATCTATTTGGAACCCTTCTATCTCTATATAAAAGACCCCAAAATCGGACAACTAAGAATCCATCGCTTACATGAAACTCTAGTAAGTGTTGCTATTTGGAACCCTTTTCTCTATATATAAGTGGGTAGTACGTGTGATCCACATGAGAGAGAGGGGAAGGGGAGAGAGACCAGGAAGAAGGACTCTAATGAGAGAATTTTAAAATTTTAACTTAAAAAGATGGAGTAGTGGTTGAAACTACCTAGCTCATTGCACATGTCCCTACATTTTCTCTTGAAAAGTAGTTACAATATAGATATGGTGTGCCTCCTTGTTGAGAGACCAAGAAGGGAGCATGAGAGAAGATAAGTATAAGGATTTGAGGGAATCATGGAGATATTGAGGGATTATTGTTAGTTGTAGTTGATATTACTTCAATAACCCTACTAACTTTTCACATGTAAAAAAAGATAATATAATATCTTAATTTTTTTTTATATGGAGTTATGAGCAAAATATGAAAAAAATAAAAATTTACCCTTACTAACGGTAAGATACCATAAAATTAGGACTCATTAGAAATATTAGAAAAAAATAAATCAACTTTTTAACCCCTCTTCTCTCATTATAATAGTAGAGATATATGATTTATTAGGGGCCACAAGGACATATAGGCTACACAATGAGGGGTAACCCTCCCCTCCCATAAACCTCCCAACCTTGATGTAGGTGGGATTCGATCCCAAGTCTCTAGTATGGCTCCGCCAAGAGACTTTATCAACTAAACTAATTGACACCATAGTTCAAAAACCCGAAAACTCGACTCGACTCGACAGTTAGCTTAGTTGAGTAACTCGAAAAACTCAAAAAAAATTCGACCTGGTTCAACTTCGAATATATATGTAATAACTTTAAAAATCCAAGGTTAAAAGAACTCAAAGTACGCTGGTTTTACAGCTTCAAACCTATAAACTAGGTTTAACAGAACGCATAGTAGGTTATCTTTGTAGACTCAAAAAATATGATGCAAAAATAGTGTAATGTTCGAGTTTAGGTTAAAAAAATGATAAAAATATCCTTCTGTGACTCGACCTAGTCCAGCGACTCGAAAAACTCGGCTTGACTGACTGAGTCGCCCGAGTAACTCGGCAAAGAGTGTCTCCTTCGAGTTTTGAGGTGACTCGACTTGAAATTCAGTTGAGTCAAGTAACTCGTCCGAGTTACTCGGGTGACTCGTCGAGTTTTCGAACTATGGTTGACACCTAACTCGGCTCATGTGTGTATATATATATTTAATTTAATTAAGCTTGAGCTCAATTTCCCCATTTATAAACCAGCCGAACCCAGCTTGAACACCCTTAAAACAAGAAAATGCTCGGCTCGATACCCACCCCTCTCCTTACTCCTTAGCATGATCTACAGAGATATAGAATAGGACTTGACTCCTGAGAGACAAGGCAACAGATTTTCTCTGGCAGATGCCCGAGATTCATACTTGGGCACCACACCACTCTTTGCATGATGCGTGGGAAGGCATTTTAACTAAAAGAGTTATTGCATGCAGGGGCGGAACCACATGGGGCTAGGGGGCTGAAGCCCCCCCTGAAATTTTGGGAAAAAAACACTTTCTTATATAGTGCTAATAGGGGTGTAGCATGGGAAAGGAGCAGAGCCGGGGGCTTAGCCTCTCTTAAACTTTCGAGAAAAAGTATATTCCTTACAAACGGATGTGATCACCCATGAACTTAGCCCTTAAAAAACAATTCGGTGCTATGCCTCGATCCCAATTTTTTTGCCCCTGCAAGAGAATCATGGCTCCAGCCCTGCAAGAGAATCCTATCTCTGCCCTTGATAGCATGCATTGCATATTCGTTTGAGTAGTATACACATCTCAAGCTCGCCACATGCCCTCTTTGACATCCATTAGCTATCATTAAGATTCACTCATATCTAAGATAAATAATCTGACATTAGTTTTTAGACGATACAACTCGGGTTCACTAACCCTATTTCCTTTTCTCACCAAACTCTAGTCCCTTGCAGACTTCCTTACGCGCTACATTATCCCTCCTCATATCATTTGTCAACCTAACATCTCTTTCCCTCAAATTTCTCATCTGAAACCAAATTAAGAAAAGGCTTCAATGTGTATTTGACATCAGAAACATTGACCATGTACGATACTATATATAATTCATGCGGGGCATGGAATAACCGTAATTTACGGCCGACCATTGGAACCCGAACCGAATGTCACGAGCCTCTGATGTGATAGCTAAATAAAGGCTAGAGAGGATTCTCTGTTCAGTCAAGCCCAGGATCAGATAACCGTGGTCCTATTATATTAAATTGCATTAACGTCGATTTGGGGCCCCGTCTAATTTAATTAGAAGCATCAGAGTTGTTCAAAGCTTTCCTTTCACTTTCAGTGTTTTGATTACAGCTGCGACAGCATGTTCGTCCATGGAGGACAAGTTAGGGTTGGCTACAGGTCTGGTTGGCTACAGGTTGGGCTACGGCTGTAAATGGTCTGGATATGGGTAGTTGGGGGTTGAACCAGACTTGATTATCTAATAGACGGTTCGGGTACAAACACTTAATGAGCTAACCCAATCGATCACAAGCGCGATGGCAGGGTTGATGGAAATGCAAAAATGCAGAGAAAGAATAACACGTCAACCCACTAGGGCTTGGTGCAGTTGGCTAGCATCGGGTTTGCTCCATGTGGTTGTGTGTCTAACTCCTAGTGGGTTGGTGTGGATATCTAAATGAACTAGTTCTTGCCTAGAATGATCTGAGACCTCCTTTATAAAAATAATAATAATAATATAAAAAAAAGGAAAAAAAAAGAACAGTCAAATGAGTGACTTGTGTTCAAAAAACGACAATTTAAGGGTTTCTATTATTAGAGATTACTAGGTACATACATCTCTACTATTATAAAGCGGATGCCTCCGTGCAAAACGTTAAGTAAATTTCTATAATGAAAAAAAAAAAGGTGTAAACAAAAGTTTACAAAATACTAAAATTATTTGAAGGATGATTTTGTCATTTCATCATTACTTTCTCTCTCCCCACATCCCAATCAATGTCCTTCATTTCATTACTTTTCATCACTTACCCACTCTCTCTCCTCCCTTTACCCTCCCTCTCTCTTATGTGCAAAAGTTGGGTCCACTAAGTCTTCGTTTTTTTGTTTGTTTGTTAAGGTAACAACACCACAGGCGAAGCTACAGTCAAACTGGGGAGAATCTCTCCAGTTTCAACCCCTAGAGGTCGCTACGTGTCTCCTTTGACACCCCTTAACCATGGGTAAGGTTCACCCACCCCTAGGGTTCACCCATCCATCCTTGTTTTTTTTTTAAAAAATATTAATTCTTTTTTCAAAATTAAAAAACAGTTTTTAATGTTAAAAAACTCTAAAAATAGTTTTTTTAATTTAAAAAATAATAATTAATATAAAAAATAAATAAATAAAAAAATCCAAGGATGGGTGAGTGAACCCTAGGGGTGGGTGAACCTTACCCATGGTTAAGGGGTGTCAAAGGAGACACATGGTGACCTTTAGGGGTTCAAACCGGAGAGATTCTCCCCGGTTTGAACTTGAGAGAATCCTGTCTTTTTTTTTTTGGGTAATCCCACTAAGTCTTTTTTTTTTTTTGGTATGAGATATATGTTTCTGCCGCAACGCCGGTTAGGTGTTAGCGTCTGTTCAGTTAGTGGGTAGGTGGAGAGTATATACAAACTCTCACCTTCTCGGGAGTGGAACCTGGAACCTCCCCCCCAAAGCAGGGGATACACTACCACTGGGACAAAGCCCTGGTGTGTCTACTAAGTCTTCTTCCTCTGCTCTTTCTTAAAATTGGATTACAGTCAATTGTGATTAAAATCTATCTGAGTTCAATCGCACTTATAAGTCAACATGTGTCCTTAACCTTTATTTACTATATTTAAAAGGTGCAATTTTTTTTTTTTGTAAAAGCTTAGTGAATCTTAACCACAATTAACAAACTAACCGTTTCTAAAGAAAAACGTCTCGCCAATGCCCCGCCCACCCCCTTTCTTTGCTTTACCCAAAATGCCCCTAAATCTTTTTGAGTCTCAAAATGTTCTTACGTCATATTTTTATAACCAATATGCCCTCATAATTTTTTTATAGGGGATATCCAAAATGTCCCTCAAGTTTTTATACCCACAATATTCCTTAATTGTTTTTCAAATGCTCTCACTAGGATCCCTCTTCCCAGTCTCTCTCTTCTTTCATTCTCTCTCACGTGCATCGCACGTGTTGCCTACTAGTTTTTATAATCAGATTCTTTTCGAGAGCTATCTAGAAATGGACTAGTCCTTGCTTCGAAGGGTCTAGTCCTTGAGTCGAAGGGTTTGGGACATCTTTCGTTACAAAAGAAAAAAGAAAAAACATGTTAAATGAGTGACTTGTTAGAAATAAAATATTACAAAATATATGTAATTTTTATTTACTGTTTTATGAAGAATTTTTAGCATTCTTGATTTGTTGTAACGGTTAGAAGTTACATTGGTTTTCTAAATTCTGTAGTAACCAACTTTTGTGCCTTTTCAATCATTAGCCTTTGTGACTGTTCCAACATTTATGAAATGATTTATAAATAGAGGACTTGTGATTCTAGAAAAGACATAATAGTTTTTAAATTCTCAGAGAATTTTTAGAAGAAATCTTGGCATATCAATTTTCTACTCAAAAGTGTTCGAGTTTCAATTGGATTGTGCGTAATTTTAGGGCAACAATAGAGAGTTGGACTTCATTGTATCTTGAAAACGTTCTTCCCCACAACTTATTGTGCACTCGTGGTTCTTACCAGATAGGGGTGGATTATGTTTTAAAGATATCGTATTCTTATTCGAGCCTTGGAGTCCATAAATTCTCTATCCTCAATTTTCCCTTGTTTAGAATTTTATTTTCCTAATAGTTTAAAATATAATTCTGATATGGAGACATCAGTTGCATCCATTGTTCACTCAGTTCAAGTGATGGATCAAGACTTGGTTCGCTTGGATCGCTTCGACGGGCAAAACTTCATGTGATAGCAACCAAAGGTCTTGTTCTTTTTGATGACATTGAAGATTGCCTACATACTAGAAGATGACCTTGAACCCATACCTATTGCAAATCCTGGAGACAGTGTGGAAATAAAAGAGAAGTGGCGAAAAAGGAAGGAGGATGACTTCCTCCTATGTAAGGGTCATATTCTGAATGCGTTGTCTAACTCAATCTATGATGCCTATAGGACGATCAAATCAGCAAAAGAGCTATGGAAAAGCCTTAAAAATAAGTACAAAATCGAAGAGGCAAGTAATCAGAAATTTTGAAGTGGTAACTATATTGATTTCAAGATGACTAATGATAAGCCGGTTCTTGTACAAGTGCATGAACTTCTACTTATTTTAGTGATCTTAAGCCTGCTGGAATTGATCTTGTGGAGGACTTCATAGTTGTGAAATTGCCTTCATCATGGAAAGACTTTTAGAAAAATTAAAGCATGATGAAAAGAAACATACTTTAGAGTCTCTCCAATGTCATCTTCGAATCGAAGAAGATTCAAGGAATCGAGATAAGAAAGATGAGCAATTAGAAATGACTAAAAAGACAAACCTTGTTGAAGGTGGGATTGGAAAATCAAAATTTAAAGTACCTCCTAATAAGGACAAGAAGTTCAAGAAGAAATCTGAACCCGATGGAAAGAAAAAAAGGTACTTGCTACTTTGTGGCAAACCCGGCCATTATTCTCATGACTGTTGTCATAGAAAGAAGCAAGAGAAAGCTCAAGCAAATGCGGCTAAGGAAAATCTCATTCCGATGGTGACTGAAGTCAACATTGTTGGAAATGAGAGCGGTTGGTGGCTTGACATAGGAGCAACCATTCATATTTCAAGAGATTGAAGTTTCTTCAAGACTTACGAAACGGTTGGTGATGAAAATGAAGTAAAGACGGGGAACAAATTTTGCACCAAAGTAGTCGAAAAAGGCACCATCGACCTCAAATTCACATCCGGAAAGAATCTAACACTTGTTAATGTCCATCATGTTCCCGACATGAATAAGAATCTTGTATCCGGTGATCTTCCCAATAAGAGATGATTTAAAATGGTATTTGAGTTGAATAAGTTTATCTTATCCAAGAATGATATGTTTATTGGGAAATGTTATTCTTGTAATGGGATGATCAAATTAAATTTAATAAATGATTATTCTTCTGTTCATATTATTGAGTCATTAAATTTGTGGCATTGTAGATTAGGACATGTAAATTGTGGTTCCATAAAATACATGGCTAATCTAGGTTTAATATCTAAATTCAATGACAAATTCTATGCTAATCAGTTCCGATTTACCTTTGAATCTTTGGGGGTGAAGCTATGGTGTTTGCATGTTATATTTTGAATAGAGTACCTCATAAGAAATTGGATAAAACCCCTTATAAGTTTTGGTTTAATCAACCACCATATTTGAATCGTCTCAAGGTGTGGGGGTGTCTAGCTTATGTTAGAAAACCAGATCTCAAGAGGCCTAAGTTGGGTGCTAAAACATATAAATGTGTTTTCATTGATTATTCAAATAAAAATTTGACATATAAATTTTTTGATCTTAATACAAATGAGATATTTGAATCTAGAGGTATTGAATTCTTTGAAAATTTGAATAAATCAACTTTGGTGGATAATGATAATCAATTTAATTATCATGACTCTAATTATAATAAAATTCAGCATGATAATACCACTATTGATTCTAAACCAAGGGGAAGCAAAAGACCAAAAAAAGACACATCTTTTAGGCCATATTTTCTTGTCTACCTTGTAAAAGGAGAAAAAAATGAGGTGAAAATGAAAACCAAATTAATTCTCATTATAGAAGGTGATCCCTCATCTTATGAGGAAGCTATGTCATCTCAAGATGTTTCCTTTTGGAAGGAAACAATTAAAGATGAAATGAAGTCAATAGTTTTCAATCACACTTGGGAACTAGTTGATCTACCTCTAGGATCAAAGACAATATGATGTAAATGGTTATTTAGAAAGAAACTAAATGCCGATGAATCTATAAATAAATTTAAGGCCAGATTAGTTGCTAAAGGTTATAGACAAAAAAATGGCATAAATTATTTTGACACTTATGCACCTGTTGCACGGATATCAACCATAAGAATTTTAATTTCTCTAGCTTCGATTAGCCATCTAGTGGTGCACTAAATGGATGTTAAAACTGCATTCCTTAATGGTAATCTAAATGAAGAGATTTATATGGAACAACTTGAAGGGTTTGTTCTACCGGGTCAATAAAAGATAGTTTGTAAATTAGTCAAATCTCTTTATGGTCTGAAGCAAGTACCAAAGCAGTGACATGAGAAATTCGACCAAATGATGTTATCTTATGGTTTTAAAATTAGTGATAAATCTGTATATTTCAAATTCAATGATAATATAAGTGTTATTATTTGTTTGTATGTCGATGATATATTAATCTTTGGCACTAGTGTTGTACTTGTGGAGGAAACTAAGGAGTTTCTATCATTTAAATTTGATATGAAGGATATGGGTGAGGCTGATATAATCTTAGAGATTAAGATTGCAAGAAGTGCTAATGGACTAGCACTGTCTCAATCTCATTACATTGACAGAGTACTTAAGAAGTATGATCATTTTGATCGTAAACCAATTTCCACACGATATGATCCTAGTATCAAGTTAATGAAAAACACTGGTAGAAGTAAATCACAACTAGAGTACGCTAGTGTGATAGGGAGTCTAATGTATGCTATGTATTGCACTAGACCGGACATTGCATTTGCAATAGGAATGCTAAGTTGATTTACCAGTAATCCAGGACAAGAACATTAGAATGTTATATCTACAGTTCTTATACTTGAAGGGAACTATTAATTATGGCTTACACTACCAAAGATATCCCATTGTATTAGAATGATATAGCAATGCAAGTTGGAATAGTGTAGAGTTAACTTATAAATCAACAACAGGTTGGATTTTTACCATAGGTGGCGCTACAATCTCATGGGGGGCAAAGAAGCAAATTTATATTTCTCACTCAACGATGGAGTCTGAATTCATTGCTTTAGTAGCAACATGTAAAGAACTAGAGTGACTTAAGAATTTGTTGGTAGATATGCCCATTTGAAAAAAGCCTACTTCTATAACAATCTATTGTGATAGTGAAACTACATTGCAGAGAGCTAAAAAAGTGACTTACAATGGAAGTCTAGGTATATTAGTCTTAGACACAATTATGTAAAACAATTGCTCAAGCATAGAGTAATTACAATTGAATATGTGAAATCAATTCAAAATCTAGTGGATCCATTGACAAAAGGCCTTACGAGAGAAATGATTAATTAATAAAACATCTAAGGAATGGGGTTAAAGTCTATTAAATAGACAATCACCTATGATGGGAACCCAACCTAGATTCTTAAATTATAAGCTAAGTTTAATGGGTACAAACAAGTCGATAGAGTGATAACACTAGATAATTTCGAAAATTGATATAAATTCATTCATACCTCATTTCAAAAAAAATATAATCTAGTGTTGGTTCCTGCACTGATAAGAGGATGAATATTAAGAATGGGGTTAAAGTCTATTAAATAGACAATCACCTATGATGGGAACCCAACCTAGATTCTTAAATTATAGACTAAGTTTAATGGGTACAAACAAGTCGATAGGTGATTAAATGATAACACTAGATAATTTCAAAAAATGATATAAATTCATTCACACCTCATTTCAAAAAAAATATAATCTAGTGTTGGTTCCTGCACTGATAAGAGGATGAATATTAATCCTTAATAAGTCTATAAACTTATGTAAGTTGGGGTGAAGATTATAAGTAGGATCACCTTTGATGGCTTACCTATATGAGTGTGAAAGTGAGACCGCTTTCTATGAGAATTAGACAATCCCTAGAGCACTCAAGAAACTGGGATATATGCACAAGGCCAATATGTGTAGGTTTAAGGAGAACACTTAGAAATTAAGTATATGTGATGTATTTGACTAGTAAGGGTCCTCAATTCAAGACTTTTGTTCACCGTACATCTTGACATAGCTTTGATGCATTCATACTATGTGAAGGTTCAAGTCCAAAAGACACATTCATTTATGTATTTAATTTCTTTTGATATGTCATTTGTAAAACTTCGTTTCATATTATACATTAATTTTGTAATAGTGGGGGATTGTTAGAAATAAAGTATTACAAAATTTATGTAATTTCTATCTACTATTTTAGGAAGAATTTGTAGCATTTCTCGATTTATTGTAACTATTAGAAGTTACATTGGTTTTCTAAATTCTGCAATAACCAACTTTTGTGCCTTTTCAATCATCAACCTTTGTGATTATTCCAACAGTCATGAAATGATTTTCAATAGAGGACTTGTGATCCCAAAAAAGAGATAACAGTTTTTTAATTCTCAGAGAAAAGAAAATTTGTTTTTTGGGAGAAATCTTGGCATATCAATTTTCTACTCAAAAGTGTTCGGATTGTAATTGGACTCTGCATAATTTAAGGGCAACAACAGAGAGTTGGACTTCATTGTATCCTGGAAATGTTCTTCCCCACAACCTATTGTGCACTCGTGGTTCTTACCGGATAGGGGTGAATTACGTTTTAAAGATATCGTATTCTTATTCGAGCCTTGGAGTCCATAAATTCTCTATCATCCATTTCCCTATATTTAGAATTATATATTCCCAACATGACTTGTGTTCAAAAAGACAATTTAAGAATTTCTATTAAAATATCCCCGTTCAATGATTCCTTTGACCTAGAGGGGAGGGGGTGAATAGGTCTTCCTAGCAATATTTACCAATTTTAATTTTAATAAGTTATTAATCAGAGTTATGGTAAACAAATCAATCAAGTACGGAAATAGTAGAAGACACACAATTCACAACACATAAAACTCAAACCTTACACAACCGGACACCAAACACTGTTCATCGGTACAAATTCCTTGTCTTGAAGTCCACGAACTCCTTGTTCGGTCTTTGCAACAACAACTCTGGTTCCTCACCGGCCAACGCCTCTCAAAGTTTCCAACCACAATCTCCAAAGATCGATCTCTGTCCTCGACGACTTTGGGTCACACCAACCAAATGCTTTCACAGAGCACACAAAGTGTATTAAACGGACAGCTAGGTAGCTACTAGAATTGAATTCCATTGAGTCGTTCGAATGGCTGGCTGGCCTTTCTGTAGCGTTCGAACGGCTAGCAGCCCGTTCGAATGGCTTGTGCAAATTTTGGTTCTTTTGTGCACAAAACCCATTCCAAACACCAATCAGCTATCCAAAAGACTATTAAACATAATTGGGTCATTTTTTTAATCACATAGGGTATATGATAAATTTATCTAGGTCAATTCCACCTAAGGTAACCACTAGGCATCTAGGTAACTTACCATCCTAAGAGTGTGAGCGAAGCTTTAGTCGGAATGTACTTCACTTGAGTCTTTGAAGCTTCATCTTCACCAGTCTTGAACAACCAGAGGAACAACGACACTATACTTACATTGACACCATGTTGATATCGGACTTAAGCCAATACAAATAAACTTTACATCTATTATAGAGATTACAAGGTAGAAATAGTTTTATATTCAGACTCTTCTCGAGAGCTATCTAGAATCTAAGACTCTTCTTATAACCCTAAGAGTAAAAATAACGGATTACCTTACGTGATTACTCATGAACTCGCTCTCCTTGAAAGGCACATGCTCTTCTCAAGAGCCCTCATTGAGCTGTACAAGTCTCATCGACTGGGGCACGATTGTCTTTACGTCTCATGACGTTAGCCAGGCAGACAGAGCACCAATTGTTACGTTCCATGAAGCAGTGATGAGCCTCGAACGAGCTAAAATGACACACTTACTGCACGTGCTTTTCAAAATGTTATAGTGAACGAAATGACCGTTCAGAAGACATGTGTACAACTGAAAGCCATAAGGATGTTGTATGAGCTTCTTGGAACCTCGGGCAGCTCCCAAAGTCTCAAGAGGGGGCATTTCTAAGGATAAAAATCAGTTCACATGATCTTACCATTCGACTTGACTAATAAGCTCATTCAGAATGTGCTAAAATTTCCCGAGCTGCAATCCCACTATCCAAGCCATCTTAGAAAGTCTCAAGCATGAGTGAATTATATTAATCCTGAAAATCTCAGATAGATTTGCAATAATATCCTACAAAGTAGGAAACAGAGACTATCAACCAAATCCAAATTGGAAACATACTCCACAATCCCTATCACATAGATAGACGTGCATGGAAAAACTCCAATTCCAATAAGGAATGAGAATGGCAACAAAGCCAATGAACCTTATTTACAGGGCAAGAGAAAGGATTGACATTTTCTCTCTCTAATTACCTTACTCTCTATATCACTTGTGCTTAAGGGATGCTAACTTGATTGTCGGAGTGTCTTCGCAAGCCGAACGACCACTATAACGGGAGAATGAAGAGTGTTGTATCCAATCAGAGGAGACACATGTCTTGATATTAGAGGTGAAAAAAAAAACATAACATGTTTTGCACATAAATAGGTTCAAGCAAATCTTAGACATCTGCAATTGAATCAATTTATTTGTCTCTTTATTTGACACTTGGTGTAAATCTTATTGTATCAGTGTTTACGGAGTCTTATAAACCAAAATTGTTTATAGGATCAAATTTGTCCATATCAACCTTCGTATTCTGAATCTTCATAGTAATCACAATTCACAAATCTAAACACTCCTCTTATTCCAATTGTTAGGTGGAAAATGCTCTATTTCGTCACGTGCAGGGGTGGAGTCAGGATTTTTTCCTTGGGGTTCGAAGTACATGTGCCAAGAAAATGAATGAAATAGGGGTATTGAGCATTGGGGGTTCGGGATGTAGCCCTTAAGAATTTTTTTTTGAGTACTGGGTCCATCGTGGTCATAAAATTCGTTAATGTTGCATTCCAAAAAAGAGTCTAAAAACAAGAAAATTAAACATGACCCTCCCTTTTGATAGAGTCATCATATAAATAAAATTAAGAAAATGCTTAACTTTCCGCGCATTTTCACTAAGTAACGAAATGCTGGTCTTCATTAGTTCTGGCTCACCTTCTTAATACCCACTAACTGTGGTTAGATTCACTCACCCCTAGGGTTCATCCATTTAACCTTAATTTCTAGAAATAATAATAATAATAATAATAATAATAACAACTACTTTAAGTTGGTTAAGCTTAACCGCAATTAAAGGGGATGAAATGGGAAGATATTTAATCATGTATGTAGTTAAATGCGGGGTGGGCTAATCACTACTATAAAATTATTAATTTTTTATATACTTTATAGTTTTATATTATGGAGATTATTTTTTAACACACGTGATCGTGTTTAAAAAATGAGCGTGTCTCTCCTACTTGACACATGTCCCTTTGAACACCCATTAACTGTGGTTAAGATTCACTCACCCCTAGGGTTTATACATCTACCATTGGTTTTTATTAAAAAAATTTAACTCCTATGATAATAAATCTTAACCAAGGTTAAAAAGGTTTATGTTATATGTAAGCACCCAATTCTTAAACCCCTAGCTAACCATGGTTAAGTCCCTTAACCATGGTTAATCCCCAGTCAAAGTCCCTTAACCATAGGACAAACCCTAGTGGACTTAGATACACCCCAAGCAAACCCTAGGTGTAACCCTAGAACCTAACCCTAGGTGTAACCCTAGCCTAACCTTAGGTTTTAACCCTAGTTAAGCCCTATCCAAACCCTAGAACCTAACCCTAGGAGTAACCCTAACCTAACCCTAGTTAAGCCTAGCCCTAGCCTAAACCCAAGCCTAGCCCTAGCAGCCTAGTCTAGTCAAAACCCTAGCAAACCCTAGTCTAGGATCAAACCCTAGGCCCTTAAGGCCTAAAATCTCAAGTCCAAGCCCTAGTAAACCCTAGGCCCTTAGGGCTTAAACCTTAAGACCTCAAAACCTTGATCACGGTCTAGGCCCAAGCAAGGGCCCAAAACTTCAAAAATACCAACCCTTAACACGCATGCACGCCTAGGCCAAGGCCCAGTGGTTAAAAACCAGTAGGTGTCGGTAATTAGATTACCGACACCCCTTTTTTCAAAGGCTCAGGTATGTCGGTAATCGAATTACCGACATTCTGGTATTCTTCTGTTTGCAACATGCCACCCCCTACAGGGTTCAGGCACGCCTTGCACTGCCCCTCTCCGACTGCAGGCGGCCTCTCCAGGTCATGATGCCCCCCTCCAACCCCTGTCCTATTACCGGTTGATAAGTGAGAGTTGAACACACAACCATATAGAGCAAACCCGAGATGCTAGTCAACTGCCTTGGTGGGTAATAGTCTTGATACTTAGTTGTTTAAATTAAAGGGTTAGCATTTAAGAGTATATTTGGGAGTATACTTGGGAGTACGTAGGAGATTAATGCTGACCAATTAGGGTTAAGGAACAACTGGCACAACGGAGACACTATGCAATTTGAATTCAAAGGGATTAATGAAGACTGCTAGCTAGGGGTGGTTATTAAACTAAGGTGCTTGCGAATAACTCGAGCTTGGCTAGTTAAAAGCTTGAGTTCGTTCGTTTATTTAGTAAACAAGTCAAGCCCAATCTTGATTTTTGAGCTCGTTTAGTTAACAAGCCAAGCTTGAACACACTCTTACTCGGCTCGTTAAAAGCTTGGCTTGAATATGTATATAATTAACCTACTAAAATATCTAAATATACTTCAATTAGATTCTATAATTAAGTATATTTATTATATACAAGTAAAGATTAATAATATATAATAGATTTTACATAATAAGAATATCCTTTATAAAATTACGAACTTGTTAACCTATACGAGGATATAAAGTAAAATTTAAACACAATAAATAGTTATATCTAATGAATCAAGCTGCTCGCGAACTGCTCGAGCTCGTGTGTTAAAGCTCGAGCTCGTTTATTTAATAAACAAGTCAATCTCAAGCTTGATTTTCGAGCTCATTTACTTAATAAAGAAGCTTGAATATCCTACTATTCGGTTCGTTTCGGCTCAATAACACCCCTAGTGTTAGCTCCAGTACAAGTTTTTTTTCAAATGCTCGGGTGGGTGCAACATGTGTCATTGTTACCTCTCTAACATGTTCGAAAACCAAAATTTTCAAAGAAAGAATTGACCGGTTCTTAAGGTAACAAGTAAAAGTAGCAACACTATACTTGTCGCTACAACCGTAAGAGCTTGGAAATTTGCGACTTGGGCCAACATTTTTCATGTATATATAATATTTGTCACACACCACGTGTGGTGTAGTGGTTCAAAGGTAATCAGATGCTCTCATTGATCATTAGTCTCGATCCAAAATAGATGGGATACACCAACTTGTAGTAAGCGGTGCCAACCGGAATCACTCCACACACATCTACATATATATTTTGTTTGTGACCTTGTGCATCTAATCCCTTCGAGCCATGTCATGTGATTATGCAAACTCATTTAAAATGCATATATTTGATATTTAAAAAAAAAAAATTTAAAACTATGTGATACATTGAAATGGGATCCAACCAGATGAGGCACAGAGGTCGAACCCATTCAAATAAGGAATCTAATAGTGTTCACAAGATTATAATCATTTTTTAATAAAGAAGATTCGGGACATAGAATCAACCATATTAGGCTTCTTATAATTTAATTTCATTTGAAATGCATGTTGTTTAGACCATTTATGCCTTAATTCCTCCCCGGGACTCCAAACCACATGCAACCCACATTGAGCTCCAATCTGTGACCACTGAGCATACCTTTGACCCATCTTCGATCCTCAAATTGAAAAGGCAAACCAAACATGACCTAATTAAAAATTGGACTTTGCTAGCAAGACCGTAAAGGGCTGAGACCACACCGGGACCGTGCTAGTGATGCATGGATCTCAAAATTTCATTAAATTCATTTTTGAAAATTTAAGATCCGTGCATCACATGAACGGTCTCGGTGTGGTCTTGACCCTTTGTGGTCTAACTAGGATTTTCCTAAACAATTCCTCAATCTTATCCCGTCACCCTAACCCATATATATTACACCATAACCCATATATTAAATTACTAACGAAATTATTTATATTCGGTATTATAAGAACTTTTGATCGTCAGTTGGTGATATGTAATTATGAGTAGGAAATGTTAGCCTGGACACAAACTTTAAAACTCTCACTGTAGTAGTGACATGTATTGTTACTTTTTCCCATCATCTTTCTTTTAAATTGATTAAAACCAGAACTTCATTCTTTGAAAAATTTGTCTTCTTACACTATTGAAGGGTTGCAAATGACAGGTGTTGCAAACCCGATGAGTGTATAGAAAAAATGTTTACATTTGCGTCTAACACTTCTCTTATAAGTGAATTTACTGGGTAATGGGGGTGTCTACAAATGTGGCCGGGTGGGCGGTTCAGGTCCGAATTTCCACCGCTACCCATATGATGAGGATGATGGCATCTAGATGTTATGACGAGGATGATGGGATGATAATAAAGACATGTCGGTTGATGCATAGTTACTCCACCATCTCAATGAACGGGAATCATGAAAGGGCTTCTCTTCTGTGCTTCTTGGTCTTGGCGTGCACCAATGTCTCCCACTTTACCATATTCAAAGCTATATATATATATATATATATATAACCGTAATAATACCCCCATCAAGTATTCAACTACACATCTATGCTGCAACTATGCAACTACGGACTGCAGGAAAAACCCTGTAACTCCTATCTTCTTCCGCGACTTTTGTGAAAAAAGACTTTAATCCAAACATGGCGTGTTATTAGGTCCAAGATCACGCTTCAAGAAGTAGAGGTCTTGAGTTCGGGTCCCTTTCCCTTGTTGGGATTTATACTGGCTTAATCGGTTGTGCAGTATAAGGGGATTTGCACGACCCGAGGGACTTAGTCAGGTGTTCTAAAAGGGCTGGATGCCCTCGTTCCAACAAAAAAACCAAAAAAAAAAAGTCCAAGGAACGTCATTCTCGCAGAGGGTTGCTGGGCCTTTTGTTGCAGCACCAGGGATGAAACATATGATAGGGGCCTACCATAAACAAGGGTTGTGGGTCCTACCAACTCATTAATCAAGACCGTTCATATAATGAATGAGGTGTATTTCACCGAGTAAATAGTCCAGATCGATGATTCAGAGTGTCAGTTAAGGCCCTCAAAACCTTGGTTAGTGCTAGTATCAATCGTGTTAATCCTTAATAGTTTCATTTGAAGTAAAGTCAAATTACTTTTTAACAAGTCATATTTCAAAATAGGATAATTTTAGCATCGCTTTCTTCGGAGACTCACTCTCTTTTTTATTGGAAAGAGTTAGTGGAAATGTGTCATTCTCGTACATTCTGTTTGTTTTGATGTAAAATAGGGGAAAACAAATGAATTTCATGAAAAATATCATTTTTGGCATTAGCACATAATTTATTTATGACAATTGACATTTTCCGTGAAATTCATTTGTTTTCCCCTATTTTACTTTGAAACAAATGGAGCCTTAATGGAAGACAATAATACATGTCTTCTTCGTAAAAAAAATAAAATAAAATAAATATTGAGTTTGAAAAAAAGTGATGCTATCATTGCCCAACAAATGACACTGCCTTTAAAAAAAAAATAAACAATAAAATTTGATGCTAGTGTTCTTCAAGAAACTCCAAGCTTGGTCCCATTAGGCTACCTCTATAACATTAGATAAGAAATGCTTAGAGGCTCACCCATGACCCAGTCTCACTCATAGTAATGGAGAAACTTTCCAATAGTCAACAAAATAAAACTATTCAACAAAAAAAAACAATATACTATCATGGCAAATGTATATGAATAAAGAGCGTGCTACGCCTACTCTCTTTCATTTCATATTCTCAACTAAAAATCAACACATGTCTTTACTTTAATCAATCGATACATATTTTTACTTTAATCGATTATTTTTACAATTGGTTAATTCTAACTAAATTTCTCATTTAGAGTAGGTAATTAGCATGAGTAGAGATAACATGCCTTCATAAAAAAAATAATAATTACCAACTCATTTAGAATAGGTAATTCATGTGAGTAGAGATACATGCCTTACAAAAAAAAAATTCCAAATATATATCTCAAATGACCAAACAAACCTACTTTCTTGCTTAGAAATGTACACCATTAAGCTTGAAAGTAATTAATAATTGACATGGTTGATGCAGCACTCTAAAAAACCTTACAGTGAGATTGGCCCCATTATACACTATCTCCCTAACATTTGATAAGAAATACAAAGAGGCTCACCTCACTCAGGTACTCACCCTCAAAGGAAATGGATGGTGAAATTTTCCATAGGTGAAAGTCAACAAAATTCAACTTACCACCCCCAACCAAAAAATATATTATTTTTTTTGGAAAGAAAAAAAATTATTCTACCATAAATAAGTACTATTATCTCAAATGGACCAAAGAGACCTTTCTTCTTGCTAGGGCACACCCCTAATCATTGAAGTTTTGTACTTTTTTTTTTTTTTTTTTGTAAACCGCCATAAATTGTCATGAGTAATGCTTCATCCCTAGGAAGCTACACCGATACTTAGATACGGCGATACGATACGGGTATGGCGATATGACAGAAATTATGAAAAACAGTTAAATTTTACCTTAGAGTGTTGTATTTATTCCATATCCGATACGGCGATACAGGTACGATGATATGGGTACGTTTCCATTTTCAAAGTATCCGTGCTTCCTAAGATTTTCTTTTAAAGACATTTTCCATGACCAAACACTTGTATTTTTCTCTTCATAAAAATAAATAATACATGTCATTTTCTCGAAAGAAGAATTTAAAAATAAAGTGGAGCTAACTTTACCCTAACATTAATATAAATCCTGTTCATTTAATTAAACAATTTTTTTGTTGGTGAAACACAATAACACATTATATTCACCCCACCCAAACACACACACACGCCCCGAGCTTGTGATGGCAATGGCCGGATTAATCGGGTAACCTGCCCTGCCCCTATTAGGGTGGGTTTAAGGTGCTCTTAAATGGGGTAAGACGAGTTTGGTAATGGAAGGTTAAACCCGACTCGGGTTTAGGTCGGAAATGAGTTTAAGCCGTCTTATTTATAATGTGAAAGTACTATTTTACCATTAAATTAATCTTAAAATTATATCAATATATTATTTATAATATGAAATATCACTAGTCGGGACGAGACAAGGGGTAGGTTAAAAAGGCTTTTGATAAATCGAAACCAACTCGCCCCGACCTGGGTTTGGGATAGGAAAGAGATTGGAGTCTTTCCATTGAGAGTGGTTGTAGGGTTGGGGGCGCCCGGCCCAAACCCGACCCGTTGCTATCCCTACCCGAGACCACAAGGTCCTCTTTACTCCTACACACCCTCGTGTTCATTTAATTAGACCCTTAAACAGGGGAAGTTTTGAAGGTGATACAAATGAAATATTTTAGGGACAAAGGGTACTTTTTCTTCTGATACATAAATATACAGTATTAACTATATTTGACTTTAGCAAGAGGATATTTTTTTTTTCTGTCAATCTTTCCTTTAAAGTCCATTCCAATTTTGTTAATCTTTTTTGGGGAGGAAATAAAAACACCTTCCACACACAGAAAAAAAATGATCTGTACTCCTACAGAATCATTAAATTCTACCAACAGCTCTGATAAATTCACCAACCTAAAAGATTTCCTTCAATTCTTCTTTTTTTATGAAAGGCAAAAACCAAACTTGTAAAGTTCTGACCACCCCCCCGCTGTCATCTCTCCTTCTTCCCAATATACCCCTCCTCTCTCTCTCTCTCTGTTTGTGCAAACCTCCTTGTTTTTCATCAAGAAAAAATAGTTCAAAAATAAACATAAAAAGTGAAGTTTCTCACGTTTTTCAAACAGACAGAAGAACTTCGGTTGGGTGGTTTTTGTTTGCTTTGATGGACCTGCAAAGCAAGACAAGGTGAGTTCACGTTCTGCCATAAGAACCCAAAAGAAAATTACTTCTCACAAATTCCCCAAAACCCGGTTCCATTTTTTCCTGAATAGTGGTTTTCAAGTTACAGGTCTGTTTAAAGTCAGAATTTGGCTTTTCTAGATACAGCATGACCTCAAATTGCTTGGAGATAAGTTTTAGCCCCCCAAACATCTTTTTTTGTTTGAAGACCTAAAACCACTATCCAATTTGTGGTGGGGGTGGTTTTGGGCATAATGGAGATACAGAAGCCCCAAAAGTACTGTTTCAAATAACCAGAAATCCAGTTATTTCAGAGAGGCGGTAGTTTTGAATTCCTGAGTGGGTTCTGAGTTGGTGGGAGGGTTTAGTTTCAGTTTTTCTTCTATTGCTGCTGAGTTTCAGGCCATTTACTTGAATGGGTATTGGTTTCTTTGCTTCCATTCTGGTTTTAACACTGTTCTTTAGGCCTTTAGTTTCTCAAGAACCCAATACAGATGGGTTCTTTGTCTCTGATTTCTTGCAGAAAATGGGTGTAATTCCTTCAGATGTTTTCAACTCATCTGCTCCTGTTTGTTCATGGCAAGGAGTGTTTTGTGACGCCCAACAAGAAAATGTTATTGGGTTAGTGGCTTCTGGGCTTGGCCTCTCAGGTGTGATTCCAGATACCACCATTGGAAAACTCAGCAAGCTTCTAAATTTGGATCTGAGCAATAACAAAATCACTGGTTTGCCTTCGGATTTCTGGAGTTTGGGAAGCAGTCTCAAGACTCTGAACCTTTCTTGTAACCATTTATATGGGTTCCTTTCGAGCAACATCGGCAATTTCGGTGTGCTGGAAAAACTGGACCTTTCATGCAACAACTTCTCTGGTGAGATTCCTGAAGCTATCAGCTCTCTTTCAAGCCTTCAAGTTCTAAAACTTGATCAAAATGCTTTCGAAGGGAGTATCCCATCAGGGATTCTGAAATGCCAAGCTTTGGTTTCAATTAACCTTTCATCCAATCGGCTTAATGGGGTTGTTCCAGCTGGTTTTGGTGCTGCATTTCCAAATCTCAGAACCTTCAACCTTGCAGTGAATGAGATTCGAGGCAGGTCATCGGATTTCTCGGGTCTGAAATCTATCACTCATCTTAATATTTCAGGGAATCTGTTTCAGGGTTCTGTAATGGGTGTATTTCAGGAGCCACTGGAGGTTATGGACCTGAGCAGGAACCAGTTCCAAGGTCACATTTCTCAGGTAAAATTTAATTCTAGCTTCAACTGGTCTCATTTGGTTTTCCTTGACCTATCTGCGAATGAACTCAGTGGAGAATTCTTCCATGATTTGAACCAAGCCCTGAATCTCAAACACCTTAATCTCGCTCGCAATAGATTTTCTAGACAGGAATTCCCTCCCATTGCAAATCTCTCAAATCTGGAATATCTCAACCTGTCTGAAACTAGTCTCATGGGATCCATTCCCCCTGAAATCAAACAATTGGGTAGCTTAAGTACACTAGATCTTTCTGAGAACCATCTCACTGGCCGAATCCCCTATCTGGGTATCAACAATCTCCAAGTTCTAGATGTTTCGCTAAACAATTTAACAGGAGAAATTCTGCCATCTCTTCTAGAAAAACTACCCCAGATGGAGAAATTCAACTTCTCTTACAACAACTTGACCTTCTGTACTTCAAAGTTCTCCCCAGAAACCTTCCTGACAGCTTTCGTTGGGTCATTAAACAACTGCCCAATTGCAGCAAAACCGGATCTCTTTAGAAGAAAGAGAAACAAACATAATGGACTCAAGCTTGCTCTGGCCATAACTCTCTCAGTTGTCTGTTTGCTGGTGGGGTTACTCTGCCTAGCCTTTGGGTGCAGAAGGAAAACCAGAAGGTGGGCAGTTAAGCAACTCTCATACAAAGAAGAACCAACTATATCAGGTCCCTTTTCGTTTCAGACGGATTCGACCACCTGGGTCGCTGATGTTAAACTTGCAACCTCAGTTCCTGTAGTAATTTTTGAAAAACCATTGCTGAATTTCACCTTTGCAGACCTCTTATCTGCAACTTCACATTTCGATAGGGGTACTCTGTTGGCTGAAGGGAGATTTGGGCCAGTTTATAGAGGATTCTTACCAGGGGGGGTCCATGTAGCTGTAAAGGTTTTGGTTCATGGATCTACCATGACAGACCAAGAAGCTGCAAGGGAGCTTGAATATCTTGGTCGCATCAAACACCCTAATCTCGTTGCATTGACTGGATATTGCTTAGCTGGGGATCAAAGGATTGTCATCTACGATTACATGGAGAACGGGAACTTGCAGAATTTGCTTCATGATCTTCCTCTTGGGATCCAAACAACAGAGGATTGGAGTACAGATACATGGGAAGATGATAATAATGGGATTCAAAATGTTGGGTCTGAGGGGTTACTAACAACTTGGCAATTTAGACATAAAATTGCGCTTGGCACGGCCCGAGCACTGGCCTTCCTTCACCATGGTTGCTCCCCTCCTATTATTCACATAGATGTCAAGGCTAGTAGTGTTTATCTTGATTCTAATTTAGAGCCAAGACTATCTGACTTTGGACTGACTAAGATTTTTGGAAATGGTTTAGAGGACGAGGTATCTTGTGGGTCCGTGGGGTATTTGCCTCCGGAGTTCTCTCAGCCAGAAGCTGGTTCACCATCACCTAAGTCCGATGTTTATGGATTTGGGGTTGTTCTATTTGAGCTAATTACAGGGAAAAAACCAGTAGGAGACGATTATCCAGTGGAGAAAGAGTCGAATTTGGTGAATTGGGTGAGAGCACTGCTGAAGAAGAACCAGGGGTCGATGGCAATTGATCCAAAAATCCGAGGAACAGGTCTGGAGTCCCAAATCGAGGAGGCCTTGAGGATCGGATATCTGTGTACAGCTGACCTACCTTTAAAGAGACCGAGTATGCATCAGATAGTTGGGCTCCTTAAAGACATTGAACCCATTGTTCATCAGTAAAGAACAGAGAAAAGAAAAAGAAATTCGCGAATTGGGTTTCTTTGTTGTATGTTCTCTTTTTCTTTTCCTGTCATGAGTTCTTTCTATGCTGCCATGGGAGGAAATGTACAGTAGCCTGAGCTTCTGTTCTCAATTTGGATGTATTTCTTCCTCTCTTTTTTCATTGTTGGTAGTCTTAAAAGCTTAAATTCGACAATAAACATATGAAATTTGAACCTTGAAGACATTCAATCTTCCAATCTACATTTTAGCTCACTTCTCTTGTTCTTCATTTAGTTTCTTCTTTCTTGCTATGACCATCTGACACTCTAAACAAATTTAGTCTAGATTTCTAATTTCAGTGAAGGGATGGGCTTTGAGTTTTTATTTCTTCTTTGGTTCTGAAAGCTTATGTTAGTAGTTATGGAGTGTGTTTTATCTGAGTCATAAATATAGTTTGTATTGAAACCATATTACATGTTTCATCTCCTCATCCCACTTTCTTTTCTCCTCACCTCCTCCATTCTCACCGCCCCAGAAAATAATCCATCGAGTTACCTTAACATTGACAGACCCCCCCCCCCCCCCCCCTCCCCCTCCAAAAAAAAAAACCTAGAGTTCTTTCCCAATTTCAATTCCTTCTCCACCGGAGCCTAATATGGCCACTCATGGAATGGATCCTCAGGGACATGTTATGAATCTTCACAATATCCAAGAGAATTTTCGAGGATTGTACCCTTTTCCTTCTTCATATCTGTGATCTACACAGACATGTTATGAATCTTCACAATATCCAAGATAATTTCGAGGATTGTACCCTTTTCCTTCTTCATATCTGTGATCTACACAGTTTCTTAGTTGTTGAGTGTGCCATTTCTCTTCACAATGATTGATTTTTTGTATAATGGTTTGTTTGATTGAAAATGTAAAATTTTAAAATTATAATTCTTAACTCCTTACACGATTAGAGGAAATAATTAAATAAAAGTTTAATGTTTGTTTACGAAGACGCTTGACAGGCTTGGATTTTGTGTGCGCTTTTACTTTTTACCTTATCTGTTTATTTATTTATTTTTATCTATTCTATTGTTGAGATCTTTCAAAAATTTAAAAAATCCAAAACAAACGAAGAAATTTGACGTTTGAATTGCGCTACATTTGTTTATTAGAGTTATTTTTGTTGATTAAGTGTCTCAACATGTTTTCCATGTAAATTGTGAATGAGACATAGAGAAAGCAAAACAAAGTGTTTCGATGGGCCTGAGCGATGATTTGTTCTCTTCACATATGCAGTATGAAACATAGACATAAGTGCATGAGCTTCTTTGTTTTTTCTCTTCTTTTTTTTTTCCCATTCTTAAAAATAAATATATGCAAAGCTCATGTTCTGTTTTTGCATGCTGATATATCTGATTTTGCATCACTCCCAGACCAGGATTGATCTGCATGAGTGTAAAAGAACTGAATTGTTTCCTTTTCTTTATTTTGGAACATGATCGAAGTAGTGGATATATATCTATCTCGACCATTCAGTTGCTGAGGCATCTATCTATCACTATTGTTTTAACACTCATGCACTTGATTTTCTCTATAATGTTAGTTTTGGTAAGTGGCAATTTGTGATTATAAAAATCCTCAGTCCTCTCTCTGTGCAGTTTGAAGATACGTTCAGAGTTTTGGATTCCTTTTATTATTTTTATTTATTTTTCTGATATTTCAGATTATGAATCCTGTTTCAGCATTATTGACTATGTGGCTGTTAGGCTCATTGTTTTTGTTTTCGTTTTTTTCCTATGACACGTAAGTGAACTGGTTCATATTACCTACTGAAACTAAATTGTATAGCAACAATTTTGTGGGACTTGGTTGTAGAAGCAAACTGAGAGAAATTCAAGACCAGGCTTCTTTGGGTTGTTGGATTGTCTTCCTAAAGGGATGGAAGAAAACTTATGTAGAGAGAGAGAGAGAGAGAGATTAACTTTTGTTCCTTTGTTTGAAAGCATAATCTCCTAGCTATGGGCAGTTAGTAAATCAAACTTATGGTGCAAACAAGGACTGAAATTTAGGACATATTCAGCAAGTTCTAAATAGAATTACCATTGAAACCAAACACCCTTGTCGTGTCGGCATAGCTAATCCTTCTCTTCACACAGGTTTGAATTCTCTTAAGTATTGACTCCCCACTAAGCTTTTCTTCTCATTCAGGCCGGATGGATCTACAGACTACAGTCCATTACACAAGATATCATATCATTTCACGTTTTAACGTGCATTGCCATGAATGACTCCATATTTTTATGAATGTGAGGCCAGCATTTAAAGGATTTGCATGCATCAGTTTTTATGATCCTCTGCACATGCTTCTTCGATGGGCCATTCGTTCTGTTAAACTCTTCATGAGCAAGCCTTGTCCTCTCTAATAGGAGTATGGAAGTGGTCTGATTTTGTTAAAGCATCTGCAGTCCGTCTTACATAAACAGCAATGTATACTCATGGTATTTATTCTTTTGCTGGTTTACTGCACCTTAACTTCCATGTTCTTGTTCATGGAGAGATTTACCGATCCAAATATATGGATTTGCCAACAGATATAGTAACACGTACATAGTGCCTTGCAGCATTCTAATAATCTATAGTTTCTCTGAAATGTCTTTTTTTTTTCCTGCTGCAGTGTAGAAACGACGCAGGTGCACCACTTCTAATGTGTAATTTTGGGACATATATCTTTTATCTTGTAAATGAGATGGAGTCATGTTGGTATTGATCACTCTGAAGAAATTTGCAGTTCTGGGTTGGCTGACTATGATAATTCCAAGTTCACTGTGACATCAAACGCTTGGTGTCCCTGCTTACATATTAGAGAATATGTTTTTGCACTTTTTTAAGTAACTATTTTTGAGAAAAAAATTATTCTTTACAAACTAACACAAATAGACACGGTGGCTGATTCTGCCCCCTGCTTACATAGCCATTTTTACGTACTCAAACAGACACAATAGGCACGGTGGCCCATGAACTTGGCCCTCAAAATAAAATTTTCGACCGAACCCATTGTTAGTCCAGTGCAAAAGAATCCTGATTCTGCCCCTGCTTACATAGCCATTTTTTCGTATTTTTTTGCGAGATTATATTATATACTTCTCTTTTTTTACTTTGCACAGTTTTCTGTACTAGTAAAATCAAACCCATGACTCCATGGTTGCTACACAGATTTTACTCTAGTCGAGCTTGGGGCTCATCTCTGTTTTTACTTTACCACGGTTACACCACTAACTGACGTAGGCTTGTTTTTCCTTCGGCCGTGTTTGTTTGCAAGGAAAATTATTTTAAAAAAATAAATATATATGTATTGGGGAGAATTCGTGTTTTTATTTGGAGACCTTAGTAAAAGGTCTCTCCAAAGGAATTACTTCCCTCCATGTTTGAGGGAAATTTTTTGCCATGGAAAATATTAACTCGTGGGAAAAGTTTTCTATAATAATTTTCCAAGATACCAAACACTTTAAGGAAAATTTTTCCCTTGGAAATGATTTCCCACACCTATTTTCCTCTGAAAATAATCACCTCGTCGATTGGTGACGTGAGGAGGTGCGTCTTTGGTCTCATTTTAATACCACGTCTCTCTTTTGACTCCATTTAACAATGGTTAAGATTCACTAACCCTTAGGACTCACCCATCTATCTTTGGTTTTTAGAAAAATAAAATAAACAAAATTTCAACCATAAGAGAAACAAAAATTAACTAGAGCTAATGTAGTTGAGTTGCCTTTGTGAGAGCGAGGAAGAGCAATAGTTCGCTCCTTGCCAGTAGAGCCAACTATTGCTCTTTTCCTCTCAAACAAACAGAGCCTTTAGATCTTATGTTTCTGATACTAAAGTACAGGCTGAGTTTGCTATCAACCGGAGGCCTGAACCCAGACCACGTTTGAACTCAGCCTGGGAGGGCACTGGGCCGGACCCACCCCAGTCCGATTTTCTGAGTTTGGGCTGAAGTTAGCTCAGCCCAACAAGAGAGAGTGCTTGCCTCAGACGCAGAGGAAGAAGTAATGTCATAAAGACATTATGAAAAAATAGCAACACATGTCGCTACACAGTGAATTTGGAAGTCAACATCTGGGCCTATCATTTCACAAAAAGACTTAGCAAACCATTCACTAAAACCACACCAAAACTATATCAGATCAGTCTCATTTGCATGTGTGAGATGTGGATTGGAAGAAGAAAATAAATTAAATTTAAATATCTCACTTGTTTTTTCCTCATCAAATTCACCCGTGACATATATAACTGATTTCTCTTGAATTCAATTGCAAATGGCTGTGCTCTAATCCAGAAAGGGTAATAAGCCCATTGCATGATCGCGTGAGTCCAAAAAAATACACATTGGCAATCCTTCCCCGGCGAGCTCAACTTGTAAAAAAACTCGTATATTATTTAGTAAACAATTCGAGTTCGAACTTGATTGGTTAATGAGACGAGCTTGGGTCTCCATGTACCCGGCGACTCGAGCCTGTAATGTTTTTTGAGAAGTGCTAGTCCCAGTCGCATTTACTCCAAAACTTTTCATAGACACAAGATGGGGTTAACATGTGGAGATGTTTCATTAACAATTTAAAAAGTAAAAATCAGAGAATGTTGGACTTTTGTAGCTCCCCAGATGTGTCTTTGGAAGATTTGCGACTGAGACTAAGCAAAATCCGTGCTTTTTTTTTTACAAATGGAGCTTGAACATGGATTGTAAAAGCTTGAGCTGAACTTGAACACCTGTGTAATTTAATGAGCGAAGCTTGAACACCCCCATCACTCAGCTCGGTTACACCCGATCTCAAGCTGATTTTCACTAGGCTCCATAGTTTTTTGTGGGCACAAAACAGCAGTTAAGCCAAGAAGTCAAGTTTAGATAGAAAATAGATAGATAAATAGGGAGAGAGAGAACCATTTGCAAGGATAGGCAGATGCATGATTGTATGTAATGCATATATGATGTATTAATTCCATTCGTGCATGTATAGAGTATGCAAGAATGTATGTGTTCATGAATAGTTAGCCGATCAAAGAAGAAAACAATATACCTTTTGAGGATGCGTTTATTAATTATTATTTTTTGGGGGTAATGAGGGTGTCCGGGCCTCTTAGAGCACCCGATTAATCTCCCGGATACATGGAGACCCCTCCATCCCACACACCGGGCAAGTAGGGATAAATCTCTGAGGGTGGCTTGTTGGGATTAAAAATAACATGGTTAACCTAAACTATATTATTTAAATCTGATTTATACCATGCAATTAGATTTTCTAGAATACATAATCAAGAGAGATTGAGATTGATGGAGATAATCACATACCAACTCGTTGGAATATTCTTATTCTCTTTTCGATATGATGCAAGACTTTCTGTACTGCGAAGCAAGGAGTCTTCTCCTTAGGTAGAGAAAAGAGAGGCTTTCCCTTTCTTTATATATCCTTGAAACCCAACCCATCATAAGATTCAAGGGCCGAGAGGAATCATACAAAGGATCTAACGATCGCCAACTTCAACCATGTTTGTTATATTTAAGAACACCTATAAGTCTTTGTTCGATCACGTTTCTTTAGTGAGACCCATTAACTTTAATATTCTCAATTGACAGCAATATAATTGGAGTTTTGAAAACCAAAGGATTGCATGGGACCACATGAGTTTTTATTTAATTTGAAAAACTCTAACATGGCCAACAAGGGGAAGGGAATCATGAGGCGTGGTCCTGGTCAGCACACCAACCCCCTGGTGGTTAGGAATTAGGATGCATTTACTTACACATTCTTGCAGAAGAAAAAAAGGCATGACACGAAACTGACATAAGGAGTGAACTGCCCATGTGTATTGATCTATCACAATAATAATAACATATAAACAGCTGATATTTAAGCAGATACTTTACTCAGAGTAATTGTCATACTGATATTTAAGCAGATACTTTACTCACAGAGTAATTGCCATAAATATACGATCCAAATCCCCAAAAGGTAACGATCAATGAGAGGATCTTGAAACCGCTCATGGGGTCGTTAAACAAGACAACAGCTGCAATGCTTGTGAGAGGTACCCTTATTGCATTAAGAACACCAGCCAGCACAGTGGAAGCCAAATAAAGAACAGCAGTGCCTCCCAAAACACCCAGCTGAAAAGTAATGGCACCCCAGAAGAGAACCATATAGTATGAGGTTTCACCATTCTTGAAATCTCTAGCTTCAGTCTTCATTGCTTGGAAATCTCTATTCACAATAACCCCAATTGTGGTAAACACAAAAGCAAAAAATGAAACCATGACCTGCTGCTCCAACACAACATGGAAAGATCTTCTCCCCAATAACTTCACGAAAACTAACTCTGAAAGAGCAAAGATAAGACCATGGAGAGCTGATCCCATAATGTCCATTATAAACCCCAGGGCATATTGTCTGTTACTGACATTGCTATATCTGTCTGAGCTTGAATCCAGCGCAATGATAGCCATGGCTGCAGAGATAATCACGATGGCATTTACAGTGGATCCGTCCATTTTGTTTTTCACTATAAAATACCCAAACAGTGCAGAAAACACAAGGGATGATGCTGCCAGAAGAGAAGCAGTTGATGCTGGGAGGTAAGCATATGCCCATGCATACATAAAATTGTCAGCAGCACTTAAGAAGCCCAAGACAATATAAGATAGAGTGAGTTTGAAAGTAAGAGGAGTGGGCCGAACTTTACGGAAGTACACAGGAACTAAGAAAAGAGCAGTTAGAGGCCACCCTGCAACTGCCACCCATGAGATGATCCACTTGCTCTTGCCCCCATTCGCAAAATAGAGACGAGATAGAAGGCTGGAAGCAGGAAAAGCCACAAGCATTGCTGCACTGCTTAGACCTAGTAGAATCCAATATGAGATTGGTTTTCTTCTGTATGTTTCCCAAGCTATGGTACTAAGTGTGGAAATCTTGCTCCACACTGAAACAGAGGGTTCTGAATCTCCCGGTGAGGCCTCTTGTGCAGTTTCCCCTAAATTAAACCAATAAAATCACAAATAAACAATCACTGGGGGAAGGGTGGAGCATTAACATATCCTCTTGATAATCGGTATACTTTGAAGTATGACATAAGTATTAACCGATATAAAATGAACAAATCAACAAAATCTTACTAGATTATTAGTAGAAGAATAATTTACCCTATCCTTGCAAATTGACCGTCACAAACGATCCCATCATTAACAAAAGGAGAAGTGACTTGTATAACTAATTGCCTAAGATAAGTCTAGACAGATTCCATCCACGCCCGAATTGTAAACCTGATATTACAGCAGCAAGCTTGAAATCCCCAAGGGTAAAAGTATAATTTTGGAGAACGTCAAATGGACCAGGGACAGAGTTGCTTAGAAAGAATCACATTAAGTTGTTTCTTTGTTGATTATGAAGTCTCTTAGGAAATGTTGTTGCCCCCCACCCCCTCCTTTTTTTTCGGTTCAAGATATACTGTTAGATCACAACCACAATTAGTATGGTTAGAATATGTTCTAGGTTAACAAACGGGTGGATATTTCACCATCACACCTAGGGGGGATATCGAGCCGAGCCGAGCCGAGTAGTGGTGTGTTAAAGCTTGTTCGTTTTTTAAACAAGCTAGGAAATCATGTTCAAGCTTGACTTGTTTATTAAATAAACGAGTTCGAACCTTACTAACCGAACTCAAGCCGACCATGAGCAATTCATGAGCAGCTTGTTTTATTAGATTTAACTATTTTATTAGGTAAAAAAATTCACTTTATTATCCTAGGCAAAGAAATCACGGTTGTAACAAAAATTTTAGTATAAGATTATAATTATATAAATGGTATTCTTATCATATAAAATACATTATGTACTACTTAATTTTAATATTTAAATGAAATAAGTATATTTTAAATATTTTAGTAGGTTAATTTGTATATATAATCGAATCAAGCTTTTATCGAGCTGAGTAGGGGTGTGTTCAAGCTCGGCTCGTTTACCAAACGAGTTCGAAAATGGTGTTCATGCTCGGCTCGTTTACTAAATAAATGAACGATACTTGATCTTTTAACAAGCCGAGCCTGAGTAGTTCACTAACATTTTGTTCAATAACCACCCCTAATCACACCCCTCAGACTTGATCACGAATCAAACATGTGGTGGAATACTCACACCACCAAAGGTGCAAGCTTTGCTTCCCCACCCCCCTCCTATGGACAAATTAGGAAAACAAAACAACATAAAGCACAAAAAGGAGATGAGAGAGAAGCAACTTGCCTTCCTCAAGATTAGCCATATTGGATGAATGCCCGGGAAATTGCTTCTTCACGGGGGGAAGTGTGATCCGAGCAATCGTTGCTTTGAAACATACCAAGATCAAATGCTCATATGGAGACCAAAACCAGTTAGGTGGTTTCTTGGTTCAAAACTGAAGGGCAAACAACAGATACAAGAATATGGGGTATTTTGATCCTAAAAGAAAAAGTACAGTAGAACTAGAACTGGTTTCTTTACTGCCTCCTAAGTTCTTAGCTAGTGTCCCTACAAGCTCTTATCAAGATATTTGCTTTATGTTCTATCTCTCCATTCAAATAGTCCCAAGTACATATATGCATAAAACACAAAACATCTCCCAAATTTTTCTAAGGTTTGCATTAAAATTATCCGATTAAAAGCAGCAGAGTTGTTTGGATCTCTCTACTGTTGCAGTCAACCAAATAACCCACAAATTAAACTAGTAATTAATCCATTTTTGACTGAACCCAAGAAGAAAACACAATCACAATCTCCTAAGAACATGAAATTGAGAACTGAAATTACAAACAGAAAGTTGAGTTATCTTCAAAAGGTGTCATCAAAACCTGCATGGTTTCGAACAGAGATGGAATGTAAGAGAATAAATCTGAGTTATTTTCCAAATATAACATCAAAACCTGCATCATTTCCAAAGAAAATGGAATTTAAAGAGAATTAACCTTGATTGGATAAAAGATGGATCTCCATGAACAAAACCCTTGTGGGAGAAGAAGCCTAGAGAGCTTCTCCTCTTTCTGCAACTCGAGAACGGGAGCTCACACAATCGAAATTCCAGAACTGCCGCTATTAAAACTGGCCATTCATTCGTGTTCTTGCTAGTCCTAGTAGAAATGATGACTTTCAATTAAATGCCCCTATTTATTGCCTAAATTATCAGACAAGCCACTGAATCTCTGTCAACCATTTCGTTGTCCCATCCGAATTGAATTCAGAGATCGATCACAGCCAATCGCCATTGACCAATCGCACCCAAAGATCAACACGTGTCCTTTTAACCCCCCCCATTTAATTTTAGATAGAGACTCACTAACTCTTAGAGCGGAGTTCAATTTTTAGAAAAAAATTTAAAAATTAATCCTATGGTTAAAAATTCTTAACCCTAAGGTTAATTATTTTTAAACTAAGGTAAGATTGTTGAACCCAAAGGGTTAGTGAATCCTAACCATAGTTAATAGGGGTTAAGGGGACACATGTTGACCTGTGAGTGCAATTAAACTCTTCCCGAATTCAATTGTGATTGGCTATGATTCGATCTCTGAATTTACATACTGGATCACAATCAATTGCGATTGAAATCTCCTCGAGTTTAACTGCACTCTCATGTCAACACATGTCCCTTTTAATTCATATTAATTGTGGTTAAGATTTACTAACCTATAAGATTCAACAATCTAACTTTAGTTTTTAGAAAAAATATATTTAACTCGATAAAAATAAATTAGCTCTTAAAGTTAATATTTTTTAGGAGAAAATACATTTCACCCCTAGATTTGACGAAAATACACATAAACCCCCTCAGGTTTCAGAAAATACATTAGGTACTCCTACTTTCCAAAATAATGACACTTACACCCCTTCCATCAGTTAACCGCTAGTCAATTGACAAAATGGTTATGTAATGTGATAAAATAGTATAAACTACCAAAAATGCCCTTTCTACTAAAGTTTCATTTTCCACTTTTCTCATATACAAAATTGCCCCCTCATTTTTAAATGAAGCCAAATCCTCTACGGTGATAACCGGATTTGACAAATCCGGTTATCACCTCTTGAAGTAGCCACTTGTCCCTTTAGACAACCCTTAACTGTGATTAATATTTACCCACCCCTAGGATTCACTCACCCATCCACGTGTCCCTTTTCTACCATATTAATTTTTATTTTTTTTTGAATTTAAAAACTATTTTTAAGGCTTTTTAATATTAAAATATTAGAAAAAAGAATTAATATTAAAAAAAAAAAACCAAGGATGGGTGGGTGAACCTTAGGGATGGCCACGTGTCCTTTTTGACACCCCTTAGATGGGGATAGATTCACCCAACCTTAGGGTTCACCCGCCTATCCTTGGTTTTTTTTTTAATTATTAATTTTTTTAATATTAAAAAATTCTTCAAAATATTTTTTAATTAAAAAAATATAATATGATAGAAAAGGGACACGTGGATGGGTGAGTGAACCATAGGGGTGAATGAATCTTAACCACAATTAAGGGGTGTCAAAAGGGACACGCGACTACTTCAAGGGGTGATAATCGGATTTGTCAAATCCGATTATCACCTTAGAGGATTTGACTTCATTTAAAAATGAGGGCAATTTTGTATCGTACATGAGAAAAGTGAAAAATGATAATTTTAGTAGAGATGACAATTTTTGTAGTTTATACCACTTTATCACATGACATCACCATTCTGTCATTGACTAACGGTGAACTGATGAAAGGAGTGTAAGTGTCATTATTTTGAAAAGTAGAAGTACCTAATGTATTTTCTGAAACCTGAGGGGTCCATGTGTATTTTTGTCAAACCTCAGGGTGTAAATGTATTTTCTCCTAAAACTTTTAAAAGAAATTATTTTTTCCTCAAAAAAATTTAAATATTCTTTTTACTAAATTTGTTTTTTCTAAATTTTTTTATTTAATAATCAATTAATTATTTATTAAATGTTTTAAAAATAATATATATATCTTTACTATTATAATGCGAGAGGCATGCATAGATATTTTTCCGAAATTCTCAAATTACCCTTATATAAAAACAAAACATTGATTTAAAGTTTTACTTTAATTCTCAAACGAGCCTTGCCTTTGATTTAATGTTTTACTTTAATTCCTAAACTACCCCTTGCCATCTATCTATTTAGAATCATAGCCGATCGCAATTGACTTCGGGGAGAGTTCAATCACACCCGTGTGTTAACACGTGTTCCTTTTAATTCCTATTAACTGTGGTTAACTCCTTCCCATCGCTCTCACATGCATTGCATGTGCCACTAGCGAGTTCAATCAGGTGTCGTTAACTCCTTCCCCTTGCTCTCACGTGCATCATAAAATAACGAAATATGAGCAATATAATTTGGACGAGGAAAATACTATTGGGCTTGCAAAACCCTAAGGTTACTGCATTTCTCCTTATAGTTTAGAAAATGCTGATTTGGTGGTTTTGTTGTGAGTGTGCACACAGTGGATTAGCGTATGCGCACTTGCTAGCAAATTACTTTGGACTAACGGTTATAATAACAACATGACATCATATATGACCTTAAACTATGACACAATTTGATTTAGATTGAACTTAACTTCTACAGAAAAATTAATACAAAAACACTAGTGATTTAGGGTTTAAGAAATGGCAAGCATCTCGAAGATCTTGGATCCAATCATGAGCGACAGAGCTGTAATTTATTTTACAACAAAAAAAGAAGAAGCTGAATCCTCTATGGTGATATCAAGTTTCGAGACGTGCGCTTGTTCGTCATAAACACACAAGTCGGGGAAGAAATCGGACGCTGCAAACGCGTTGGGAGTATCGAACTATCCCAAGATAGCTTCCGCTTTTCTTCTCTCTTCTTTCTCTCTCCTCTCTCTCTCTAGACTTTCTCTCTCTAGAAAGGGTGTTTGGCTAGCTGAACTCTACTGTGAGCAAAAGGGGGGGGGGGTTGGTCCCTCTTTCATAGGGCAAGGTCATGTGCCATGCACATGATCATCATTAATGATCCAGTTGACCAAGTCAATGGTTTGACTATTTGACTTATTTCTGACTTTCTGTTGCGCATATGGCCTCCGAAACCCTAATTCATGACATCCGATATTGACGAAACTTTAGGTGATCAAACTAGGGGTAGTCCAACACCTGCCATAAAAATTTTGGAGAAAAATATTACATTTTAACTGTAAAAAGTAAGTTCGAAAGAAAACTACAAAACTTGCTAATTTCTTGATTTCAGACACAAAACATACTGCAATTTCTTCAGTTTGACGGATTTCTATTAAAATCCCTAACAATTATTAAGTCCCAACTGAATTCGAAAATTTGTAAATTTCCTAGTTTTTTCGATTTTCTTACATTCAAGACCCATGTGCTCTCGCGAATCGATACACGATATAATTGGTACGACGGGTGATCGTTTAGATAGTTGACCCGTATATAGTGTACAACTTTCGAGGAAAAATATTGAAGTTTCATCAGTAGTATCAAATCCCGAACAAAACCCACTTTTCACCAATTTAACAAACACTTAACTAATTAGCCTCAATTAAGGATCCATAAACGTATAATTTTACTATAGTAAAATTTCGAGTCATTACAGGTTGACTCAAGCTTGATTCATGAATTTATTTGTTTGATTTTACACGATTTTTTATAAATGTGTTTATTGATAAAATATAATACATGAAAGTACAAAAACTTAATACATTTATATACAAAAATAAAATTTAAGAATAGTCATTTGCTCCAAAGAGTAGAGAGTTAGTTTAGAGTTTTTGCTTTTAACTTCTTAACATTTTATGCTATTATTAAAAAATAAAAAGTATTTTAATCTATGATAAAGAAAGTTAAAAAATTATTTTATAATAATAGAAATAACATTATCAAAAAAATAATATATATGTATATATATATTTCAAGCCAAACCGAACCATAAATAACCCAAATCAAACAGGGTTTGGCTTGAGCTTGACTTGTTTAAACATTCAAGTTCAAATAAAACCCGGCTTAATTTATTCAAGCTTAAACTTGACTCAAACAAGCAGAGTCGAATCCAACGAATTAGCTTGGCTTGAGTGCTGCACCACCGAAAGTCATGCATATACTTTAAGCCTAACAAAAAAGCGAGTTCGGATGGGCAACAGTGCTAGCTATTGCCGCGTTGTGTCTGCGAAAACATGGGCTATATTCAATAGGGTAGGCTCCAAACAACATAGATGGCCCCATGTTTTTGTAGACACAACCGGGCAACAGTTAGCGCTGTTGCCCATCCGTACTCCAAAAAAAGTCATGCATATAATCCTTAGAGGAGTGCTAGCTCCAACCGCATTTACTCATAGAAGTGAGATGGGGTTAATACTCGGAGATTTTTCATTATTTTAAGACTTTTTAAATAAAAGTCTAGTGTTGGACATTAGTGGCACCCCAGTTGCCTCTTTGGAAAATTTGATCCCATATTCGTCAAGCCGTGGTAGAGGGTATCCGGCTATTGCGCCTTGAAGGAGTCAGATACTCTTTAAACGATTTGACAGGTTTTTCCCTCCCCCTAGTTTTACGTGGAACACGGGTATTTTGAGTTTTCAATCCCTATATATACGATACTAGCATGCATTGAGCATTAAAAAAAAGAGTATAGAGACGATGAGTAAGAGCTTTTGTTCAAGGGCATTTCGTCTCCTTATCGTCCTTCTCCTTGTTGCAGATTACCTCAGGGTTGAAGCTCAGGATTGCACGCCAAGCGGACAAATCAAGGGAACGGAACCCCCTCAGGGACAATGCAACACTGAGAACAACTCTGAATGTTGTGTCCAAGATCAGCCCTACACCACTTACCAATGTTCACCGCCAGTGTCCAGCGCTACACAGGCAGTTTTGACACTGAACAGCTTTCAGGAGGGTGGTGACGGTGGCGGAGCATCAGCATGTGACGATCAGTACCACTCAGACGACACACCGGTGGTAGCACTTTCCACTGGGTGGTTCGACAATCGGAACCGGTGTCTAAAAGATATCACCATTACTGGTAATGGGAAGAGTGTGGTGGCCAAGGTGGTCGACCAGTGTGACTCAACTATGGGGTAATAACGTAGTAGATGCGTCGAGAGCTGTGTGGGAAGCCCTGGAAGTCCCTAGCAATGACTGGGGCAAATTGAGCATCGTCTGGTCTGATGCTTGAATCCCAGAGCATATGGTTGTACATCCATTTGATGTTCCTTATCTTTCTATGAGCTCCATGTATTGATCTAGCTAGTAGTACAAATAAGGGGCTGTGTCTGTCTTCTTTTTTTCTCAACGTCGCATATAGTGTTGTTCTTGAGATTATATGTATGGTATATTTACAATGTCCTTTGCAAAATTGTATGCTACATCACCCACATATACCAATAGAGCACCGATTAAACCACCAATATGGTCAGGAAGGGAGTCACCGTATGTGCATAGAACTGAGGGAGGGTTCTAAGCCTTGAAATTCTCTCCAGTTAAACAAGGCGCCCCCCCCCCCCCCAAAAAAAAAAAAAAAAACAAAAAAAAAACACTAAGGATAGGTGAGTGCTCATGAACCAAATAAGTGTGAATTTTTTCTAACCACCGCACCCCAGAAATCACTTTTTGGTGAGCCTGATTTGAAAAATGGTTGGAGGATGGTAGCCTAAAGCAACAAAAGTATAGAAACACAAAAGTATAACGTGCTTCAGCTAAGATGGGCCTACATGCATGGTGGAGAAAGAGAGTTCTATTATTCATTCATACTCTAGGAGAGCTCATGAAAAACTATATATGATACAGGCCTGACTGATTTAGACAATATTAATTAATTAGGTAAGACACCAATATTGACAAACAACTTGCTAAAATAGTAAACCCAAATCCACTCCACAATCTTTCTTTCTCCTCAACACTCTCCTTCAAGTTGATGCGAAAATATTGACCGAGACCAACTTGGATAAGATCTCTTAAAACTTGGCTGAAGGTAGGCCTTAGTAAAAATGTCTGGTAATTGTTAATCACTCCATACGTACATATGGAGTGGAGATAATGTTGATTTGTACTTTTTCTTGAACAAAATGACAATCCATCTCGATGTGTTTAGTCTTTTCATGAAAAATTGGATCTGAGACATTTGGAAGATTTGTTATATGAAAGTCCTAGTCTCAAGTCATCAATGGCTAGACCTATTAATGTTCCTCTCCTACATACGGTCAATGAGAATTTGGATGGAGTACTGGCCCCTCGCTTGTTTACCATTGTTCAGATGGTCCACTTTCCGTATGGTATGGGTTGGTGATGGCCTAACAAATCAACATGAAAGAACGCATGAAAAATCAATGGTCTCACGAACATTCTTCTTTTGAATTGTTTATTACAGTGGCTTAACTACATGGATTATTGTTATTCCTCATTGGACTTCTATTTACGGTGCTTGAATCTCAATTTTGGAAAGAGCAACCGCGAGATGTGGAAACAAATCGCCTGTGTTCTTCCCTATGGCCATGAGTGTTGGAGGGGCAGGATCAATTGGGTGATAAGGATTTAATTTGTAAATCGCCTGTGCTCTTCCCTATGGCCATGAGTGTGGAAACAAATTGCCTGTGATCTCTGGGAGATCCTGGCTTTCAAGAACGCTGGCCACTGGGAAGAACACAGATGATGCGGCATCTCAACTAGGAAGTAAATCGTTGTGTTCTTTGCCTGTGAACTCTGAATGTTGTGTTCGACCAGTCCTATAAACGAACTTATCTTTGGTTCTTAGAAAAAAATTTGAAAAAAGAAATGAGTAAATTACACTCACCTCCCCCTGAGATTTGGTGAAATTTCAGAAACCTCTCATCTTGTTTCTGAAATTATACTAACCTCCCCTCAACTTTGGTTTCTGTAACAGATACCCCTTTTCATTAGTTGGCCGTTACTTTTATAGGTGAACTTTGATGATGTCATCATTTAAACATTTTAAAATGTCTAAATTACCCTTTAAAAGTCAACTAATACAATAAAATAAATGATAATTGGGTTTAGTAACCAAGGTTAGTAGTATCAACTTAAGGTTAATATATATTTTCAAAACCAAGGTTAATAGTATCAACTTAAGGTAAATATATATTTCTTTTCCTAAAACCAATGTTAGATAGATGAACTCTAGGGTAAGTGAATCTTAACCCTAGTTAGTGGGTATCAAAAGAGACACATGGTGGCTTATAGAGATTGTTTAATTGAGGTTGAATATAATTAACCTAAGGTTAATTATTTTTTCTTAAAACTAAGGTTAGATGAATAAATCCCAAGGGGTGAGTGAATCTTAACCACAATTAGTGGGTGTTAAAGGAAACACGTGACGGCTTATAAAACCCCCTTTAATTGTGGTTAAGCATAATCGACCTAAGTATTTTTTTTCTAAAAACCAAGGTTAGATGGATGAATCCTAGGGGTGAGTGAATCTTAACCATAGTTAGTGGGTGTTAAAGGACACACATGGCAGCTTGTAGAGCCTACTTTAGTTGTGGTTAAGCATAATCAACCTAATTTTTTTTTTCTTTCTAAGAACCAATGTTAGATGGATGAACCTTTGGTGTGAGTGAATCCTAACCATAGTGACTAGGTGTTAAAAGGACAGGTGGTGGCTTGTAGAGATCCTTTAACCGTGGTTAAACATAATTAACTTAGGATTAATATTTGTTTTTTTTTTTTTTCTGAAAACCAAGGATAAATTGATGAATCCTAGGGGTGAGTGAGTCTTAACCACAGTTAATGGATGTTAAAAGGGACATGTGGCGGCTTGTAAAACCCCCTTTAATTGTGGCTAAACATAATCAACCTAAGGTTATTTTTTTCTCTAAAAACTAAGGCTAGATCGATAAACCCTAAGGGTGACTTAATCTTAATCTTAGTTAATGGGTGTTAAAAGGGACATGTGTGGGTTAAGCATAATCAACTTAATTTTTTTTTCCTTTCTAAGAACCAATGTTAGATGGATGTAACTTTGGTGTGAGTGAATCTTAACCATAGTGACTAGGTGTTAAAAGGACAAGTGGCGGCTTGTAGAGATCCTTTAACCGTGGTTAAACATAATTAACTTAGGATTAATATATATATATTTTTTCTTAAAACCAAGGATAAATTGATGAATCCTAGGGGTGAGTGAGCCTTAACCACAGTTAATGGATGTTAAAAGAGACATGTGGCAGCTTGTAGAACCCCTTTAATTGTGGTTAAGCATAATCAACCTAAGGCTATTTTTTCTCCAAAAACTAAGGCTAGATGGATAAACCCTAAGGATGACTTAATCTTAATCTTAGTTAATGGGTGTTAAAAGGGACATGTGCGGCTTGGGACGTTTATGTGTTTTTTTGTTTGAGCTTTCGAACTAACTAAGCTTACGTGTTACCTCTAAGTAATAAGGGTAAAATTAGAAAATAATATCAATAGTTAATGGAGTTAATAGGATGGATATGATAGGTAGGATGAGTCTGATAGGAGGGGAGGTCAGTGCAATTTCAGAAACAAGATTGGAGGTTTCTTAAATTACACCAAACCTCAAGGGAGGTGAGTGTAATTTACCCGAAAGAAATTTAACCCTTTGAGTAACTGAATTCTAACCTGCAGGATTTAAAAAATTTTAATATTTTTTTCTAAACACTAAGGATAGGTGGGTGAACTCTAGTGGTAGGTGAATCTCAACTACAGTTAAGGGGTGTCAAAAGAGACACATTGCAACCTCAAGGGCGTAACCGGACTCCAACTGCGGTTAAAAATTCACCCATCCCTAGGGTTCATTCACTTATCGTTGGTTTTTAGAAAAAATAAACCAAATAAACCCTGTTTACTCTCCCTTTCTCTTCTCTCTCACTTGCATTCCGGGTTAAAAACGTAAGCTTATTTTTTTTCAAATTCTCAAACTGCCCTTATCATCTTATCATATTATCATACTACCTTATCATAAACCCTGTTACTTAATTCTCATGCTACCTTTACTCATTTTGCTTAATTACCATACTATCCCTTATTTGAAAATCCCCACTATTATAACTATACTCCTTGGAGTGGAGTTATGCCAATGAGGTCGTTATGTGTCCCTTTTAACACTTTCATCGTGGTTTAAGATTTACTCACCCACCTATCATTGGTTTATGTAAAATAGTAGATTTGGATTTCTCTACGGTTCTAACCAGACTCCTTGGACTCCGATTCTGCCACTGAGGTTGCCATGTGTTCCTTTTAACACTTTTTGACTGTGATTAAGATTCATTGACCCCTAGAATTCACCCACTTGATTTTTAGAAAAAAATATGAAAATAAAAATTAACCCTAAGAGTTAGTGAATTTTAACTAGGGTTTCAAAAAAATTAATATTTTTTTTCTACAAACCAAGGATAGGTGGGTGAACTCTAGGGGATGGGTGAACTCTAGGGGTAGGTGAATCTTAACCACAATTAAGGGCTGTCAAAAGAGACACATGGCAACCTCAACGGTGTTAATTGGACTCCAACTGTGGTTAAGATTCACTCACCCTAGGGTTCACCCACTTATCCTTGGTTTTTAGAAAAAAATATTAATTTTTTAAACACTGGTTAATATTTACTCTAACCCCTAGGGTTAAGTTATTTTTTCATATTTTTTTAAAAAATAAAAATCAAGGATAAGTGGGTGAACCTTAGGGATGGGTGAATCGTGGGTGAATCTTAAACACGGTTAAGGAATGTTAAAAGGGACACATGGTGACCTTAGTGGCCTAACTGGACACCTCGCTCTCTTCGCAAAACGCTCCGAAAGAAGATCATCTCGCCAAGGCCCCACCCACCTCCTTTATTTGTTATACCCAAAATGCTCCTAAAGTTTTTTAGTTCTCAAAATATCTCAACGTCATATTTTTATAACCAACGAGTCTCTCACAATTTTTTTATTATCCAAAATGTCTCTCAAGTTTCTATATCCAAAATATTTCTTTTTTTCTCCCCAAAATGCTCATTCGAGTCCCTCTTCACAATCTCTCTTCCCTTCCCTTCTCTCTCACGTGCAATTGCCGCCCACTAATATATATATGCTACTCGGTTCTTGTTGCAGTTGAGATTATACCTAGACATTCAAGATGCACAAATGTCATAAAGTTGAATTTTGAAGTTGTCCCACTTCTAAAAAAACACATAGGCTGATTGCAAAATTCAGAAAAAGCTGTATAACAATTTCAAAATTCATGGTATATCAGTTGTTGGGCTCATCCCATATACTTCTTTGGAAGCCACTTTTATTTAGGGGTGGAAATCAGGTCGGGTTGGGGTTAGCCCAAGCTCAGCCCATAGTTCAAACCTTAGCCTAAGCTCTGCCCAGCCCAATCTCAGACCAAGCACCCCAGCCCAAACTCGGCTCACAAATAATATCGGTTTTTGGGCCGAGTTCGGGCTGACCCAAACAAAGCCGAGTTCGGGCCAAGTTTAGGCTAATCGCAGCCCAAGAGAAGAAAATAAAAAGAAAAATAGAAAGTAGAATATAGAAGATGGAAAGAGAAGAGAGATTCTAATTAGGTTGTTGGTTGGCTTCTCAGTTCTCTCTCTCTCTATTCTAACATATATATATATATATATACTAGTGGATCCGCATGTGCGATGCATGTGGGAGAAAAAGGGGAGGGGCCGAGGGGGAGAGAGTTTGGGAAGAAGGATCCTAGTGAGTGACATTTTGAGAAAAAAAATTAAAGAATATTTTGGATATATAAACTTGAAGAACATTTTTGGTAAAATATTGTGAGAGACAAATTGGGTATAAAAACATGATGTAGGGACATTTTGAGAATAAAAAAGCATTAGGGGCATTTTGGATATATAAACTTGAGGGATATTTTAGAAATAAAGAAAATAAAATATAGGCAAACTTGAGGAATATTTTGGATAAAAAAATTTGTTTGGAGTATTTTGGATATAGAAATTTGACTTAGGGTCAATTTAGAAAATAAAAAATATCACGTATGTACATGTGTTATACGGCAAAACGTGACGAAAGTACGGAAAAATTTAAAAATAATTATAAATAAATAAAAATTATGATATTAACTAATAATAATTATTTAATGTGAAATATGTGTCTGACATAGTAAAAGTATGACAAAAATATGTGTATTGTGCGTGTTTAATACATAATTTGTGTATCAAACATGTATTGTACTATGATATGTATATAATACGTAGCATGACAATAGTACGTAGTTTTAAGCTCACAATTGAATGTGATCCGATCTCTCTCATTAGAGTAGAATTTAAAATTCAATCAACGTTTTTAAGAGTTTTCTAAAGATAAAAATTAATCGACTTTTTTAAGGATTTGTTATTGTTATACTAAGATTGGATCATAGTCAATCACAATTGAACTCTTATTGAGTTGACTTGCACCCATAGGTCAACTTATGTCTCTTTTAACCCTTATTATTTGTGGTTGAGCTTCATTAACCCTTAGAATTTCAATGATCTAATATTGGTTTTTAGGAAAAACAATATACTAACCCTTAAGGGTTAAAAGTTCATAACCATAGTTAAAAGGAGCTTTGTGAGTGTGATTGAACTCGGATCGCAATTGAACAGGTCACTGTTATAATAGAGATATAGAAGAACGATGAGAGAAAGAGGAGACCGATCACAGTCAATCATGATTGAACTCTCCCCGAGTTCAATCACACTCACAGGCCAACACGTGCCCCTTTTAACCCCTATTAACCGTGGTTAAGATTCATCAACCCTTGGGGTTCAACAATAAAACCTTGGTTTTCACAAAAAAAAAAAAAAAAAACTAAAAAATATCCAACTCTAGTTAAGAATTTTTAAATCTTAAAGTTAATATTTGTTTCCTAAAAATTAAGTTTATATTATTGAACTCCAAAATGTAGTAAGTCTTAACCATAGTTAATAGAGGTTAAAGGGACAAACGTTGACTTATGGGTACAATTGAACTCCAGAAGAGTTCAATTGCAATTGACTGATACAATCTAGAGAAAGAGAGGGGTAAGATGATTGTAGTGGGACCCGAGAGTGGGGAGAAGGGAAAGGGGGAGAGGGAGGGAAAGGATGAAATAAATGATTGGGACGTGGGAGAGAGAGAGGAGAAGGAATGAAATGACTAAATAATCCCTTTAAAAATTTCTACATTCCGCGGATTTTAGTTTAGAGCATCTCCAACCCAAAACTCTATAGCTCTCCTCTATTTCGGCATCTCCTCTATATTTAGAGGAGAAGGGGCCCACTTTAAATTTATTTGCTCCAATGGGAGGAATCTCTAAATCACTATTCTTATTCTAAAACTCAAGGGGTGGATACCTTTGAAGTCACCACGTGTCTCTTTTGAAACCCCTTAACCATGGTTAAGATTCACCCACCCATCCTTGTTTTTTTTTTAAAATATTAATTCATTTTTTTAAATTAAAAAACTGTTTTTAGAGTTTTTTAATATTAAAAAAAAATTTTAATTTTAAAAAAATAATTAATATTTAAAACAAACCAAAGATGGGTGGATGAATCTTAACCACATTTAAGGGGGTGTCAAAAGGTAAAAGGACACAATCGGCATTTTAACAAAGATTGAAAGACAAAGAGAGGACACAATTGGTATTGTAAGAACATGAATAGTGTTATAGAGGCCATCTCTATTTTCTCTCCCAACCTCTAAATATAGAGGCTCACTGTAGCAATATAGAGGCCGGCCTCTAAATATAGAGCTCGGTTGGAGTTGGATTTTTGAACCAAAACTCTATATTTTTAGTTATAGAGCACGGTTGGAGATGCTCTTATACCTCTCTTTATGCATTTCATTAAAGGCTATTTTATGTATACAATATTTCAATCAACGTTTTGATCAGTGCTATTCCTTTTATAATAGTAAAGATATATGGGAAGGGATCCGTAGACATATGAAAAAGAACATACAAGTTCATATATGCTTACAATCGATGGATCTCCCGATCTAACGGTTTTGATCATGCACTCTTTTATAGCTGTAAGGTTATTTAGGGAAATTAATTTTTAAAAAATGATTATCTCTATATTTGGTTTCCTAAAGAGTTGAACATGTTCTCCCCTCTCTCGGCTCCGGCATTCTCTCTCTCCCTTGCCTCTCTCTTCAGCAATATCTCTCTCTTCCTCCCCTCTTTCTTGTAGATTTCAAGCACTTGTGGTTCTCTTTAAGATAAGAAGTTGAGTAGGAAAAAAAAAAGGTGAAGAACAAGAAGACTCACCATGTTTTAAGACTCTTTTGCCTATTGATTATGTTAATGGCCGCAACCATATCTGTAGACCTTAGGGTATGTATAACCCTTGATCTCTTTGCATTCCAAAGGCCTTAAAACCTCTTAAACAAGCCATATGTATTACTGAAGTACATGAGAAGAACTGGTAGGTTTTCAATAGAGAAGAAAAGAAGAGGCCAGACAGATTTGTGACATGTTCTCCATCTTCATGCATGTCCTCCATTATTCTGATTGAGTGAATGATTGAAGCATCATTGGGCAGCTGTTGTAATTTTAACACTTTCTTTCTTGAAATTTTGGATGCCGATTCATATCCCTCCATTTTTTGAAATTCAATGGGGTTTTCATGTTGGTTTTAGGGTTTCGAATAGAGGAGAGAAGAGAAGAGAAAAGAGAAAGAGGGTTTAGGGTTTCACATTTAGTTTTAGGGATGCTGCTGGAAAAGCTTGGAAGCCGTCGGAGAGAAGAGGAAGAGAGAAAAACGGTGGAGGAAGAGGCGACGTTGGATCTCTTGAAGGAGACAAGTGGTGTCTTAAAAAAAATTCCCTAAATGCCCTTCTACCCATAAAAGAGTAATGTGATGGTAACAGTTGGATCTTTCGATCCAATGGTCGGTCGTGTGAACTTATATGTCTTATTCCATATGTCTCCCGATCCCGTCCCTATATATATATATATATATATATTAGTAGAGTCCCTATATATATATATATTAGTAGAGATCCCGTGCGTTGCACGGGTAATCGGTAAACAATTAAGAATATCTAAAAATAAATAATAATATTTATTTATTGAAATATTTAGTAATATATTTTAAAAATATTTAATAAATTTTATTTTTAATAATATAAGTTTTTATTTATTTGATACATTATTATTCGTAGTAACTAATTAATTTTATAGTAATATATTATTTTAATAACATTTAGTGAAAAATCATAAGTTTAATACATCTAAGAGTTGGAGATAAGAGGGCTTTACAATAGCGGAGATAGATAGGGCCTTTAAGATGAGATAATGGGTCCCAAACCTACAAGAGTTAGAGATAAGAGAGGACTCTACAATAATAGTGGAGATAGAGATAGAGAGGACTCTAAAATGAGATAGTGGGTCCCAAACTTCAATGGTGGAGATTAAAAAGAAAAACCACATGTTATCTCTAAAATAGAACTTATAAGATTAAAGTTTAGAGAGCAAAGAGAAAAGTCTTATCTCCTTGAACAAAGACTCCCACTAACAACAAAGTCGATGCACTTCCTTCTACCATTCTTAATTAAAAATATACCCACTAACTTAATAACCACTAAAATAACTACCTTAGTTCCACATCACAAACGTGACTCAGCAAAAAACTACAACCACTTAACCCAATCTCCTAATCTCATGCCTCCACTTCTTACTATTCATGCACGGCTGAAGTATGGTAGCACAAATCAAGTAACACTATACTTGGTGGTCAAATAAAGCCATTGATGCATCTGATCACCCAGTCCTTCATGGAATACAACCATTGACAAAAGGCTATTCTGAGAGATAACACACAGATCAGAGGGTTTTATTTGAATAAAATATATGATGATGGTAACTGCACATACTACTTGTTGTAATTAATATAACGTAGGGATTGCTGCAATTAATATAACGTAGGGATGAAAGATCATATCAAAAGGCAGAGATAGCTACAGGGATGATAGATCAAAAGAGATAGTACCCCAAGTGATAGGAACATGGATTGGGACTTGCATAGGATATCACAAAATTATGGTTAAGATGGACATGGGGGAAAAGGAAAACAAAATATTAAGCCATCGATACAATTTCCATACATTGATGATGATTTAAAAGAGAAAAATTTAGATCAATGCAAGATCGGATCATGAATTCATACCTAAATCTAGGGAAAAACACTGCAATAACAAATCATGAACTTAGACCTAAATCCACCCCTAAACGCACCCGTTGAAAACCTTTTGGGAATGAGGTCTTGTGTCCTTTAAGGGGATGCGTCCTTTAACTCACAATCAGTTTGGGTGAAATAATCCATAGAATAAAACATTGGAGGAGATAGAGGTTGGGAGATACATGAGCAATAACAAAAGGGACATGAGAGGATAATAGAGATGGGGATCAAGAGGAGAGATAGAGACGTGTAGTGGGACATGAGTGGGAGAGATATATATGACTGGGAGAAGTTTGTTAAGGAGAGAGACATGTGAGGGAGAGACAGACTGGAGTAGGAGAGAGAGATGTGTTTGAGAGAAGTTTGTTTAAAATTTTGATCAAACGATGGAGAATAAAGAGGGTGGCCACATGGCATCCCTAGGATTGAACGTATAGGATTCGAGATATTGGAGTATGGAGAGCAGAGAGAAAATCTTATTTCTTTATATTATAGTATAGATATTATGAAAAAATTTTAGTTCGGGTCCGGTTGAGTTTGGGTTGAGCTAAAGGCAGCCCAAGTTTTGATTCAGACCTATTTTTTTGTACAAACTCAGCCCAACCCAAAGTAAGGAAGACTCAGCCCACCCAAACTTAAGGGCTGAACAATCGGCTTCCGGCCAGCCCAGCCCAATTGCCACCCCTACTTTTATCGAAAAGTTCTCTTTGGAAGTCATCTTCTTATCTATCTATAATATAAAGAAATAAGTGTCACCTAACCCCCAACAAATAAGTGTCATAACCCCCTCTCTTTGCTCTCCAATCTTTAATCGTAGGAATCTTATGAATTCTATTTTAAGGATGCCATATGACACCCTTTTTAAAATATCAACCATTAACTCTTTTTCTCACACACGTTTCCTTCTCAATTCAAAAACTATTGGAGAGATTTTAGGGGATACATACGTTTTCTTCACAATTCAAAAATCATTGGAAAGATTTTAGGAGATTGTGATAAGAGAGATAGAGAATGTAGAGAGAGATTTTAGGGGATTATGATAAGGGATAAATAAAGAGATAAGAAGGATAGAGAGAAAATGTAGAGAGAAATTTTAGGAGATTGTGACAAGAGGGATAGAGAGAGATGTAAAGATTTTTATTTTATTCACACCCGTGCATCGCACGGGGTCTCTACTAGTTTTTTATAAAAACAAAATAAATTTTTACAAAATTTGAGTGGGGGCACGTGCCCCCACCTGGCCTCGTCCCTGTCTTCATAAACTTCTAATCCTTTCCTTTTATTTGGTCTGATGAACTATAACATGATGTTTATATTCTTTAAATTCCAGATTATAGTCTTTTTCATGATAATGACAATATTATAAAAAATAAACCAGCATATTTTCAACTAAAATTTAAAATTTCTTAAATTGTGGTCAAATTTTAGAATTTCGGCTCGGGCAACCTGAAATAATAGGGATACTGATTTCATGGGGGATGAAAATGAAATTAAACTGAAAGAAAATATTTGCTTTACATTCATGTAAAAGTTAAAAAGCCTGGTATAACCAAAGCTAAGTGACTAGAGCATGAGAATGAAAACAAAAAGTGAAAAGAATACTGGTACAATATACAGTCATGACTCCCTAAATAAGAACATTGCAATACCTTTGGGTATATATTTATTCTCCATTGCTCTCCATTATCTTCAAATTGGTGCCACGTGGCACTCTCTCCAACAAATAGCTTCACTCCACATGTCGCTTATTTAAGGATTGACAATGGACCCCAATTCATTCCTACTCAGCATCTTCTTATTAAATAAAAAATTAATTATTTTTTTAATTAATTCTTCTCATCTATAATCACTTTTCTCCCACTCAAACACGACAACCCCTTCTCTCATTCCCTCCCTCCATTTGTCTCCCCTAATTAATTAGGTTTAATGTCCTCCCCCTTGTCTCATTTCCTCCCCGTTCATCTCTCCTAATTAATTAAAGAAATTTAGTTAATAAACCCTCTCTCTCCCCATTGCTCTCCCCAAGTAACCGCCCTCATTAACTCCTACATCTCTCCATCCCCATTCACCCTCCCTTATTTATAACCCCTCTCTCTCTCTCTCTCTCTCTCCCCATTCCTCCCCCCAAGTAACCCCAACATCTTTTATTCTCTCATCCCTTCGTTTGAGGAGATCAAATTAGTGGTTGGGACGCACCAATTAATTACTCCCAGTCCCCATATGGAGGATTACTTTCTTAGAATACAAACAATCACCACAAGTCTTTTAACCCTTAACCTCTTTATTTTTTCTCCCACTGTAAACCAACCATGGAATACAGCCCCATTTCACATCTGTTAGACGTGAGTCTCTAATCTATGAGACTGAGCCACTCCTCATTAACAGTAAGGTTGGACAAAAATGTGTCAAGCAGGGAATAACATCTGGTGTGCTTGGTTTTTCTTCTAGCCTATCTTGATTGAGAAAACAGAGTGCTTGATATCAAGTGAGTGACACAAGCATAGTTAATCTCTTTAAACTATTGCCTAAAAGTCTCTTAATTACTCTCTTGGTTCTATCTTGGCTTACATATACAAAATCATTTATCATTCACAGGTGGCGGAAATGAACTCCTTGATGGCCAAACTGGAAAATGTGGCAGCAAAAGAGTAGTCTTTGCTCGATCAAAGCAAACAGGCGATATATTACAATTATATGTACCAACTCTCCTAACAATCCAAGTGTAGATGATAAATGATCCCATTTGAGTTCTCTAAATTCTAAAATCACACTGAACCTTTTATCAACCGGAGACGGCATCGGAGGTAATTAGTACTAAATGATTGGTTGTGGCTTGCAAAAGTGACTTTTTTAATTCCATTCTTTGTAAAATGTGAGGATTTTCCTCAAAAGTTGAAACCTTCCATTTGAGTGGAAGTCACCCATGTCAGCTTCCCTTAAAAATCAAAATTTGGACTTCTATACACTTTCGATTTCTACAAAAAAATAAAAATGAACAACAAACTAAATACAATTTTTTACAACTCGCAACTTTCATAAAGAAATAAGTCAAGTCAATCCAGAAATTTATCCAAACACAACGTTAGCCTCTTTGGGTGAGGCCCATTGTATCATGTATTTTTTTTTTGTATGCATAGATTAGAAGAAAATGACTTTTCATTTAGCTATTTCATATTTGCTGTATACAACTACTTTTGTCTATAGGCTAACAGAGAGTTTATGTACATATAAGTAATGATGTTCCAAATGTTCCCTTATTCATTTCTAAATTCTTTTGCATCTCTTGCTTCTAATAATGTTGTTGTGCCATTTGTTTACAATATTTTGGGTGTGACAATGTCCCCAAAATTAGTGAAATAATACACGTAAAACACTGGCTATTTTTGAGGCACATGATGGCTGGCAATGAACATACTGATTCATGTTCTAATGGGTTTTGCTATGTTAATATCCTTTTATCATAAATTCAAGTAATTTTTTTTTTCCAAAGCTCAGGTAAAGAAGAAGGATAAGAGAAAAAAGAAGATTGATCATAATATGATATTCCATTCATTTAATTCATTGGTTGGTTCAATTTCTTATATGACTAACAAACTGCTAGAGCTAGAAATATGCAACCGTTTAAACTTTAAAGTACTCTAAAGTATATTAAAATATGTTAACATGCGATTCACACAAGGTTCGAAATCTCGGTTTTGTTCCCGCCAAACGAAATCCAAATTTTTTTAAAACCAATTTTGATGGATTTCAGTCAAAATTTTGGAAGTTTATCTCTAAATACTTTTTAAATTTATATTTTAAGTAAAATAGAGAAATATTTCAAAATTTTAATTGAAATCTCTTGAATTTTTTTTTTAAAATTAGCATTTATTTGAGAAAAATAAAATGATAATATTATATAAATATATTAAATTTTAATAAAATCGAAAAAATTACATTTGATTGAACCCGTGCATCGCACGGGGTGTTTGCTAGTAGAAGGTTATCTAAACAGGCCCCAAAGTGTGGATCCGGCTCCTCTGTTCGAAAGAGCGTGCTGAGATCTTGCTTGAGTTTTAACCCAAGCAAGACACGTCACCTCCTAGTGATCCAATGGCCCAGCTTTCGTTTGGGCGTTAAACCAACACACAAGTGCCAAAAAACCCTCCAAGCCAGACACCATTCCGGTGACCCCGATTCCGGTGAACCCATTCCGGCGACCCCGATTCCGGTAAACCCATTCCGGCGACCCCGATTCTGGCGAAGCACCACACTCCTTGTTGAAAAACACCAATGTTACGTGCCTTAGTTATATTACGTGTCTAAGTAGTTATCTGAATTTGGGAGGGGGGGGGGTGTAGAAGTAGTTACTACTATGTAGGAGTGTTTGTTTGTAGATGTGAATACAAACGTGCAAGGGGTGGTTGTTTATGTGTAGGAGTGGTTACTATGAAGTAGGAGATCATGGTATCTTGTTGTTATCTTGTATTTAAACTCTTCCTTAATAGAAAAACGTTAACTTGTTGATTCTAAAAACCAAATAGATCTTATCTAAGGAGGTTGGCTATCCTCGAAATAGCTCATTATTATTTAGCAATTGCAAAGAAGAAGAAATCACATAACAGTGGTATCAGAGCCGACGGTTTTGTGATGGCGGAAGGGACTCAAGTTTCCAAGCTTGATGAAGCAGTTGGACATCTTAAGGAGACTACAGAGACTCATGGTAAAGTGTTGCAAGAGATGATGCAGCGACTCTTGATTTTGGACATAAAACTTGATAAATTGTCCAAGGAGAAGGGGGAGAGTTCAACAGAGAGGTCATTCAACCATTCGGAGGTTGAAAGAGGAATTCAAACTCGAACAGTGCGCTTGGAGTTTCCCAAATTTGATGAGAATGACCCTTCAGGTTGGTTGTATAGGGCTGAACAGTTCTTCATGCATCAACAGACTCCCCAAACACAAAGGCTTCTCATGGCCCCATTTCATATGGAGGGAAAAGCCTTACAATGGTTTCAATGGCTAGAAAGGTCGGGGGCTATTACAAGTTGGGCTGTTTTTGGAAAAGCACTTCAAGTGCGATTTGGACCTTCACAATATGAAGATCCTACTGCATTGCTTTCTAAGTTGCAACAAGCATCATCGGTTGAGCAATACCAATCCCAGTTTGAAGAGCTTGTTAACAGGACTGAAGGACTAAATGAAGCATTTATGTTGAGTTGCTTTGTTGGAGGACTGAAGGATGAAATTCGCCTTAGCGTGCAAATGTTAAAGCGTGCTACCCTCACGGATGCTATTGGGCTAGCAATTATGCAAGAGGAGAAGGTGATGGCCCGAACATGAAAAAGTTGTCTAGAAGACACCCCAAATGTAGCACCATCATATGGAGGTTCTTCTCAGCCTGCAATTCCACCTATCAAGAAGCTAAGTCCTTTCGAAATGAAGGAGAGGAGAGACAAGGGTTTGTGTTATAATTGCGATGAAAAATTCACCCCAGGCCATCAGTGTAAAATGCAATGGCTTTATTTGTTGGAAGGCACATTACCAGAGGAGGAAGATGATGGAAATCCTCCTACATCATTACTGGACTAAAGGCAAACCTTGAGGATAAGGTTGCTTAAAGGGAGGAGAATTGTTACGTGCCTTAGTTATATTACGTGTCTAAGTAGTTATCTGAATTGGGGGGTGTAGAAGTAGTTACTACTATGTAGGAGTGTTTGTTTGTAAATGTGAATACAAACGTGCAAGGGGTGGTTGTTTATGTGTACGAGTGGTTGCTATGAAGTAGGAGATCATGGTATCTTGTTGTTATCTTGTATTTAAACTCTTCCTTAATAGAAAAACTTTAACTTGTTGATTCCAAAAACCAAATAGATCTTATCTAAGGAGGTTGGCTATCCTCGAAATAGCTCATTATTAGTGCACAATTGCAAAGAAGAAGAAATCACGTAACAACCAACACTCTCTCTTCTCCCTCTCTTTCGAATTAGTAAGGAAGAATGGGCGGCAAAATCTCGAATTCTCCCTCTCTTCTTCCTCTCTTTCGAATTACAAGGACCAAAGCTAACGAAGAAGGAAAAAAAAAACTCGAATCCAGAAACGGGGTTCCGGTGAACTCCCACAAGTGGTATTTTTCATTTCTTCTCCTAATTTTTCTCAAAGCTTTCTTACTTGCTTGTTAATCTCTTGTATCAAAGCAGTTTTTGATCGAGTTTTAGAGTCTAAATAACGATACCCATCTCTGGTTTGTGCTTTTAATTTTGGGGGTTTGCTTCTGAGATAGATGGGTGATTGTAGAAGTTATTTAGGTGATGTTCCAAGGGTGTCAAGAACATCCCAAAACAGAAACCTCCTCCTGGTATATTTAGTTTCTGTTTCAGATTACTTTCAAATCTCTTCGATCAATATCCTCTTCATAAAATATTTTGCAGATTCATCCCTGTTGATGGGTTTTGATAGAAACAACTGGGTTTTTATCTGATTCAGAGATCTTTTTTTTGGGGGGGTATTGAGTAAATGAGGTTGCACAATCCATGTAACTTTAAGCATTTTTAGGTTTTGAATGGGAAGAAAGCTAAAATAAACTTCATTCTTTTTATCATACAATTTAGGAGACCTCATGAATCAATCAAATTTTAGATGAAAGTGAAAGTATTTTAATGAGATCTGTTATTGTTACAGGAATAAAATCAATAGTTGATTTGAGTTTTAGGGTTTATCGTATCTAGTAGCCAACAACTCCATTACTGTTCTACTGGTGTTCTTAGATTTGGAGTTTATAGGATTTTAGTGATCTTAAAGAAGTGAGCTTCTTTTAGGTTTCTTTGCTATTTCTCTATTGGGCAGAAATCCAACACTTGAAGAGCTTAGGTTTGTGTTCACAGTCATGGTGTTTGAACCGTTCATTGAGACAGTTGATGTGCAGTGGCCTCCAGAAATTGGCAAGGGTTGGGACCTTGTTGCAGTTACAGTCTCTCACTGCTAGCTCAACCCCCACCAAATATCTTCATGTTTCCCTGTTATGTTGAACAGTCATGTAAATGGCTTGAATCTGTGGTCCATCAGAAGGGCATGTGGAGGAGAAACTGTAACTGTATTTTATTTCTCCACTGGATTATGTGTGCAATTTGTGCGTGGTGAAACCTTATTTGGTTTCCACCCATCCCAAAAAATAAAATAAAAAATTGGTCTTATGATTGTATGTTATCTTTGTCATATAGTGAGTATACTGCAGATTGATTTGCAGGCATGCAGGCCATGGCCTCCATTCTCTCACCAAAACATATTCATAAACTCCTTATTGAGTCTACAAACTTTAGACTTTTTGGTCAAGGCTAAAACCAGGGCTGTCAACGGATCGGATTCGGACCGGATCTGCCTAGATCCGAATCCGATCCGATTAAGAATCCGACTGATCCGAATCCGATCCGAGATCCGTCGGATCATGAAGTAACCGATCCGAATCCGATCCGATTATATATTGTCCGATCCGAATCCGATCTGAATAAGTTATTTTTTTAAAAAAAATCTATTTTAATAATAAAAAATCTAATAATACCTTAATTAATACTAATTAATGTTAATTTTTTTAAAAATTAATATTTTATACATAGAAAATCTAAATAATATATTTAAAATAATTAAAAATTATTATTATTATCGGATCGGATTTTAATCGGATCGGATCACCCTATATCCAGATCCGATCCGATTATAATCGGATTCCACCGATCCGATCCGATCCGAATCCGATCCGACGGATCACATATAGGGTCCAAAGTCCAGCTAATCGGATCGGATTCGGATCGGATCCGGATCATGATCCGGTCCATTGACAGCCCTAGCTAAAACTAGTTGCATTGAAAAATGTATTCCCCTGTTTGTAGTATTCATATTGGTTATTCTCGCATAGCACAAGCTTTCAGTTTGAGACAACATTTTGATTATAGAACAACTCCAACTAAAATGAGAAAAGGGTTGATTCTTATAGAAAATTTTGTTTATTCTCAGAATTCCTTAATCTATGGCAACCCCATTTTACTATTCATACATTTAATTAGTAATACTCTGACATCAACTGAGAGGTCGGGGGTTCAGCCAGGGCCACAGAACAGAGCTTGTCCATGATCACAGGAGAAAAAAGGTTCCTAAAACACCAGCAGCAGCAGAGATGGTTAGGTTTTGGACCAGATTTTGCAAGGTGCTTCCAGCTTTAGAATTAAGATATGAGTATTACTTCGCTGTGATGATTGAATAACATGAGGAAGTCCTGAAAAAAATACATGGATTATCCAAGGCTCAAGAATTCTTATAAAGCTGGCACTACAAACTAAAATTCACTTGGGTTTGTCTCAACCTGGAGTTTTACAATGTACAAAGCTGTATGTAAGAATTTAGTCCATGCGACTGTAAGCTAAAATCTGAAATGGTGATCATGTATGGGGGCCAAAAAAAAACAAGAACCTCACTTCCTCAATACCCCAAAAAATATTAACCACATGATCCTATTTGTTCCATCTATAACTCTTTACGAACTCAAAGCAATATAAAATGTGTACAAAACTATTTGTTAAGAATTAAGACAATGAATTATGGTCAGTTTTTGGCCTAAATTAGGGCTCCCAATATCCCTAGATCAGCACCGAGTGATAAGGCAGCAGATAGATGCCTTCTTCTTCAAGCAAATCCCATTTTGTGTTCTCCAATCTCTAACACCATTCTTTTAACTTCCCAGCTCTCTGAGTTGTTAATATCATCCTCGCAACCTCCCCATGCTTTGCCCTCCACAGCTACGTTACCTTGATTATTGCCATTACAACAAGAAATTAGCAAATCTTTTAACACCTGGAGAACTAAAACTTATCAACTATGGATGTCTATACTAAACTTATAGAGCACCTGCAACACACACATCCCGTGAGCTGGAACAACAATGACAAGGAAAATTCTGGTTTTCTAAGACCTCCAGCATCTGCAGCACTAAAAGGCTTCTCTGCAGAAGATGAGAAGTCCAAGCATGCATTAAATCCTGAAGAAGATGAGACGTCCAAGTATGTATTAAATCCTTACAAAACAACTAAAACATACAAATGAAGTAATGACGAGCAACATGGATATGAAAGCGAAATGAAAAATCAAACTATGAACCAGAAAATTAGCTTGAAAACAGAGGGAAAGACATTACCAACCATTAAAATCACAAGAGCCAAAGCCAAAATCACCACCAAAATCACAAGAGCGAAAGCCCCTATGAAAATAAATTTACACAAATCCACATAAGTGACAATAAGATTTTTCTGTCCAGGGTCTTCATAACTTAAGATAACTATCTCACCAGTACTAAATCATATTAATATGACTGATTAGATAACAGAAGTTATATAATTGAAATCAAAATTTGTAAATGGAGTGGAGTTTGATTCAATACCTTCCCTAGTTCATTAAGTCTGGCCACTGCCTTGTCCCTCAGAATTTCAGGAAACAAATCCCTTTTCCTGCTTTTGTGTATCCCATCTCCCTTCATACTCATTACACAGGTCTATTCAGTGTCAAAATTCAAACAAATATAGGAAGAATGAATAAATAACAGTGAAATACATGCCCAAAGTAGCTTATAGATACTATAGCTATTTTGCTACACAATGTTAATAACAGTAAAACTTCGATTAAACTTCTACCGATTAAAGTAACAAATTCATCCTTAAAATCCAGAAAAAATAACTAAAAATGTCAGAAAATCAATGATATGAATCTTGCAAACAAAGGATATGAACAGATATTATACAGAAACTAAATTACATATTTTCATAGGGTCGTGATTTATTACCCAAAAAAGAAAAATTGAATGCACCAAAAATGACTTGTTCAAAACCCTAGATTGCAAAAAGATGAATTTATGGAATTTTGGATTCAGAGACTGAGATTACGCAGTAAAATCTAGGGTGCAACTCGGGGAAGTTTGGTCAACAAATAGAATAAATATATCTACTTTGCAATTTAAAAACCCTAAAAATGGTTATGCATACAAGAATTAGAAGCACACAATCTCTTTCCTGAAATACCCAAAATATGATTTAATCTACAGAGCAGTTGGAGAGCAGTGTAGAACGGTGGAGCAATGGAGAGCTGAGTCGCCGGACTCCTCGTCGGAACCCCCAACTTTTTTGGTCGGAGCAATGGAGACCAGAACCCCTTTTTTGGTCGGAGCTTCGCCGAAATGGTCTATGGCTTAGTGGCTTGGAGGGTTTTTTCTCTCTGGTTCTGGGGCTTGAGATTTAGAAGAGAGAAAGAATCAGAGTATTTTGGTGCTCATTTTAATTCAATCTACCAAGCACAGAGAGAGTATTATTACCCCCTCTTATTTTATTTTATTTTAGATAAGCCGCTCAGAAGGAGTGGGGGGTTTGGCAGACCCCTACCTGATTTATTAAAATAGAAAAAATTACAAGGGACATAAACCTTACACCATACGGACCAACCATCGAGAGGGGGGACATAAAACCTAACCCCTCCCTAGACAAATAAACTGCAGGATGGCATTCCAAGCCTGACAAACCGACGTAAAAAATAAAATAAAAAATAGGGGGGGACATAAACCTTACCCCTACATACAAAACCCACCAAACCCACCTAACCAACTATGGGAAGACAAACCCCAACACTCTTATTAGCCATTGGCTCATCTTTACATTTACAAAGAAAACAATTAGCACTAACTCACATGGAAGAAGGCGTCTTTTATTACTCACAAACACAACTTCTGTAGTTTAGCAGCATCTGTTAATACCACCACAAAGTTTGTCTTTCATTCTATCCAAGAATCCAAAGTAGGCATCTCTCCATGACTTGCTATATAGTAAAGGACCAAATATACCCCAAAATCCCACCACGAACCCCAGTGCCATGCTCACAAAGAAACTCATTTCAAATCCGTCATCGTCTTTGTGGAGTCCTACACCCCCATGGTTAGGTATTGAATCTTGGCCTCCAGTGCAATTCTCTGTGAGCGGAAGGCCACATAGTTTGTTGCCTATAAAGTTTGATGCATCAAAACTTTGAAGCTGGGTACTCGTAGGAATTCTCCCTGTCAGATTGTTATACGCCAAGTTCAAATGACTCAGAAAACTCAAACTTGACATACTTCCAGGAATTACTCCCGTAAGTTGGTTTCCTGAAAAATCAAGAGATTCCAATGATCCCATGTCGCCAATCTTCTCCGGTATTTTTCCTGTCAAATGATTTTCTGACAAGTTTAACGAAAGCAACCCCAAAAGACTTGTTAATTCTTCTGGGATCTCTCCAGATAAACTATTGCTCGAAAGGTCCATGCTTGTAACAAGAGTAAGAGTGTTGCCATACTCAAACTCTCTTCCTTTAGTCATCAAAACTGCTGTCTCTATTAATCCTCCGAAGGGGAAGGAATAAAAAATGGCTCTACTCGAGTTTTGCTTCGTGGCCATTGCACTAAAATTGTTAAAACACCGAGGTATGGTTCCTGACAGCTGGTTATGTGCAAGGTCTAATATTTGAAGATAATAGAGGTGGCAAAGTTCCCGAGGAATGTCTCCTTTGAACTTGTTTGCCCGAAAAACAAGAACAATCAAACTTGATAGACTTTTCCCAATCCATGTTGGTATGTTTCCGGAGAATTTATTCCCACTAAGGTCGATAGTCGATAACTCTTTGCAATTTTGTAAAGATGTAGGTAGTTCACCAAAGAGACTATTGTTCCGCAAATGCAATGATTGGAGGCTGGATAGAGAACCTATGGAGCTTGGAAGATCCCCAGTTAGATTATTATTCCCCAGTTTTACTACTTTCAATGCTTGCCAATTCATCCAACAGTCAGGAATGTCTCCTGATAAAAGATTCCCAGTGAGATCAAGAAATTTCAAACTATTTGGTTTGTCCGTCTTATGGCATAGAAAGAGGGAGATAGATCCAGAAAAAAAGTTGTTGGAAAGATCTAGCCCACTTAGGTAATTACCACCAAATTTGACTGAACTTGGAATCTCGCCATAGATCTGGTTGTGAGAGAGATTTAAATAGCCAATTTGGGAAGATAAGTTCCAAAACCAATTGGGAATGGTATCTGAAATTCTCGTGCCAGATAAGTCAAGTATCTCACAATCCTTTTGTGTTCGAAGCCATGCAGGGAATTGGGGCCCTATTTGCCAAGAGCTCAAACTTATATATTTAAGTTGAAAAGGAGGGATCCAATCAGAGCCTACTTTCATGACCAACGAGTTTGAAGATGCGTATAAAGAATACAGTCTTTTGAGATTGGCAAAGTGAGCTTCAGACACAACACCCTCAAAGGAATTATTAGAAATGTAAAGTCCCTCTAGCTTCGATAGTTGTCCAAGACTTTCAGGAATAGTCCCATTCAACTGATTATCATAAATGTATAAACTTCTCAATGATGACAATCTTCCTATAGAGACAGGAATTGGACCGGAAATTGAATTACCTTCGAGACCAAGGGACGCCAGATTTTTAAGATGTATAAGTTGATCAAGAAACTGACCTGAAAGTTGATTCCTGCCCAATTGCAGTGATATTAAACTACTCTCAATGCATCCGAACAAACTTTCTAAAAATCCAGATAACTTTCCGCTAAATTTGTTGCCTGACAAACTTAATTCTTTCAAGTTGCAGAGATTTCCAATAGATCTTGGTAGCCCCCCTTCAAGATCATTATTTAATAGGTCAAGGTACGTGAGGGAAATCATTTTACCAATAGATCTTGGTAGCCCCCCTTGAAGATCATTATTTGATAGGAGAAGGTACGTGAGGGAAATCATTTTACCAATAGATCTTGGTAGCCCCCCTTCAAGATCATTATTTGATAGGTCAAGGTACGTGAGGGAAATCATTTTACCAATGGCACTCGAAATTGTTCCTTGAAAATTATTGTCCTCAAGCGATAACCTCTCGAGACTACTAAAATTATATAACCAGTCAGGTAAGGTAGAATTAAAATTAATTCCATCAAGTTCAAGGACTCTAAGACCTGTCAAGTTCTGAAGAGCACGCGGAATTGGACCTTGAAAACCAAGATTGTCACGTAGGTTGAGAGAAACAAGGCCATTAAGGCTAAACAACGAATCGGGTATTGAAGAATTAAGACCGTTACGAGAAACATCAAAGACCCTAAGAGATGTCATGTTTCGAAGAGCATTGGGAATCGGACCATAGAAACCACAAGAACGCAGTTTAAGAGAAACAAGATGACTAAGACTGAAAAACCAGGTGGGTATGAAAGAATTAAAATGATTAAATGAAAGATCAAGGATTGAAAGAGATGTAAAATTAACATACGAAAGAGGCGGAATGACTTCGAGTTCACAATAGGATAAATGCAACTCTAACAAAGAAGGGAGCATATTGGTTACCTGTAGCCAATCAGTTACCTTACTGAGATTTACCAAACTCATTTCAAGGTGTTGCAGAGAAGAAAGACTGGATAGCCATTGAAGATTCTCAACAGTTAATAATTTAGCTTCAGAATACGGATATGAACCTCCGAGACTAAGATAGTGCAAATTTGAGAGATTTCCAAGCTGATGAGGAATCATTCCCTCAAATCCTGCTTCAGAGAGGTTAAGATATCTTAAACTCCCGATAGAACCGAAAAACTTGGGAATATGAATCCCACCAAAATCATTCTGGCTTAGATCCAAGTAATTCAGATGTTTCAACTCCAGCAAAGAAGGATCTATCTCACCACCCAACGTGGACCTCTCATAAGCTCCAAATTCATCATCAGATAGATGAAAAATATCGTATGGATTTTGGAGTTGCAGTTTGATGACATGGCCAGTTAAGTTATCGCAGTGAACTCCTGTCCATGTACAACAATCTCCTTCACCGTCCCAAGAAAAGAGTCGGTTTGAAGGATCTTTAAGATCTTGTTTGAAGCGAAGAAGGGCTCGCCTCTCTCTTTCGGAGCAAACTATGTTTAAATCTCCATTACATAAGTAAAAGCTAATGGTTGCTAAAGTGAGAAACCCAAACAAGAGAAACACAACAACCCTCATGGATCTCTCCATAAGATTATGCAAAGCGAGAGTAGTTTGATATGCATGAGATTGATACCATTGGCTTAAACTATATATAAGGTTCCTTAAGGATGACGATTATGGATTTGGTCCATTGTAGACCACACCTTTTTCTATAAATTCCATCTGCGGAATTTCGCAATGCAAAATGGACCATTTCATGCGTGGAATTTTAAAAAGTTATTAAAAGAAATAGACCCATCTGTGACAAATGATGATTTCAAATCAAATCAATATGAGAGAGAAAACCTCTTATAAGGTATAAGGTAAGGCAATGCCGGGGTTCAATGCATTTTATTCTATGAATTTTGCTAGGGGTAGAGTGTAGATGGAGACTTAGAGGTCCCATTCTTGACAAAATGACAAGCACAAGACCTCTAAGGGTCCGTTCTTTTGGTGGAATATTTAAAGTCTAAGGACCTTCATTGCTTTACTCCTAATTTTTATTTAATGTCTAGAACTATATTATTTCATTGAGTAAAAAGTTCTACAAATTTGGAACCTTCATGTTCCACCAAAAATTTTGAATTTTTTAATTTCCATATATTAGGGAAATATAATGTGAGAGAAATAATGATGTAATATCTATGAGATACTTAGGATCTCATAGATAATCTTAGATTAGTATCTTTAGTATATTAGGATTATTTTTAATATTGTCTTTCTAAGTTAAGAGTTTTGGGTTATCTATTTAAGCCCTCTATGGGTCATTACAATCCAAGTTATTTTCAATAAATCCCTTTTTCTCTATATGGTATCAGAGTGGGTGATCCACCGTCTATTTTGATTTTTTTTTGTTTTGATTCCGTTTTTCCACAGGTGGTGCCGTCACTGGCCGTCAGGTGTGTAACCTTTGATTTTTATTTTTTGCTTTAAATAAAAACCCTACTATCATCCTCTAGACTTTTACCACCCCCAGGATCATACTCATGTATCTCTTTTTTTTCTTTTCATTTATTGAAAATCTCTCCAACGTGATATTTTCTTTAAATCGTGGGTCATACTTTATGTGCTTTGGGAAAAGATCATGACACCCAAAACCTCTCCAACCGTAGAGGATTTGGGTTCTTTTTAAATTCTCAAATCCTCTACGGTTATCACCCCTTGAGGTAGCCACGTGTCCTTTTTGACTCCCCTTAAATGGGGTTAGATTCACCCACCCCTAGGGTTCACCCCCCATCCTTGGTTTTTCTTAAAAAATATTAATTATTTTTTAAAATATTTTAATATTAAAAAAGACTTAAAACAGTTTTTTAATTTTAAATAAAGAATTAATATGGTAGAAAAGGGACACGTGGATGGGTGAGTGAACCTTAGGGGTGGGTGAATCTTAACCACGGTTAAGGGGTGTCAAAAGGGACACGTGACTACTTCAAGGGGTGATAACCGAGGATTTGGTTTCATTTAAAAATGAGGGGGCAATTTCATAAATAAGAAAAGTGGAAAATGACAATTTTAGTAGAGAGGACATTTTTGATAGTTTATACCACTTTATCACATGACATCACCATTTTATCAGTTGACTAATGGTCAACTGATGGAAGGGGTGTAAGTGTCATTATTTTAAAAAGTAGGGTACCTAATGTATTTTCTGAAACCTGAGAGGGGTCTATGTGTATTTTCGTCAAACCTCAGGGGGTGTAAATGTATTTTCTCCTAAATAAAACTAATCAAAACCTTCTTGGAATTATTATATTCACTCACTTTATACTTCTTTTCTTAGCACTGATCGTAATTATGCACCTTGATGCCCCAACTGCACAAACTCCACCAAAAAAATCAAAAGAAACCTGTTAATAGGGAAAAAAAATTAAAAGGATCTCATAATATCACAAAGTTTAAGTGACAAAAACAAATCCTAGCCTAACCAAAAAAATCTCATAATATCACAAAGTTTAATTGACAAAAAGGAATCCCAACATAACTCGACAGGTATGTAAAAGGGTGAATGTGAATGGAGACATCCTAAGAGTCCATATGTACGAAAACCATTATGTAGAGACGCTTGAATGCATTTTATAAATTCCATCTGCGAAATTTCGCAATGCAAAATGGACCATTTCATGCGTGGAATTTTTAAAAGTTTTCAAAAGAAATAGACCCATCTGTGACAAATGATGATTTCAAATCAAACCAATATGAGAGAGGAAACCTCTTATAATGTGAAAGGTAAGGCAATACTGGGGTTCAAAGCATTTTATTCTATGAATTTTGCTAGCAATAGAGTGTAGATGGAGACTTAGAGGCCCCATTCTTGACAAAATGACACGCACAAGACCTCTAAGACTTGTCGTCATAAACCAACCACACAACCTTATTGAAAGATTCTTTAGATTTATCATTCACGAATTTAATTATAATAGTAAGGAGCCCGTGCCATGCACGAAACACACAAAAATGTGCATAGTAATGTAACCATTTATCCTTTCTCATGATTGTAGCTTCGCCTTGTGGTGTTGTACCTTAACAAAAAAAAAATGTAACCATTTATGAGTTTATTATCATCTCTAACTAACTTTACCTATTGTGTTAGTATCCTTTGATTTTAATATATTCTTTGATTTTGATGATATTCTTTCAGACATCTTTGTCAACATTTTGATGATGATTATAAAGTCGTTAAAAACTTGTAAATGATGTCTTCACAGTCATGTGTGTATGATTTAAATGATATGTTGGCAACATTTTTTGCACACTTATTTAACAATATATCTCCTCCAACATAAAAATCTAAATGAATGCCCCATGTTTTATCTACATTCGGTCCTCTTGATCACTGCATCCCAAGACAAAAAAAATATATCATTTTTTTTTAACAATCCTATAACCATTCAATCCAAGCAAAGAACATGGAGAGAGAAAAATAAGTCCAACAAGACTTCTTAAGGAAGGATCACAATTAAGATAAATAAAACTAATTAAAACTTTCTTGGAATTATTATTCTCACTCACTTTATACCTCTTTTCTTAGCACTGATCAGAGTCAAGCAGCTCAATGCCCCAACTGCACAAACTCCACCAAAAAATCAAAAGAAACGTGTTAATAACAAAAAAAATTAAAAGAATCCCATAATATCACAAAGTTTAAATGACAAAAAAAATCCTAGCCTAACTAAAAAAATCTTGACAAACGAATCCCAACATAACTCGACAGGTGTGTAAAAGGGTGAATGTGAATGGAGACATCCTAAGCGGAACCATGGGTCCGTTTCCTATTCTTACCCCCGTGTCCATGTGTCCCTTTTAACACCCCTTTAACCCTGGTTAAGCTTTACAAAATTAAAACTAAGATTGTGGGTTTTTTTTATAAAAAAAAACCATGGTTGGATTGCTTAACCCTAGGGGTGAGTGAATATATACTAACCACAATAGGTAATTATTTAAAATTGGGGCATGGACCAATGAGGACCGGCCATTCCGTTAGGAAATGGAACCCCGGGTACATTAACTATTTTCCTTTGAAATTTGAGAATACCATTATGTATGAAAACTCCCATTAACTCCATAATCAAAACAATTAATAGGGATGGTTTTATGGGAGAGGAATAGAAAAAAGGAATATTTAAAAAGAGATCTCAACAACTGCCATGTGTCCTTAACGTAGTCTGGAGCTGCCACATGTCCAACCCAACTTCTCGGGTTTCATAGTAAGTAAATATGCCCTTCAATCAATTTCGATAACCACACCACTCCCATTTTAATATGTTAAATGTAAGTTACAAAAAACTTAATCCTTCAAATTTCTTTTTTCCATTAAAATAGAAAAGAGGGGCATTAGATGCATTCCCTAAAATCAATTGATATTGTACATCTTAAATGTGTATAACCACATCCTAAGCGCCCATATGTATGAAAACCATTATGTAGAGACACGTTTGAAATTTGAGAATAACATTATGTATGGAAACTGCCATTAACTCCATAATCAAAACAATTAATAGGGAGACTTTTAATGGAGAGGATTGAAAAAAGGAGTATGTAAAAAGAGATCTCAACAACTGCCATGTGCCCTTAACGTAGTCTGGAGCCGCCATGTGTTCAACCCAACTGCTCGGATTTCATGGTAAGTAATTGACCGCCTTGACTTTGACTATTCTCCCTTTCCAGTCTTAGCCTCAATTATTGCTTATGCCCCACTTATTCCATATTGTGTTGTTACAGTCATCATCTTCTAAACTTTATTCTTCCAATCCTTAGATTTATAAGCAAGTGAAAAAAATATATAGGTAGATTTACAAAGTGGTGTCTACTGTTAAGAGAAATCTATTAGAAACACCTCACAGTTGAAATTCATAACTGATGTTGCACCATTCAAGCAATAATTTACTTGGAGAGACGGTAAGAATTAACTGCTTGAGAATAAATTGTTGGAATTGAGCAGATCATATGCTTGGGATTATTGTGACTTATTATTTCCAAATGATAAGAGAAAAAACATGGTTAGGATCAAGAACAGTTTTCTTGGAAAAAACAGCCCAGCGATCAAATGGCTACAACCATCCATTAAAGTTGTTTAGAGAGTCAATGGATTTGTATGGCTATTAGGTGTTTTTGGACTTTCGGACCCTGAGTCCTTTAAATTGCTTTTGGTTTCATGTGCATTATGGCCACATCCATTGACTGACTTTTCTTCTAAAATGACTTCACAACTTTATTGGATGGTTCATTCATAGACTTTAATTTCACCATCTCGTCTTTTATGCTATGTTCTTTCTTATGTATTTTGGACATATTCATTGACTGACTTTTTTTTTTGGTTTTGGTATGCTCTAATCATTTATCTAACTATGTCAGAGGGTTAGCAGTCAGTAGGGTTAGCACTCATGGTGGGCGTCAACAGCCACATCAAAGCCTCGAACACGAGTCTTGGAACAAACCCATGGTGTGTATTGACTGACTTTTCTTATAAAATGACTTCACAACCTTATTGGATGGTTCATTCATAGACTTTAATGTCACCATCTCGTCTTTTATGCTCAGTTTATTTTGACGTAAAATAGGGAAAAACAAATTAATTTGATGGAAAATGTCAATTATGAGTGTTTATTTGTACGTAAAACGTTTCGTAAGTAAAATATTTTTGGGAAAATGAACCACTTTTCCAGAAAATGACTTACATTTCAAAAACTCACAAGTCATTTTTTCGTAAAATAGCAACCTATTTGAAAATATTACAAAAATACCCTTATTCATATATATTTTTTTAATTTTCACCTCTTTATTTTTTTATTTTTGTTTATTATTCTATCTTATTTTCAAGAATGCAACCAAAAAAACTGAGTGAAAAATTCACCTTTTACGTAAAACCATTTATGTGCAAACAAACAAACGGAACTCCTTTTTTTTTTTTTTTTAAGAAAAGAAAGAAAACCAAAACATCTCAACCTTAAGGGGGACGTTGATTAAAGTTCACAAATTTGCTCGAGGATGAGAAATCATGTCATTGTATATAGAGTTAAATATGAATATGAGCTCCTGGTTCAAGAGATAAATATTCCTTGACATATAAATGCCATTTTGGGAATTACAGAAAAATGATTTTTTTTTTTTTTTTGGTCAACAGATAATGTTGCATAGATTAAAAGAGCCTCAAACAGGGTTAAAAGAAACATTAGTAAGAGGCACTTCTAAAAATGAAAAATATTTAGTTGTCACAAATTATATTTTTGATAAAATCAAAACCAATATGAGAGAATTTTGATAAAATCAAATAATGTGATATTTTGGAGATTTGATAATATGCTAAACTTGAAATGTCTTTGAAGTAAGAAAAAATCAGTGAGGCAAAAAATTAAGAAATAAATAAAAAAAAATTAACAATGTCGTATCCAATCCGTTTTAGACTTTTGATGTGTATTTTGGACATCCATTTTGATAGACTTTTTCCTTATAAGATGACAACACGGCCTTATTGGATGGTTCATTCATAGACTTTAATTTCATCATGTCGTCTTAATATATATATATATATATATATATATATATATATATATATATCTTATCTTCTTATCTTCTTCTTATCTTATATAATGAGAATTCCCTGTTAAAACGTAAGCCGAATTTTGTCAAAAGTTCCAAACTACCCTCATCATAATCATTATATAAAAAAAAAACACTTGATTGAATGTTTTGCTTAATTCTGATACTATTCCTTATTTTCTACGGTTATAATTGGACTCTAAGAAGTCCAGTTACGCCACAAGGCTCGCAATGGGTCTCTTTTAACACTCCTTAATTGTGGTTTAGATTAACTCATGCATAGGATTCACCCACTTATCCTTGAATTTTAGAAGAAAAAAAAATAATCCTAGGAGTTAGTGAATTTTAATTAGGTTTTTTTTAAAATTAATATTTTTTTTAAAAAACGAATGATAGGTGGGTGAACTCTATGGGTAGATGAACCTTAACCACAATTGAGGGGTGTCAAAAGAGACAGATGTCAACCTCAAGGTTGTAACCGGACTCCAACTGTGGTTAAGATTCACCCACCCCTAGGGTTCACCCACTTATTTCTTGGTTTTTAGAAAAAATATTAATTTTTAAAAAAACTTGATTAAAAACCATTAATTTCTAGGGCTAATTTTTTTTTCATATTTTTTTTCTAATAACCAAGGATAGGTGGGTGAACTCCAAGGGTGGGTGAATCTTAACCATAGTTAAGGGGTGTCAAAAGAGACACATGACAACCTCAAAGGCGTAAACAGACTCCAACCGTGGTTTAGATTCACCCACCCTTAGGGTCACCAACTTATCCTCGGTTTTTAGAAAAAAAAAATTTAATTTTTTAAAACCCTTATTAAAATTCAATAACTCCTAGGGTTAAATTTGATTCATATTTTTAAAAAAAAAATCAAAGATAAGTGGGTGAACTTTAGGGGTGGGCACAATTAAGGAGTGTTAAAAGGGACACATGTCGATCTTAGTGGCATAACCGGACTCCTCGCTCTCTTGGCAAAACGCTCTGGAAGAAGAACGACTTACCAAGGCCCCGCCCGCCCCTTTCTTTACTATACCCAAAATGCTACTAAAGGTTCTTTGTTCTAAAAATGTCTCTGTCCTGCACAATTCTTTCTTATCCAAAATTTCATTCAAGTTTTTATACCCAAAATAATCTCTATTTTTTCCCAAAATACCCTCACTGGGTCCATCTACCCAGTCTCTCTCCCCTTCCCCTCTCTCATGTGCATCGCACGTGCCGCTCACTAGTATATATATATATATATTATCTTTACTAATATAAAGAGGATGCCCCCTGTTCAAAACGTTGATTGAATCTTTTTATAATTCCGAAACTACCCTTTACTAAACTCTTGATTGACTGTTTGCTTAATTCACATACTACCCCTCACTCACTATGTATTAGCTTGAAATTCTCTACAGTTATATCCAGACTCCTTTGAGTCGGTTACGCCATCAGTGGCATCATGTCTCCGTTACTCTTTAAGTGTGGTTAAGATTCACCCACCCTTAGGGTTCACCCACTTATCCTTGGGTCTAAAAAAAATATGAAATAAAAATTAACCCTAAAAATTAGTGAATTTTAACTAGTGTTTAAAAAAATTAATATTTTTTTCTAAAAGTCTATAATAGGTGGGCAAACTCTAGGGGTAGATGAATCTTAACCACAGTTTAGGGGTGTTGAAAGAGACACATGGCAACCTTAGGGTTAAATTTTTTTTCATATTTTTTTTTTCTAAAAACCAAGGATAAGTGGGTGAACCCTAAGGATGGGTGAATCTTAATCACAGTTATGGAATGTTAAAAGGGACACATGGTGATCTTAGTGGCGTAACCCGACTCCTTGCTCTCTTGGCAAAACGCTTCAAAAGAAGAACGTCTCTCCAAGGCCCCACCAGCCCCTTTTCTTTGTTATACCTAAAATGTCTCTAAATCTTTTTGTTTCTTAAAATGTTCTTACGTCATATTTCTATAAGTAACGTGTCCCTCACAAATTTTTTTTATCCAAAATGTCCCTCAAGTTTCTATATCCAAAATGTTCCTTAATTTTGTTTTGAAATGCCTTCTCCTCTCTCTACATTCAGTCCTCTTGGTCACTGCATCCCAAGACAAAAAAATATATATATAATTTTTTTAACAATCCTATAACCATTTCCAAACAAAGAACATGGAGAGAGAAAAATAAGTCGAACATGACTTCTTAAGGAAGGAACACAATTGAGATAAATAAAACTAATCAAAACTTCCTTGGAATTATTATTTTCACTCATTTTATACTTCTTTTCTTATCACTGATCAGAGTCATGCACCTCGATGCCCCAACTGCACAAACTCCACCAAAAAATCAAAAGAAACATGTTAATAACAAAAAAAATTAAAAGAATCTCATAATATCACAAAGTTTAAGTGACAAAAACAAATCCTAGCCTAACTAAAAGAATCTCATAATATCACAAAGTTTAAGTGACAAAAAAAATCCTAGCCTAACTTAAAAAATCTCTTAATATCACAAAGTTTAATTGACAAAAAGGAATCCCAACATAACTCGACAGGTATGTAAAAAGGTGAATGTCAATGGGGACATCCTAAGCGTCCATATGTATGAAAGCAATTATGTAGAGACTTTTGAAATTGAGCAGTACTAAGCCCCATGGGTCCATTTCCTATCTTACCCCCGTGTCCATGTGTCCCTTTTAACACCCCCTTTAACCGTGGTTAAGCTTTCCAAAATTAAAACCAAGATTGTGGTTTTATTTTGAAAAACCATGGTTGAATTGCTTAACCCTAGGGGTGAGTGAATACTAACCACAATAGGTCATTATTTAAAATTGGGGCGTGGACCAATGAGGACCGGCCATTCCGTTAGGAAATAGATCTCCGGGTACGTTAACTATTTTCCTTTGAAATTTGAGAATACCATTATGTATGAAAACTCTCATTAACTCCATAATCAAAACAATTAATAGGGATGGTTTTACGGGAGAGGAATAGAAAAAAGGAGTATTTAAAAAGAGATCTCAACAACTGCCATGTGTCCTTAACGTAGTTTGGAGCCGCCACTTGTCCAACCCAACTGCTCGGGTTTCATAGTAAGTAAATATGCCCTTCAATTAATTTCCATAACCACACCCCTCCCATTTCAATATGTTAAAAGTACGTTAGAAACAAATTAATCCTTCAAATTTCTTTTTTCCATTAAAATAGAAAAGCGGAGCATTAGATGCATTCCCTAAAATCAATTGATATTGTAACAAACATCTTAAATGTGTATAACCACATCCTAAGTATCCATATGTATGAAAACCATCATGTACAGACGTTTGAAATTTGAGAATACCATTATGTATGAAAGCTCTCATTAACTCCATAATCAAAACAATAAATAGGGAGGGTTTTCAGGGAGAGGATTAGAAAAAAGGAGTATGTAAAAAGAGATCTCAACAACTGCCATGTGTCCTTAACATAATCTGGAGCCGCCATGTGTCCAACCCAATGTTCGGGTTTAATTCATAGTAAGTAATTGACCACCTTGACTTTGACTAATCCCCCTTTCCAGTCTCAGCCTGAATTATTGCTTGTGCCCCACTTATTCCATATTGTGTTGTTACATTCATCATCTTCTAAACTTTATTCTTCAAATCCGTAGATTTATAAACAAGCGGAAAAAATAATTTACATGGAGAGACGGTAAGAATCAACTGCTTGAGAATAAATTGTTGGAATTGGGAAGATCATATGCTTGCGATTGTTGTGACCTCTTATTTCCAAATGATAAGAGAAAAAAATGGTTAGGATCAAGAACAGTTTTCTTGGAAAAAACAGTCCAGCAATCAAATGGCTACAACCATCCATTAAAGTTGTTTAGAGAGTCAATGGATTTGTATGGCTATTAGGTGGTTTTGGACTTTCGGACCCTGAGTCCTTTAAATTGCTTTTTGTTTCATGTGCATTTTGGCTACATCCATTGACTGACTTTTCTTATAAAATGACTTCACAACTTTATTTGATGGTTCATTCATAGACTTTAATTTCACCATCTCGTCTTTTATGCTCCGTTCATTCATATGTATTTTGGACATATTCATTGACGGACCCTTTTTTTTTTTTGGTTTTGGTATGCTCAAATCATTTATCTAACAATGTCAGGGGGTTAGCGGTAAGCAGAGTTAGCACTCATGGTGGGCGTCAACAGTCACACCAAAGACTTGAACACGAGTCTTGGGACAAACCCATGGTGTGTATTGACTGACTTTTCTTGTAAAATGACTTCACAGCCTTATTGAATGGTTCATTCATAGACTTTAATTTCACCATCTCGTCTTTTATGCTCAGTTTGTTTTGACGTAAAATAAGGGAAAACAAATTAATTTGATGGAAAATGTCAATTATGAGTGTTTGTTTGTACGTAAATCCTTTCATAAGTAAAATATTTTATCGAAAATGAACCAATTTTCCTGAAAGTGACTTACATTTTAAAAACTCACAAGTCATTTTTTATCAAAATACCAACCTATTTAAAAATATTACAAAAATACCCTTATTCATTTTTTTTTAATTTTTACCTCTTTATTTTTTGTTTATTATTCTATCTTATTTTCAAGAATGCAACCAAAAAAACTAAGTGAAAAATTCACCTTTTACGTGCAAACAAACAAACGGAACTTTTTTTTTTTAAGCAAAGAAAGAAAACCAAAACGTCTCAACCTTAAGGGGGATGTTGATTAACGTTCACAAATTTGCTCGAGGATGAGAAATCATGTCATTGTATATAGAGTTAAATATGAATATGAGCTCCTGGTTTAAGAGATAAATATGCCTTGAAATATAAATGTCATTTTGGGAATTAGAGAAAAATGAATTTTTTTTTTGCTCAACAGATAATATTGCATTGATTAAAAGAGGCTCGATTAGGGTTACAAGAAACTTTAGTAAGAGGCACTTCTAAAAGTGAAAAATATTTAGTTGTCAGAAATTATATTTTTGATCAAATCAAAACCAATATAAGAGAATTTTGATAAAATCAAATAATGTGATATTTAGGAGCTTTGATAATATGCTAAACTTGAAAAGTCTTTTGAAGTAAGAAAAAATCAGTGAGGCAAAAAAATTAAGAAATAAATAAAACAAATTAGCAATGCCGTATCCAATCCGTTTTAGACTTTTGATGTGTATTTTGGACATCCATTTTGACAAACTTTTTCCTTATAAGATGACAACACTGCTTTATTGGATGGTTCATTCATAGACTTTAATTTCATCACGTCGTCTTAATATATATATATATATATATATATTATCTTCTTCTCTTCTTCTTATCTTATATAATGAAAATTCCCCGTTGAAACGGAGGCTGAATTTTGTCAAAAGTCCCAAATTACCCTTATCATAATCATTATATAAAAAAAACACTTGATTGAATGTTTTGCTTGATTCTCATACTATTCCTTATTCTCTATAGTTATAACTGGACTTTAAGAAGTCCAGTTTCGCCACGGGGTCGCCATGGGTATCTTTTAACACTCCTTAATTGTGGTTTAGATTAACTCATGCATAGGGTTCACCCACTTATTCTTGAATTTTAGAAAAAAAAAATTAATCCTATGAGCTAGTGAATTTTAATCAGGTTTTTCAAAAAATTAATATTTTTTCTAAAAACGAATGATAGATGGGTGAACTCTATGGGTAGATGAACCTTAGCCACAGTTGAGGGGTGTCAAAAGAGACACATGGCAACCTTAAGGATGTAACCGGACTCCAACTGTGGTTAAGATTCACCAACCCCTAGGGTTCACCCACTTATTTATTGGTTTTTGGAAAAAATATTAATTTTTTAAAAAACCTGATTAAAAATCCTTAATTCCTAGGGCTAATTGTTTTTTCATATTTTTTTTCCAAAAACCAAGGATAGGTGGGTGAACTCTAGGGGTGGGTGAATCTTAACCATAGTTAAGGGGTGTCAAAAGAGACACATGACAACCTCAAGGGCGTAACCGGACTCCAACCATGGTTAAGATTCATCCACCCCTAGGGTTCACCAACTTATCCTTGGTTTTTAGAAAAGAAATTTTAATTTTTTAAAACCCTGACTAAAATTCAATTACTCAAAGGGTTAAATTTGATTCATATTAAAAAAAAAAAAAAATCAAAGATAAGGGGGTGAACTTTAGGGGTGGGCACAACTAAGGAGTGTTAAAACAGACACATGTCGATCTCAGTGGCATAACCGGACTCCTCACTCTCTTGGCAAAACGCTCCGGAAGAAGAAGACGCACGAAGGCCCCGCCTGCCCCTTTCTTTGCTATACCCAAAATGCTACTAAAGGTTTTTTGTTCTAAAAATGTCTCTATGTCATATTCATATTTCTATAACCAACGCGTCCTTCACAATTCTTTCTTATCCAGAATGTCCCTCAAGTTTTTATACCTAAAATAATCTGTATCTTTTCCGTAAATACCCTCACTGGGTCCATCTACCCAGTCTCTCTCCCTTTCCCCTCTCTCATGTGCATCGCGCGTGCCGTCCACTAGTATATATATATTATCTTTACTAATATAAAGAGGATGTTCCCTGTTCAAAACGTTGATTGAATCTTTTAATAATTCCAGAACTACCCTTTGCTAAACTCTTGATTGAATGTTTGCTTTATTTTCTTACTACCCCTCACTCACTATGAATTAGGCTTGAAATTCTCTGCAGTTATAACCGGACTCCTTTGAGTTGGTTACGCCATCAGTGGTGTCATGAATCCTTTACTCTTTAACTGTGGTTAAGATTCACCCACCCTTAGGGTTCACCCACTTATCCTTGGATCTAAAAAAAATATGAAATAAAAATTAACCCTAAAAATTCGTGAATTTTAACTAGTGTTTTAAATTTTGTTTTTTTTTTTCTAAAAACCTATGATAGGTGGGCAAACTCTAAGGATAGATGAATCTTAACCACAGTTAAGGAGTGTCGAAAAAAACATTGGTAACCTTAGGGTTAAATTTTTTTTCATATATTTTTTTCTAAAAACCAAGGATAAGTGGGTGAACCCTAGGGTTGGGTGAATCTTAATCACAGTTAAGGAATGTTAAAAGGGACACATGGTGATCTTAGTGGCGTAACCGGACTCCTCGCTCTTTTTGCAAAACGCTCTGAAAGAAGAACGTCTCTCCAAGGCCCCACCTGCCTCTTTTCTTTGTTATACCCAAAATGTGTCTAAAGCTTTTTGGTTCTTAAAATGTTCCTACGTCATAATTCTATAAGCAACGAGTCCCTCCCAATTTTTTTAAATCCCAAATGTCCCTCAAGTCTCTCTCTCTCTCTCTCTTTCTCTCTCATGTGCATCTTCTTATATGTAATGAGAACTAGCAACCCCCACGTGTGATGCACAGGATAAAAATGACATGAAATCAAAGAACGAAAAATGATGGTAGAATATAGATGTAGATGCAGGGACTTAGACAACCCTCTCTTAGTAAAAGGATAATAAGTTTATATAGGTTAGCTTTAGAGACTGAAGTCAATGCTATGGGAGGTCTGAATGCACCTATGTGCATATTGACACCAAGATGTATATAGTTCTTTACAAGAAATAAATATAGCAGAATATCATATAGTATAACAGACAGAGTAATTGACATCATAATAAGAAGTCTCTTACCAAGAAAATATGGACAATGGAGATATACACTGCATATGAAGTACTATAATCCAATGATGATATGACATGATGTGGTAGGCATATCCATACTCTATACTACTACTAGAACCCAGTTGTTCTCCATGTGGCACCTCCAAAAGTCTCCATTTGAGCTCCAATTTTTTGCCACGTGCCACCTTTAATCTTTTTCTTTCCCACAAGTATCTATCTTATTGGTCTCTTATTGGCCGTCTCCAACTCATGTCCCATCACGCACGTCTCTAAATAACACACTTAATTACTTATTAGTTAAGCTAATAAATTAAGTAAATGAGTAGAAAAATGTCTACATACGTTTCACTTTCCTAATCCTTCGTGCCTTCTTTCATCTTCTCCTCCCCATATTCTCACCCTTCCTTTGACCATTTCCTTTGGTGCCCTTCAATTTATGTAATTCACCTTTCCTCATCAATTATGGAGCATCTCTTCCTCTTCCCATTTGATTATCTCCTCATTGCTCCTTCATTTATGAATCATAAATCTCAATTTCCCATTGTTCTCGTCCCCAACTCCCCACCTATTGTCTCCACTACTTCGCCACTGTTCGTAACTGATTTACGAACATTAAAGAAGATGAAGGGAACGACCCTTAAACTTACCTTCATTCACCTTTTGATTTATAAATTAACCAATTCAGTAAGGAATACAATGACTCTAAATCAAAGGAATAGCAAGCTCTTAGCGTCGGCAAAAAATTCATAGGTAGAAATCTCAAAACTCCTCAAATCTTACATCTCTTCTTCATAATTTTGCTACATTATTTCTGATTGCTTTTGAATTCTTTGATAGTAAACGACTCTAAAGTGGTATTGATAAGTCGAGCGCATATCGTATCGAAGGTGAACATTGCCAAGGTAGAATTCCTAAATCACCAACTCTTACTTCTCTTCGTACCTCTATTCTTCATGTGCTGACCACATGATTTTTTTCATCTATTGACCACATGGTTTTTGTTTCCTTATATGAACTCAAACCCTATCTCAAATTCGTGCATACTTAGAATTTAATCATTGTGGTGATGTTTAATCAAGAGAATTACATTAAGGTTTCCCAATTCAAGAAAGTTGCATTCGTCTGACAACTTTTTTCCACCAAGTCTTGGTGGTATTTGATGTTAAAAAATATTTTCATGAGAATCGTGAGTTATGGAAACTACCCACCACATTGGGTTCATTGAAAATATTGGGTTTCTATTAGATAAACAATTCGGCTTCAAGAAAATCCACCTATCCCTCCTTATGCTTAGATTTGGATGAAAACACATCTATAATTAAATAAAGATTTAATCTAGATGGAAAATTATACGATAAAACCACTGACCATTAAATTCAATTGAATAATTAGAGAAATTTGAAGAGTACTTTGTATCTAACTCACAGGGGATCCAAGCATTCCATATATCAATAGATCATATGAAATCAAAGAGCATATAGAGAAGAACAATTAACCAAAATAAGAACTATTTAATTAAAATTAATGATCAAACCATCCACATCATCCATATAAATCGAAAAAGGTTTCAAATCCCTTGTCTTATTTGTACTTGCATGAAATTTGGGTAATTATATAGAGTCGTTTTTCAAGTTCATTTTTATAAGATGGTAGAGGATATTCAAGAGAGGAAGAGTTTACCGTAGCTAATACTCTTTGAGATGTAAGATTTTAAGGTTATGTGAAGACCGCATTTGGGTTGACTGTGGGAACAGAGCCATGTGAGTTCTAAGAATGCAGACCGTTCGATTGGAGCTGTCTATTATTCTTCATCTTCATCCATATTATTAGTTTTCTATATATGATTGTGCTGGTGTTTTGCATATTTTCTTCTTTTATACATGGTTGTTTGGTCTAAACATAGGACTGTTCTATAATCATGATGCATGCATTACTCTGATTATTTCTTTACTTGATTGAATCTATCTCTTTTTTTTGTACATTTTCTTGTTGGTGTATATACATATAAATTTTAGCAGTTGATGTTGCATCTTTTCTTTATATTTGTTTGCTTTTCTCCTAGGTACTCACATAGTCACATGTCAATTTGGTTCTTTTTTTAATTGTTTCATTCCCTTTGTTTTTTTTTTTGTTTTGTTATATTTCTTGTCAAAATGCATGTCTATGTCATACTTGGGATTATAGCTGGTACGATACTAGGTAATGTAAGGTCAAACTAGCACTATGGTTAAACGACAAAGAAGAAATCTAACAGATTTGAATAAGATACTAAAGATTTGATCTTCTGAAATCGGATAGCATTGGCAATACCTGAATAACCAAATTTATCGGATGGTTCCATGGAAAATAACAATAACTCCTGCTACAACCTGAATTTCACATTCATGATACTATCCCACTAATGGACTATGAGGCGGGCAGGGTGGATAGTTGACTTCTCCCTGACTGGTGATTGCGCATACATATGAGAAGCCTGTTGCCGCCGAAACTATGAGAAATCCACCAATCCACATGTGATGGGTGAACAACGAAAGTTGTGTACCATAGTCAGTAGCTAGATATGGATAAGGGGGCATGGAATACATATGGTGAGCTACAACAATGGTTAAAGAACCTAACATAGCTAGGTTAAGAGATAATTGAGCATGCCATGACGTTGTTAGGATTTCATAGAGGCCTTTATGGCCCTGACCTGTAAATGGACCTTTATGAGCCAAAATCGGCATAGGTTAGGTGCTATTGATGGAACATGGTAAGCCTATCTTTCTCCATATGGAAGTGCTGCGGGCACATAGAGATGTGGGTAGAGGAAGCCTCAAAAAGCGAAATCGCGCTGATGGATGGCCGGGCGGAGGGAACCAACAACAAGTCTTTAGCAGATGATCTCTCCCCCGGAGTAGCCGGGTCATTTCTCTGATGGTTGGGTGCTTAATTATGGCAGGGGTGCCAAAGATACGTGCCTGAATGACTGAGAAGCCTTGGCTCTTGATTTTTGAGGCGTATATGATACCTGGGCTCCCGTGGGCTAGGCAAATCAGTCGTGACAGGAAGGCAAGGGCTTACCATATAGCGAGTTGGAAGCACTTTCTTTATCAGGCAACTACTCACTGGCATTCTTTCCTTGTCTTTATTCCACCGGGCCGGAAGTCTGCTGTTCCCCTCCCCAATCATGTATATCGTAGGTTTGATCCAATTCTTATCTACCTTAGTTATACCAACTAGTGAGTAGTCGTCCAATTCCGGTATTTGTTCCGTTTACCCGGCAAATAAAAATACTAAAATTTCTTAGCCGGGTTGGGCATGACGGCTATTCCTTCCTGTCAATGGCCCTCCATCATTGAACCCCTATCCCCCCTGACCCCCCCTCCTCCTTCAACTCGTTCCAGGCATGGGATGTATTTGTTGAATAAAAGAATGTGTACCGTTGACCAGATGAGAGATCTGGAAAAGAAAAATGGAAAGCCTCAGGAACAGTCTCAAGCACCGAGTCTTCGCCAGCATGTTGTTTGCCTGAAGCTTCTTCCTTCCCCACCCCCCTATCCTTTAAAGCCTTGCCCTTGTTTCAAAGCTAGCAAAAAGGCTAGCTTATACCACGATGAAGGTTCTTCTTTGTGAAAGAACATGGGGTCAATGCGTCATTTGATTTGGTGTATATTCACCATCAGAGTTCTGGAAACTTCGAACCAGAAGAATTGTGTGAAATAAGTGAATTTATCCAGTTGAGGCATTCTTGATTGAGAAAAAATGATTCCCTCCAGACAGAAAGAGACTCCCGAGATGGACTGTTACGCCGACACCTGGTATCCTCCAACTTCTTAGTAAGTCTGCTTAGCGCCTCGGTTACAATAATGAATAGAAAAGGGGATGGTGGGTCCCCTTGTCGAAGACCCCTGGAGCTGTGGAAGAAGCCTGTGGGGGAGCCATTCACGAGTACCGAGCCGGTCACCGGTGGCTAAGAACAATTTTCTCGCTCAAGATGCAGATATGGCAGTTGGAAGTTGAAGTTGAAGTTGGAAGTAGATTCCCTAACTCTATAATCCTCCCGTCTTTTCCGGCAAATGCTATGTTCAACTATGCCCACCCACCTCGACAAGATAGTTTAGCATCACCCTACCGATGAGTCTGGAGGAAAGACAGGTTAATAAGGCAACCCAACGGTCATAATGAGTTGCATCGACATTAATGCCCGTGATCTAATGCCCCTTTCCCACGCCACCAATCGACGAATGCTGAGGAACGAGTGAATCAACTGATGCAACCAACCAAAAATCCAATCCCGCAAAGGATTGTTCATGTATTTTATCCACTTCTTCTTGCTGCTGCTGTCTCTCCGTACAATGTATTGTGCGTCTACCCTGACGTTGGAACACGGAAAAAATTACCAGTTGTTCTCAAAAATAATTCCGTCTCCTAAACTCCCCGTTTATAGGATTGATGCCAGCCTTCGGAGTCAGCTGTCTGCGCGAGTCACCTTCTTCTAGGCTCCGCTGGACGACCTCAACGAGTTTCCGGAAACCAGCGACGGGGAGATGGACGAAGATTGGGAAAGTCCCTCTCTCGCCTCAGAGTATGTTTCGCCAACGCAAACTTGGGACGAGCTGAGCTAAGTGATGCAGACGACAACTTTTCCTGCAACGTCATCACTGTCGACGTAAATTTCGCTAACCAAACGATCGAGGTTAATCAGATCAAAGATTACGAAGATTCGTATGCCTATTTTGTTGATTACGATGCAGAGGGACTTCTACTTCTTCGCCAGATATATCGCCGCGATCTGCGACAGGCAGATCACTTCACCATTCGGCCCTCTTTCTCTTACGGATAAACCGTTGGAACCAGACCTCATAGGTCAATTACGGAAAAACAGTTGGGACGAGGTATAGCCCTCTAGACCCGCCCATTTACCCTTTCTCTGCGTCCATCCATATCTGCAGATTCTTTTTCTTTAATGAACTTGGCCACTTCACTTTAGCCGATGTCAGTGTTCGATAAGATGCCGCTTCCACCCATTTGGTAAGGAGACAGCAAACGTAGCCATGCATACGTTTACGTTTAGCTCAGCTTGGCCCTGCCTCCTCCTCTCCCAGGGGGAAGCTCCCGTGTCTAGCAGACAAGGACAGGGACGGTGACTTTGAGAAGAGAGAGTTACGGGAAAGGATAAGTGCTAAGCCTCATTTAGAGGGTGTCGTGTACCAAATAATGAGCCGAATTAGATTATGCTAAACACCTAAGTAGCTGCATCCTTTTCCGAACTACTAGAGTCATTAATCTGTATTTTACATTCATAATACTAGGCCTCATTTAGTGGATGTCCCTAAAATAAATGACTTTGTGTTCAGTCGACCAGTCAATTTGGATGGACTGTAAGCTCAAAAAACTCATGGACGACATGGTCTTAGGTGTTCATCAAATGAACTTAATTTTCATGTTAATTAAAGAGGAGTTGATTGACTGTTGTAAATATCCAGTCCAAAATTTCCCCTTCTTGGCTGTTGATGTCGTTCAAAAATAAGCGTTATTTTGAAGTACAGTAAAAAAGTTGTCGATCCACAGATAATAGTGAAGATAAGGAACAATAGTAGATAAGTGGTTTGTAGCCACGTGTACTTTTTGTAGAACCCCGGATCTTGATGGCCATGTACGACGAATGATGTCATATACTAAAGCATTTAAGAATGTATTTATGGTGTATGGGTGTTTGGAATGAAATAGGCAAGAGTATAGAATACTCTTGAGTATTGACAAGGGTTATGCCTTGGCATGCCCTCGACTCTAAATAGCCCTAGCGTTCACACCACTCGTTGGAATCAAGCGATTCTTGGATTTTTAGAAAGGTAATTGAACCCTCTTCGGGGTTCATGTTGATCACTTGTCTTGGTTTTGAGTGGGTGTTAGGTCAAAAGACCGATTTCTGAAGTCGGGTCGGTTTAAAAATCTGGATTGACGAAACCCAATTTCGGATCAGTCAGGTTTAGGGGCAAAATGGTCCAATAAAAAGGGAGAATTGGAAGTTATGAAAAACATGAAAGTTGTTCTCCTTCGAAAGATGAATCCAACTCAAGTTGAATCGTCAAAATCGGACAAGCGAGTCAAAAGTTATGATCAAAATACGAAAACGTAAAAATGCTGAAAACTTTCTGCAAAAGTTGCGATCGCTCGTAGGGACCCTACGAACGATCGTAGCGGAGCTACGAACGATCGTAGAGATGCTACGATCGATCGTAAATCCTCAGAAATGCTGGAAACTCTCGGGTGAAACTACGATTGATCGTAAATCACTACGAACGATCGTGGATACGCGATTTTACTTTCTTGGATGAGATTTTTAGGGGGTTTTTCACCCCTTACACTATAAATAGAAGGCTTAGAGAGGGTTTTTGGTTTACCCTAAACCAAGGAGAGTTCCTAGAAAGAGAAGGAGAGGATCTTGAGCATTCCAAAGAGGGTTTTGCTTGAAACCAAGAAGAGCTTCAATCAAGGGTTGGATCTTCCCCAAATCAAGATTGGATCATCCCAATCAAGTGAGGATTTTCTCAAGGGGTTTCTTCCTCATTTCTTCAAGGTCGGTACTCTTTGCTACCCTCCTAGTTATAGCTTATATATGTGTTATGAGATTGGTGGTATGAATGGTGAATGGAGGTGGATGTTGGCGAATGGATGCCGTGTGGATGATGTGATGAATGAATGGGAAAGGGCATTGTTCCAATAATAAACAAACAAGTGTGATATGGGTATAACCCACCTAGAAAAGCATGATTTAGGGTTAAATAAATAATGGACACACTCTATGCTTGATGAAATGCCAAGGTGAATAAAATGAATGTTAAAAATCAAGAAAATGAATGCTTAAATTATGTAACTTGTTAGGGCTTATGATAGTGTGAGTTCTCATTTTCCCAAAAATGTCATGAGTGATTATTTGTTTGAAATTGCATATGCTACATATTGTGAAATCCCTCAAATGTCATATTTAATTCCAATGCAAGTATGCACACGATCTCACGAGCACGCATGCATGACATGTTTTATCGGGGTTTTCAAGAACACGGTTTAGAGGTGGGGCATATCGTACGATATGTTTTACCTCGCTTTTGGCAAGGACAAGACAATCATCCATTATCATAAGAAGGGTCTCCCTTCCCTCGCAAGTACATACATATTATATGAAGGGTCTCCCTTCCCTCGCAAGTGCATCTCACAAGGACATCTTACAAGTGAAAGGACACAAGCATGACAAGACATGGCATGACAAGCATGAGCATTCTAGGAAGAAAGGTCTCCCTTCCCTCACAAGTAGTTACTTTTCCAAGCAAGCATGACAAGACATGGCATGACAAGCATAAGCATTCTAGGAAGAAGGGTCTCCCTTCCCTCACAAGTAGTTTAACTTTCCAAGCAAGCATAACATGGCATGACACACATGACACGCATGATACAATAAGATAAGACAAACATGACAAGTTTTCAAGCACGGAAATGGTATTTTCAGTCAAGTCAAGTGCACGGTGTTTTCAAGGGTGTTATCGGCTTTTCATGAAATGCAAGCATGATTATAAATTGCCTTATTTTCTTGTTATGATATTGATGGCTCCTGCTTTATATATGTGAAATGCTTTCTGCTTCCTATACTGCTATGGTTTTGCTATGACTATTGGTTAGCATTTAGTACCCGCTGAGTATTCCATGCTCAGCCGTACTTCTTATGTCGGCAGGTTCTGAGGGAGCTGCTGCTCCATTTGATGTTTGTGCTCCTGGTCCATGGGTGGAGGAGGAGTACGTCGAGGAGCCTTTTGAGGAACCTCCCGTAGAGGGTTATCAGTAGGTGGTGTTAGATTCTGAGTGGATTAGCTGTGGGTGAGCGTGAGTGATTATATCCATGTATTTTGGCGGGCATGTCCGCACTTTCTTTGTTTTGTTTTCTTTTGTATTAAACTTGGACCATTTGTATATACTTAGAGGTTGGTTAGACTTCCGCTGTTACCCTCTATTGTATATGTTCTGTGAGGTTTTGCAGGTTGGTTCGTCAAGCAAGTCATGTAAGTCATGATTAAGTCGTCCAAGATTCATTCTAACTCCTAGGGTGGGTTTTGGGTCGCGACACTTTTTGACACCCACTGAGGTAGCCACGTGTCCTTTTTGACACCCCTTATATGGGGTTAGATTCACCCACCCCTAGGGGTCACCCGCCCATACTTGGTTTTTTTTTTTTTTGTAAAGTATTAATATTTTTTTAATATTTAAAAAGCCTTAAAAACATTTTTTAATTTTAAAAAAAAATTAATATGGTAGAAAATGGACACGTGGATGGGTGAGTGAACCCTAGGAGTGGGTGAATCTTAACCACAGTTAAAGGGTGTCAAAAGGGACACGTGACTACTTCAAGGGGTGATAACTGGATTTGTCAAATCCGGGTATCACCGTAGAGGATTTGGCTTCATTTAAAAATGAGGGACAATTTCGTATATGAGAAAAGTGAAAAATTACAATTTTAGTAGATTGGAAATTTTTGGTAGTTTATACCACTTTATCACATGACATCACCATTATGTCAGTTGACCACTGATAAAAGGGGTGTGAGTGTCATTATTTTGAAAAGCAAGGGTACCTAATGTATTTTCTGAAACCTAAGGGGGGTCTGTATATTTTCTTCAAACCTCAGGGGGTGTAAATGTATTATCTCCTATTTTTTAAAACCAATGTTTTATTGTTGAAGGCCAAATGTTAGTAAACCTTAACTATAATTGATAAGAGATTGAATCACAGCCAATTGTGATTGAATTAGGGAGAGTTCAAACTTACCCACAGGCCAACACATGTCCCATTTAACTTTAATAAATTGTGGTTAAGATTCTCTAACCTTTGGGGTTCAACAATATAACCTTAGATTTTAGAAAAAATATTTAACTCGAGTTAAGAATTTTGAACCTTTAGGATTAATATAATATATCTTTTTAAAAACTAAAGTGATATTGTTGAACCCATAAAGATTGGATTATTGAATCTTAACCATAAGAATTAAATGGGACACGTGTTGGCCTGTGGATGCAATTACACTCTCTTGGAGTTCAATCGCAATTGGCCGTGATTCGATCTCAATTAATAGTGGTTAAAAGAGACACATGTTGACTTGTGTGTGTGTCGTGTCCTGTTAGGCCAACTTGGATTTCCAAACACAATAGTAGTGATGGAGTTTTCCCCTCACTCGTTGAGGGGGTTAGAACTCACTTCTTAAGCCTCTTAGGCCACAGCCACATATGGGGCTTTTCCTTTTTGCAAGCTGGGGATGGGACTCCTACTTGTTAAAGGTATACCCCACTCAAATAATAATAATAATAATAATAATAGGGGTCAAAAATCCCTAAGAGTGTGTTCGTTTGGCGTGAGAGTGAAGGAAAGTAGAAGAAAAATGAGTTTTCTTACAATTTCTCAACGTTTTGTATGCAAGAAACACACCTCTATTTTCTTACACTTTCTCAATAGTGACAACCATACAATAAATTTATTTCCAAAATTTTCTCTATCTTTTAATGGTTATTTTGAAAGAATGTATACTGTTTCTTTTCTTTTTCCTTTTTTTTTTTTTTACTATTGTTTTCTTTTTTCTCATCAATTTTCTTTTCAAACGAAGACACCCTAAAGCAAAAATTGACAATCCTTTTACGGTATAAGATATAAACAAGTGGAACCTAACCATGCTTGGTAGTTGGTACCACTACGCCCCAAAGACCCCTTTTTGTGTTTGTTGACGCATACCCCAAGACACCTTTTTGTGCATCCCAATTTGTGTTTGGTTACTAATATTAAATTGAAGTTGATATAGAGGGCTAGTCAAGAAAAAGGAATATGTGTCATCAATCTAAGAGGCCTTAAACTCCTCCTCCATGCAATAATATAGAAACTGCATTAAGACATTATTACAGTAATGCTACAAAGCATAAACAAGAGAATGGTGAATATGTTTTACTTGCAAACAGAAAACAACTGTTGGTTAATTTCCTAAGCCCCACAAAAGAAACCTTTTAGTTAGAATGTCATCTTTCATCCAAAGAGATCAGGAACAAATGCCTGTGTATTGAAATCCTTCAGAAGAAATGTTAAGTACCTGACCTCTTTGATCTATAATTGAAACCCTCCAATCTTTAAAAGAAATGTAAGTACCTCCAACACGGAGGGCCCGGGTTGCTGGTTGATCTATAATTGAAACCCCCAGAAAAACCATTCTAACCCAGATCTATCCATTCCTGACAGAAGCTCTTGTGCAACCTGATCAAGTCCCTTCAAACGCAAAAGTTGAAGATGAAGCCTTTTGACAGTGTTTAACCGCAAGGCCATCTGGGGCACTCTTTGTTTCTATCAGCAGTTTCTTCAAGTGCAGAAATTGGAAAATATCAACGATAAATAGATCAGAGATAGAAAAGGTTATCATTGACACATGTGGCCCTAAGTTTACCAATAATATTTTCTGCAAAAGTTTACAAAGAATCCAGCACTACATGAATATTCTGTATGAAAACATGAAAGTACAAATCAAAAAATATCCAAAAGAAAAGAAATAAAAATTTACAGAGATTCAAACTAAGTTTCTAATATTATCCGGTTCCTTCATGTCATCAAATTTCTGACTAGAGGTGTTCTATTAGGCCTTGGCTTGCCTCTGGCGAAGCCAGAAAGGGCTTATCTCGGGGTTCCATAGAATAGGTGACATGTGGTGGAGAAGTCAAAATCATGGGGCCCATGATTTTGACTTCTCCACCTATAATAAGGCATGTGGCGATAAGTGTGTGAGAATAAGGGTGTGAGATATCAAATGGGGAGAAGTCAAAATTATGGGGAGAAAATGGAATGACTTCTCCCCCATTTTTACGCCAAGTGTCGCATAATGTATGGAACCCCGAGAGCCCTTTCTGGCTTCGCCAGAGACAATCCGAGGCCGTTCTATTATTACTCTTCTTAACACAAAATAATCCTTGTGATGCTATACCAATACATTTCCGCCAAAAGGTAAAATCGGTGTTGAAAACTTGTGGAGGCCATAGATCTCCAGAGATCAGAGGAAATGCAGCAAGAAACACCCATCTGAAATCACTTTCAACAAGAGGTTTTATTAGAACCATAGCTAATTGCTCGAAGGCTTGAATTAGAAATATCCGTCGTCCATCTCTGAGGGCCTCCAGATTTCCCTAAAATATTATGTGCATAAGAAGGCCATCTTACATCTGTGTTCTCTCGAGTACCACAAGGCTGGAAAATGTAGAAAAACTGTTCCCCACAAGCACACTTCATAGTCAATTGCTGATTGAATGAGGTAAGGATACTTGCTGTAAATGTCCCAAATTTGGCTGATTTTGGACCTCTGCTCTAGCTTCTTACAGTGAATCATCCAGTCTTTCTCTATTCTCATGTGGACAGCTACATAAGGCGTTGGCTGCGAAGAAGAGCTCTCTGAACTAATCTCATTTTTAAAAGAATTAGTTCTGCTTCTCACTTTGCTTCCTATCTCTCTGATCCTGGACACAACTTTATCCACTTCTTTAGCTATATCGTCAATTAAAACTAAGCAATCAAGGACAGTTGCGTAATCCTTAACACCTCTTAGTAACCCAAATTGTCCAATCTACTACCTATTACCCACTCCCTCTCTCAAACCTCGGTCTCAGGTTTGAGAGCAAAATTATTTTAGGAGTGCAGTTTCAACTTTTGTAAAGCGCAATTTAGAGTTTCTGGAGATCGCGATTCACTTGCTTAGAGAGTGGAAGGGTATAAAGTGAATGGGATCATGGTTTCACCTGCTTAGATAAGACGATTTTGTGTAAAGTTTTATTTTTATCGTCATGTTTTATGTTAGGTGAGGTCATGTATTTTGTCATTTTCTTTTGTAGGGGTACAAGATTCTTGTAAGGTTTGTTAATTATTAAAGATATTTTGATTGAATATGGAATTATACATTTGATATATTAATAGTCATCTTCTTTATTGTAACTACAAATTTGAATGACAAATGATTTTATCAAAATATTCTTATAATTTAGAAAATGAAAATGATATATTTGTGTCTATAAAATTTTTTTAAGAATCATCAAGTATATATATACCGACGCTCTCGACTCTATCTACTCTGCATTTTGGTTACTTAGATCTTGATGCGCGACCTCGGACTTGCCTAAAGCGATCGTATAAATTTATAAATTTTAATAGACCAATAGTCCACTCCTCACAGGGTGCTGGGAGGGGTAGCGTCTCGTCCCCCTTTTCTCACCAAGTGTCCTTCTAAACTGTGATTACTATTTTAGCCATGATTTTATTTTCTAAAAATTAAGGTTAAAAATATGAATCTTGAGGATCAGTGAATCTTAATCACAGCTAAAGAGAGTTAAAATGGTACACATGATGAGAAAAGGAAGGACGATGAGAAAAGGAAGGACGAGATGTCCTCCTTGTGGTACTCTGGAAGGAGCGTATTATTGTTCATTTTAATAAAAAAAAGGAGTGTTGTGAGGAATGTATTATTTTCCTCTTAATAAGGGCGTGTTAAGTACTAACACGAGTCATACATTTCAAAATTTTGCCAAACTATCACTGGGGGTAACCTATCGTTGTTACTCCCTTCCCTAGGTTAAGAAAATAATTCTGTTAAAAGGAAAAAGTTAAGGTAACCACTACTGATGTTACAAAATAATTGGGAAAAGTATCGACATATGTCATAACCACATTTTAGAGTTTAGAAGTCAAGGATTGCTAGCCCCAATCTCATGAATCAAATTTTTTTTACAAAGTTTCACGGTGGGTGCAACATGTGACATTGCGATCCATAGAATAAGGTTTTTTTTTTAATCATAAAGAAAAATTTATGATTTGTACCCATTTTCATTGTAAGTTGGATATGTAACAACATATGTCGGTACCTTAGTGACACTTTGAAAGTCTGCGAATTGAGCTAGTATTTCTTTTGAAAGTTTCCCTGGGCTCACATATTTATTTATTTATATAATTCTATGAATGGTCTAGGGTCTTGGGGAGATTGGATCATAGTCAATCGTGATAGAGCTTGGGAAGAGTTCAATCGCACCCACAGGTCAACCCCATCCCTTTAAACTCCTATTAATTATGGTTAACAGTCACTAACCATTAAGGTTTAATAATCTAACCTTCGATTTTAGGAAAAAAAAAAAACCATTAAAAATATATTAACCCTAAAGTTTAAAATTCTTAACTTTAGGGTTAATTTTTTTAAATAATTTTTTTCTAAGAATCAAAATTAGAGTATTGAACCTTAAGTTAGTGAATTTTAATCACATTTAATAAGGTCTAAAAGGGACAGTACTGTTGACCTGTGTGCGCCCGTGATTGAACTCGGGAGAGTTATCTAGGGACACCCCAGGAGACCAAAGCAATAGTTTTAATTTTTTAATTTTTAATTTTAATTTTATAGTTACAACCATAGCATCATCCTTAATGATTCATCAGAGTATTATTATTTGGAGACCATAAAAAAAAAAAAAGTACCAACACGCCAAATTTCCATTTTCAGCGGAAAAAAGTCTTGCTTCCACTCAAATAGGGTCAAAATGAACCATCATATCTCTCTTATTATATAGTCATATTTAGCTATCATTGTTCGACCCTATCCTTCTTGGTGCTAATGGGATCGTGATACCTAATCTAACATAAGAATAAGCCTTTCCATTGGCCTTATCCGAGACCATAGTATTTCATGCAACACATTCACTGTAGTACTATTAAGATCTGTAATGTTTTAAGAGCAGTTCAAGTGCACCCATGCCAAGTTGCAAGGATGGAGCCAGGTTATTTTCCTTTGGGAGCCAAAGTATATTTAAGATTTCTTTTTGTAAAGCATGAAATTTATAGGGCCTAGGCAGGGGCGGAGCTAGAAAAAAATTTCAAATTACGACTGAAATTTTTTCAAATTACTGTGGTTAAGATTCACTAACCCCTAGGGTTAAGGAATCCAACCTTCGTTTTTTTTTTTAAAATCTTAACTTTGATTTAGTTAAGCTTAACCAAGGTTAAAGGGGTGTTAAAAGGGACACGAGGACATGACAGTAAGTTAAGCAGCAGGTCCCAAGTTCCGCTAATCACTGCTCGTAATCTAAAGTCTATGTAAAGTAAAAAAAAAGTTAAAGAGTAAATAATTACAATTACTACTGAAATGCTTAAAATTACAATATATCATTATAAAGGGCTTGATAGATTTAAAAAAATATAATTTAAAGGACTTAAAGGTCAAAACATAAAAATTATATAATTAAATTATAAATTTCAAAAATTTAAGGGGCCACTATATAGAAAGCTAATTATGGGGTATAATTATATTTTTTTATTTTATAATGCTCATACATAGGTATAGAATATCAAAAAACTTTGGGGGTGGGGGGGCTCCGCCCATGGGCCTAGGGAGAGGGGAAGTAGCACTCAATTCTTTTTAGTAACGGGTCCTTCGTACTTATAAAATTCGTTAATGTTGCATTTCAATAAAGGTCCAATATACAAAAAAAAAAAAAAAAAAAAGGTGGGGACTCTCACAGTCACATCCATTATATGAATAAAATTAATTATATTTTAAAAATATATATATATATATATATATATATATATATTATGTTATACATATAAAAAGGGAAATATTATTTACATGTGTGCATTCCGAGCTCATCATGTGTCCCTTTAATTTTGAGTCTCTTTAACTATTGTTAAGGTTTACTAACCCTTAGGATTAATGAATCTAATTTTGGGTTTTAGAAAAAATAAATAAAAGATAATATAACCTTTGGATTAGTGAATTTTAATCATAATTAAAGGGGTTAAATAGGACACGTGACGAGTTGGGGAGGTATTTTGCGGCCTAAAAAATTACAAATTTTGAGGGAGGCAAACATTCCACATAATCAACAAGTCTATGACTACACATAAGATAAAAGACTACACCTAATGCAAATTTATGACTGTTCTTATCCTCTTAAAATTGTTGTATCATTATCCTCATGACATCACCTAACTATATTCATAACACTTGAACATTTGACTTGCCCATAAATAAGAAGTTGTGCAAACTAGAAATGACTTTTGGAAAGAGGTGGAAGAGAGATGACATGATCTCTCTAATTCTCTGCATGGTCTCTCTCTTTCTCTTGGGTTTGGACTTTGGATTCCTTTCTCTAAACCTCGAAAGACTAAGGAAACATCTCTTAGCCATTACTTTGAACAGTATCCCTGTAGGACCATCACTTTGAGCAAAGTCTCTTGGCCATCACACTGAGCAACAAGTTCTATTAGCCTGAGCAAGAATCTTAGGAACACCTTTCTAAGATAATGCATGGAATACACCTCTTGCCGTCTCGGTTGATGTATTGTTTGTGTGAAATAAGCTACGTCTAGTCCAAATTAACTCAGCATTAATGGAATCTGGTTAAGTATTTATACCCTTAAATCTGCTTGGAAGTGTATTCAGTTTGAGATGAGCATCCGAGCCCGCATGCTTGGCACCCTTTGGTTTGGTCAATTAATCATATTCGTCGGCATTTCTACATTACTTGGTTAGCCCTTTCCAACAAGCTTCAAACACAATATAGGCTTCTTAAACACAATATTCTCCAAAGATCGAAATGCATCTCCAGCTGGGCTAGTTCCAAAAATATCAGCCATCTTTTCTTCGAATGCAGCTTCACCAAGCCCCATTTGGAAACATATCCTTAGCTTGAGCAGCAACAAAAATCACGTTATTCAGTCTTGGAATAGGGAGATAGAATGGGCCTCCTCTGAATTCCTTGGAAAAAATATGTTAGCTAGTATTAAGCGTATTTTCTTTTATGCCACCATTTATCATATTTGGAAGGAAAGGAATAGTCGAATTTTTAGTAACATTTTTCTTCCTCAGGAGCAGTTAATCCGTATTATAGACATCAAGCTAAAATTCATGGCTTCAGACATCCAAGTTGAAGATTCTACAAGCTCCAAAGAATTTATTGGGAATTGGGAGATTCAAACATCTTTATCGACAACTACACCTGAGTGGTGCATTTGGAAACCACACTCTATAGGAAAATAGTTACTCAATTGCAATGGATCCGTCAGACCTAATATTGGCTCCACTTGTGTTGCTTATGCGTACAATACTATTGGGAGTCATATCCTTAAGTTGGAAATCCAATATGTTGAAAGAGGCTTGGAAATAGTCATGGAGCTAGGGTACTGATATATTTCTATCATTACAAACTCTCTAATGTGGAGAAACCCCTTTTGGCACCTTAGAAATAGGGGTAGCAATGGGCCGAGTATGAGCTTGACTTTTAGTGATTTTTGAATAGGCCCGGCCCATCACGTTTACCCAGGCTTTGAAGCCCGAACTTGGCTCGATTGCCACCCTTACCTTTTTTTTTTTTAGGACCTCACAGGGGCAGATATCATTTACCTACATCATTAGAGTCAGCCAGTCACTAGTTAGCTGGGCATAGAGGCTCTTGCAACCTTTACCCCTGATGGGATTAGATCCTTAGACCTCCACCCATGGAAGGCCACACCCCTACCGCTTACTTAGAAATCTAGTAAAGAACAAGATTTAATGGTGGAACTTTTCATTCCCCGAATTCTCTATTCCTGGCAGGAATCCAATAGTGCGGATTTTCCTACCTCCCTTGTTTCAATAGTTAACAAGGACAAATTGGGATGTAAATACTTCAAAATGTAATTCTTTCTTTTTTTTAATATATCTAGTAGGGGTTCGCCTAACCTCAGATTATCTTCCAAAAAAAAGTTTTGAGCAGCGATTAGCTGAACCTGCATTCCGACATTCTGTTATCTAGTGGACTATTGTGTCCCACGTCCTTTTTAACACTCTTTTAACTATGGTTAAGTTTAACTAATCTTAACTACAATTAGTAGGATGAGGACCGCGTATACCACTACATAACGGAATGTGCGGTCCGCTAAAGATTTTCCAAAAATTTTTGTATTGCATTAACGTAGTCTTCTCTAGCCAAAAAAACTGCCATTGGTCATTGAGAATTGAAAGATGGAGATGTAGGCATTGATCCATGAGCAATAGATTGTTTTTAGCTCGTCTCACCCCTTTAAAACTTGGCTGCTGTCCCTTTTAACTATGGTTAAGTAGTTAATGCTTTCAACCTTTTTTTTTCCAAAAAATGAGGTTAAAAATAGTGACCCAAAGATTAGTAACGTTAACAACAGTTAAAGAGAATTAAAAAGCGGACATGTGTTGAGTTTTAAGGGAGCCAGATGAAGTTCCTAGAAGCGAATTGTTGTCCTTGATCCATAAGCTCCACACTTGGAGCTGCTAGATGTACATGTGCTGGATGTACGTAGTGCAGTTGAGTTGGCTTTGTGAGAGCGAGGAGCAATAGTCCGCTCCTCGCCAGTGGAGTGAACTATTGCTCGAAAAGGAAAATAATCACCTCCTCGGTTAGTGACACGAGTAGGTGCGCCTCGGGTCCCCTTTTAATGTCACGTGTCTCCCTTTTAACTCCATTGAATTGTGGTTAAGATTCACTTACCCCTAAGGTTCACCCATCTACCCTTGGTTTTTAGAAAAATAAAATAATTTTTTTTTAACTGTAGGAGTTTAACTAGCTTGGTTGATACAATCCCAAGCAAAACCCCCCAGAGATTGCAACACACATACAAGGTTGAAGTATCAAACAAGAAGAAAAGATGACTCATGCAAGATCAACAAGAACTCAAGCCGAGACGCCCTGGTCTTGGCGGTAGAGAAAACCCTCAATAATCTGTTTTTGTCCCAAAAGTAAAGTAAAACCCTTGTTCCAACTTCACGTACATAAGGGATTCATCCTCTTTAAACACAGCCCTTGGATGTGCTCCTAACAATTCTAGACCACTGATTTAATATGACAAAAATGGACCAATAACTAGTTATGACAACTGAACAAACTAAACATGATAATTGAAGAGGTCATTCAATCAAGGAAGCGCATAGGTCTTCCGATCTCCCTTCTTGGCCTCTCCTTAGGTGGGCTTTGATTCGGTTTAGCTTCAACATCATCCAAGAGAACCCCCTCGCCATCATTCCCTCTGAGTTGGAAAAGACTCGCCCTTGAGTCTACACTCTCAACAAGTACTGGTGGACTTTGACATTTTTATTTGTAGAACTTGAACATGGGCGTTTGGACTTTAGCTTTCTTGAATCCCGAGAGTAGTCTGGATTAAAACTCCTGCAACAATAAATACACGTAATAAGTCTCTCTTAAGAAAGCTTTGCATGCGACCTTTCTGAGCATGCATTAATGCATACAATTGTTCCATAAAAATTAAAAGAAAGAGGACAACGCAATGGTAAGAAGAGAATACACCACTTTACGTGTAAACTTGAAAATATATGCCAGAAATTTTTGATAATGCTACTTTAAATGAGGATAATCAAGCAAAATTATGCACTTATCAATGTGCACTTGCAGTCTGGACTTTAGAGGAAACTGGGATGATCACTTGCCATTGATCGAGTTTGCATATAATAACAGTTATCAGGCAACTATTCAAATGGCTCCTTATGAGGCCTTTTATGGTAGAAGTTGTTGATCGCTAGTATGTTGGACTGAAGTAGGGGAACGTAAACTACTGAGACCTGAGTTGGTGCAAGAAAAAATGAAGAAGATCCAGTTGATTCAATCGAGATTATTATCTGCACAAAACCGACAGAAAAGCTACGTAAATGGAAAGCGTCAAGACTTAGAGTTTCGAGTCGGTGATCATGTCTTCTTGAAAATCTTTCCATCAAAAGGTATTGTATGGTTTGGAAAGCAGGAAAAATTAAGTCCACGATTCATTGGACCTTTTGAGATTTTAGCTAAAGTAGGAGGCGTAGCCTACCATCTAGCGTTACCACCAGAGTTGGAGAGGATTCACAATGTATTTCACATATCCATGCTGAGAAAATATGTACCTGATCATTCGCATGTGATACAATATGAACCAATTCAACTAAGAGAATATTTAACTTTTAAAGAAAAGTCAGTGATAATTTTGTACCGCAAGGAGCAAGTTTTGCAAAATAAAATGATTAAGTTGTTCAAGTTTTTGTGACTGCACCACGGCATAGAAGAAGCCACTTGGGAGCTTGAGGATACCATTAGAAGCAATCATCCTCAGTAATTTGCAGACTAGTGCAGATGAAATTTTTTCGTAAGGAGTGGAGATTGTAACGACCCAGAATTTTAATATAATAAAATTATGCATTTATGGGTCCTTAACTGAGGTTAATTAATTAAGTGTTGATTAAATTGGTAAAAAGTGAGTTTTATTCGGGATTGGATTGTACCGATAAAACTTCAGTGGTTTTCCCCGAAAATCGTATACAATGTACAGTTCGACTATCTGGACGATCACCTGTCGTCCCAGTTCCGTCATGTATCAATTTGTGAGACCATGAGGGTGTTAAATGTAAGAAAATCGAGAAAACCAAGAAATTACAGATTTTTCAAATTTCAATTGGGACTCAATATTTGTTGGGGATTCTAATAGAAATATTTGAAACTCATACCTAAGGGTGATACTCGAGCCGAGTGAGCCTAGTAGGGTGTTCAAGCTCAGTTCGCTAATTTTCACTATTGTTTGAGCTCGGCTCAAACATAAATACCCTTGTTCGAAATCGGCTCGTGCTCAGCTCGTGAACACATAAACGAGCTCAAGCTTTTAACGAGCTTAATTATAAATAATTATTAATTAAATTTTTTATAAAAAAAAATCTTAGCCGAGCCAAATTGGGGAGTATAGCCAACTCACTTGGCCCTTCTCATTGAACCAAGCCGAGCATGGCCAATTACTCTCTTAGGCCTTGGCCCTTCTCTTTGTCAACACTCATTTAGTAGGCAACATCATTTGTACACAACACTTCCCTAACCGATGTGGGACTATCTTTTGTCCCACATCACACCTTTTGTTTTTTTTGGTTTCACATATCACCTACAAGCTACACTGCTACACAACTTGTTATTTTAAAACACACACACGCGGCACCACACACACCCACATGATCACACACACACCCACACCCACACCACACACACACCCACACACCCACACATCCACACACACGGCCACACACCCACACCCACACAGCCACACACACTCACGCCCACCCCTACACCCACACCCACAACACATACACTCACCCACACCCACACTACAATTATTTAAATATATTTTAAGCACACACATATAAATATATAATCGAACTGAGCTTTTATCGAGCTGAGCAGGGGAGTGTTCAAGCTCGGCTCGTTTACTAAACGAGCTCAAAAAAGATGTTCAAGCTGGGCTCGTTTACTAAATAAAAGAACGATACTCGAGCTTTTAATGAGCAGAGCCCGAGTAGTTTACGAACATTTTGTTCAATAACCACCCTTACTCATACCGCTGCGTGTCGGTAAACCCTGTGGACAAATGTCTATCGATTAGGCAATTCATCATCTGTAATGAAGAATCGGCAGTGTGTTTTGTGTCCAAAATCAGGAAATTTGTGGATTTTGCAGTTTTCTTCCGTACTTACTTTTTACTATCAAAACTTAACATTTTTCCCAAAAATTTTTACACCAGGTGTTGGACTGACCCAAGTTCAGTCACCTGAAGTTTCGTCAAAATCAGAGGTCGTTTAGTGGGGTTTCGAAAGCCGTATACACGAAAAAAATCAAGAAAACAGTCAACCGGTCAAACGAGTTAACCCGAACAACTCTCCACACCATTAATGGTCATGTGCTTTGCACATGATCTCACCCCATTACCTTGGCCTATATAAGAGCAGTCAAACCCTCATTCTGCCATTTTTACTCATGGTATTAGGGTACTATCGAACTCTACTTTCTAAAGAGAGAAAATCTAGAGAGAGAGAGAGGAGAGAGAAAGAAAAGAGAGAAGAAAAGGGTGAAGCTACCTTGCATGGGGTATTTCGCCGCACCCGACGCATTGGAGGCATCCGATTTCTTCCCTGGTACCTCGGTTGGCGTGTAGAGAGAAAAAGAAAAGTTAGAGAGAGAAAGTGCGAGTTAGAGAGAGACGCTCTACCTTGGGGTCGATCGCTCTTCTAAGCGCGTTGGTGATGTCTGTTTTTTCCTCAATCGTCTTGAAATCCATGTAGGGAGATAAAACCCTTTCTTTCTTCCCTATTTTTCCTATTTTAAGCTATGTGAAATGTATGTTTTTATTTGTCGTGGATGAAAAAGGGTTGAAGACCCCGTAGATGATGTATGGAAGGGTGGATGTGCGTGAAAAAATGAGTGGAGGAGTGTAGCTCTCAGTCTAGGGTGTAAAAACCCCTGATTTAGGCTCACTGTGCAGTGGACAAATGATCACCTTGTATGAATGATCACCTTGTATGGAAAATCGATCGCCTACATGAAAATGAATGGGCGATCGATCGCCCAACATTGGCAATCGATTGCCAATGCCCAGACCTTTATTTTTGGTCTGTGATGATGTGGGGACTTCAGGTGGACCTTCAGGGAGCCTGAATTGGGTCCCAAGTATGTGATATCGTCACCCTAGGGTGTCAAAAAATTCTTCTGAGTGTTGTGTAAGGCGATGGACACATCCATTGGCCTGGAAAGTTCCCTAACAGGACGGTATATTATTGAACTTGGTTCAAGGGCGTGAGGCCCAATTATTTCAGTTAATCAAGCAAAGCTTGAGTTAACTGGGGTCAGTCCAGTGGTTAAAAAACCTAATCAGGGTTAATTATAGTATGTGGTTCCTCTTTGATTAGGTCAGGAGTGGCGGTGTCCAGTAAAGCTCGTGGTTCCTCCGTGACTGATAGTCGAAAGATGTCGGTTTATTTGTTTAGGTCGTCTGTGGTTCCTCTTGCACTAGGTAAGGAGTGGTCAAGTCCAGTAAGGCCCGTGGTTCCTCCGTGATTGATAGTCGGGAGATGTCGAAGTTCTACAGAGTTTAAAGTGGTCGAGCATCAAATAGTGTATAGTTCGGAGTTCCTCTCTGGGTGGGTCAGAAGATGTCGACACCATATCTATCGAGGTCCCTTCTTGGTGGAACATCAAGAGATGACACCATCGGTAAGGATGTCAAGGTTCCTCCATAGACTAGCCAGAAGATGACTGTAGGAAAGTTGGCTGTGGTTCCTTCTTGACTGATACCCAGGGCAATGACGGCGAATACACGTTAGATGTTGTCAGTCGATTGAATTGAGAAGTATGTCCTTATCGGGTGAATGCCCGAGTTGTGTGTGCAATCTTCGGATACAAAGTGTCTGGGTCGGCATACTCAGTGTTTGTGTATTTGTCTGAATAGGTGTACTTAGGTTTCGGTGTAGAATCATCGGATTCTACGTATTTGGGTTAGTATACCCAAGGTTTGGTCGTGTTTGAGTGAAAGCCGGAACAGCGTATGTGAGTCTAAATGGCTCCATGTATGGTTGTGATTTAGAGACTTTAAAATAAACATATATGGGTTGTGGCCAGTTAATAGAGTCTAAGGACTCGAATTGAAACATGATTGAGGATTGAAATGATAACTTGGTAATATGAACATCATTTCATAAATGAACTCCATTTTTTTGAAAATAATGAGGTAAGTAACCTCGGTTTGGGTGCCATAACCCTAAGTGACCTTGGGTCACAGTTTATTATATACTATTCTATTTTACTATGACATGCAAACTAAACTGTTTATTATATCATTATTGATGTATGTTATTATTTGAGAAATAGTCTAAATGTTGGATCTATAGAATTTTGGATATTGTACAGGCTATACCCGGTGCAGTAGTGGCACCTGCTTTTGTAAACAAACTTGATGTAATTAGTACAGGTATATGGTTTGTATGATGGCTATTGTGATGACGGTGTATATTACTTTATCGAAAGCATGCGATAAATGTTTAAATTTCCCGTATTTTTGCGAGTAAAGTCTTCCGCTTGCATGTTTATGATGAACGGGAGCACGTCTCGGAACTTGATTTGCTAGGCACGGGTTCAGAGTGTCACATTCATGCTCTCCTGAATCAACCCTTTATCCACCAACTCCGCAACCTATTTTTGGAGCTCTTTATGCTCATGAGGACTCATGCGGAATGTAGCTTTGTTCGGTAAACTTGACCTGGGGATGAGGTCAATATGATGTTGGATATCTCTCATGGGTGGTAATCCAACCGATAGCTCATCTCCTATACTCTCTCATCAAAGGCTCAAGTCTTAGCAGGACCGAACTCTCACCATTTTGCTCCTTGATAAGCAACATGTACACATCTCCCTCATGTTCGACCTCCCTTATGAACTCAGCCATGGATAGAAAATTGTTGTGAATAGTGTTGTGAATAATGCTTGGCACTAGTCTGATTTTGGTGTATGAAATAGAGATGAGGGTTTGAACTAACTCAATATGTTTTGGTAATTGTTTAAAGGGTCTAAGGACCCTAAGGCATGCTTAAAAGTGTTAAGAAAATGAAGGGAAAAGCATCTAAGTGTTAAAAGAATGGAAAAAATAGGAAAAACAGCAAAACAGAGCACCATTCATCGACAAATCCAATCAAGGGACAAGAACTCATCAACGAATGCTTCTAGCAGTTTTGAACAAAAAGTTCAGAACCCAGATTCGTCGTTGAACTCCATTGGGGACCTCAGACTCGTCGACGAATCTTACCCAAAAATGCACTAACCGACCATGCATAGTACAAACTGACCTATGGAAGATATTTTCCAAGGGCCTTTAAGGATTTTGACAACCCTTGGCCGATAAATAGGACTCAAATTTGTGAGTTTGATTTACTCAAACCCTAAGAGAAAGATTTTTGGGGATTTTGAAACGGAAAGCTAGGGTTCTTCAAAGTGTTCTTCATGGTGGTTTGGGTTTGTATTTCCTACCAGAGGAAGAGTCCCTCTTGATTTCTTTAGTGTTCTAAAGCTTGGATTATGAATCCAAAGTGTTTTGGTTCTAAAGATTGGATTTCTCCAAGGTAAATTCTGGGCTGGTATTCTTGGCAAAGGGGATTTCTGTTTTTGCTTCCCAAGCTAGGATCAAGCTTTTCCAAGCTTGGATCTCGATCTTCTATGTTTCTTAAGCATTGGACCAAAGGGAATTGATCTTAGAAAGGTAGAAGATACACTCTACTGTCTAACCATGTTATATTCTTTTTAAGAAAACAATGTTTTACAGTATGTTCTATGGGTGAATTGGATGATGAAATTTGGATATTTGTAAGCTATCACTACAATTGAAATTCTATGAATATGATTCCATGTTTCTTAGTGTTCTAAGTTTACCATGATGATCACAAGCACTCTATGTCTCACATGATTCGAAGTTTTCTCATAAGTACGGGTATCTGAAATTCCTAAGCATAACTCATAAGCTCAAAAGCTCATAAGTATTGATAAAGTCAAACTGAGGGTTGGTCAAGGGTAGGGTATATCCAAGGATATGTCACACCTGGCTCAAAGTAAATCTCATAAGACATTTGATAATGTCAACGAGAAGGTTGGTCAAGGATTGTGGCAGTCCACTTCTATGTATTCGATAAAGGGTATTTACATACCCGACTCTAAGTGTCGCGACCCAAAATCCACCCTAGGAGTTAGAGTGAATCTTGGACGACTTGTCATGGCCTACATGACATCCTTGACAAACCATCCTGCAAAACACTCAGAGCATATACAATAGAGGACAAAATAACGGAAGTATAAACTAACATAGCACAGTAGAAGTCTAACAAAACCTCTACGTATATACATGATCCAAGTTTGTACAAAACGAAATCAATAAAAGAAGGTGCGGACATGCCCGCCAAAATACATGAATATAATCTCTTGTGCTCACCCATGCTCACCTAGAATCTACACCTAATAGTAGCCCTCTACATGAGGCTCCTCAGTGGGGACCTCCTCAACGTACTCCTCATCCTCCCATGGCCCAGAGCACAGATGTCAAAAGGAGCGGGCGCTCCACTAACACCTATCAACATAAAAGTACGGTTGAGCATGGAATATTCAACGGGTAGCAAATACTAACCAACAGTCATAGCATAATAATAACAGAGTAAAGCAGGAAGCAGTTTATATAATTTACAGGAAAAGTAAACAGTTTATAGTTCATGCTTGCATCATATCAAAGTCGAAAAAACTCTTAAAATCATCTTGTGCTTGACTTGACTTGAAATACATATTTCATGTGTGAAAACTTGTCATGTCCTATCTTGCTTGTCTGCCATGCGTGTCTAGTCATGCGTGTCATGTCTTGCTTGCTTGTTTGGAATTTAAACATGCTCATGCAACTTGTGAGATACACTTGGGAGGGAGGGGAGACCCCTCTTTCAATGAGATGCACTTGCGAGGGAGGGGAGACCCCTCATTCAATGAGATACAACTTGCGAGGGAGGAGAGACCCCTCATTAAATGAAATACAATTTGTGAGGGAGGGGGGACCCTTTATTAAATGAAATACAACTTGTGAGGGAGGGGAGACCCCTCATTTAATGAAATACACTTATTCTTGTCAAAAGCGAGGCAAAACATATTGTAAGATATGTCCTTCCTCTAGTTACCAACCCACACGTTTGGCCTTGTCATGGTGTTCGTGAATCTAAAATAAAACCATTTTTCTTTAAAAACGCCTTTAACCATATCATGCATGTCGTGTTCGTGAAATCATGTACATGTTTTGGCGCGGAATTAAACGTGACATTTGAATTTCAATAATACTTGAGAAAGCAATAATCACACTATCATGGACCCTAGAATTTCCATACACTTTAAACCATGCTTTTATTGATTTATGATTCATTTTCTTCACCTTGACATTTCATCAAACATGTGGTGTGTACATTATGGTTAAAGCCTATATCATGTTTTTCTAGATGGGTTAATGTTCACAACATATATGTGTGTTCATTATTGGTACAATACCCTTCCCATTTCATTCATCACAACTCATACACATGGCATCCATCGCCCTTTCACATCCACACAACTATACATCTCCATACACGTATTCCATTACATTAACATGTTTAGAAAATGGGGAAAAACCAAGAAGAGAAGAAGAATATGAGCTAGGAGGGTAGCATATGGTACCGACCTTGAAAAAAAAAAAAAAACCCTTCTAAAACGTGCGTGTATTTGCTGACGATCTTGGAGACTTGCTCCTCACTTGCTTTGCCTTGGATTTGAAGAATCCAAGCCTTTGGAATGATCTAGGGTCCTTAAACCCTTGATTTCTTCTCAAGTTGAAAACCTAGGTTAGAACCCTCTTTCTCCTCTCTCACTCTCTCTCAAAATGCTGCTAAGTGAAGTGTGAGGGAACCCAAGGCTCAAGCAAGCCTTTATAGGCAAGGGTGTAACGCCTGGCTAGAAGACAAAAAAGCCCTTAATGAAATTCTACAAAAACACGAAAGACTGAGCGATCGGTGTTTATGACCGAGCGATCGGTGTTCCTGACCAAGCAATCGGTTGGAAACACCCTCTCTGAAATTTTTCCCCATTCAAAAAAATTAACTAGTCGACCGATACCAATCGATCGGTTGTAAACCGATCGATCGCTACTAAGGACCGAGCAATCGGTTGTCTGTAAATTTGGACATTGAGTCCATTTTCCACTCAATCCACTACTTAGACTTATCCCTCTTCTATTCTAACCTTTTCTAAATATGACTAGGACCCTTCTAAGGCTATGACATATTATCAAATATTTTATTTAATTATTTGATAGCATTCTTGCAATTTCTCAAAGGTTTATGGAAAGTGGAGATTACAAGGCATCATGACTTGACACACATTCCAAGACATATACAAAAGTTCCGGGGCTCTACATCCTTCCCCCTTATAAAAATTTCGTCCCCGAAATTTGGATGCTACTTGCATTACAAAACCAAACAAATTTACATGGCACAACCAAAAGCCTATTCAAACAACTCCAAGTACTTTGCTTTGACCTCTGCCTCACGCTCCCATGTGGCCTCTTCACTAGCATGATGTTGTCATTGCACAAGAACCAACGGAATAGTCTTGTTGCGAAGCACTTGATCTTTCCGATCTAATATCTAAACCGGCTTTTCAACCAAAGTGAGATCCTCTCGGATTTCCAACGGTTCCAACTCTATGACATGCGAAGGGTCTGAAATGTACTTCCGAAGCATAGACATATGGAACACATTGTGGACTGCAGCCATATGAGCTGGAAGAGCTACCCTGTAAGCAACTTCACTAACTCGAGTGATAATCTCAAACGGCCCAACATACCGAGGACTAAACTTGCCTCTCTTGCCGAACCTCATGATCCCCTTGCTAGGAGATATCTTCACAAAAACTTGATCCCCCACCTAGAATATTTTCAAGTCCCTGCGGCGAGTGTCCGCATAGCTCTTCTGACGATCTTGAGCAGCTTTCAATCGTTCCCTGACGATCTTGACTTTGTTTGCAGTTTGCTCGATCAACTCAAGACCTAACACTTTTCTCTCTCCAACCTCATCCTAGTAGAGACGAGACCTGCAGCTTTGCCCATACAATGCCTCAAATGGAGCCATTTGGATGCTCGCCTAATAGCTATTATTGTAGGTGAACTCCACAAAAGGCAAGTGCTCTTCCCAACTGCCCTTGAAATCTAACATACACGCTCAAAGCATGTCTTCGATGATTTGATTTACTCTCTCGATTTTTCTGTCTGTCTGCGAATGAAAGGCAGTGCTGAAATCAAGTCGGGAACCCATAGCGCTCTGAAAGCTCTTCGAGAACCTGGATGTGAATCTCAGATCCCGATCTGACACAATACTGACTGGCATCCCGTGAAACCGAATGATTTCCTTGATATATAATGCAGCCAATTGACTCGAGTTGAAAGTGGTTCAGTAGGATAAGAAATGCGCAGACTTCGTCAAACGGTCTACTACAACCCAAATTGCATCAAAGTTCCTTGCCGTCTTTTGTAAGCCAACAATGAAATCCATGGAGATGTGCTCCCATTTCCACTCGGGAATAGGGAGAGACTGTAATAGACCCGCCGGTCTCATGTGCTCTGCCTTCACCTGTTGGCACACTAAGCACTGGGATACATACTCTGCAATATCCATCTTCATGTTCCGCCACAAAAAGTGTCCCTTGAGGTTCTGGTACATCTTTGTACCCCCAGGATGCACTGTATACTTCGAACGGTGGGCTTCATCCATAATTTCTCTCCGAAGATCCACATCGACCAGAACACACAGTCTTCCCCTGAATGTGATAGCACCTCGGCTAGTGAGTGAAAAGTCTTCACTACCCTTGGCAACTTCCTTGTCCTGGAAAGCCAACAAGTCAGTATCCGAAGCCTACAACTCTTGGATCAGATCTATGATGTACGGCTGAACCGTGATGTTTGCCAAGACAGGACTGCGGACAGAATCATTCACACCAATGTCCAGATTTACCAAATCTTCCAATAGCTTCCATTCTCGTACCAACATGTGGACCAACAACCCGGAGGTCTTCTACTCAAAGCGTCAGTTACTACATTTTCTTTGCCCAGATGGTATTGGATGGTGCATTCGTAGTCTTTCAAAAATTTCATCCAACACCGTTGTCGTAAATTTAGCTCCTTTTGGGAAAAGAGATACTTGAGGCTCTTGTAGTCCATGAACACATAGAACTCTTCCCCGTAAAGGTAATGTCGCCAAATCTTGAGTGCGAACATTACTGCAGCAAGCTCCAAGTCGTGCGTGGGGTAATTCTTTTCATGCTCCTTCAATTGTCTTGATGCATTGGCAATGACTTTCTTGTGCTGCATGAGAACATACCCAAGCCCGATGTGCAAGGCATCACTGTACACCTCATAACCACCACGCCCGGATGGCACTGTAAGGACGAGGGTCATGGTAAGCCGCTTCTTCAGTTCCGAGAAACTGATCTCGCACTTATCGTTCCATATAAACTTGGCATTCTTTCTTGTCAGATAAGTGAGCGGAGCTACAAGGCTGGAGAAACCCTCAACGAATCTCCTGTAATAGCCTACCAACCCAAGGAAACTACAGATCTCTGTGACACTCTTGGGCCTCGCCCAACTCATGACTGCCTCTATCTTTTTCGGATCTACCGAGATGCCTTCCGCAGAAACAACGTGGCCTAGGAATGCCACTTCTTTTAACCAAAACTCACACTTGCTTAGTTTGGCATACAGCTTGTGCTCTCTCAGCATTTCCAAAGCAAGGCAAAGGTCCCGCATGTGATCTTCCCGTGTCTAGGAATATATCGAGATGTCATCAACAAACACTATCACGCATCGATCCAGATATGGTCGGAACACCCGGTTCATCAAATCTATAAAGGCTGCCGGTGCGTTTGTGAGACCAAAAGGTATCACTAAGAACTCGTAGTGTCCGTACTGAGTCCTGAAAGCAGTTTTGAGAACATCTTCTGCCTTGATCTTCAACTGGTGGTAACCGGACCGAAGATCAATCTTAGAGAAAAATTCCGCTCCCTTTAACTGATCGAGCAAGTCATCAATCCTAGGCAATGTATACCTATTCTTTATAGTGATCTTGTTCATCTGCCTGGAATCGTTGTGCATCCACATCGAGTCATCCTTCTCTTGACAAATAGCACCGGGGCACCCCACGGTGAGACACCTGGTCAGATGAAACCACGGTCTTGCATCTCCTCCAATTGAGTCTTCAACTCCTTGAGTTCAATCGGAGTCATCCTGTACGGAGCCCGGAAGATGGGAGCAGTGCCTGGTGCAAGCTCGATCGCAAATTCAATTTTCCTTTTGGGGGGAAACTCTGGCAACTCATCTGGAAATACATCCAGGAATTCACTCACGACCGGGATAGTCGAAGAGTCCTTTGCCTCGGGGTTCACTAAGCTCAATGCCGCAAAGCGGGTAATATCTTTACTTCTCAACCCCCGAAAATGAAATGGCTTCCCTTCCACCGGCTTAAAGAGTACCATTTTTTCAAAGCACGCCACATGTCCGTGGTGAGCTGCTAACCAATCCATCCTTAAGATGACGTCAAAATCCTGGAATCCAAGGACGATGAGTTCAGTTGCCAATTCGTGGCTTCCCACTTGAACTGTACTACATCTGAAAATACTATCTGCTACTACCGTCTTGCCGAGAGGAGTCGAAATGAATAACTCCGGTTCTAGTTGAATAGGCTCCATAGAAAAGTCTTGGGAAAAACTTGGCGAGACAAATAAATGAGTAGACCCGGTGTCAATCAACACTTTATCCAAACATTCATTGACTAATAAGGTTCCTGAAATTTTAACTAGCCAAGTCAATCCATGCATCAACATCATATGTATAGATATATAGATATATAACACGCCATATACGTACATAAGGAATAAGGCACAATAAGACAATCCTGGATACATGAATAAACTCTAAACACGTACCTTGCACTACATCATCAGATGCAAGTACATCACCCTCTGTCAAAGCGAATACTCGCCCCTGGTTCGCCTGGCGAGGTGGAGGTGTAAACCGTGCAGGCTGGGGGACACCTGATATGATCCTGCTGGACGAACTGGGGGCCTAATTTCCTACGAATGGCCTAGCAAATGCCAACTAGGGTAATCCCTGATCAAGTGGCCCTGACGACCACAGTGGAAACATCCACCCAATGCCTTCCGCCAATCTCCTACTGGGTGCCTTCAGCCGCAAGACGTGCAGACCTCATATGTGTAGGTCGGAGGGGTCGGAGGTGGAGCATACCTCGCTGCCTGAGGTGCAATAGGCCGTGGGGCTGGAAGATTCTGAGGTCGTGGTGCCTGTGGCATGTACGGTCGTGGAGCTGGAGGAGCATAAGATGGCCTCTGTGGTGGTGCTGGCCACGCATACTGAGGTGGTGCTAGCCAAGTGTACTGATAAGGGCCAATCCGGGCCCGCCTCTTTGGAGGTGTTGAACTGTTGGATTAGCCTCTCGCCAAATCTCTCTTCTTAGACACAGCCTCAAAGTTGGTCTCGATCAACAAAGCCTTGTCCACTACATCAAGATAAGTGGCGTGCCTGAAGGCCGAGACTCTCTCCATGATGATGTCTCTGAGCCCTTACTCAAACCTCCTCGCCTTCATCGCCTCAATGGCAATCATGTGGGTCGCAAATCTCGAGAGTTCTGAGAACTTGGCCTCATACGCGGCCACAGTCATCAAACCCTGCTCTAGGTTGATGAACTCCCTTTCTTTCTTTTCCCCGAGCTCCAACCGAGAAGTACTTCTTATAAAAAGTGTTTGTGAACTCGCTCCAAGTCCATGGTTGACCCTGCCTGGTCAACTCCCGAGTCCTCAAGGCAAACAACCACCAATGGTGTGCCTCACCCTCTAGCATGAAAATAGCCCATGCCACTCTCTCTTCCTCTGTCGACGAGAGGACCGCAAAGATCTTCTCCAACTAGAGGATCCAAGCCTCTACAACAAGAGGGTCCACACTCCCATGGAATGATGGAGGCCTCAGTCTCCAAAATACCTCAACCCCAGATGTACGATGTACTAGAGCTGTAGACGGTGGAGTAGGTGCTGCCGATGATGGAATAGCCTACCTAGCCGCCAGTATGGCTAGTGTCTCAGTAATAGAGCCTAAGACCTGAGAGAAGTCCGACTGCTCATCTTTATCCAGAGAAGAAGAGGAAGCTCTAGTGTGTGGTCCGCGACCCCATGTGCCCCGCCTCATGACTAACGTCCTAAGAACAATAGCACCACATGAGTCTAACTTGGAACCACAATTTATCACAATTCCATTTCACAACAATTCAAGTAGTATTATTGATATAATACTATTATACATCGCATCATAACCATCGGTGTATACATAATAGACTTAGTGCTCTAGCGTTTCTAAGACCCGTACTTGGTTGAAACAACCATTTAGACTAAGACTAAAGTTTAGTCTTACACTTGGAACATGACTCGCTTCCGACTTGCTTCCTTCCTAACTTGTTTCCTGACATATGCTCTTATCAAGCCGTGGTACCAAATTCTAAGTGACCCTACGAGACCTAAAGCCTAAGCTCTGATACCACTTCTATCGCGACCCAAAACCCACCCTATGAGTAAGAGTAAATCTTGGATGACTTGTCATGACCTACATGACATGCTTGGCAAACCATCCTACAAAACACTCGGAGCATATACAATAGAGGACAAAATAGCAGAAGTATAAACTAACATAGCACAGCGAAAGTCTAATAAAACCTCTACGTATACACATGATCCAAGTTTGTACAACACGAAATCAACAAAAGAAGGTGCGGACATGCCCGCCAAAATACATGAATATAATCTCTCATGCTCATCCACGCTCAACTAGAATCTACCACCTAATAGTAGCCCTCTACATGAGGCTCCTCAGCGGGGACCTCCTCAACGTACTCCTCCTCCTCCCATGGCTCATGAGCACAGATGTCAAAAAGAGCAGGCGCTCCATTAACACCTGCCAACATAAAAGTATGACTGAGCATAGAATACGCAGTGGGTACCAAATACTAACCAACAGTCATAGCATAATAGTAACAGAATAAAGCATGAAGCAATTCATATAATTTACAGGAAAAGTAAACAGTTTATAATTCATGCTTGCATCATATCAAAGTCGAAAAAACTCTTGAAATCATCTTGTACTTGACTTAAATTGAAATACACATTTCATGCATGAAAACTTGTCATGTTCTATCTTGCTTGTCTGTCATGCGTGTCATGTCTTGCTTACTTGTTTGGAATTTAAACATGCTCCTGCAACTTGTGAGATACACTTAGGAGGGAGGAGAGACCCCTCTTTCAATGAGATACACTTGCAAGGGAGGGGAGACCCCTCATTCAATGAGATACAACTTGCAAGGGAGGAGAGACCCCTCATTAAATGAAATACAACTTGTGAGGGAGGGGAGATCCCTCATTCAATGAAATACACTTATTTTTGTCAAAAGCGAGGCAAAACATATCATAAGATATGTCCTACCTCTAGTTACCAACCCACATGTTTGGCCTTGTCATGGTGTTCGTGAATCTAAAATAAAACCATTTTTCTTTAAAAACACCCTTAAACCATATCATGCATGCCGTGTTCGTGAAATTGTGTACAAGTTTTGGCGTGGAATTAAACGTGACATTTGAATTTCAATAATACTTGAGATAACATTCAATTCAACGAGTAAATATTTATGCCATTAGAGAAAGCAATAATCACACTATCATGGACCCTAGAATTTTCATACACTTTAAACCATGTTTTTCTGGCTTTATGATTCATTTTCTTCACCTTGACATTTCATCAAACATGTGGTGTGTACATTATGGTTAAAGCCTAAATCATGCTTTCTAGATGGGTTAATGTTCACAACATATATGTGTGTTCATTATTGGTACAATACTCTTCTCATTTCATTCATCACATCACATACACACGACATTAATCGCCCTTTCACATCCACACAACTATACATCTCCATACACGTATTCCATTACATTAACATGTTTAAAAAATGGGGAAAAACCAAGAAGAGAAGAAGAATATGAGCTAGGAGGTTAGCATATGGTACCGACCTTGAAAAAAAAAAAACCCTTCCAAAACATGCGTGTATTTGCTAACGAGCTTGGAGACGTGCTCCTCACTTGCTTTGCCTTGGATTTGAAGAATCCAAGCCTTTGGAATGATCTAGGGTCCTTAAACCCTTGATTTCTTCTCAAGTTGAAAACCTAGGTTAGAACCCTCTTCCTCCTCTCTCACTCTCTCTCAAAATGCTGCTAAGTGAAGTGTGAGGGAACTCAAGGCTCGAGCAAGCCTTTATAAGCAAGGGTGTAACGCCCAGCTAGAAGTTGAAAAAGCCCTTAATGAAATTCTGCAAAAACGCGAAAGACCGAGCGATCGATGTTCCTGATCGAGCGATCGGTTGGAAACACCCTCTCTGAAATTTTTTCCCATACAAAAAAGTTAACCAGTCGACCGATACCGATCGATCGGTTGTGGACTGATCGATCGCTACTAAGGACTGAGCGATTGGTTGTCTGCAAATTTGGACACTGAGTCCATTTTCCACTCAATCCACTACTTAGACTTATTCCTCTTTTATTCTAACATTTTCTAAACATGACTAGGACCTTTCTAAGGCTATGGCATATCTAAACTAATACTATATGCTGGTTGGTTCCACATGACACACTCCATTGCTCTCTATTCTCTTCAAATTGGTGCCACATCGCACACTTTCCAACCAATAGTTTTACTCTAAGTGTCATCAATTTCCATCCATCTTTTGTGGGACCCACTCACTTAAAGTAGGAGCACTACTAATCTATACTAATACTATATGCTAGTTGGTGTCACGTGTCATACCTCAAATCTCTTGATTTCCTCTTCAGGTTGGTGCCACGTGTCTGTTGACATGGCAAACTAACCATTATTTCATTTCTTAATTAAGGAATTATTATTTTCTTAATTATTAATTGATGAGCCACATTATGGCCCACTAATAAACTTTCTTCTCCTGAAAGTCTATACTAATACTACATTCATCAAACTAAAATTGGACCACCACACATTTTCTTACGTTTCAAAATTTTATCTCATTCATTTCCTCTATTTCTCTCTTTCGTTCAAGTGTAAACCACCGTTTCTTCTCCTCAAACGTAAACCCCTATGTCTCCATCCTTTATTCTATCTCTCTTTCCATTCCCCTCTCAAAACCACCTAAACGTTTCCCTCCCTCTATCTTCTCATTTTGTTTCAGAAATGTAGTTTGTTAATCACATACCAGAATGAAGTGCACGAGCCGCAGCCGGGGAACAAATTGAGCAATTTAGAAACACAGAAGCATTATCGAGCCTACGACTCAAAAAAATCTTGCATGGGTTGTTGTGATAATAAGAGTCGACGGATGGGACCACTCTGATTCTCCCATCATTTGCAAATCGTGCCTTGACATGAATAATCACTACCTTTGGATGGTAATTCTTCCACATTCATTTCTCCTTTATATGTTCTCTTTTTTCTGAAAATCTAGAATTGTTGCAGACACATATTTTCTTATTCTCTCCTTTCAATATTCTATATTGCCCACTGGAACTATTGCAGATGCTTTGCCTAGCATGAAACGTATATGAAGGCTTTGAGTTTGACTCAGTTGAAAATGGAGTTTTCTGGCAATTGTCCGAGAGATGCCCCTGTATATTCTTTTGTTCGCCCTATCCTCTTTTTATCAGTGGTCGATTCATCAAACTAGGACGGTAGATTGGTAAGGCAACATCTTCTTTTCTCTTATATATGAACATCTGGATACATCAAGAGATATTAGTGAAAAAATATATCATGAAAAATGGATTTCCACCGTCTGATCCATTGACCTTTTTTTGGAAATTTTCTATTCTGTTCTTAAGTTGGTGGGACTCACCTTTAAGTTGCCTAGCTGGCATCATAATAAGGTATATGTTCCTCTTTGATTCTCTCTGCATTCCCCCTCTCTGATTTCTTGCTTTCACTTGGTGTATTTTGTAAACTACTTCAGGGTTTTTGAAAAAAAACTACTTTAGGGAGATTATTTTCGTATCTTAAATATTTTTTCGGTTCCTTTTTCCTTAAAAATATTTAATGTTTTAAAATTAAATGGAATTGCCCATCCCCTCCCCTCCCTCTCCCCCTAAAAATTTTTAGGTATTCTTTAATGGCTTCGTCTATGTATTCATGGGGTTTTGCAACATGGGATGATTAGATAATTTTTAAGAATTGGTGTCATCATGAAGAATAAGTGTTATTGGAAAGGGATCCAAACTCAAAAGGTGATGGCTGTATACAAAATGTTTTTTTTTTAAATAATCTTATTCTCTTTATTGGGGTAATCAAATTAATTATTATAGTGGGGAACTCAAACTTTTTTTTGGGGGGAGGGCCCTAAAGGGACCGGATATCATTTACCTACATTAGTAGAGTCGGCCTGCCAGAAGTCATGCAAGAGGCAGGGTGTTAGCGGGAACTCAATGAGGGGGGAACATTTTGCTTTTTGAGTATTGTCGAATTTTTTATTCTTCAATTTATATATCTTCGTAAATGTAATTAACAACCGTTGAAATTACACTTTTCAACATGAGATAACAGATGAGGACAATGTTTTGACTTCAGATTTAAAATTGGTGTGTTTGGTCTGCGTTTTGATAGTGGTTGAGCACTCCTTGTCGGGTGTTGTATAAAATAGATATGGTGTTTTGTTCACCCACCTAGCACACTAAACACGATCCCACTTAACTCCATTTCTTTTCTTTATAGTGATATTATAAGTTTGACTGAAAAAATAATCTAGAGTTAGATTATTTCACCAAAAAAAAAAAATATATATATATATATATATAGCCTCAAGGAGAGTTAATCCTATTTCATTAATATTATTTCACTCTCCAACTAATAAAAGCATGCCGGTTGGAGAAGCCCAAAAGCTTACAACAAGGGTGCGATTTGACAGTGCATGGTAAGGACAGTCATCCCTCTCCTACCTTCTTTCACACTCTAATGTAAAGGTACATCCATTTGCAACACCCAAGGTTTAACAAAGTACATCATCCTAAACAGCACCACCCAAACCACAGAGCTCTTTCCATTTGTTGCTTCTATTTAAAATTTGTCAATGATAATTTGCTGCCTATTACTTTTTATTTTCAAGTTGTAGCTTGTGTAACATAGGACATCCTTAAACAAAAAATTTAACTTCTCATCTGTAGTTGTCCTATATAGTTCATTGGTTGATTATCTCATTCTAACTGTCACTTGATTGTTGAGACTACTAGGAGACACGTTTTGAAGCTCTTACTTTCTTGGTATTCGATTGGGGGAAACCTTGATGACTTAGACTTGGTATTTATTTTTGTCTATGTGTAAGTTTTTTTTTCATTATCGGAGTAGGCAGGTAGGAGGTGCTTGCATCTTTTATATTATTTTTTTAATTTCCCGTGCATCGCACGGGGTGTTTGCTAGTAATACTATATGCTGGTTGGTTCCACATGGCACACTCCATTGCTCTCTATTCTCTTCAAATTGGTGCCACATGGCACACCTTCCAACCAATAGTTTTACTCTAAGTGTCATAAATTTCCATCCATCCTTTGTGGGACCCACTCACTTAAAGTAGGAGCACTCCCTATTTTCTTCCTTATTAACTTCCCCTCTTAGATGTTTACTCCTCCTTCAAACGTTACTTTCTCCATCATTTCCCCTATAATGACTCTCCATCTCCCTCAAACGTTTCCTCCTCTACCTTTTCTCTTATGTATGCATCCATCATCTTCCTTTATAATACTAACCCTCTCTCTCTCTCATTACCCAAATCTTGATTACATGCCGGCCTTTTGTGGGAATGATGCAACTTAGTTAATTTTTATGAGTAGCCGGTCAACAATTCTTTTATGGATTTGTTTTCTTTTTTATATATACATCTTTTTTTTTTTTGTTTCGCTTTTGTGCAGGTGAATCATTCTCTGTGTTAAGCAACCTGGGCAGAACTTTTGGCCATTGTTCCTGCATCATTAGTTCATTATTGGAGTAATTTTTCTTTTTCTTTTCTTATTTTTCTATATTTGTGTAATGGATTTTCTCGAACTTGGTTGATGATTCAACAGTAACTTCTTAGCATCCGAGGTATATTTCTCAGCTATATTCGTGTATTTCCTTCTTCGGGTTTCTTTGAATCCTACCCCCTTATTAGATTGATTGCAGTCGCGTTGGTCTTCCTTCATCTTATAGTTAGTCAGTTTCCTATAATAAAGTTCAACTTCTATCTTTTATTTTTTTTCCCTTTGTAATCAAATCTATTTATACTGATGATCTAATAAGCAAGAAGACGGGGATTGTTTTCCTTGCCATTAAAAATATCACACAAATGTGACCGGGACCAATGGGCCACATGTGGTAGTCGTTTTCCTCACGGGTTATGTAAAAGTAAAGTTAAAATAAGGTCATGGTCTATAGTAATTAAACCATGAACTTTGATACACTCAATATTTCCTCCTTGCCAATACATTATTGGCTATTTGGGCTTCCCTTGTCATCCTTTCTCAAAGAGTAAATCAACCCATGTATACTTTGGAATTTTTGATGCTATGTGTGCTATTTGGGCTTACCTGCTATACTGGCCTTTTTTTTTTTTGAACGATTATCTGTAAATGGTCCCTTCAATCGACCCAACTGATTTATTATATTCACTAATTATGTAATAATAATGTACTATTATATTCCTTCCCCAAAAAAATTATTATTATATTTAATCTCTAATAACTATCTAATAAAATCATTCATTAATATAATAAATACTTTATTGTATTATTCACATTTGTGAGTATTCAGACTTTATTACCTCGTGAACAAGGATGAGCAATTAGAACGTGGAGTTGTGACTGTAAAAGGATACTTCTCAACCTCTCTTTCTTATTTTATTATTTTTCTATAGACATTCAATTACATAATGAATTTAGTCATGTATTGTAATATTATTTTCTATACTAATACTATATGTCAGTTGGCTCCACGTGGCATCTCTCAACATTTTCATTTTCTCTCCATGTTAACACCACGTGTCTGCTGACATGACATATTCTCTTAATTGATCATCCACTTAATAAAAATCATAATTAAAATTTTTTTCTAATTTAATAATAAGACCACCTAATTAAATATTAAATGTATTAAATAATATTTCTTCCATTACAACTCTTTAAACGCTGGACCCTCTATCTCCCTTATTAATTGATCATCCACTTAATAAGAATTATTAATTAAAATATATATTTTTTAATTACATAATAAATTTAGTCATATATTGTTATATTATTTTTTATATACTAATACTATATGTTAGTTGATTCCATGTGGCATCTCTTAACATTTTTCATTCTCTCTTCATGTTAACACCACGTGTGCATGACACATTCTCTTAATTGATCATCCACTTAATAAAAATCCTAATTAAAATCATTATTTTTTCTAATTAAATAATAAGACCTCTACTTAATAAAATATTAAATAATACTTCTTCCATTACAACTCTTAAAACGTTGGACCCTCTATCTCCCTTATTAATTGATCATCCACTTAATAAGAATTATAAAATAAAATAATTATTATTTTTAATTAAATAATAAGACATCAATTTAATTAAATATTAAAATTATTAATTAAAATCATTATTTTTTAAATTAAATAATAAGACTTTCATTTAATTTTTGATTCTTTTAGGGTGAATAAATATTTAAGGCTTTTGGTAAAAATCAAAACTCATGCTTATATCTGCTTTCCTAAATAATTGAAATTCTTAATTTCTCAAATTTTTATTTTTTTTTTAAGTTCTGGCTCTCTATAGTAGGTTAGTCACTTAATTTAATAAATTATTTGCATATATCTATTCGTTCTATACATTTTCATGTTTGAATTATAATAAGATAGAGTATAATTTATATTGTTCTTTAATCTTTTTTAAAAATTTTAAGTTTTTCTTTATCCCGTGCATCGCACGGGGTATTTGCTAGTTAATAAATATTTTATTTAATTATTTAATAACATTCTTGCAATTTCTCAAAGGTTTCTAATTTCTTATTTCATGGAAAATGGAGATTACAAGGCATTATGCCTTGACACACATTCCATGACATATACAAAAGTTCTGGGGCTCTACACTAAGTCTTTTTACTGGAGCTAAGGTCTGGCTCATAAGTCTCATAAGTTCATAAGAATCTCATAAGTCTCATGAGACCTCATAAGAATCTCATAAGTCTCATACGATCTTATTAGAATCTCATAACTCTCATAAGAACTAGTGAATCTCATAAGTTCAAAGATCTCATAAGAATGTTTATTCTCACAAGAACTCATAAGTTTCGTAAGAGTTGATTTCAAAATATGCTCATAAGACTATGTTTAGAAAACTACACATTTTCTAAGTTAAGTTTTGAAGTAAGGTTTCTTGCTCTATACTCTACGATTTTGGATGAGTTGATGAACTATGTGCATGTTAATATTTTATAACACTGTTAACTAGTAGCTTGTATACGCTGAGTATTCCATGCTCAGCCGAATTGTTGACTTCGGCAGGTTTCATAGATGCACATGCTCCTAAGCCTTTGATAGAGGAGGAATACTACGAGTCGGAGCCTACCATAGATCATCATAAGGATGATGGAGCTTTAGATAGGTGGCCCTATATCTAGAGTATTGCTGAAAGTTGTGAGGTTGAGGATTATGTATTTTGAAAGTGGGGAATGTTCACTTTAGACTTTGTACTTGTTATTAATCTGTTGGTTCAGACTTATACACATATACATGTTTATGTTATTAGAAAGTTTGCTTCCATTATGAAATTGCTTCTGCTATGTTATGCCTTGTGTATTTCATAGGATGGAATGGTTTGATAAGGCTCATCACGAGCCAAAGTATCTCTAACTCTTAGGGGGTATTTTCGGTCACAACAATACCAACTTTCCAAAATGTGTAAGTATCTTTGTATCCATCGTGAGTGACCCTACAGTCATATTGCCATGGCCTATCCAATAAGAGGTGACATGCATCCATCGGCACTACGTCACACCATATGACATCCTTATAGAACTTTTCAATAGAAAAAGAAATTAGACAACGTTGATCTACAGTTACCTCATTTCCTTTCTTGAACCATGCAAGCTTGTAGGATGTGGGTCGCTTTTCGGCCTTTAACTTATCAACCATTTCTTCTGATACTACATTCTCACAGTTGTCACCATCAATGATCAAATTGCAAACTTTCCCATATGCAGTACATCACGTGTGAAAGATGTTATTGTGCAACCACTTAACATCCTCTATTGCATGGGCTGTACTCATGCTATGTCGAATTACTAGGGCTTCACCATGGTCACTCCAAGTGATCTCGTCTTCTCCATATTCGGATAATCATCATAAATTGGTTCTATCATCTCTAACTCTCTCTCTCTCTACTTCTTCCACTAAATTTATGTACTTTCGGTTCAGGCAATTTGACGATATATGACCATAAATCTAGCACTTAAAGCACTTGATAGGCTTACCACCAAGAGTGGTTGGTTTACTAGAAGTTGATTCATGAGTTTCTTACCACCTCTTCAGGTAATTATCAGGCTCTCTTGTGGGCTGTTTAGACTGACCACTAATAGCCTTTGACCAATTTGCGTCCCCTGTATGATCACCTCTTCGCCACCCAGTGTTACTCAATGTTCGAAGTAATTTTTGTTTGAGTTGCTTCTCAACATTTATGACCAGCTTGTACAAGTCATTATAGGACCAATATGGCTGCAAGGATACGACATCACGAATTTCTTGTTGAAACCGACCAAGATAACGAGACATGGTCTGTTCTTCCAATTCATTAACACCATACCTCATAGTAAGTAAATCAAACTCTTCGATATACTCATCAATTGATCGAGTGCCTTGTCTAAAATTATACATATATAAATAGCAATCATGAAAATAATTTTCTGGTAAGAATTTCTTTCTTAATTCTTTTTTCATTTTTTCCCATGAAGTTATTTTTCTTTTCTCATTCTTTCTCTTCAGATTCTCAATTGCTCCCACCAAGCTGATGCATGTTTCTTCAGCTTGATCGTAATAATTTTAACTTTGCGATGGTCCGGAACTTCCTTATAATCAAAAATTTGTTCTACTGTATTTAACCAATCAATAAATTCATCAGGTTTGATCTTACCTTCAAACTTTGGTATTTCCACCTTTAATTCGATGTCTCGTTCCCTTCCTTGATATTGAGCCTTGCAAGAAGTCCCGACCCCATCATCTAGCTCATCTTGCGGAGCACCATGACGAAACAGGTTAACATCCTCCGCGGAACTGAGACTGAAATCATTGTGGCTCTGGGATTCACAACGTTCCAAATGCTCTATGAATTGCTGAACTTGCCTTCTCAAATCATCGATCTTAACATACCTGACGTCACGATCTCGTGGTACAGGTTCATCATGATGACCACGACCACGCCTACCAATAATGGTGATTTCATCGATTCACAAAACGCCCAAATGATGACCATGGCTCTAATACCAAACTGATGCAATCCCAAGCAAAACCCCACCTAAGATTGCAACACACATACAAGGATGAAGTATCAAACAAGAAGAGAAGATGACTGAAGCAAGATTAACAAGAACTCAAGCCATGCAAGATCAACAAGAACTCAAGCCGAGATGCTCTAGTCTTGGCGGGAAAGAAAACCCTCTGTATACAGTTTTTGTCCCAAAAGTAAAGTAAAACCCTTGTTCTAACTTCACGTACATAAGGGATTCATCCTCTTTAACCCCCGACCCTTGGATGTGCTCATCACAATTCTAGACCACTGATTTAATAAGACAAAAAGGGACCACTAACTAGTTATGACAACTGAACAAACTAAACATGGTAATTGAAGGCCATTCAATCAAGGAAGCTCATAGGTCTTCGGATCTCCTTCTTGGCCTCTCCTTGGGTGGGCTTTGATTCGGTATAGCTGCGACATCATCCAAGAGAACCTCCTCGCCATCAATAGTAGTTGAGTTGGCTTTCTGAGAGTTTTGGAGCAATAGTTTGCTCCTCACTAGTGGAGCAAACTATTACTCGAAAAGGAAAATAATCACCTCCTCGATCCGTGACACAAGGAGGTGCGTCTCGGGTCCCCTTTTAATGCCATGTCCCCCTTTTAACTCGATTTAACTGTAGTTAAGATTCAATCACCCCTAGGGTTCACCCATCCACCCCTGGTTTTTAGAAAAACAAAATTTTTTTTAATCACAGGAGCTCAAAAAAAATTAACTGGAGTTCATGGCAGTTGAGTTGGCTTTGTGAGAATTTTGGAGAAAACTATTGCTCGAAAAGGAAAATAATCACCTCTCACAATACCACGTGTCCCTCTCTTAGGGTTCACCCATCTACCCTTAGTTTTTAGAAAATAAAATAAGATTTTTTAATTACAGGAGTTAAAAAATAATTAACTATGAATGTAATAGTTTTTTTTTTTGGTAAACTCAATCATACCACAAGGCAATGACTGAAGGCAAATACAAGGAAATACTCACACCACCCATGCATAACCACACACACAGAGCATGCAAACTCACACACACCACACACATGAATATAATAGTTGAGTTGGCTTTGTGAGAGCGAGAAACAATAGTTCGCTACTCTCCAGTGAAGCAAACTATTGCTCTTTAGAAAATGCTAGCATGATCCATGATCCATGAGCGCTTTGAATGCATTGAGAAATCCCGTCTCTCTGGCACAACACGACACCTTTAAATGGTTAATCAACGTAATGGGTGATTTTGCTTTAACCATTTATGGCAATTACGAGTTCATTTGATTGCTATGTAAAACTTTAATTATTTGTAATAAAATAATTAATTTAATCTTTAAACCTTTTTTTTTCATGATAAACAAGATGGTCTACTCATGCTCATATCTTAAAGAGTATGAAAGACTTTCAAAATAAACATGTATCATTCGCAATACACACCCTTTACTTTGGAGTCGACGGGAGTGGAGCAGCGCTCCGAACCATTTCGTATGAGACTTGAATTAAGGACTAACCCGAACCATACGAGATTTTATATATCTTTATCTTTAATAATATAAAGAGGATGCCCATGTTCAAATAGTTGATAGAATCTTTTGTAGTTCCAAAACCATCATTTGATCTTATCTCATCTTACATGTAATAAGCCCTTAAACTATCTTTTGCTCTTACCTCATCATACATGTAATGAGCCCTTGAAAACGTAGATAAAATATTATAAAATTCTCAAACTATTTTTATCATAATCATTATATAAGATAAACACGTAGTTGAGTGTTTTTTTAGTTCTTATACTACTCCACACTCATCTATCTATTAGACTTGAAGTTCTATACGGTTATAATCGGATGCCATTGAGGTCGTCATGTGTCCTTTTTAACACTCTTTAACTGTAGTTAAGATTCACCCACCCCTAAGGTTCACCCATTTATCCTTGGATTTTAGAAAAAATATGAAAAAAAAAAATTAATCCTAGGAATTAAAGAATTTTAACTTAGGTTTAAAAAAATTAATATTAAAAAAAAAAAAACAAGGATAGGTGAGTGAAAACTAGGGGTAGATGAATCTTAACCACAATTAAGAGGTGTCAAAAGAGAGACATGGCAACCTCAAAGGCATAACGGGACTCCAACTGTGGTTGAGATTCATCAACCCTTAGGGTTCACCCACTTATTCTTGGTTTTCAGAAAAAAAAAAAAAAAAAAAATCCTTTAAACCTTAGTTAAAATACACTAACTTCTAAGGTGAAAACAAAATTCATATTTTTTTTCTAAAAACTAAAGATAGGTGAGTGAACCCTACGAGTGGGTGAATCTTAATCACAATTAATTAGTGTTAAAATGGATGCATGGCGACCTCATTGGCGTAACTGGACTCTTCGCACTCTTAGCAAAATGCTCAGAAAGAAGAACGTTTCGTGAAGGTCCACCCGCCCCCTTTATTTGCTATACCCAATATGTCTCTAAAGCATTCTAGAGAAGGCTATTGATCTTCCTTGGAAGGTTTTGGTTCTTAAAATGTCCCAACATCATATTTCAATAAGCAATATGTCTCTCACAATTTTTTTAATCCTCAAATGTCTATCAGTTTCTATACCTGAAATTATTTTTATTTTTTTTGAAATGCTCTCATTAGGGTCCATTTTCCAGTCTCTCTCTCATTCCTCTCTCTCACGTGTGTTGCACGTTTAAAAGAATTAATGTTACGCAAGGAAAAAAAATGTTGTACTTGATTGTAATTTCTTTCTTTTGAAAATAGTGAATCATGGGTCTCATTCGTAGGCATAAGTACAATGCCAAATAACGTAAATTTGCTATATATTGGTGTAATGTGATTTTCTTTTGCTGTTTTGATTTTTCTATGCTTATGGACGGTAAGACAATGTAAGTTTACAAGTAATTCAAAGTACTCCCAAATATATTCTCAAATCTTAACTTCTAAATTCAATTATTAAATGGTTAAGTTTAGAGCTAAAGTAGAGAATGTGCATCTTAGTTACATGATATCATTTCGACCAAAAACAAAATAGTATTAGAAAATATAAAATAAGTCAAGTCAAATCAAATCTAAACGCATAATAATTAGCCATAAGATTCAGGAATATATTTGGGAGTACTCATAGACTAACTCTGTAAGAAATAACCGTAATGCAACCCTAAATAGTTTTCATAAATAACATAAATAACATGTTATGACATCATCTCTCTCAGTGTGCTATTTAATTAGTACTCCTTAACAAGGGAGACCGCCACGTGCAAGTTTCATATCATAGAAAAATCTTTGTAAATCTGTAACCATCTCTCAATAATCACAAAATTGCCGGCATCTACACATTAAAAATAAAGCTGCAAGCATTAAAAAAGAAGCTCCGCTTACGGGTTTGAACTTTGAAGCATAGGCATCGCAAAGGCGGAGCCAGGAATTTCTAGTAGTGACGGCACATGATGGGGATAGGGGTTCCGGGTGTAGGCCCAAATTATTTTTAATGACTAAGTTTGTGGGTCATTTGACCCATACATTTCATACATATCTTACATGTATTATATATTCTCCTTGTTTATAAGACAGCTATCCCCTTACCCCATGGCTCTGAACCGTTAGATAATTAAAGATCAGTGATTAGCGGACTCATGGGTCTGCTACTTATCTTACCCCATATCCTCGTGTCTTCCCTTTTAAGCATGGTTAAGCTTAAGAATTAAAGTTAAGATTTTGGTTTTTTTCCTAAAAATTAAGGTTGGATTGCTTAACCTTAGGAGTGAGTGAATCTTAACCACGGTTAGTATTTGTTTGAAAGTGGGGTGTAGATCAATGAAGACCCATCATTCTGTTACATAATGGAAACCCGAGGTCTGTTAACTATTTTCCATAATTAAATAACATAATATAAAAAAAGCCGGTTGCCCCTTGGCCTAAGACTATACCTATTAAATAAGGGAATTGATGCATCCACGTTCCTCCTTTTGACGCTAATTGAAGCCAAACAGGTATTTCTTTCTAGGACTCTACAAACTGCCATGTATCGTTTTTTAACAGTACTAATTATGGTTAAGAATCACTCACACTTAGGGTTCATTCATCTAGCTTTAGTTTTTAGAAGAAAAAAATTAACCTTAGGTTCATTAAGCTTAACCACAGTTAAAGAGGCCTCTATAAGCCGTCACATAACCCTTTTAACACTAATAATTGTGGTTAAGATTCACTCACCCCTATGGTTCATTCATCTAACCTTGGTTGTTAGAAAAAAAATAAAATGAAAAAATAAAAACCTTACCACAGTTAAAAGGGGCTCTACTAGCCACCACGTGTCCTTTTTAACACTCACTAATTATGGTTAAGATTCACTCGCCCCTTGGGTTATCCAATCTAACCTTGGTTTTTAGAAGAAAAATTTAACATTTGGTTGATTATGTTTAACCACAGTTAAAGGGGGCTTTGCAAGTCGTCATGTGTCCTTTTAAACACCCGCTAATTATGGTTAAGATTCACTCACCCTTAGGGTTCATCCAATCTGACCTTGGTTTTTAGAAGAAAAAAAAAAACAATAGGTTGTGATGTTTAACAACAGTTGAATGAGGCTCTACAACATGTGTCATTTTTAACACCCACTAACAGTGATTAAGTTTTATTCACCCCTAGGATTCATCCATCTAACCTTGTTTTGGAAGAAAAAAAATTAACCTTAAGTTAATTAAATTTAACCACAATTAAAAGGTGAGGAATGAACACGTGATGACCAATAAAGAGAAGCACGTGATGGCCTATAGAGGGGCGCATTGCGTCCCAATAGAACACCCACATGGAAAGAATCGGGTCCCATTAAATAATACAATATATTTTTTTATGAACTGTCCCTTACCATAATTACATCCAGTAAAATAATTAAACTAACAACTTAGTATAAAAAAAAAAAAATTTAAAGTTCAATGGCACCTGCATGGAGATCGGTTCAGTCAATTGCGATGGAACTCCGAGAGAGTTTAATTGCACCCACAAGTCAACATGTATCCCTTTTAACCTCTATTACATGTAGTTAAGATTTACTTAATTCTTGGGGTCCGATCAACAATATACCCTTGATGTTTAGAAGAAAAAATAATAAAAAATATTTAACTTTGGTTTGAAATTTTAAATTTTAGGGTTAACATTTTTTACTATATTTTTGAAAACATTAAAGTTATATTGTTGAACCCATGAGTTAATAAATTTTAATCATAGTTAATAAAGGTAAAAGGGTCATGTGTTGATGTGTTGACTTGTAGGTGTGATTGAACCCTCCCCAAATTCAATCCTAATTGAGTGATCCCATCTGACCTCTTTGTCCCCATTCCTATTGATATCTTAAGGGAAAAAAAAACTTTTTTCCAAAAATTCAGTGGGGGCACGCGCCCACACTTGGCTCTGCCCATGATTATATTTATCTTATACGTCTTATGAACCTTGGACTGTAAACATCGAAATCAAATCATAAGTAATATTCACTGTGGCCTTCCTTATGGCTTTAGTGTTAAAGGCCTGGATTTTTTTAACGGCCCTTTATAGTTGTTAAATTTGTACAAGACAAGAAATCCTACCTTAACATTTACCCTATTTTTCGTTATTGGAAAAATATTATGCTTTGTTTGGTTGCAGAGAAAATAAGGGATGGAAAATAAAATAGGAAGAAAATCTGATTTTTCATTCAAAGAAAGTAAAAAAAAGAAAAGAAAATGGGGAGAAAATTTTCTCCCATTTGATGGATTTAAAATCTTTAAAAAGACCTTGGATTTTGAAGAGAAAAGAAAAGAAAGTGTTATCGGGTTGTAATCTCTCACCTCTCTTCTTCTTTCCACTCCGAGTCTCCGAACACTGATTTCCGACGGTGACTCCAATGAAGACACCGGCGATACTGATGACGGCAATAACATATTCTTCAATCTCTCACTTCCATCTCTCTCCCGAACTCACAGTTTGGGGGTTGAATTGATTTAAACAAGTTAGAATAAGAACATGATAGGTTTTAATCTTGATTTGGATAAGGATTTAAGTTTTAAAATGATTTCTAAAAATTCCATGTTGGATTTTAGTTGAAACAAAGATTTAAAAAAAAAAAATTCTGAAACAGTAGTTAGGGTTTGGATTGATTTAAAAACAAGATTATGATAGGTTTAATCTTGATTTGGATAAGGATTTAAGTTTTAAAATGATTTTTTGAAATTCCATATTGGATTTTTGTTAAGAGGCGTGCTTTCCCTACTCTCGGTCAAACTCTACTCTCAACCTCTACCAACCACCTATCCATTATCAAATCAGTTATGGTGGTTAAAGCACTCTCTCTCATCAAGAATAGACAAATGGTTGGTGAAGACTGAGAGTAGAGTTTGATTGAGATTAGGGCTAGCATTTCTCTTTTGTTAAAATAAGCAAAGATTAAAATTTAAAAAAAAAGCTTGAAAACAGTAGTTGGACATCCCTGTCGTGACTCGTGAGGAAGAAGACAGGGACATAGCTGGTATTTGTTTTAGATTTTTTTGAAAAATGTTTAAAAAATGAAAAAAAAAATATGCAAAAGTGTAAAAAAAAAAATTGAGTAAAATTAAAAATTTTGAAGTTATTTTAAAAGGATTAGGGGTATTTTGTTAAAAGGTAGGGGTATTTTGATAATTTTTAAAAAATATTTTCTCTTTAATTTTCTAGACAACTAAATGATGGAAAATTTATAAATTTTTTTTTTTTCTCTCATTTTTTTTTTCTTTTCCTCATTTTCTCGACAACCAAACACAGAATAGAGGGAGGGCTTCTAAAATTTCACCAAAACTCGGGGAGGTGAGTGTAATTTACCCAATGAAAAAGGTGGAATCAATGAAAAATGACAGTCAAAGCAATATCCAAACGGTTAACTACGCCGTTAGCGAAGACATCATCTAAGGAGCAGCAAAGTAACGGGAAATAACGGCGTCGGTCACTGCTAAAACCACCTGGTCAATACGAGTCAAAGAGAAGCTGTTGAATCCCATTTTAACACCTCTCTCTCTCTTCTCTCTTCTCTCTAAGCAAATCCAAAACCGATTTCATGCGAGAAAATCGTTTCGGACATTAAAACGGTCCGAAACCCGTTTCGTTTCGCTGCAAATCTCAGCTCTAATGGCGGAGAACCAGAGCTTGAAAGCTCCAAAACAAGAAGAGAGAGTAACAGAAGAAAAGGAACAACGAGAAGATGAAGAGAAGCCTCTTCCTAAGCAACACAACTCTCTCTCTGCTATTTCAATTCCTGATCGTTCTTCGATTGAAGCGGAATTCAGAGACCATAGTTCTCAATCAGAAACCCTAACGGTAACTACGTCGATTCCATTTTCGAAAAACGATCATGAATCCGATTGCCCTTCCTTCTCTGAACTTCTTGCCGGTGCGATGGCTTCTCCACTGGCGAAATCGATGGCGGTTTTGTCTGTAGGGTTGGATGTGAAGCCGATGATTTCTACTGGCTCCGGCGATCTGACTGGGTTCCCGATGGTTTCCCCTCTGTCGCCACTTGACCCTGCTGGATTTAAGGTTGTGAGCTCTCTCTCGAATTTTCATTTTTATGTTCTTCAATGGATGGATGTTTATATATTGTTTGAATTTTCAATTAGATTTCCTTAATTTAAGTTTCTGGTTATTTGTTTTATGAATATGTATGCATGAGTTAGTAAAGTTGAATTTTTTATTTCAATATTTGTCTGAATTGGGTATGTATCGTTACATTCTTCTGGAATTTGGAACCGTAGATAGGAGAGAGCTTGTTGATAGGAAACAAAGATTTTGTTGATTTTGGACTGATTCTTTTCAGGGGAAAGTTGCTCCAGTGGTTTAATTGGTTTAGGTTCTCCCATCCTTTGTTCTCATTATCTGGGGGTTCCGTTTTAGGGGTAGTTAGTCATTGAGCTTTGAATTTCCAGAGATTTGATGTAAGTATGTTTGTTGCTGCGTATGTGGAGTTCTGATCGGTTAGAATGATGTGAAGCTTTTGAAATCTGCGTTAGTTTAAGTTATGGAATGAGTTGAGGGTTTTGAGTCAGGCTGCATACTCATGATCTCGGAAAAATCGTGCTCATATCTGATTGTTCTTATTTTTTGATTTTGGGATTTCCTGGAGAAAATTGTGAAATTGGTTTGATGGGTTTTGAATTCTTTCTGCTTCTTTGTTAGTTGTTTGCATGTTTGACCTCAGTGTGAAGTGGTAGTTTAAGATTTATGTTTTGAGAGATTAGATATGTACTCTGTTGTGGATTGTTGTCGCAAATAGGAAGTTCTGTTCACCTATAGTGGATGAAGAGCTTCTTATAGACACAATTAGTCTGGAACATATACGAGTTGTGTACTTAAGGTTGAGTGTTTACTGACCGGTCTTGTGGTCATGATCGTATACGAGTTGTGTACTTTAGAGTCAGATTTGTTGGTTTTGTACCTTTGTGGACATAGTTACCAAAGTGGCATGACTTGTTTATCTATATTTATCTTCTTCTTTTTTCTTTCCTTTTCTTGTTATTTACCAGTTAATGAGTTATATAGATGCATTAATTAGTCATTTACATGTTGAGTCTCCAGGGACTTATTAGGAACTCGTGTAGATGGTTGTGGTGAGTTGAGAGCTCCAATCATATAGAGAATGGATTATGAGCTTCTGATTTACCCATATTAGTAGTGAGAAGATTGGATTTACACATTTTGACAAAAAAATATGGCCTTAGATAGAGTGGAATAGTGGAACAGGATTCATGTATTCCCAAACAGTTGGGATAGGCTTGGATGATGGTGATGAATTTACCCATATTAGTCTTTTTATTTGGTTAGGTTGAGTGCTATAAATGTCCCGGACATGTTGTGTGGTCATGGTTTGTGAAATATACTCGAAAAATCATGTCTACGTCCTACCATAAATCTGAATTTCGGAACTATGAAAATCTTGATAAGTCTTACATAGCCAATGTGTAATTTTGTACAAGTCTAAATATTGAATTCAATATGTTGAAAGGCTACTCTGGTTACTAATGCATCAAGGCGGTCCATAGCTATTATTATTTTTTGTTCCTTTTAGGGGCATTTTGGGATGTCCCATCAAGAGGTCTTGGCAAGTGTAACAGCTCAAGCTCAGGCACTGAAGCAGCTTCATGCTGGTTATCCATCTTCTTCTGAGTTATCACCAATTTCTGTGACACAATCCATTTCATCTGTGCCAAGTCCAACTCCACTACAGCAAAGACCTTCACCAGTACCTCAGGTTAACAATGTTTGTATGACAGAAGTAGACCATCAGAATTCGTCTGACCAGAAAACTAAACCTGCTCATGTTATTGTGAAGACACCCTCAACTGATGGATTTAACTGGCGAAAGTATGGTCAGAAGCAGGTGAAGAGTGCTGAAAGTTCTCGAAGCTATTACAAATGCACATATTCTAACTGTCATGCTAAGAAGAAGATTGAGCGCTGTGATCATTCTGGACGTGTCACTGAGATTATTTATAAAGGTCGACACAATCACGATCCGCCTCGAAAGATTAAATGCTCTAGGGCTAGTAGGCTTGTATCATCTGCTGGGCCTGTTGTAGGGAGTAACACAGTAGACCGTCCAGTCCGAAAGCTAAATGATTCAGATCCATCTACAGCTAGGAGCGAACCTAGACAAGCAACACTGCCAATGCCTGAGAAAAAACGACAGACCTCAAGTGGTTCTGATGCAAATGCTGACATTAAGTGTAAGGAGGAGCATGGTGCTGAACCAGAGCCAAAACGGAGGCAAGTTGTTCAAGAAATTTGGTTCTCCTGAATTTTTTTCTTAGATGTTTTCTTAAGTTCTATGTCTTTTTTTGGTTAATAAACAGAATGAAGGAAAGCTGTGTATCGTATTCTGCCCCTCTGTTCAAAACTGTTAAGGAACCTAAAATTGTTGTGCAAACAGCTGGTGATGTGGGTATCTCAGGTGATGGCTACAGGTGGCGCAAGTATGGACAGAAAATGGTGAAGGGAAATCCTCACCCCAGGTGCAGGCTTATTTTTATTATTTTTCTTTCTATTTCATCAGTATGTGTGGATACTGCTATTTGTAAGTGCTATGTAGCTGATTTTGCCATGTCGTATATGATTACATTTACATGTTAAATCTAGTTGTAAGAAATGATGGTTGCATTTCTAAATTCTCTTTCTTATTTTAGACCTTGCTTAGACTAACTGCTCAATATATTTACATTGATGAGCTTCCTCAATCTTTAACTGTAAAGTCTGAGGTATGCAAGTAACCATTTTTTGACAATAGATACCTTTGAGCAAGGGTTAGTCAGTGCACAATTAATTCTCCCTCAACACTACAACTAATTCAACCTGGTGCTGACCTGGTTGAGTCACTGTATAATTTTTGTCCGTTGATATGAGTTGACAGGTCATTTGCGTTATTGAATCATTTAGATACTCACTTCCAATTTCTAAATTTAAAATTCTGCTTCTGTGGTAGGACTTGAGAGTTGAGATATCTTAGCATTCCATAAACAACATCAGAGCGAGGGGTATGTTGTTGCATACATGAACTGACTAGCCACACTAAAAACATAGGCATGATATAATTACATTTATATTAAGGTTGACTAATGTCCTTGCTAAGCCCTGGTACGTATGAAATATTAAACACCTTCGTCAGCACATGTCTTTCCCTCATGCCTAGAGCATCTTATTTTTTTAGAATTTTTGGATCCCCAAGTGTGTTTATGTTTCCTTAAGCATTTTCTGAAGTTTCAATGAAAAAATTCACCTTTTTTCTAATTTTTAAATTTACAAATTATTATTAGATAAAAAAAATATATCAAAATGCTAAAAGAGAAGCTAAGAAAGTAATAAAGAAACTTGGTGAAGGATGAAGAGATAAATGAAGGATGGAGAGGATATTTCAGAAGTAACTGAATAAAGACTGCACACATCACCTCAGACTACACTAACTTAGTGCTGACTAGAGACTATTGGTATTTTCTTAAAGTTATGGTAATAGAAGTAAAAGAAGCTCTAACTAGGATAAAGATTGGAAGGCCTTGGGACCAAATGATATTCATATTGAAGTGTGAAAATGTATAGGAAAAATTGGCATGTCCTAGCTTACAAAGTTGTTTAATAATTTCTGAAGATTAGGAAAATATCGGAAGCATGGAGGAGAAATATTGCAGTACCTAATATATATGAGATGTCCAAAGTTATACTAATTACTAACTATCATGAAATAAAACTTATGAGTCATACTATAATGTTATGGGAGAAAGTGATGGAACAAATGTTAAGACAAGTAACTAGGGTTTCATAAAATCAATTTGGATTCATTATAGGAAGGTTTACAATTGAGTTTATCATCTTAAACAATTGATGGAAAAGTTTAGGGAGAAGAAAAAATATCTTTGTATGGTATTTATTGACTCAGAAAAAAGCATATGTTAAAGTCCCTAGAGAATTAATCTGATGGGCATTGAGGAAGAAAGGAGTTCCAAGAAAATATATTAATATCATAAGGACGTGTATAAGAAAGTGCTAACTACCATGAGAACAATTGATGGTGAGACAAACGAGTTTCCTTTGACAATATAGTTACAAATTATGAGTGTATATACTATATCATTTTACATTGGTTATGGATGAACTAAACTCATATTCAACTTGAGGCTCCTTGGTGTATGTTATTTGTAGATGATGTGGTTAATCAGTGTTACAAATCTCATTCTCGGGTTTTTATCGGCCAAAATTTTCACGGGAGATTTTTAAATCTGGAATTTTTTGAGTATTTCTTGACTAAATCTCGGCAATGATTTAAAAAATAATTTAAATTATAGAATATAGTAATAATATCACCAATTTATAAATTTATCAACTAAACTTCAAAACATTCACTATAATATCGCGATAACTCAACTCTCTCTCATAGCATATAAACTGATTGAAGACAGAAGAAGAAAATATCGATATTTTGAAAGGGAAGAGTTTAAATCACTATATTTTGGAAATTTCGCGTATTTACGCAATAAAAAAAGAAAATCATATTTATCGGGAGATTTTTAAAATACTGTGATAAAATCGGAGTTTTAAACTTCAGATGTTTTTCTTGGGAGAAATTAGGTATTTTTGGGGAGATTTGTAACAATGGTATTAATGGATGAAACTAAAGACAGAGTAAATACAAAACTAGAATTGTTGAGGAATATATTAGAATCTAAGGGTTCCAAAATAAGTTGGACCAGGATAAAATATATAGAATGTAATTTTAGTGAGAACACAAATAGGGTGGAGACGGTTGTTAAGATAGATGACCAAGAGATATCTTAAAGTGACTAGTTTCAATATTTTGGCTCAATTATTCATAATAATTGAGAGATTGAAGAGGATGTTGGCCATATAATTAAAGCTAGATGACTAAGGGGGTGTTTGGCATCATTCCCGGGAAACCTTTTTTTGTACCCCAGGAACAAAATGACGTGAAGGGTGTTTGGCAACTTAAAAAATCGGAACGTGTTAACGGAAACACTAGTTCCCAGCACACTATTTTGGGAACAAAAAAAAAAAGCTCCCAAGGAGCGTTCGACGGAAACGGAACAATTTGTCGGGGTTGTGTTCTAATATTTTCCCCAATCCTCATCTCCTCTCTTTGTGCGTTACCCTTTTCTTCCTATGCAGCGACAACTGCTTCTTCATCTCTTCTTTCCCATCTCTTCCTCATTCCTCTTTCTCTGCTCTTCCTTATCTCTCTTTCTCATCTCTCTTGCAAGTGGCCGCGATTCGAGAATCGAGATCTCTCCCATATCTTCGACGAAGAGAGGTACTCCCTGAATCCCACATTCTCTCTCTCTACATCTTCTTCTCAAATTTTTCTTTCCCCTAAATCAATGGGCAGATTTACAACGCCCTTCGTTTTTTTTCTCGACTCCTACCTTGCTTGTTGAGAATGGAAAGATCTCAGCTTCAGCTTCTATTTCCACTCTCACATTGGACCTTAATCCTTTACATTTACAAAGGCCACCTACCCAATTCCTAGTTCCCTTCCCAAACCCACCTCAGAACTTGCCTCTGTGCAAATCAAAACTACATAAGAAGGTACGTAATGGGGTTGGAGGAGATTGAATCACAGTGGAAAACCTTCTATATTTTCCCATGGTAATGGGTTGGAGGCGATTGGATCACAGTTGAAACTCTTCTGTATTATCCCATGGTAATGAGGTTGGAGGACATTGGATCACAATCAATTGCGATTGAACTCTCTCTGGGTTCAATCGCACCCACATGTCAACTCGTGTCCCTTTTAACCTTTATTAACTGTGCTTAAGATTCACTAACTCTTAAGGTTAAACAATATAACCTTGATTTTTAGAAGAAAAAAAAGGATTGAACTCTGGTTAAGAATTTTTAATCCTTAGGGTTTATATTAAAAAAAAAAAAAAAAAAACCAAGGTTATATTATTGAACCCCAAGGGTTAGTGAATTTTTATAGGTTCAATCGCACCCACAAGTCAACACGTGTCCCTTTTAACTTATATTAATTGTGGTTAAGATTCACTAACCTTTAGGGTTCAACAATCTAACCTAGGTTCTTAGGAAAAAAATAAAATAAAAATTAACTATAGGGTTAAAAAAATTTAACTTAGGTTAAATATTTTTTATAAGCATGCATGAAATATTATGGGGTTTATCCCATCCAAATGCATTTTTGTTCTCCATGAATGATTCTGACTGATTGTTACCAAACGAGTTCTTAGCACAAAATCATTCTTGAAAATCCAGATCGTTCCGTTTTCAGAATCATTAGGAATGATGCCAAACACCCCCTAAATTAGAGAAGTACTTCTGGAGTGCTATGTTATCAATGCATCCCGATCAAATTAATATGAAAGTTTATATGATAGTGATAAAACCATTATGCTTTATGGAGCAAATTTTGGACTATTAAGAAGTAACATATTAAAATTAGTGTCGCCAAGATAAGGATTTCGAGATGGTTAAGTGGAAAGACAATGAAAGATAAAATTAGAAATGGACATATTCAATAGAATCTGAGAGTAGCATTAATATGTGATAAAATAAGGAAAAGTCGGTTGAGATGATCTGGACACATTCAGAGAAGACCACTAACGGTTCAAGTAAGCATAAGTGGATTGATGCAAGTTGAAGGCTATAAAAGAGGGAGAGGAAGGCCAAAAAGACGTGAATGAGGTTAGTAAAAAAATATGTGATAAAACATGACTTAATCAAAGTTATGAATTTTAATAAAACAGCATGGCAGAACATGATGTGCGTTGCAGACCCTAAAAATTTGGGATAAGGTATTAATGATGATGATATGTCTAACTATCAATGGCAAAAATTCTAAAAATCGGCGCAAACTTTTAATAATTTGGCCAAATTTTCATTTTCCCCGACCCACAAAACTTTTCACGAAATCAAGTTTTAAAACCTTGATCGATAGGAACAATCTTTTACAAATTACTAGTGGGTCTGCATAATGACATTCATGATGTGGTTGTTCTTCACTCCTATTGGTCGCTTGATGTGGCACATAATCTTGCAATCAAGGTTGAGAAGTAACTTTTAAAAAGTCCCTCTTGATTGGCATCAAACTTGGATTCCAACCAAAAAAATTGAAATCATGGTGAATCAATCTGGAGAGCGGAAGCTGTGGAAGAAAATAAGAATTTCACCACTATCCAAAATTGCACATTAACAATTCCCTTAAAGGAGTTAGACCTAGTGGTCCAAAGATCAAGAATAATTGTGTGATTTAAGTGTTGTAAATGCCTTGGCTTTAGAGACAAGTTGGATGAATGCCCACATTGCAAGTTAATAAATTTGTCTGAAGAAGTAGCAAAAGACAATGCTCAAAGCAATGAAGAACCTATATTTGTTGAAGTACAAGGTTGGGGAGGACAACGAGATCACCTCAAGCGACTAAGGTAATGCCAATGATGTCAAGGCGTCTAGGCAACTTGAGACGACTAAGGTCACTTATCTTCTCCCTCATCTTCCCTTATTTTCGTACTGTAGTTAATAATACTGACACAGTAGCACTTCTTTCTAGTAAAAAAATATTTATTCTATATTATTATGTTATTGTGAGTATTTTTGATGATTTGAGGTGTATCGCGAGCTATGAAATTAGATTGTTACGAGTTTCACTTCATCAATAGGCAACTAGTTGTACGATAACAACCATCTTGTAAATATCATTTCCTTGACCACTCATCAGATTTCTTTTAAAGATGGATTTTTGGGGTCTAGAGTCTTAATCTGAGATGTTCTAACTACCTTAAATACTTAATGGACCCAAACTCACATTTTAAGGGCCCCCAAAACTGGACAGAAGCCCAAATGTATTGGCCTTACTGTCATGGTTTATATACTATAGAGTCATACCATAAAGAAGTTGCATGTGAAGAGAGAGAAACAGTTGAGCTAAGATGAGCAGAGACATCACAGCTCGGTGAAGCCACATGTAGAGAGAGAGAGAGAGAGAGAGAGAGAATACATATCAGTAGTTCTTTTTTATTATTAAAAAAAACTAAATATGGGGCATCTACTTACCTAAATTAGAATAGACCTCTTTAGAAAGTGGTTTAGGAGGGGAGCCTTTGGGAGTCTTTAGGAGGTTTTATTTTTTTTTTGGGGGGGGGCCTTGAGCCCCGTGACCGCCTAAGAGGCCTTTACAACCATGGGTGGTGCTTTGGTCATTCAAAGAAGTATGATTTCGCCCAAGATAGAGTAGTGTGGACACTGGTTACGAAAGAATTTCCCTTCATAATGCACAACCAATGGGAAGGTTTGCAACCTTATAAGTCATAATTGATGACAGATGTTACGAGAATATTGTTTCACAAGAAATGATCGACATACTGGAGTTAAAAACTGAAAGTCACTAAAGCTATACAAAATTGAATGGTTCAAAAAGTGCAATGAGGTAACAATTTCTAGATGTTGTTTGGTTTCAGTTTAAGGACAACATATGGTGTGACATAGTGCCTATCAACGAACATCATTCATTGTTGGGTAGGCCATGGCAGTATGGCTGCCAAGACGGGAATAAGTGTTGGAATGTGTCTTTAATTCTTTTTGAAGTAAACCTCTATTATTAAGGGGTTTTCCTTATGAGAATACAATTTGGGGAAATTCTTAGCTAGTTTGGGTTTGTATGCAAGGCTTCATAAATAGTCTTATTGAGGATATGTTATGTGAGGAGGATTTTCAGGCAGAGCAAGTGGCTCTCAGGAAGAGCGGATGGTTGTTAGGGAGAGCAGGCTCTAGATGATTGAGAGTGAAAACACTTATACCTTGTAATCTTTACATAATGGAAGCTCTTGGGTTGTCTTTGCCCGTGAACGTAGCCACACGTGATGAACCACATAAATCTTGTGTTTTTTCTTCTCTTTATTTTCTCTATATTTATATTTATTTCCGCATTATCATTGATCCCACAGTTGAGTTTTCTGCCAACAATTGGTAATAAAGCACTTGATAGAACCCGGTGAGAATCTATGGCATAACAATTGGTATTAGAGTGAGATTCAAGTTTGTGATGGCTATGACAATTTGAACAAAAGGTACGTGATGGAAAAAATCAATTGGAAGAATGGTTTGTGGCTTGTGCTAAGTCAAAGTTTGAGATTTATGATCTAGAAGGGTACACAAGATGCTATGAAGTCGAAGAAGTCGATTCCTGTGTAGATATCTTAGATTTGCTTGGATTTGACCATCATGCGACAAGGTTAATTGAAACACTCCATGGGAGTGGTGAAGACAAACAAAGAGTGTTCATGATGGGCAGCTCAATAGAATTCAAGTCATTGTGTAGATTGTTATGATGTACTCATTCTATCTGGAGTAAACCTCTATTATTATGGGGGTTCTCTTTGCGAGAATATAATTTGCAATGTAGTCAAGGTGTCTAGGCGATTAGCCCCGGCTAGGCGAGGCGTTGCCTAGGAGATATATTTAATATATATATATATATATATATATTATTATATATAACATCCAAAAGACCAAAACTCCACACCCACATTCCACAAAAATATAAAATAAAAAGTCTATTACAATAATTCATCACATAACCAAAGACATGTTGACATAGTGGAGTATTAAACACTTCAAAATCTGGGCCATAAACCCAAATTCGTGTCACTGTCCATGTTACATGTATAATATTAGGCAGAGCCCCCCTGCGATTGCCCAGGAGGGTGGCAGGGTTCACCCGCCTAGAGGAGCGCCTAGGCGATTAAGGTCCAAAAACGCCTTGGCGACCGCCTAGGCGTCGCCTACGCGACGCCTTGACTACACTGATAATTTGGGAAATTTTCTAGTTAGTTAGAGATCTGTATTTGTGACTTTATAGATAGCCTAGGGTGCAAACTTACTGTATTACTGAGGATTTGCGATATGAGCATAGTTCTTAGATAAAGCAGGTGTTCTCTAGGGGATCTTGGGTAGTTCTCATGAAGAGTTAGCTCTTAGGGAGAGCGGACTCTCGAAGTTTGAGAGTGAAAACTCTTTTACCTTGTAATTTGTATAGTGAAAGCTATTGGATCGTCTTTGTCAGTGGTGTAGTCACTCGTGTGTTTGACATGTAAATCTTATGTTGTGGTTGTGTGTTCTTTTTTCTCTAATTTTTTCCCCTATTCATCTTTTCATGGTGTCCTAGATTTAAGCATGATTTGAATGATTGGAAACTTGAGGATTTGACTCACTTACTTCTGCAACTGGATTCCTGCCCCATTCGCTCCCATGTTTAGGACTCTAAAATTTGGTCTAGAGGTCTCAATTATCGATTTTCAGTTTGATCACTGTTGCTGACCCTAGTCTCAGCTCTCTCGCTATCGTTTCTTCATAGGATTGTTTGGAACCCCTGTGTGCCTTCAAAAGTATCATTTGGACTAGACAAGGTTCTCACTTGTGATAATTTGAAAAAAAGATGGTGGAGAATAGCTAATTGTTGCTTTCTATGCCTCCATGTGGAAGAATCTATGGACCATATGCTTTTACATTGTTCTGTTGTGTGTGGTATTTGGGGTCATTTTCTATCTCATCTTGGAGAGGATTGGGTCTTCCCTTTATCCTTGCAGAAATTTTTATCTTGCTGGTCTAGGGTGAGATTGGACGGTGCTCAGGGAGAGATCTCGGCCATTTTACCAGGAGTTATGTCTTGGACGATTTGGAAAGAGAAGAACATGAGCGTTTTTGAAGAATCACAATCTCCTTCTCTTCCAACTCATCTGTACTCTAGCATGAGACTCCTAATCCTTCTTTAGTGCTCGACCCATCGAGAGGCAGCTGGAGGAATATCTAGATTGAGATCGAGATCTTTTGCTATGCTTTATATCTTAATTTATGAGTTTCCCCTTATGTGCTTTTGCAGCCTTTTGTTGAAGTTTATTTCAGTAAACTTTGGATTTTGGCTTTCTTGATGTATTCTCCTATTTCTATATATGATGTGCTTGATTACCGATCAAAAAAAAATGTTATCATCTACCCATGATTGTGTTTCTGCAAAACAGTAAGAACAGCTATAAAGGTTCACAAGATGCTGCAAAGGTGGTCTTCATTCCATCAAAGAGGGAGACAATACCAAAGGTTGATTAGGAGGAAAGTAATAATTCTCTGTTATGTTATAATTTATACACGAAACAAAAGAAAGTGAGGTATTATTTATGGTAATAGTACACGAAGAGGGTGCTACAAGCCTACAAGTTCAGTTCCATCCAAACTTCACATTAGTCAAAGAGTATTTTCATGTGATTCCTGGATGGTTTAAAATCCAACATCACATTGACCTCATCCATAGCTCTAGTCTACGGAACAAGACATCATATCGAGTGAGCCCCAATGAACCTGTATCATAGCTCTAATAAAGCTCTCAAACACTGCATGGTGTACTTAAGATTTGTAAACACATAACAAATTTTTACTCTAAATTGATATTTACAGCAATTACAATGGAATTTGTTCAAAAGCTTAAAATTTACAGCAATTTTCAGGAGCTACTACAAATGCACATCTGCCGGATGCCCAGTCCGTAAGCATGTCGAGAGGGCTACTGATGACACAATGGCCATCATAATAACATATGAGGGGAAACATGACCATGACATGCCAGTACCCAAGAAGCGACATGGCCCACCAAGTGCTGCTCTTGTTGCTGCTGCTGCTGCCATGAATAATGCACAGCTTAAGAAAGCAGAAGCTTTACCAAACCGAAGATCTTCAGCCAAATGGTCGATGGATATGGAAGGTGAATTGGCAGGTGAGAAAGCATTGGAGCTCGGAGGTGACAAGGCAATAGAATCGGCTCGAACACTTCTGAGCATTGGAATTGAACTTAAACCTTACTGAAAGTCAGACAGAGGGCAAGAACCCAAATATCCATGGGCTCTTTTCTTCAATGAAAATCATGCGGCGCCGTCTCAGTCTAAACTATTGATTTTACAGGTTTGATGAAATTTTGGTTGTCCTTTTATCATTGTGTGTTGTCGCTCTTGTCTTTTTGTAATCAGTTCTGTATATCCAGTCTTGTACATTCTCTTAGCTTGTTTTAATCAGGCTAATAACAGCATAACATTATAGGATTGGTAGGCGCCCGTCCCATTATTTCATTTCAGAAGAAACAGGTGAAAAATAATAGAGACCGAGGCAGCTTTCAAGTTTAATATTTGTGTTACTACAGAATTAAATGACATTCTGAACATCTTAGGACAACAAAGACCTGAAATACAGTTCAGTCTGATCATAACGCATGCATTTTCTAACATGTTTCTTAACAATAAGTTGAATGTTTGATGGCCTTAGGGGTATAGGTATGATGATGGATTTGACAGCTGGTTCTGGATGCTTTGTGGGTCTGTGAACTTGAGTTGAAATGCCTTCTTTTAATATGAAGCTGGGATTAAACAAAAAGAACAGGAAAGGTGCGGATTGAATGGGTACCAACTCAGTCAGACAGGAAGTTAAAAGGCCAAGGCCAAATATCAGTTTGAAAGCATATACCAATGCTTACCTCAAGATAGCTGCATTTTGAGTAGATCATATCCAAGGATTGGTTGCAGTGTCTTTTGAAGATGAGATAATCAATAGGTCGCTATTACATTTTTTCGACCTTTGCCGTCTCTAGATGCCATCAATTTGAGATTGCATTGCAACTCCTTGCCTGGGAGTCGAAACCTGGTTTATGTCTGGATAAATTTTGGCTGGGCATTTTTGATTTGTGCTGGCCTTTTAGCGAAATGGGAGAAGAAACAGTGAAACTCGTGATGGTCCTGAGATTGGCTGGCTGGTTTAGAGAATGGCATGAAATGGGCCATAGATTGGCTGGCAAGTTAGAGAATTGAATGTCTGGTCCCAGGATTGGCTGGCTGGTTAGTGAAAGGTGGTATGGGATGATTGTAGATGAGACTCAACTGAAAAATCGCTGAACTGCGAAAAAAAAAAATAGAGTACAAGCAAGATTTTACATTAATAAGATAAACTGCCAGCAAAAGAGCCTTATAGAGGAACCATGGCACTCTTGGTGCATCTGAAACTCCACAAAACAAAAACAATCGAAATCAAATCCTGCAGATGGAGGAAAACCACCTGGGGATAAGAAATCTAAGGTTGAAGAGCGATAAAAGGTCTTTTATATATACTATTCTATAATCTCATCAATTCCAATATGTAATTAAGATAATACAAAGCGATAAATTAATTATCGTGGTTGCTTTCTCATTTGTCTCAATAATTATCCTCATGATTACATATCCAATTTGTGTGTGTGAGTAAGCATGCACAACATCAATGCTTGTTTGAGTGAACAACAATGAGCTCACCTAGTTGAATTTTGATAGTAATGGCAATGGAATAGTACCCATCCCATTTAGACAAGAACATGAACAAGATGGTTACAGATTCAGCAATTTTTCCTGTTACCTGAAGCTAGAACTGACCAAAGTAAGATACGTTGTACAATGAAGTATGGTTATGCTTTCACTGTACAAAAAAAATGTACATCCATCTCAAGGCCATTTCAAATTCTGCATTGTATCCAACAACAAAGTAGGCATCGATAGCCGAATTCTCTTTTACAATTTACAAAGCAAGATTCATTAGAATTCATAATTTGTATACACAAGCCACCTTCCACCGCTACCACCATCAGCACCCCCACCACCCAACTGGTAAAAGGGTAGCCAAACTATCTGTTCATGGGGTACATTAACTGAATCCAGAGCTCCACCTGCGAACCAGAATCTTGATTGATCATTCCTCCGAGAAACTCAAATCATCCATAGCTGTTACTAATCCCGAGTCAATCATGTCCTTGGCCTTCCTCTCTTCAGCCTTAGTCTGGATGCCATCCTCTTTGCTCCCTGCTGCTGCATCTATGCACTCCTCAAATCTGAAGCAATTGATGAGATGATCATTTGTTATTCCAGCCACCTGCATGAATGAGTAGATGACAGTTGGCCCCACGCTCCGGAACCCTCTTCTCACCAGGTCTTTGCTTATAACATCTGCTTTTGGAGTCTTCACCGGAACCTGGCGGGGATATCGGAATCTGCTAACAATAGGCTTGTGGTTCACAAAGCTCCAGATATACTTGTCAAATGTGCCAAACTCATCTATGATCTGCATCAGTAAAGCCCACAGAAAAGTAGTAGCAAGAATTTTAGCAAGAACTGTTGAATTACGCCTTTCTTTAAAATAAATTGTTAACCCATTGCCCCAGCTTTGCCTGTAACCTACCGCATTTTTTTAATGGAAATTTGCAAAACTATTAACCCTTGTAAATGGTTTTGATTCCCCGCTCCCCTCCTCCCACTGACTTCCCCTCCTTTATTGATTCAGAGAAACTCTCATCTCTTTAACTGCAATTCATCAGCAAGGGGAACGTGATGGGGAATGGCAACGAAAAAGGATTGGTAGCAAAGTTATTTTAGGGTTTCCTTGAAGTGTTTTTATACACTGATTTTAGAGCATTAGGAGATTTAGAGTCATATGGTAATGATTTCAGGGTTTTACCATAATGATTTTAGGCTTTTAGAGAATGGAAATAAAAATTTCCGAAACCGATACTAAACGGGCGATATATTGATACGAAACGGGTGATACATATCGTTTATTAGTTCTTTATATTTTCATTAATTGTGTAATTGTTGTGTTTGCTACTTTGTCCTTGAGTCGCTTCTCATGACTTCTTGTTAATTTGTTATTTGCTATTTAGTAATTTAATTGACTACTCTACAATTCTACTTGGTTTGGCTATATATGCTTATTATATTTGGTAAATTTTGTTCATATGACTCATTTGTTTTTTTTAAAATCATAAAGTTTGCTTAGCCCATTGTTAGTGTTTTACCATAGTGATTATAGGAATTTTTTTTTTTAATGACTGGTTTTTTTAAAGTAATTTAGGTTTTTTTTAATGATTTTATGAGTTTCTCAGAATGTTAATAGGATTATCCTGATATCATTTTATAGCTTTTCAAAAAGGTTGGATCCAGTAGCCTTTTTCTTCCGCCCCACCCCACCTCTTTCAAAATTCTTGTGTGGTGGCTTGGTGGGTGACAGTCACTTCAAGTGATGGGTGACACCAAGGACCCCTTAATCATATTAAGTGGGCTAATGCCTAGTGGCTAGTGACTTAGTAGTTAATGGGAGAAGACATGTTTTCAACCCAGATATATGGATTATGGAATCAACACACGATTTTCCAACTTAGATAAGAGGAATAATATGGTACACCTGTATGTCACTTTTGAGATGAGAGAAATATTTAGGTCAGACAATGAAGGGTACACTTTCAATTTGAACTAACTAGGTCATTCGTGGGTAAAGGATGGCAGGAGGCCCAGGACACATCATTCAATTAATTTCCACCCATCATTCATTGACTTTCCACTGATCTACCCAATCAGGTCATAACTAAACATCCAGTCTATGACATTCAAGTGATTGGTCACAAAAAGGAAAACATGGCAAGCCCCAACCTCAAGAGAAATTTTAACCACTCTAAGGAACTGATTACGTGGCCTCTTTAAAAGACCACAACAATAATATCATCATCCATCGGATTTATGTGCTCAGTACTTGGACTCGTCCACATGTAAAGCAGAGGTCGTTTGACAAATAGTACCATCATCAGTTAGCTCTGATTTTACCGATAAAAAAATGAAATCAGTTTGTCCTAATCAAGGTATTCTTCATGACATAAATAGTATTTTATTCACCATACAATGCAGAAGTGTTTCTTCGATCGCAGTTATGGATTGTAAGTTTCACAAATGAAAAATGAGAATCTACCTTGGATATTTGACGAGCATTCTCAATGATGGCACGCAGCTTTGGCTCCGTTAATAGGGAGCAGGCGGGGCTCCCTGGTGCTGTTATCTTCTTTTCCTTCAATTTCATGACAGCAGCTGGATCAAAATCGAAAAAGACTTCCCTGTGTACAGACACATATCAAAAGAGAAATACAATGAATGGGAACACAAGGAGGATAGGCACCAGATCCTTCCAGCTCTGCCAAGTGAAACCCATCAAATAATAGTTAAAAGAGAATGGCATACGGTTTAGAATAAGAGTCTGTTGATAAAATGATTAGGAAACAGGGATTTTAGTCATTGAGAGTACAATCATTACCTAAACATGTGCCTTTTGCTGATAATGGCAGGCCATGTAAGTTCGGCCAAAGCACCTGATAGGACAAGGAACTCAAACAATTTCCTGCATGTCAAGAATATCAGGCACACTAATAACCCTGTTAAATGTACTTTTATCTTGGGATTGGAAGTCCAGAATTGGGTAGGGAGAAATAATGCAAACATGGTTGTGAACACATACTTATCATCATGGACTGGAACTCCCCATTCTTCGTCATGGAAAGCAGCATAACATGGATCTGTTTTGGACAAATGAAAACTATTGAGCATATAAAACTTAAATTTGATTTCATTAAAAGATATGACTGGAACTGAACAGAATATGGTGGTGAAGTGCTCCAGAACTGAAGACAACTAGAACAAGCTTACTATAGAATGAGAATGAGAATGAGACATAGTGTTTGTAGCGATCGCCGATCGTTTTCAAGGCAAAACTAGTATCGAGTAAAAACAGCAGGAAACTGGTCTTTCCCTGAAAACCCATAAACTGTCTTGGGAACATGACCCGTTCATGATGCACCTGTTCTCATCAATCCAGACCTTCCAGGTGTTGGGTCATTGGACGTAAAAAATTCAAGAAAATTGCACTTGTCAACAATTTCAAACATCTAACCAAAATCTTAATCATGGATAATTATAAACTGGGGGAATGGTCAGAAAGAAAGTCCATAAATTTAGGGTGTCTGATACTTGGATGGCCCAGACTGATGATAAAACTTGTTCTGTTGTGCCTGATATGCAGAACCATCCCAGATGGTGGATGAGGGGCCTTCCTAGCAAAAGACACTAGATTTTCTCATCAATATTATGAGGAGCATTGATAAGCCCATAAATGACACCATATTTCCCCAAAAAAATTGAATACAAGAAGATTCCCCCTCAGGTAAGTTTCAAGATCCTAGGATTCGAAATCAACAAAGGTGCCCGGTCCTAGCAATTCTCATAATTCTAAATTTGGGCTATATGTCTTACTAGAGAAACCGACGTTTCACAATCCTCATTGGTAGGATTGGATTGTTCATCCGAAGGGCTTTTGCTCCTCGATTTTTTTATAGGGCTTTTGCTCCTCGATCCGAGTCTTGTTTGATGAAATGATGCTTACAATTCTGTTAGTGAAAAGCTAAGTTATGCTTTAAGCCCGACAAAGTGGGCAAGAGAACTAGCCCTAACTAGCCCTATAGCAGGCAACCAAGAGAGGCAGGCATAGAAGGAAGTGCTTCCAATCGATTGAAGCTGAAAAGATTCCCCTCACTAGAAGAAATTCCCCTCGGCCCTAGATTCAGTTTCTGAGGATGGGGATAGGGATACAGATGCCTCAGTGGATTCAAATCAAAGATTACGAAGATTCGTATGCCTATTTTGTTGATTACGATGCAGAGGTATCGATCGCACTTCTTCTATTCAAGATTCTTTATCTGGAACTGGTTCACAAAGAATTTCCTTTTATGCGGTTCGGGAGGGCTTGGTTCCATGGGACTGGCTATTTCTGGTTAAAGTTAAGTCAATCAGAAACCTCAGATATATATATATATATATATATATATAACATACAAGGGCTGGCTTCCATGTGAAATAAACAACTGGTCAAAGAACTTCGCCATGATGAACCTAACTAAAATCTGCCGGAGTCGGTTGCCCATAACCTTTCTGGTCAAGAGTTTAATGATCAATCCAATGCCAGTGCAGTTCAATCGCCACATAGGCTACTGCTTCACCTGCACTATAGAGAGCCACCCAAAACAAACTAATTTATATCACTATTCTTGTGTGAAATAAGGGTAAGTACGGATTTAGTTGAGGGTGTGGGCTATAAAAGGATCTTCAAAGTGAAAGGAGAACTCTCTCTCTCTCTCTCTCTCTCTATTCCGTTTATGTTCTTCCTTCAGACGATACAGTTTGATTCAGCAGTTCTTCTCTATCATTCACTCTTTTCTATTTGTGGGTAATTTTTTGGGTTGAATTGTTTAATGGTTGGGACTTAATACCTTCCCTATAATTCTCGTTAGTATTTTTCTTTTCATCTTACTTGGAATTCAGCACTTGAATAATTAGTAGTAACTGATGCACTTTACTTCTTGTAGTGATATTCATGTCTTATAAATGCTTCATTTCGTGTTCTAATTTCTACTTGCAACATTATTTGGATATCTTTAATTTCATTATTTTACAAATAAATCAAAGTTGTGACATGGGAGAATGCATCATGACAGCACCAATAGTTGTTTCTATTGCATCCATTGTTGTTTATTTTGTAGAAAACAATGAACATGAAGATACTGGTGGGGCTAGATGTAACTAGTTTATAGAATTATCGATTTGAAAATTCAAATTCAAAAGTTATGGTTAGAAATAATGTACAAATTAAAATCTTCACAAGAACAACTAATTACTCCGAAATCAAGACACGAGAAAGTACCAGCATTTGGCGTCACCCAAGAACACCTCTTTTTGGCTGGTGAGGTATCAGGTGGAGATGCCAATTCACTATCAGAAACAACATTCTTTGGCTTTGAAACACATTGCTTCCTTCGGCTTGTTGTACAACTTGTTCGAGTTATCCTTCCAGTAGAAGCTCGACTATGAAATGAAGAATCAGAAGAAGCATCAGATGAACAAGATGCATTGAGCGACAAGCTGGAGTGCAACAGCTGCAAAACTGAAGGATCGCTGACAGAATGCAGCAGAGGCGGCGAAGCAGCAACGGGAGATGCCGGAGCTTTCTTCTCCTCCGCAGCAATCTCTGGCGTTTTCTCCACCTTTCTCAAAGGTTTCCGCGTATGTAACGATCTTGCCTTGTTCCCAGCAGGTCCAAGAACTGGCCGCAACTCTGAATCTGCTACATTCATCGATCTGACTCTAGGAGCTCCCGACATGGAAAAAACTCCTTGATTCTCCAGAGATCTCAGTTTTTCACTCTGAAAATCTTCCGATTTCTCCACTTTAGCAGATCTAGGAGTTTATTCAACAGCTCAAAAACACTATTTCACCATCTAGATCACGAATCCACCAAAAACCTCTTCATGAACACACAGATTACTCCTCCTTTGACGGGACTAAACCTAGGGCTAATTCAACAGCGCCGAGAGCTCCATTATCCAACTATAGTTCAAATCCACTGAAGCAAAACCCTAGAAAACGCATTCATTTTTTATTTTTTTTTAAATCACGGAATGCCTTGACCTGACCATAGTTCAACTGGAAAGAGACTTTATCATCCATAAACCTTCGAATAGCCAGAGAATCCATACTGCATTGCTGAAAACAAAGCTCTGTCATTTCTCTGCAAAATTCTCAAATTATACTAATAAATACCGGAAAATAGCTCAAATCACTGAAAATACAGAAAAAACCTTTCGATCTGAAGACGAAAGTTCTGTAAGTAGATCGACCACTAAAGAATCGAAGAAAGAACGAGAAACAAATGTTCGATCTAGGGATTTCTCTAGAGAGAGAGAGAGAGAGATCGGGCGTCTGTACAAGGAGTGACCGGGAGAAAACAATCGGAGCAGGTACTCGACCGGCTATGTCCGGTCAAAGTGCAGTACAATTCTCGAGTCAGGGGTTTCAGAAATGTTAATCCCACTCGCAGTCTTCTCCAGACGCAACGCAAGTAGTGGCAACAAGTATCCAATCATCTCATGTTAAATTTGATGACTATATACTATTAATTTCTTAAAATTTTAAACGTGGACTAAAGTCAAAAAATTATTTATAAAATTTTTAATTACACACCAAATTTCAAATTTATTAATTATAAGAATAATGAATAATATTAGCTTTATTTTTTTTTCTAAGAGTCACTTTACTCAAATCACCACCTAGCTTTATAATAATGCTTGTATTGAACCATTGATGTACAATATAAGCACACCACTGTAATGTGCAAAATTTTAGTATCATTAATCTATTTTTTTAGGATGAAGAAAATCTCAAATAATCAAAAATTATCTAACAAATAATTTAATTTTTAAATAGGCATACGAGAAATCATATAATTAATTTTTCGTACAATGAATAAGATCTTAAATAAATAAATTTTCAAACTAAATTTTATTCTAAAACTAATGGGTCGCAGGTGCGATGCACGTGAGAAAGAGGAAGAGGGGAGACTAGGAAGAGAGATCCTAATGAGGGCATTTCATAAGAAAAAAAATTAAAAAATATTTTTGGTATAGAAACTTGAGGGACATTTTGGATAAAAAAAAATTGTGAAACACTGTTGCTTATTGAAATATGATGTTAGACATTTTAAGAACCAAAAAATTTTAGAGACATTTTGGGTATAGCAAAGAAAAGGGGCGAGTGGGGCCTTGGCAAGATTTTTTCTTTTGAAGCATTTTGCCAAGAGAGTGAGGAGCCCGGTTACACCACTGAGGCGTCGTGTGTCCCTTTTAACATTTCTTAACTGTGACAAAGATTCACCCACCCTCAGGTTCACCCACTTATCCTTGGTTTTTAGAAGAAAAAAAATATGAAAAAAAAATAACTTTAGGAGTTAGTGAACTTTAACCAAGATTTAAAATAAAATTAATATTTTTCTAAAAATCAAGAATAAGTAGGTGAACCCTAAGGGTCGGTGAATCTTAACCACAGTTGGAGTCTCGTTACGTCCTTGAGGTTGTCAGGTGTCTCTTTTAACACCCCTTAACTGTGGTTAAAATTCATATATAAAAAAATATTATTTTTTAAAAACTTTAGCTAGTTAAAATTTACTAATTCATAGTGAATTTTTTTTTCATATATATAGGTTAAATTCCAAGGATAAGCGGGTGAATCTTAGGGGTAGATCTCAACCACAGTTAAAGAGTGTTAAAAGGGACACATGACAACCTCAATGACATAATTGTAGTGAATTTTAAGCATAATAAATAGATGAGTGAGTGGTAGTATGAGAATTAAGCAAATATTCAATTAAGTGTTTGTTTTATATAATGATTATGATAAGGATAGTTTGAGAATTTTGTAAAATTTCATCTACATTTTCAAGTGCTCATTATATATAAGATAAGAATAAGAAAGATGAGATAATAGCAAATGGTAGTTTTCGAATTACAAAAGATTCGATCCTCATTTTGAATATGAGACATCCTCTTTATATTAGTAAACATATATTATACATTATTAATCTTTACTTAGTCTACAATAAATATTTTAATTTTAAAATTTAAATGAATTATGTATATTTAAATATTTTAATAGTCTAATTACATATATAATCGAGCCGAGCTTTTAACGAGCTGATCGAGTAGAAGTGTGTTCAAGTTTGGCTCATTAACTAAACAAGCTCAAAAATAAGCTTGAACTTGACTTATTTACTAAATAAACGAATGGGCCGAGCTCGAGCTTGAGCTGTTTGCGAGCATCTTTGTTTGATAACCACCCCTACATGTTATTATTGGTAAAAGGCTCATGGAATTGAAAATTGAACAACCCATAATTCTATGAGATGCCCGTAAAATATTAAACTTAGGGGTGTCAATAGGTTGGGCTCGAGCTTACACTATTGTAATTTTTTAGTAGGCTCAGTGCGAGCCTGACCTGTTAACAAGAGGTTTATGTGGTTAAAACTTATTAACGAACCATGCAGCGCAGTCCAACTTGTTAATTAAAAAGCTTCTTTGAGTCCATTTATTTAAGAAACATCAAGTTCAAACTTGATTTTAAGCTCAATTAGTAACGAATCGAGCTCAAACATCCACCTACTACTTGGCTCGTTCAATAGCTGTTTCATTTAAATGTAATATATATATATATATATATATAAAATGGATGGTATGTTCAAAACGATGATTGAAGTTTTATTAATTTCAAACTTATACTTTCCTTGATTTGAATTTTAGCTAATTTCAAAATTGTCCTTACACATATGGGTAATTAATTTCAAAATTGCCCTTATACATATGGGTTGAATTTTAGTTAATTCTAAAACAACCCTTGCACATATGGGTTCGAAACTTTAATCAATTTTTACTTAATTCTAAAACTATCCTTTATTTTTAGCTTTTATTAACATAGAGTATTTTTTCACCAAAAAAAATATGGGGGACTTAAAAAGTTAATAATTTAATATAATCCTAAAAGTGCCATTTTTTTTTATAGGTCATAAATCATTTATCTATCTAGGTTAGGGTTAGGGAGGTTAGCACTCATGGTCGGAGCTCAAAAGCGACAACTCCCTAAAATTGCCCTTTATTAATATATAAAACAATGTTTTCAAAACTGGACCGATCGTCGAACTGGCCTGGTGACCAATTCCCGATTCGACCAGTTCGATTGGATCATATCTCTTTATTATTACAAATATATATATTATTTTCTTGGCCAGAATGTCACTAAAACTTTTTTTATTCTCAAAATTCGCTTAAGTCAAGTTTCTATATCTAAAATGCCCTCAAATTTTTTGTTATTGTCACAATGTTTTGAATATTTTTTAGTTTCCAAAATATCCCCAAGTCAAATTTTAATATCCAAAATACCCCTCTCAAATTTTTTAACCCAAAATACTCCTCAAGTTTGTCCATATTTCATTTTCTTTATTTCCACAATATACCTCGGCTTTTTCTATATCCAATATGCTCTCAATTTTTCTATAACCAAAATGCCCCTAAAGCTTTTGGGTTCTCAAAATGTTCCTACATAATGTTTATATGCACAACGTGTCCCCTGCAATTTTTTTACCTAAAATGTCACTTGAATTTGTATACCTAAAATATTCTTAAATTTTTATCCAAAATGTCCCTCACTAGGTTCCCTCTTCCCTGTTTCTCTCCCCCTCCCCTCTCTCACGTGTATCACACGTGCAGCCGACTAATATATATGAATGTCTTCAGTTTCAAGTATTTGACACCAAAAAGAAGAAGAAACAAGAGGATATTGACATTTCCATTTCTGGTGAATTTTGAAATTAAATGATATTAGTAGACAAGTACAAAATAATAGCTTTTATTAAACATAATTTAATAAAAATAACAAACAAAACTAATATTATATTAATATCTGTAGCCATCAATTAGGCAAGTACAAAAAATTATAGTATTTATTAAATAGATTTGAAATAAAATATATTAATCAAAGCTAATTTGAATTTGAGACAAAAGAAACCCTCCCTTCTCCTACTTAAATTCTGATTGTACGTTATCTTCTAAGAGAGGTGAAAATACAACTTCTGGGTTAAAATACAATTTGGCGGTGTGATGGAGAGAATATAGTTATAAGTAGCCTAATAACTGTCAAAAAAAAAAATGATGAGATGTTGAAGGTTTAAAGGGGTTAGAATTTTTTGATCAATCAGGACGATGCACATGATATTATTAGGACATGATCAAGAAAAGTGGCCTAACCGACAACCACTTCTTTGAACACGACCCTATAATTTTTTTCCCTCTATCCATACTGTAATGAGAAATTATCTTTCAAGAAACCTACAAGAGACAGACTTGCAGCGATTATTAGATCGACTTCATTAACATGCATTGTAAAACTTATGCTATGATTGGTTGCTGAGACAATTGTAGAAAACATGGAAAAGAAAAGAAAATTTTAGATTTTTAATACAAATTTTAGTTGTGTTTTGTCTAATTTTCTTTTCTTTTCCATATTTTTACTTATTTTCTCGACAACCAAACATAGGGTTAGTGAAAATTTAGAGATTTGTAATCAAATGGCGCAAGTTTGAACTTATAATGTCCTTCACATTCGACATGGTTTCGTTTTGAGAGATTTAAAAGTTTTTATATGAAGAAAATGGTTGCTTAGTTGGATATCAGGTTTAAGTTTGGCTCGAGCTTGTGCCATGTAAACAAGATGAGTCGAGCTCGAGTTTATATACCAATTTTAGTTTATATAACCAATTTTTTATGAGCTGAGTTTGGACACAAACTTGTTAACTTGAGTTGAGCTAGAGCCTAGACACCCCCTTACTCGGCTATGCTTTATATCAACCCTATTTGTGGTCCAAATTGGGCTCATTATTGATACCCCTAAGTAAACCCTAACATATGAAGGGGCGGTGCGGGGGGGCCATCCCCCCCCCCCCCCCCCCCCCCCCACAAAATTTTGGGAGTTTTAATTATTTGTACTTATAATTTTTTTAAATAAAATACTTAATATATAAATTTTGTATAGAGTGGCCCCCCTAAAAAATATTTTACATTTTTTTGATATATGTAATATAAAAAGATTGATTCTTTATGTGTCTCTTTTAACCCTAGTTAAGATTTATTATTTTAGGAGTTAATTTTTTTAAAATAAAAACTAAGGGTAGATATATATACCCTAGGGGTGAGTGAATCTTAACCACAGTTAATGGGTGTTAAATGGGACATGTGTCAAGCATGGGAATAGAACGTGTGTGAAAAACAATCTCCATAATAAAAAAAATATATGTAGGTGTAGTGATTAGCCCACCTTGCATTTGACTACATAATCAATGTCTTCCTATTTCATCCCCTTTAACCTTAGTTAACCAACTTAATATTTTTTTTATTTATTTTTAAAAAAACCAAGGTTAAATAGATGAACCCTAGGGGTGAGTGAATCTTAACCACTAACAAGTGAGTATTAAAAAAGTGGGTAAGAACCAAAGAAAACTGACCCATGTTTTTCACTTTTTCTTATTACTGGTCCCCTTTTTGGAATGAAACATTAACAAATTTTAGGACCACGATGGACCTACTACTTAAAAACAAAACCGGGGGCTATAGCCCCGAACCCCTAAGGTCCCATAGTCCATATCCCAATCCCATTAATTTTCTTGATATGTAATTCGGCCCCCTCAAAGAAAAATTCCTAGCTCTGCCCCTAACATATGAACAACTAATACAATTACAAAACACTACATATGACCCCAACAATTTACAATAGGTCTTTTGTCGTGCCCCAAAATCCTCCTACGAGAATGTGAGATCTTTGGCACGTGACTTACTTATCATATCATCTTGTTAGAAGCAATAAAGGCATACTAAATTATGAGCCTGTAAATTTTTCTTCAATTAACTAACTAACATTTAATACTTCAAATAAACTCTAATTACAATCCGTAATTAAACTAGACATACATAATCTGAATCATCCTCGTGATTCTCAATCATCCATTAAATCAAAAGATAAATCCATAATAAGTCAATTACAATCTCTTTAGAATTTAAATAATTTCTAATAAACTAAAATAATAATAAGATCATCCATCGAAATCTCGTTTCTCTTCGGAATGATCACCTGTAAGATCTTCCTTTACGTACTATTCTTTAACTCAAGGCTCCTGCACACAATTATCAAATCTTGAACCAGCCGCCAACAAAGTTATCGGTTGAATAACAAATTACTCAGCGTATATAACAATCCATAATAAATAATATCATAATATTAAAATGCATACATGTGACAGTTCAATTACAATTCACATACATAAATCAAAGTGTGAAACATCTTTTCATTTCAATTCTTTCATATGTTTATTTGTACTTGTCTTTCTTATTTATCTTGTTTGTCTTATTACTGACTTATCTTTCTTGTCTTACTTTTCTTGACTTGTCTTTCTTGTCTTACTTTTTTAACTTATCTTTCTTTTTCACGAGTAAAACAAACAACATACACTGTGCAATAACTTAAAATAATTATACTTCATATATTGGGTAGAGATTAACATATACCCTACTTACCGAGGCACCACATAGTTTACACATTATCCGATGGATAAGGCTTGTATGCACATTATCTGATGCATACGCTTATCTGCACATTATCCGATGCATACGGCTTGTCTACACATTATTCGATGCATACAGCTTGTCTTGCCTTGATCTTAGGCTTATTGGTATTCAGACAGTGCAAAACTCAATCATGCATTCATCATTTTCGTATGTACTTGTTTATTTGTATAATACTTGTAATCTTACTTTTTATCATGCTTTTACATATTCATTATTTTAAGTAAGTGCACGGTATTATACCATTAATTAAATTATATCCAAGACTATCAGTCAAGAGTTATAGGAAATCTCATCATAACGTCTCATTCCATTATGTTAATCAGACCTACACAAACAAAACTCTTATCAAGGTTCTTTTATCCAACAATATATCACGTATAAAAACATAAAAACAAACACACAACATTCATATTTCCAATAATTTAACAAGCTTTAATCACAATTTATTTTCAATATACATAATTCACAATATAATTTAAATATCAATAACACATTTTAATTAAGATTAAAATCATTAATACATACCTAATTTATCAATCATAAATCTCATCAAGCATATCCAAAATCATACTATCATGTAACCCTAATATTACAAAGAGTCCACATCCATCATTCAATTCTTTTATACATTTTATTCAACTTTATAAATTCATTCATTTTTCTTTATATATCCATTATAAATTCTCAATCCCCTTGTTGAACCATAAACAAAATATAAATATGGTCATTTACATCTTAATCATGTTATTCACATCTTACTTTAATCATTCATCAAACGATAAATCAGGCATAATAGCAATTTATAGATCTTACTTATATTCACTTTCTTACTTAGATCTATCTCTTTTAATTATTTCTTTATATTAATATTCAAGATATTGAGGACTGGGGATCGTTATTTACTTCTCTTGATTGTTTTCCTACGATCTTACGCTTATGAATGAGTTTCGATCTAAATCTTCAAGTCTCCTTCTTGCTTGAGTGAATCTTGTGATTTCTAGGTCTTCGCTCTTTAGATCTCTCAAAATACTTTTTTTTTTTTTTAAATGTTTATGAGGCTGTAGGAAACCTAAATCACGAGTTAAAGAGGTATTTATATGGTTTGAGGACTCCAGGGAACTTAAAAAGTCGAAAATCAGCGTTTTCGCGTAATTCTCAGTGTCCACCGATCGATCGGCAAGTTTGGCCGATTGATCCCAGCCACTACCGATCGATCGACGCTAGTTGGCTGATCGGTCGGATTTTTTATATTTATGAATCTTGCTCCAATAATTTGTCAGTGATATTTGACTCGATTATCAGAATTAGACGATTCAACTTGCGTTGAAACAATTATTCGAAGGAGAACAATTGCTTACGTAATAGACAAGTCTCAATTTCAAGTCAATGGAGGTTAAAATTTTTCATCAAGTTGGATGAAGGTGAAAGCGAACCTTGAAACAATTGGGTTAATACTGAGAACTCAAGGTTTGAACCCTAAACTCTAGAAGTTAGAAATTAGATATCTTAACCTAATTTTAGGCAATGAGGTGACCCTTTAAACCTGAAACTTTTAATTTAATAATAAGAATAATAAGTTAATCGCTATTATTATATAAAGGGTTACTACATCTAGGCATCCCACATTAATTCTCATAAGAACACGAACACATGCATTTAAAATCGAACACATATTCCAAGAAATTCATATAATGGCTTGAATGTTGAGGAACTAAATTTCGGGTCTCTACATTTTTGTGGCCAAATTGGGATTGTTGACACCCCTACTTAAACCATATATATATATATATATATATTTGAACAACTCATGAAATTTTATTATAAACTCTATCTATGAGTACCTCATAAAATTATGAGCTGTTCACGGTTGCCAAAAAAATAAAAAAGTGATTTATTTTAAGGCATGTGCTCCATTCTAGGACTGTTTACATCGCAAAGTGCTTGAAAATCAGTCCGATTTAAATTACCCTTTCACGGTTGAAAAGTGGAGCTCTCCTATTACGTAGTGTAAAGGTAGGGGCAAATTTATAATTACATGGGACCGTCATAGACAAAAAGGCTGCTTCTCTGTACGGAAGCAGAGCTCCAAGGCTTTGGATTGTCTCTGGCGAAGCCAGAAAGCTTATCTCGGGGTTCCATAGAGCGTGTGACGCGTGGCCACGTTTTGGGCGCCAAACCGAAAACAGAAGACGGAAGCCTGGGATCGTTAACGTTTGTTAACGTTTCAAAAAAATAATTTTTTATTCCTTTTGTTTTTGGGAATAGCGTACTCTGGTTGCCATGCTCAGAATGAATGAACTGATGGGATTTTGGTCTTGGCTTTGGACTTGCCCGAGCTCAGGCGACCTTCTTCTTCAGTTCGAGGGTTTCCGGTAAGAAGGGTCAGTTCTTTTTGGCTTTGGATTGTTACCCGAAACGTCTTCACCTCTCCGGTAACCAAGGTTTTTGGCAACCAAGGTTTCGGCATTTGAGGATTTTTGGTTTTTTTGGTCACAATACAGACCAAAACCCCCAAATAAGCTTCCTTCTCCTTCAGGCTTCCTTCTACTTGTCATTCGGGTGCGGTTCCGGTTCAGTCCTCACGAGATAAGCTATTCAAGGGTTTCCGGTCATGTTTCTTCTCGGGGTCAGTTCAGTTCGAGGGTAGACGGAAACCAAGGGAACTTTCCGGCGATTGCATTTTTTTCCAACCCCAAAAACCAGAGGCTGACTGAACCGGGTATCATACTTCACTTTTGCTACCCTGTAAATTTTTTTTCAAGGTTTTTTTGCCATGATTTACCTTATTTCCTTCATTCTTTTCTATTTGAGGGTTTGATTTAGGGTTTTTTTATCTGGGGGTTTTGACTTGGGGTTTGAAGGAAGGTTTCTTGTGCAAAATTGTTGGTGTTCTTTGGAATGTTGTAAATCGTTGAGAAAATAATGCAATGTTGTAAATCGCATTGGCTGTCCATTTTTTTTTTTTCCCATTTTTTCATCGAGCAAACTTTATCCTCTTAGAGGATCTGAGATTGTTATTTCAATATGATAAGGTTAATTTGTTGCATAGAGATAGCAGAGCACTAACTACATATATGGACAATATCCGGTTTCTAAAGTGGTTATGAGTGCCTACACAAGGATTCTTGCAAAAAAGTTCCCAACTTTCTGCATAAATTGTGTCTGTCCTGGTTTTGTCAAGACAGACATTAATTTCAATACTAGGTATTTAACTGTTGAAGAAGGTGCAGAAAATCCTGTGAAATTGGCTTTATTGCCTGATGGGGGGCCTTCTGGTCTCTTCTTCGATCGGACCGGAGTAACAACCTTTTGATGCGTGAGAAAATTGAACACGGTGGAAGCTCATCTGCTATCTTGCATTGTGTCTATATATGCAGTTAGTGCTCTGCTACTTGCATTGTGTCTGTCCTATATAAGCTAATTATATATTCAGGTTTGTCCTTGTGTGACTAGTAAAGACTAAATTTCATTGTTATGCATGATATAGCCCAAACTGAATTTGGGTCCACTTTATCTGTTTATTTTGTTTTGAGTGATAGTACCTTGAGGAAAATTCAACACTAGTCTTGCCAATGCCACCGAAAACATAGAGAATATTACCTCCATAATTAAGTAACACTAATCGTGTTTTGATCGAGCATAAACGTTTTCTACTGTTGTTTTGAGCTTCACTAAGTCTTAATATGGCAGGGCCGCAGGAGTAGGGTTTTTTTTTTTATATATAATCTGAAACCATTACTCATTTGTTCATGTTACAAGGGTTTCAATCTCCATAACATGATTTTATTTTTGAAGCCATATGATGTAACTTACATTTTGTGATTACTAAGACATTCATAATTTTATAGAAACATATACTGTTGTCAATGTTTTCCTCACTGTGCGTATGTAGGACTAACATCTAAAATAATCACTCGAAGTGTATGTAGGACTAATATCTATAACTTTTAATTAAAATCATTGGCATAAACATCCCCTTTTAAAAATCATATTTTGGTGGGAAGTATAAATCTCTTAGAGATGGCAACATCATATTTTGGTGGGAAGTATATTTCCAATTTCTCAGGTGACCCTCGTTATATATTATTAGCTAGCCTAATCAGATCCTTAGCACTATTACAGTCAAAAAGAAGTAATAACCTATTACGGTAAGAGGCCAAAGCTAATAAGTATTGGTCTAATCAAGGAAATGAGTGTTCTGAGATTGTCATGATCCTTAATGTTGTGCTAGTTGTCAATGGTTTAGTGGAAGGTTTTAGGTGGATGGCTTAAGCGGATAATGTGGAGATGAGAAAAATACCCCCCAAATCTCCCCCTTCTTCCCCAAAGCAGATGGGTATAACAGTTAGCATAAATCCCGTTCTAACCAAGACAATAACTTATTATTGTGTTAGGCTACATACATTAAATGGAATAGAAAGTCCCACCAAAAATAGAACAATCCAACTAAATATAGAGAAATTGAATAGAGACCAAAAAAGGGAAGTTTGTGATGTACCAAAGGGAAAAAATGTGTAGTAGAAGACCTCCTAAAACCTGCAAACATTAATTGAAGTTTAAAACTTAACTTGACCAGATTTGGAGGGTTTTTATTATTCGGTTCCCTTATTTGGGGGAATAAGGTGTATAGTAGAATTCTTCAGGGTGTGTAAAGTCATCTTTGATCATGTTTTATGGTTCTAAAGTCAAAATATGACCAAGTCAGCTTTGTGTGTGATTTTGATAGACGTTGTTATCGTTTTGCATACTTTTTTTATTTACAGCTACTTGAAAGAAAGAATTGATGTTTTTAAATTTTTTTTCAGGCATGACAGGAAATACGCAAGCTCCCATTTGTTTTTGTAATAGGGGATACATGAAATTATTCATGGCTAAAACGAAAAAAAACTACGGCCGTTGGTTTTTCCGGTGCCCACTTGGTCAGGTATAGGTATATTATGTGTTGATTAATATGTATAATATCTCATTATTATATCAAAAATCATGAACTAATAATATTTAAATTTCATTAGGATCATCACAATTCATTCATTTGGGTGGAAGACTATGAAGAACCCCATTCCACTGAAGGTGAAATAGATCTTACAGTACATCAATTACTCAATGCACGCAAAAGAGATCGTCGGCTTTTCTTTTGTGCGGCCTGTGGATGTAGTCTACTATGTATAATCATGGGATTTTTAATGGTTATTTGGACAATTGTAATTATTATGCTTCTAAAGTAAGACATGCAACATATAATTTGGAACATCTGAACCCACTTTTGTTATGTAAATTTCACTATCTTATGACAATTGTAAATTTCACTATCTTATGACAATTGTAAATACAGGGTTCACAGGTACTAGGCTACATGTATTGTTATGTTACCTTGAAAACTTGGTACTAGCCTTAGTAGCAGATTCCCAAGTTCTCACAATGGTGTCAACTACTTTTATATTTTACCTTGAAAACTTGTGAACATCAAAGGACTTTTCCTACTAGATCATCTTAACACACTGCTTGGTGTATTAAGCTGTTTACAAAAAAATAAAAAATAAACAGCAATGTTTAGTCCCACCTCGGCTGGGCTAATGTCAGTGCATTCCCATATAAAGTGTCACACTCCCTCAAGGTTCCTAACTCAAAGGGGATGTCAAAACAGACGAGAGAGTGCATGTAAGCTCTAATTATTCAGTATCTTTTAATCCCGTTTACCATAACTCAAATTCTGGAACTTGGTTTTGCTTCCTCTAAAGAATTATACAAAGATCTCTAGTGAATTCTAGTCGAGCACTTGAGCATATGGAACATTGGTGTTCCTCCACTTCCACGGTTCCACCTGCCTTGAATAGTCCATGGGAAGATGTTTTGTGTTTCAATATACAAGGTTGAGTAAAACACCTTTAGTTTACACTGCCAGTCTTATTCTCTCAATGCTGCATTCATAATATACCTATACCATCCTACCTAGAGGGTGTCTGATACAAGTCGAAGTCTTGGACAACTTAATGATGTGAGCCACTTCCAAAGTTATTGCTCCCACAAACAATGTGAAGAATTGGAATGATGGATGAATGATCTTTTCTCATTTGCTGTTCTTAGGATCACATATTCTGCATGTGGTTGGGGATGTTGGAAGAGAGTTTGCTTTTGCTTGATGTATTAGAAGAAAACAAAGCAACAGCTTGTTTTGTGGGTTCCTCCTTTTGCTTTCTGTGCTTGTAAGATCGTATTATACCGTGACCCATAAGAAACAGAACATATTATACATGGTAATTAAAGTGTGGTGTGGCTTCTGGTTTTCCATTTAGGGTGAGTTTTCATTTGAACAAAATATATAAAATTGAATGTTATTAATAATCATTTCTGAAATGGTAGTCACCAGCAAAAACTCATAATGCTTCCATGTCTTATGTTATTGGAGTTTCCATTTTCCTTTTCATAGGAGCTTGCAGGGAAAGCAAGTCTGCTATACTACACATAAATCACCTGAAAAGTTTACCTGCTATTCTTAAGCTATTGTGCACAAGTTCATAACTTAAAAGGGAAATGGAAAACGAACCCCAGGGTCAACTTGCCAAACCCCCTTTTTACCACCCATCAACCGTGGTTAGGATTCACTCACCCCTAGGGTTAAGCAATCTAACCATGGCTTTCCTGATTGATATATGAAAATAAGTACAATTTCTCTAAAGCTGACACATAAAACAGGCATGTTCATAAATGTGTAAGTTTCAAAACTAGGACTAATACTTTAAAAGGTTAATCTGTAGCAATGTCAGATTCATTTAGATGCCCTGCAAAAGCATAAATCACCTGAAAACCCATACCACATCTACCTAGTACTCATCACATTCATCTTCCTCCCCTTCAGCAGACTCAGCCCCAAACTCATAATCCTTCTCCCATGCCATAGCCCTGGATTCAGCTGGCCTACTAGGCATTTCTTTGAGCAATAATTCAATTATCATAACTGCAAAACGACAAACATGCAACATAGCTGTCACCGTAAATTTTCACTATGATTACTTCGAAACATCAAATAAAGGAGTTTGCATATATTAATTAAAAAAAATATGAGTTGTGGATACCTATTTGTCATTTTAGTGGTAAGGTCTTGACACTCTCCCTGTGAGCTATTCCCCACACCAAGTGGCGATTCCTGCAACATATAAAGACAACATATAAGGAGATGACCAAATGGCTTTGTTACAACGACATGAACATATTTGGTAATGATTATAAGAAAAAGTGGCTCTGTTACAATGACATGAACATGTGTGTAACAGCAGAAATGCAATTCCTATGGCATCAACAATTACTGATTACTTTTCAACTTTCATGCAGGTGTTAGCCAAGTTAAAGAAAATCTAGTTATAAGAAATGCAACGAGGGTAAAAAATATCAGCAAATCCCAATTTTAACAGATCTGTGCCCTTCATTTAATTAAAATGGAAGGAACACCATGAATGAAGCTAGCAGCCCCCCTAATTCAATTCCACTCAGATTCTGAGGGGAGTACAAGCATAATATAACAATCACAAAGGATAATACTAATACGAATATCAAATGTTCCATGTCCTTCATCAATAGTATACATCTAGAATCTATTTATTACACCAAACAGATGAATATCTGATGTAATAGTTAAATATATCCTTATGCACAAACGCAATAAGAACAATGTGTTTTATCTTTGCTCTCACGGATTTGATTGAGCTCCTGGAGGTTCCAGATTATTGAGGACATTATCCAAGGCTTCTTTTATTTTCTACTTTCTATAATGCAAGTTAAAACCCAATGGCCGGTACTGCACACACTTTACAGATTGTAAACCAATAGAAGCTGAAGATTTTGCTAGTCCTTCCATACAGTACATTAATAACTGGTTTGCAAAGATTACTAAACAACACACGTATGGATAAATTGTCTGCTAATAGATGGTGCAAAAGTTATTTCTAATCCTAAATATTGCAACACACATTGATCAACATAATTAAGTAACGGTTACCTGAGATGACCCATAGATGGATTGTTGCAAATGCTGATACATGGTATGGTTGTGGTATAGTTGTGGCTGCCCATACATTAAAGAAGACATTGGAGGGCCTTGAAACTGTTGGTACGTATATGGTGGAACTTGATTGAACTGGGCTTGTTGGTGCATGTACGGGTTCACTTGATTCAGCTGAGCTTCTTGGTACATGTAAGGGTTCACTTGATTCGGCTGAGCTTGTTGGTGCATGTACGGGTTCACTTGATTCAAGCTTAGCTCTTGTTGGTTCATAATTTGACTTGGTCCAACATTCTGTTGGAACCCCTATTTAGCACATCAAAATTAAAATTAATAAAAACTTAAACTTGGCAATAAATAAACTTTGATTTATAATGCAAACCAAATTTAAGTACCTGCATTCCTTGATCACTTGGACATGTCGGCATGGAACGCATAATGGGACCAGTGGGTGGGAAGGTGTAGATAGGCACCTTAGATGACCCTCTTGTTTTTTTCCTCTTCTCTAAACAACCCCGGATCCTCGCTCTTCCCTTATGTCCTTGATCGTTTTTTGCTAGTCCCTTCACCCGATTGGATATCTCATTGTCATCATTTTCCTTGGGTGTTTCATTAACCATCTCTTCTGATTCAAGGTTTTGAGTCTCATTTATGGATAATTTACTGAAAAAATTATCAACATTTGACGTGGTTGCACATAAACCTTCCATAGCAATTTTAAAGGATTGATCATTTTCAGCAGCCCTAGTATTCAATTTCATAGAAAAGCGACTTAAGACCTTATAACGCTTTGACAACGTTACATCCCCCACAAATAATGAACTTCTAGTGCCAATGCTTGAACTTGCATCTTTTGCATGTTTACTCCATCTCTTCAACATGTATTGATCTGGGATCTCCTCCACTTCCATTCTGAACAATACTTGCAATGCATGACCACACAAAATTCCAGTGAATTCAAAATTTTTATAGCTACAATGGATAGTGAATCCACTTTTGTCACATGTAACTGTGTATTCTCTTTTTTTCTCCGGGCATCTTACTATAAATGTGTTTGTGGCATCACACTGGACAGACAATTTGACACGATAAGTCATTCCCATACGATATTCCTTTTGAAACAATTTAAATATTTTAGGGGTGTAGAAATTTCTTGCACGAATCAACAATGGAATATTCGCAAAAACTTCTACTTCACTTTGTGTCATCTTGAAGTCGGCTCGTAATTCCGCATTCCTTCTGTCAATTACTACACTCTCGAAATGTTCAAAAAATTCCAACAAGTAATGAGTGCTATTTAAATACTGTCTCAACACACTATTCACACTTTCACTTCTTTGAGTGCTTTTCATATCCGCGCAAAATGTACTCCTTCCATACACCAAAGCCCATTTCTCCTTTTCACTAAACAACTTTTGTAACCATGTATTCCCTCTTAGATTGTATGTTTTTAACATGTTCTCCCACCCGTTCAAAAAATCTTCTTCATCATCATAGTCATATATTAACTTGTTGAAATCTACAACGAAAGACTTTGAACTACTAAATGCATGACTAAGATGCTTTCTTGCATTCTGGTACATATGCCACACACAGATGCGATGATGAGTATCTGGTAAAACTGAACAGATTGCATTGGCCATTGCCTTGTCTTGATCCGTAAGGATGGTTTTCGGTTGTTTATTAGACATTGCAGCCAAAAAAGCCCTAAACACCCACTCGAAAGATGCAGTTGTTTCATCATACATTAATGCCGCTCCAAATAAAATTGACTGCTTATGATGATTAACTCCTACAAATGGTGCAAATGGTCGTGCATTATTATTTGTCCTGTAAGTTGTATCAAAAACAAGCACATCACCAAATGCATTGTAGTCATTCACCATTCTAGAGTCAGCCCAAAAAAAGTTTGTTATTTGATCTTCGGCATCAAGTTGTAAGGAATATACAAACCCTGGATCTTCTACAACCATCAGTTGAAAATACTGTAATATTGCTCCTGCATCTCCCATTTCCATTGACCTCATCCGTCTAGAACGAATATAATTTTTAATGTCCATGTGCAAAAATCCAACATTTTCGGGCCCTCCCACTTCTGCGGTCATAAGATCATATGTCTTCTTCGAGTTTATACCAACACTACTTGCCATATTCGCTTCAACAGCTTGAGCCTTGGCTACTCTCCTCCGTGACCTAAACATGTAAGACTTCATTGGTGTACAATGATGGTTGTGCTCTAGTTGACTCTGAATTATCTTATAATGTTCATTTGGCTGCAGAGCAATTACAATGTGAGCCTTACAATCACATCTAGTAGGATCTCGCTGGTTCTCAATGTTTGTTCGTTTATCTTCTTTCTTAAGACCTTCTCGCGAACAACAAAGTTTTCTACGTCTCACAACACCAGATTTATCTTTATTTTTCCAATCCTTTCGAATACTAAAGCCAGCCTTTCTTCCATATTCATTGTAGAAATCATATGCCTGATCCTCTGACTCAAATTCCATTCCAATTTCTGGATTTGGTGTACCATCTTCATTTGTCGAACATTTTTTGCTGTACCCAGATCCACTAGCATAGTTACAGTCATCATCTGTTGTCTCAAATGATAACCTGCGTGATACTTGTAATCCACTATTATCTTCTTCACAAGGATTACCCAATATATTATGATCCATGTCAATGTATTCGGCCTCTCTGAAATGCGTATTGTGCTCTTCCCTGAACTTGAGACTCTGGTAAGATCATATTAGATATAGTATATCACCCATTTATTTTCAACTCTGTAATCCAAATTCAAATAACACGATTTAAAGGAAACAAAATATTAATGACGGCTAAATCGAATGGAAAGCATTTGAAGAGACAAACTTATCTTGATCTGCTATATTTGGTGAAAAATTATGACGAAAAAATCTCTAAATTTAGCATAATTATTCTCTAATTCCGAAAAAGTTAAGGGGATAACAAATGAAACAGATTATAATCTCTTACTCCACTTAACTACTAAATCTGAGGTCCTGAAGACTAATTATGGAGGTAATATTCTCTATGTTTTCGGTGGCATTGGCAAGACTAGTGTTGAATTTTCCTCAAGGTACTATCACTCAAAACAAAATAAACAGATAAAGTGGACCCAAATTCAGTTTGGGCTATATCATGCATAACAATGAAATTTAGTCTTTACTAGTCACACAAGGACAAACCTGAATATATAATTAGCTTATATAAGACAGACACAATGCAAGTAGCAGAGCACTAACTGCATATATAGACACAATGCAAGATAGCAGATGAGCTTCCACCGTGTTCAATTTTCTCACGCATCAAAAGGTTGTTACTCCGGTCCGATCGAAGAAGAGACCAGAAGGCCCCCCATCAGGCAATAAAGCCAATTTCACAGGATTTTCTGCACCTTCTTCAACAGTTAAATACCCAGTATTGAAATTAATGTCTGTCTTGACAAAACCAGGACAGACACAATTTATGCAGAAAGTTGGGAACTTTTTTGCAAGAATCCTTGTGTAGGCACTCATAACCACTTTAGAAACTGGATATTGTCCATATATGTAGTTAGTGCTCTGCTATCTCTATGCAACAAATTAACCTTATCATATTGAAATAACAATCTCAGATCCTCTAAGAGGATAAAGTTTGCTCGATGAAAAAATGGGAAAAAAAAAAAAAATGGACAGCCAATGCGATTTACAACATTGCATTATTTTCTCAACGATTTACAACATTCCAAAGAACACCAACAATTTTGCACAAGAAACCTTCCTTCAAACCCCAAGTCAAAACCCCCAGATAAAAAAACCCCAAATCAAACCCTCAAATAGAAAAGAATGAAGGAAATAAGGTAAATCATGGCAAAAAAACCTTGAAAAAAAATTTACAGGGTAGCAGAAGTGAAGTATGATACCCGGTTCAATCAGCCTCTGGTTTTTGGGGTTGGAAAAAAATGCAATCGCCGGAAAGTTCCCTTGGTTGCCGTCTACCCTCGAACTGAACTGACCCCGAGAAGAAACGTGACCGGAAACCCTCGAATAGCTTATCTCGTGAGGACTGAACCGGAACCGCACCCGAATGACAAGTAGAAGGAAGCCTGAAGGAGAAGGAAGCTTATTTGGGGGTTTTGGTCTGTATTGTGACCAAAAAAACCAAAAATCCTCAAATGCCGAAACCTTGGTTGCCAAAAACCTTGGTTACCGGAGAGGTGAAGACGTTTCGGGTAACAATCCAAAGCCAAAAAGAACTGACCCTTCTTACCGGAAACCCTCGAACTGAAGAAGAAGGTCGCCTGAGCTCGGGCAAGTCCAAAGCCAAGACCAAAATCCCATCAGTTCATTCATTCTGAGCATGGCAACCAGAGTACGCTATTCCCAAAAACAAAAGGAATAAAAAATTATTTTTTTGAAACGTTAACAAACGTTAACGATCCCAGGCTTCCGTCTTCTGTTTTCGGTTTGGCGCCCAAAACGTGGCCACGCGTCACACGCTCTATGGAACCCCGAGATAAGCTTTCTGGCTTCGCCAGAGACAATCCAAAGCCAAGCTCCAAATTTAAATCGTTCCTTTTTAGTGGGAACTTAACCATGGGCCTGTTGATATCATTGGGTGTATTAATAGGCTTGGTGGAGTCCTCCCATGCCCCAAGATTAGCCTCTGGAAGTAGGCTATAATAAAATCAATAACATGGCATAAGCCCAACATGACTTTGAGATTTCGACCCAAGCCTGGCCCATGATTATTTTTAAGAAACCAAGCCTAATCCAATTGGAACCCACTCATCTCGGATTATGTCGAGTCCAATGCAGCCCAAACCATTGGGCCTCCTAAGTGCCTAGCCTGGGTCAGGCCTAAAAACCCATCTAGCAAGCTCGACCCATTGCAAATTTGCAGCCACTTTAGATTGGGATGCAAATGAAGTTGGTTGAGGTAACCATTAATAAACTATACCGTACAGTCAGTCGATCACTAGAATGGATGGTTGTGGTTATGGATCATGATGAGCCATACATGTGAGCAACATGGAAACAATTTATCATTTATTTTATATAGTAGTATATAAAACTCATACCATGAATCACAAACATTTACATTTTTTTTTCTTGGTTATATAGTGAGCAGATCAGGCATAATCTTTAGCCCATGTACATTGGATATCTAGTCAGACATGTGTAGATGTATATATATCAATACCCCTATTGTCAAGATTCCTAATTATTAAAAAAATAAACATTATCGAGGAAAAAAAAATTGTACCCACATGTGGGTCATATATAGTCTAACATTTTATTTATTTTTGATATAAATCATTGTCCATCTATGGTTGGCTTCTATGGGGATTTATCCACATTGAAAATTGGTACCCAACTCAAAAATAGGGGTGTCAAGAGGCCGGACCGGGTTTGGGCCATCCCTGTTGCGGTCCGATTTGTATACAGGCTTCAATGAAAGGCGTGAGTTCGGCCCTATTAACTGCGGGTCGGGCCAGGGCTTTAATAGACCTATTTCAATAAAGCCATTTTCAAGCTTCGTAGGGCTTTGACCACTTTTTTTTCCAATATTTGGGCTTGGGCGGGCCTAGCAACAATTGTCTTAATTTTACTTTCATTCTCAAGCCAATATTCATACAGGATAGAGCGCAAGACCTGACTATGCTCAAATAATGTCAATGCATTAAAATTATCACAAACATACAATTTAAATAACATATACATCAAACTTATTCAATACCAACCTAATAAACCTGTGGAATTCATTGAAAAACAATCTAATGAACCTATGAAATAATTAAATAACAATTAATAAGTTCATAAACCCGAACCTTTATAATTTAAAGAATATATTCACCAAACTCTTGAATAAACCTGTAACAATATGATAAACCTATAAAAATCATTGATATAGCAACCTGAATCATTTGTAACGTTTAAATCATCTTTAAAACTTAAAAGAACATATACATAAACTATTGAATAACAACCTAATAAACTTGTAAAACTTATTAAATAACAACATGATAAATCTATAAAATCATTGACATAGAAATTTTAAAAAACGTTTAATTTCTCCCAAAAATAGTGTTGAAAAAAAAGTGTTCATAAAAAATGAATGGGTTTGAATGTCAAATGTTGAAAAATATTTTTCGAACCCCCAAAGATAATTGGTGTCTCTCAAAACACATAAAAAATAAAATGTTTTTAAAAATACAAAAAACAAGTAGAATCCTTTTAAGGAAAAAAAAAATGCAATTTAAAAAAAAAATCTTTTTACAACCACACCAATTTGAGTGTATATCTATGGTCCGAGAAATAATTTAAACTTTAAAGTGCTAATTTTTTTTAAAAAAAGTCTACCTTATCAACCCTAGCGGTTAAACATAATTTTTTTTTGAAGGCAATTGGCTGGGTTTCGAGTTTCAGTGTTGTAGTTGAAGAGATAAGATCATAGCAATTGTATTCAAAAGAATTCAATTGCATATATGACACATGTAGATTGGTTGAAGGGAAAAAGACGGAAAATTTAAATTTTGGTTTTTTTTTTCTTCAAATCAACATGTGAGGCCTATGTATTCAATTGCAATTGGTTGTGATCCTATCTCGTAATTGAGAGGCTCACTGTGTACTAATTTAACTTTGAGGTTAACCGGATGACTTGTACAATATATATATATATATATATATATATATATATATATATAGTGATCATCATTATATAATGAGGATGGGCGGTCCTTCCTTGGTTCAAATGTTTAATTTAAATTTTAGTTAATTACAATGGGTTCAAAACGTTGACTAAATTTTACTTAGTTTCAAGGCTCCAGCTGTCCCCTTTTTTTTGTTATACCCAAAATGCCCCTGAAGTTTTTTGGTTCCCAAAATATCCTTAGGTCTTATTTTTATAACCAATTGTCTCTCATAATTTTTTTTAATACAAAATGTCCTTCAAGTTTTTATACCCAAAATATTTCTTAATTTTTTTCCCAAAATACCTTCACTAAGGTTCCTCTTCCCAGTTTCTCTCCCCTTCCCTCCCCCCCCCCCCCCCCCTCTCTTCTCTCTCTCCTTTAGATTCGGATTTGCTCTAGTGGACGCTTGAGTTGGGCACTCGGGCATCCACACTTCATCCAACACCTTGTGATAAAAAGGGGGAGAAGTCATTTCATTTTCTCCCAATGATTCTGACTTCTCCCCCCTTGATATCTCTCCCCTTTTTATCGTCAGGTGTCGGATGAAGTGTGGATGCCTGAGCAAATCCAAAGCCCTCTCACGTGCATTGCATGTGCACCACAAAGTACATAAATATAAGGGTAAATTACACTCACCTCCCTTGAGGTTTGGTGAAATTTCAGAAATCTCTCATCTAGTTTATGAAATTACGTTGCCCTCCCTTGTCAGACTCTTAATATTAACATTGTTAACTAAAATTATCATTTTTCCGAGGAAACAAGTATTTACCGTTTGAAAGCTCAACCAAAGAAAAACATAAACTCCTAAGTCGCCACATGTCCCTTTTAATACCTACTAACTATGATTAAGATTTACTCACCCCTAGGGTATATCCATCTAACCTTAGTTTTAGGAAAAAATAACCTTAGGTTGGTTAAGCTTAATCGCAATTAAAGAGGGCTCTACAAGCCGCCATGTGTCCCTTTTAACACCCACTAACTGTGGTTAAGATTCATTCATCTATAGAATTCATTAATCTAACCTTGGCTAATAGAAAAAATTATAAAAATATTAATCTTAGATTAATTATGTTTAACCACAATTAAAGGATCTCTATAAGCAGTCACATGTCCCTTTCAACACCCACTAACTATGGTTAAAACTCACTCACCCCTAGGGTTCATCCCTTAATAACTCAAACCTCCTAACCTGCTACCCGCTCCCACTCTCAAACCTCGCTTTCGCCTCAGGAGCTCGATTTTAACTTTTGTAAATCTCGCTCTCACTTAAAGGTATGGTTTTTGTGTAAAGTTTTATTTTTATCCTAATTTTTCATGTGAAATGAAGTGTATTTTGTTATTTTTCTTTATAGGGTACAAGATTCATCTAAGATTTGTTAATTATTAGTGATCTTGTAATTGAATTTAGAATGATACATTTAATAATTCAATAGTCATCTTGTTTGTTGTGATGAAAAATTTGAATTATGAATGATTGTATCAATTTTCTCTTAAAGTTTAAAAAACTAAAAAAGATATATTTACATTTACAAGTAATTTTCAAGAACATCAATATATATTTTATGTATATATATCGGCGCTCCCGATATCCTAAATTGAAATCTGACGCTCTCGCACCCACTTTACGCTCTGGTTATTTAGGTTTCATCTGTCAAATCTTGGTTTTTAGAAAAAAAAAAAAACCTTAGGTTGCTTATGCTTAACCACAATTAAAATGAGCTCTACAAGCCGCCACGTGTCCCCTTTAATGCTCACTAACTAGGGTTAAAATTCATTCACCCCTAGGATTCATCCATTTAATCTTGATTTTTAGAAGGAAAAAAAACCTTAGGTTGATTATACTTAACCACAATTAAAAGGGGCTCTACAAGCCACCTCGTGTCCCCTTTAACACTCACTAATTGTGCTTAAGATTCACTCACTCCTAGGATTAATCCATCTCACTTTGCTTTTAAGAAAAAAATAAATTTTTAATCTTAGGTTAATTATGTTTAACCATAGTTAAAGGATTTTTATAAGTCGCCATGTGTCCTTTTTAATACCCACTAACTATGGTTAAGATTCACTCACCCTTAGAGATCATCTATCCAACATTGGTTTTTAGGGGGGGAAAAAAATATATATGTATATATATACTTGATTTTGGAACTATATATTAACCGTAAGTTGATATTAACTAACCTTGTGTTGAAAAATAGTAATTTAGTTATTTTAAAATGTTTAAATGATAACATCATCAAAGTCCATCCATAAAGTAACGGTAAATTTAAGGGAATGGATATATAATTGTTACGGATAACCAATGTTGAGGGGAGGGTAGTGTAAGTTCGAAAATTAAAGAGGAGGTTTTTGATATTTCACCCAACCGCAAAAAGAGGTGAGTGTAATTTACCCAAAATACAAATATAAAAGAAAAAAAAAAAAACGAGAATCGATAAGAAAGGACGCACCAGTTTGTCCCGGCGCTAGTGTATTGCTTTTAACTGAACAGATACTAACACGTAACCGGCGTTGTGGCGTGAACGTATATCTCGAATCAAAAAACAAAAGCCTAATTTTCGACATTGAGAGCACCTAATTGGTAGATGCTTATGTGGATGATGTCGACACCTCCATCATATCTTTCCCATTTTAAAATTTATCTTATCTCTATAAATAGAAGGAAACTTCAGCACCGAAAATGGCGACTGCTATTGTTGTTTCTTTTGCCTCCTCTCTCGTTTCTTCCTCCACCTCTTTAATTCTCACTAAACTACGCCCCTCCCCTATCCTTCGCATACCCTTCCCTTCCCCTCTCCGTTCTTCTCGCCGTCTGCGCATGGCGCACACTCTCGCTTACGCCACTCTCGGCCTCACCCAGCCTGCTAACATCAACCTCCCCAAGGTATCTCATATCTCTCCTTCTTTTTCTTTGATTTAAATTTTTCATTTTTTGGTGGGGGTTTTTCATTTTTCATTTTTTTAAAAATCGCAAATGCGTGCTATGTGTTTGTGAAAATTCCCGAAAGATTGAATTTTTTGATTTATTCGATTGTTATTGATTTAAATTCTTCATTTTTCTTGTGGGGTTTTTCATTTTTTTCGTTTTGATCGTAAATGCGTGCTATGTGTTTGTGAAAATTCCCGAAAGATTGAATTTTTTGATTTATTCGATTGTTATTGATTTAAATTCTTCATTTTTCTTGTGGGGTTTTTCATTTTTTTCGTTTTGATCGTAAATGCGTGCTATGTGTTTGTGAAAATTCCCGAAAGATTGAATTTTTCGCGAAAGAGATCGATTTGGTGGAATGGAAAGGAGATATACTTGCAGTCGGTGTTACAGAGAAAGACATGGCCAAGGATGAGAATTCGAAGTTTGAGAACTCGATTTTGAGAAAGCTAGATACCCAATTGGGTGGTTTGTTGGCTCAAGCATCATCGGAGGAGGATTTCACAGGGAAATCCGGGCAATCCACGGTTCTTAGGCTTCCGGGGTTGGGCTCAAAAAGGGTAAGCTTGATTGGGCTTGGGCAGTGCACGGCTACCTCTGCTTATCGGGGCCTCGGCGAGGCTGTTGCAGCAGCAGCAAAGGCTTCTCAAGCTAGTAATGTGGCTATTGCACTTGCTTCTTCGGATGGACTCTCTAATGGTTCAAAGCTTAGTACTGCTTCAGCAATAGCAACTGGTATTTGTTTGGTGGTTTCTAAGATTGATGTTGATAATTCAATTTATGTTTATTGAAATAAATGTGTTGAACTTTTGGATGGTTTGATTTATGGTTGCAGGAACTGTGCTGGGGGTTTATGAAGATAATAGGTTTAAGTCTGAGTCGAAGAAGTTGGCGCTGAAATCGGTGGATATTCTTGGTCTTGGTACTGGGCCTGAACTAGAGAATAAGCTCAAGTACGCTGGTGATGTTTGCTCAGGTGTAATTTTGGGAAAAGAGCTTGTTAATGCTCCTCCGAATGTACTCACCCCTGGTTCGTAAGAGCTCTAATTTTCCTTTTTTTTTTGGTCTCTATGTATGACACAATCCATCTGCATCATTTCTATCACTGTTATTGTGAACCAACTCATCAATCTGGACATTTCAATTTGCGAGAGAAATTTTGGTGTGCCGTAACATTATCGTTATTGTATTTCTTGATTCTCGATCCCCAGTTGGAGAGATTTCTTATTGTTGATTATATCTTTTGATTCTTATATGTCAGGTGTACTAGCAGAAGAGGCCTCAAAGATTGCTTCCATGTATAGTGATGTTATCTCGGCAACAATATTGGATGAGGAAAAATGCAAAGAATTGAAAATGGGTTCTTATTTGGGTGTTGCTGCTGCATCTGCAAACCCCCCTCACTTCATCCATTTATGTTATAAACCCCCAAGTGGGCCTATCAAAGCCAAGTTGGGGTTAGTGGGAAAGGGATTAACATTTGACAGGTAATTGTATAGTTTCTAAATGAACCCCTTTCCTTGTATGTTTTTCAGTTCTCACCTAACAAAAGAAAAGAAAATGAATAGTTAATATGAAGAGTAGTTTCTCTTAGATGGGAAGACAGGAAGAATCCCTAAATCTAAATGAGGCATCCACATGGCAATATGTGGGGTCTAAACAAGGAGATCTTCTGCCTAAAAAATTTACCCAGATGACCTTTGCAATTGTGCAATGGTCCACTATATACAGGCAGGGATGAAGTTTCTTTCCATACTATGCAACTATTTCCTTTTCTTATCTGTTACAAGATGGAAGTGATACTTATAAAAGCAAAGGCATATGGGCTCATGAATTTTTTTTTTTCATCCTTGATGTTATCAGTGGTGGCTACAACATCAAGACAGGACCAGGCTGTCTTATTGAACTCATGAAGTTTGATATGGGAGGTTCAGCAGCTGTTCTAGGTGCAGCAAAAGCCATTGGTCAAATCAAACCCCCAGGAGTAGAGGCAAGTCATTCATTGTTGTTGTTCTTCATCTCATAGGGACCAATAGGCTAACTGATCCATAGAAGTATTATTTTGTTTTTGAGAAATTGAATGTGATAATGGCCATGCTTCTGAACATAGTTAAGGGTCTTGTATTCCAGGTCCATTTTATTGTTGCGGCTTGTGAGAACATGATAAGTGGTACGGGCATGAGACCTGGGGACATCGTCACAGCTTCAAATGGAAAGACGATTGAGGTATTTCTTTAGAAAGGGAATTCTGGGGCTTCATCTTATGGGATACTTCATTATATCGTGTTGAATCAAGTTTATTTGACATATGTTACCTATATCAGGGAATCTTCTCCTGAAATAGGTATATAATTGTTTTGTCATAGGTACTTGCCAAAATAAAATTTATGCGGAGCCCATCAAAGAGACCGTGGGAGTACTTTTTTCTTGGGCTTTCGTTATATTCTATTCCTTGCCGAATGCACCCAATCAGGGCTGACAATCCTTGACCCTATCTGTCATCCTTCCCAAACCCGCTCAGTTACAACTTCCAATCCGCTCCCAGGTTGAATTACCCAACTCGATTTTGATTTAGGCTGCATTGCTCGATCAAGCCGGTTTAACTTAATAACCTACCCCATTTGCAGTTTATGGGTTGGCATACTCTAATCTGATTTGGGTTTCAACCCGACCCCACACTATGCCACTCCTGCATTCAAACACTTATGTTAATCGGCCAATGAAATGATTGGAAGGCAGAATAGATGAAAGTGCTGCCTTTGACTGTAATGTATACTGTTAGTGATTTAATGTTTTTTATTGAGTTCCTGCCATATAAGCATGATCTCTATTTGTTTGATACTTTGATTATTAGAGGCTGCTTCGAATTTGTTCGTGGAAATGCGAGAATGGTGGAGTGGATGTCCTAGTTATGCTTTAAATATGGTTCCTTGTGGATGATTAGTCAAAGTGAAAATGTGAACTCTCAAGGGTCACAACTCCTGACTTTTTTATTACTATTATTATGCATTCTCTTGCAAGTTCACTTGAGATTTGGCATATGTGACCTTGCTGCTCTCAAGCCTAAGAAGTACAAAGTTAGAAGTTTTGTCTGTGACCAATATTTGTTTTCTTCTTTGAGATTTGGTGGATGAGTGCACTGCTTGGTACCTACAATGTCACTTAACAAACTAATTTTCAGTGGAATATTAGTTTACTTTAGGTTTTCCTTCCAAGTTCCGACCTTCATAAAGAACTTGATTATTTTTTGAACTTCCACAAAAATATCTTATATTTAGTTTCAGCATGGTTTGTTGACTTCATTCTCTATTGCAGGTGAATAACACAGATGCCGAAGGCAGACTTACACTTGCAGATGCTTTGATATATGCTTGCAATCAAGGTGTAGAGAAGGTATGGTACATATACAAGATCATGATTTACATTGTTAATCAGGAACAAAGCTAAATTTTTTGAATCTTGGTTTTTTGTATCTACTAAACGTTCTATCACAAACATGCATGGTAGTATCAAGAATCTGGGGTTATTGTTTTCGTAAATCTATAGAAACAAAAAATTCAGATATCTTATTGCAGCTATGTTGCATAGACACTGGTGTTGAAGTCGAATTTGAATACAGGGTGGCAGACATAGCAAAAAATAAAGAATCCGGGACACTAATTGTCCTTAAAAGACATGAATATTTTAGAAATATAAGACGTGGTTTATGAGTTTCAGACCACCAATTTTCCTTCAAAGACATGAATAAGATGTAAGTTACATGCATAATTAGCACATCTTTGGCTTAATTTGAAAGCATCAACTAGCCTCTTTTTTATGAGCCTTTCATGTGATAAGGAGAATGAATCCTTCTAGTGGTTCCTATCTTTGAGAGGAAAAAGAGAATGTGAAGTTGTAGCGGAAGAAGCTGATGCAAGATAGTATCGGAATTAGTTTATCATTCCTATCTTTGAAAGCATTAAGTTTAGCACCATAGGTGGCCTATACTTTGAGAAACTTCCGTGTTGCTGACCTGCTAATAAAAGGTAGTTCACATTGTGACAGTAACAAACTGCAAACTGAACCCGCGTGTGTGTGTTTGGGTGGGTGAGTATAGTGTGTGTGTTATCTAGCCAAAAAACTGCAAACTGAACCATTTATCCCCATAAATATTTGAGTTCGTAAGGCTCCAAGTCAGTACCCAGGATTTCTCTCCAAAAACAACAAATGAGTAAAATTAAATTCAATAGTCCAACTGACATGATGAGATATATCCTGGTTGATGCCTTTCGATGACTGAGCATCGAGTTCCATCAAGAGAGCGGCAAAGGGCCTGAGAGGAACCAGTTGAGGATAAAAAGCACAGAAGCACCAGAACCACAAATCAAAAAAATCTTGAACCTGGCTGAATATAAAACAAAGTTTTCAATCCATTCATCATCTAGAATGCAAATAAACTCAAATGGAGGAAAATAAAGAGCAATGTTTGAAAAAACAGCTACAAATCGGGGGAAAAAAAACCCGCTACAAAACAATAAATTCTCCTTGAATCTGCAAATTCTAACAGCAGTTGAGAGCATGAAAAGGAAAATTTGTGGATTGACAGTCCAGGGAGCGTAAATTTGATAAATCTCTCAGTCGGAAGATTGTGAGAGCTTTCTCTGAGAGCTCCCACAGTCCACACTCTGTCAATCCCACTTAAAGTGAAAGCCTGGACTACGAAGGCAAAGGAAGGAGACAATCCCTAGAAGAAAGAATATTGTCATGTATCAGCGAGACCATGTTGCAGGCTCTTACAGTTTAAGAACAATGATAGAGAAAACCTAGGAGGAAAGAAAAAAAATGATTTTTAAGTGTAAGCTGATGCAAAGTAAGGATTAGAATTAGTTTTGAAGGTGTCCATCCACCTCCACCCCATTTTTTGGTGGACTGGTGGGTGGTGAGTGTGATTCTAATGAAGCAGATGTCGGAAGATTCAAGGGTTTAATTTCATCCTCTCCTGGAGGCTGAGGTCGAAGGGGTTTAATTTCATCCTCTCCTGGAGGCTGAGGTCAAAGGTGATCCTTTTTTTATGTGATCTCTTGGAGGGCAAGATTTTCGTTTCATGCTCAGACTAGGAAATTGGATTGTGTGTTTGAAATTAGGATATTATGATGGTAAGGTGGTAGAGGTTGCAAATATTGTCGTTTGTAGGTTTTCTTGTGATTAATATAGCTGGTAGGAGTCCTGCCATAGCTTACCGAGTGAGAAAAATGACCAAGTAGATTCATTGGCAGTACTTGGTGTATGTAGGGAATCATTGTGTGTGGGAAATGCGATGTGTGGGAAATGCTTTTTCGTACTTTTCTTCATTTAATACAGCTGCAATTGTTAAAGGAAGTCAAAATCATGAAAGAAATATAACGAATTAAAAGAACAATGAATTTGCCTTTCTTTTGATATGTGGGCTGAGCCGCTGAGTTGTACAAGGCTAAGCTGGTAGTGTATTCAGGTAATGCTCAGCAAAATTTTGGTTTGTAACCGGGTTTTAGAGCTGGCTTTTGCACTGAGTTTGTAGCCCAGTGGTTGCTGCCTTGCAGGAAATGATTTTTATTTTCACTGTTTCATACTTGTGACAGAAACTATTTGCACTGTAGCTCTATATATGCCTTATAATGTTAAGCTTCACATGAAAAGTTTGTGGTCATAACTACATTTAAATCAATATTAGGAAAAAGGAAGTACAACGGATGTAAAAGACTATAAGGAAGTACAGATTACCTAGTTTTTGCACTTTGGGTTTCCAAATTACATAATATTTGCATTATGTGTGGATCCAATATTCAATCCAAATATCTTGGTTGTACAATTTATTTGTTCGAGATTTTACTCATTGTAATCCCCTCCTGCCCCTGCTTCTCTCCTATTGCTGTTCTATTGGATTTTACCAAGGTTTAGATTTTTGCTAACAACTTTTGCATCTGCTATCTGCAGATAGTTGATCTGGCAACATTAACTGGGGCCTGTATAGTTGCCCTTGGGCCCTCTATTGCAGGTATGTCCATTCGCAGTTCTTTTCTCATCTTCAAAAGTTAGTATCCAATGAGATAATTGAACATTGTGGGTTCCAGTGTTAGAACCAGTAAGACCATTTATTGTAGTCGCTTGTGATCTGCATTCACAGTCTCTTAAATATGCTGAATTTTTGTGAAGAGTCGAATGTGAATCCTTATTGATCAGTTGTTTTATGTTGAAATCCATTATTCTTGAAACAGGAGTCTTCACACCCAGTGACGACCTAGCAAAGGAGGTATTTGCGGCTTCTGAGATCACTGGGGAGAAGTTTTGGAGGATGCCATTGGAGGAAAGCTATTGGGAATCTATGAAATCAGGGGTAGCTGATATGGTCAACACGGGTGGCCGCCAAGGTGGTGCCATCACTGCAGCCTTATTCTTGAAACAGGTACAGATTTCGTTGTTCTTTGTTTTTAACAACTCTTATTGGGATTGAATATTCTGTATGGAGTGTGATCAGCAGCAATGGTATTGACTGACTTGCCGATACCTCCTTCGCTAGGTATCAGAACAGGGTTGGACACCACTGGTTCACCTTGTGGAATATGTCAATGCAGCATCAAAACATGTGACATAAAGAATATCCCTCATTCTTGATTTAACTTGGTGCCATGTAGGACACTATTGGTCCCACCGCCCCATGACGCATTGGGCCACCTGTTGGTGAACTAGCACAGCAAAAATTAGCCTGATCATTGAACCTAGTTGTTGGATTTTAGGGTTGTTCAGCGTGGGTTCATGACAAGACCCATTAAGCCCATGGATGAAGAGCTTTCGGTCTAGGCCAATGATGAAAAATATCATGTCCGACAGCTTTCATTCATTGATATTTGGTGTGATTGTTCACCAAGGCTGACAAATCATTCATTGGGGTTGGTGGGCCCAAAAGTTGTGCCATGTTGGCATCAAATTATATCATACTTGTGTGTGGGTGTGTGTTCTTACATGGCATATTGATTTTTAGGCTATAAGTTCAACTAGGTGCGGTCCATGGAAATGGCGGTGTCCGACCCATCTTCATGTGCACCGCATGAATACTTGAGGTTGGATGTGACTTGAGTTCTGTATAATGTATGGATAATGTGAGGTCCACTTTCCTTCTCATCTACTTTAACCTTTATTGAACAATAAGATTTATAAAAAAAAGTGGCGGGCCTCACAAAAAGCTGCCACATTTTTTTTGTCTTGTTCAAAAAGGGAAAGTGGACGTAGCATTCCCCATAATATGTAATTACATAACTATTGATCTAATGTTAGGAATGTTTGAGAATGTGATAGTACGAGGCTTTGGGTGGCTTGTGTGACTCAATGTACCCACTGAAACTCATTTGAGTAGGATTAGTGTGGATAGTCATTTGGGCAACTTGAGCTCATGGAGACTAAAATCAAGGATTTGTTTCCTGTCTGTTCAGAGTTCCAATACCAAATGAAGTTATCTTTGTTCAAAGTAGGATGCTAAGGGATTGTGAATTTGATTCTGAAATTGGAAATATCTCATTTTACAGTTTGTAAGTGAGAAGGTTCAATGGATGCATATAGACATGGCTGGCCCTGTATGGAATGATAAGAAGCGTGCTGCAACAGGATTTGGTGTATCGACTCTGGTTGAATGGGTTTTGAAAAACTCTTCTTAGTTCAAGTGGAAACATACTGTTCGAAAAATGGGAGGTGAAAGAAAGCTCAATTGGGTTATGTGGTGCAATGAGATCCAGTTGATATGAATAAAATGTGATTGAAGAGAAAGAAAGAAAAAAAGGTATGGTTCTGAGTTTATTACAATGAATATAGACTATTTAATGATTTTCATGTAATTCATTAGTTTGGATATGTGACTATCATTGATGATTCTCAGTTGGATGCCTCACGTGTTGAGTCGTTTATTAAAAAAAAATGGTATACTTAATTTCGATTTGAAAAAATTGAGAGAAAAATGAGAAAGGTATGGAATTTAGTTGGATAGGATTTCCTGTGAAAGAAAAGAAAAATGATTTTAATTACTTGAATAGTTTAGAAATTGATCCACTTTGTGGTATATAGAAGTTCAATAAATGGTGTTTTCTCAAACATTGTATTACAGAACTGCAAATTAAGAACCCAACCTCCTCTCTGCAACACTATCTTTTTCTTAAAGAAGACTTAGGTGGCGTTTGCTAACACTAAGTATAAAAAGAAGTGCTTATTTGAAAATTATGCTTAGTTGGATTTTAGATTGTTAAGTTGAAGGTTAATTGCATTCTACATTTTAGAGATTTTAGGGGTAAAAACCTCTACTTTAAAAAGTAGCTCCATACCTATTTTTTAAAGTAGAGGTTTTTACCCCTAGAATCTCTAAATGTAGACATGCAGCTACTTCTTAAAGTAGAGGATTTTACCCCTAAAATCTCTAAAATGTAGACATGCAATTAACCTTCAACTTAACAATCTAAAGTCCAACTAAGCATAATTTCAAATAAGCACTTCTTTTAGACTAGTGGTAACAAACGCCACCTTAATACAAAAGTTCATCAATGGATCTAGGCTGGCTTTGCAATAATGCTAGAAATGTGATGCTAAGAATAGAAATGAGAGTACTTTTGGTGGGTCAGATCCAACTTTTTTGATCATGGTTTTAACAACGATAATTGTTACTCTTAATAATGGCATTGTGACATTAGAGGGTTGATCTGGGTCTTCTTTGATCCGTGTTCTAGAAATGGGTTTTGTTGTGGGTTAGTAACTTAGGGTCTGTTTGGCATCCCTCCCAAGGAACAATTCTCTATTCCCTCACAGAAGTTAGCTATTATGCAAGTGGAACAAACATAAAAGCTACTATGCAAATGGAACAAACATAAATCAGGCATGCTAGCCATACTCACCCCAAAACCAACACATGTAAAAGTAAGGACAAATATTGGTTTTTGGCTTAAAGCAAGGATAGGTGTTGGTATTTGGCTGAAAGTATCCCTAAAAGCAGGGTTAGCACGGCTCAACAAAAATATCAAGATAAATTATTATTTATATAAATAAATCAAAGGAACTTAAATATGCTCCAAGGATTTTGCTAGCCCCAGTCGCAAGTTTTCCACATATGCAACTTGGTGGCTACAATTGTCATAAATTTTCTGTTTTTTTCATTTTTTGTAATGTGTTAAAATGTCAAACATGTCCACATGATAAGCCTTACCTTGCGTCCATAGAAACTTTTGAAGTAAATGCGACTAGGATAGCACTCCTCTATGCTCCGATAGTCTTTCTTAAAAATAATTGAAGTCTCCCATTGTGCAAGGGATAATGCCGTTCTATCCCCATGAATTAATTATTTTTTATTGTACTTTACTCATAACTAAATGTTCTCTTTGTAGCTTTCTAGATTTCTCATGTATAAATAAGAACAGAAATTGATCCACAGTCAAGGAGCGGAATCATGTTTATTTAATTTTATTTGGGATCCTCCGATCCAGGACCTCTTATCCTATGGTCTTCCTCCGATTTGGAGGAAAATCAGGTGGTCATTTGATCCCTACTTTCTGGGGGCAATGTGTGATTGGAAAGAGATATAAGAGAGCATTTGAAGATTCTTCCTTGCTTTTTATCTTCCTTGTAGTAAAATCAAACCTAATCTTAGAGTGATATTTTGCCCCCAAGGTTGCAGTGGATTTGGGAGATCCAGTGACTTTGGGTGTCTTCTAATTGGGATGGGATTTGGTCTTGCTCTAGCAAGACCAAAACCGTCTTGCTCTTGGTGGGCTTGCGACATGTGGCGATAAAAAGGGGAGAAGATATCATAGGGAGAAGTCAAAAAACTGGGGAGAAAATGAAATGACTTCTCCCCTTATATCGCCACATGTCGGACTTTGTCCATAGGCAAGATGGTTTTGTATGGGCTTTGGGGGACTTCCACCGCAAAAGACAAACTATAAGCCATGTTGGATATTTCATTGAAGAACCAACAATATAAATGTATGTTGATAATCACGCTATAGAATAGTAACAAAGTTTTTCTATTTTTAAAAAATGTGTCGAATATTTTGCAAAGTTTTCGTTGAACAATTAATTTACGAAGCATTCACAACTTTTTAAATAAAGCAGGATTCTTAAAAAAGAAGTCACAAATTTCGTGAATTATTCATGAATACTTAAAAGAGATTAGAATAAATATTTAACATATGGAATATATTCATTTATAATTTTTCACATTTATTAATCTTATTTTATTTTTTTATATTTTACCTCACATTTTTTTAAAAAAATTTTGCGGATTTATTTTTGAATTGTATCATAATCGAATAATTGTTTAACTCCAACTTTATGACTATGCTCCCCATAAGAGAGATTGATATCAAAATTTAGCACATATAAATGAAACTACTAAGCCCCACATTGGAGAAACAACAGCCAAACATGACTCCCTAAAGGCTAAGGCTCTAAGCTAAGGTAATTTCTTTTGATAACAAGCCAGAAAATTCTGTTTTTTATTTTTTATTTTTATCAGATATCCTTTATTTGAATGACAATTATTTTGTTTTGAGCCACACCCGTTTTAGATTTGGATCGTATACCTGCCTACAAAGAAACTATAATTAGGTCATTTTTTGCTGAGACTTACAAAACATAACAATTTGCAAGTCTGGAGACTTTAAATGCTGAATTTTGCAAGTCTTGTTCTTTGAACTTGTTTCTTGCGAGACTTCAAAAAGTCGAAGTCTTGCGGGAATTACAGTCCCAAGAAATGAGAAGCATATAAAATTTGACAGTTTTTAGAAATTATGAATTTTCACCTACAATTCCCGGGAAAAGAATAGGGTCTTAGTCACTTTGGTGCAAGTGGAACATGAGTGTTTGGCAATTGTTTTTAAGTGGGACTGACTTGATTGATACTAGATTTGTGGCTACTTAACCTCAGAGAGCATGGCCTTGTAGGTGATATAAACGATGCATGGTCCAATGCTGAGGAAAAATGTGTCTATGATACACACTTATCAGTGATTCAAAGATTTCATTCCTCGCCTCATTAAGTAATAAGGGTGTTCAAGCTCAACTCAAGCTTCACTATTCTTGCTCAAGCTTGGCGCGTGAACAAATCAGCTTGGCTTGATTATTTATACAATTCAAGCTCGAACTAAAGCTTGATTACAACATTTATTACCTTTTACACTTTCAAATCAAAAGTTTAAATTCTTTTATTTTAAATCAACGGACCAATCAAAACTTAAAACATGTGTATAATCTTAGATACTTTATATAATTAAATACATATAGTATATACTTAATTCATATCTTAAAATACTCAAATTCATATAAAGATATTTAACTATATATATATATATATATATTATATTATCAAACGAGCTGAGCATTTAATGAACTAAATTAAATACATGCATGTTCCAGCTCCAAAATTAAGAGCTTGGTTTGTTTATAAGATAAACAAGCTCAAATAAGCTCTTAAAAAATTGATGAGCTTAAGTTGTTCGTGAGCAAGTCGATTCGTTTACCATACCAGGTGAGCTTGAAGATCATTTAGCTCGAACGCTTTGGCATATCTCAACATAATGCATAATCGGTAAAGAATCATGTATTCATGTTGAGGCTGTAACACCCGACTGGCTAAACCCATCTTACTCATTGCCAGTTTGAATTCAGGGCTTCTTTGTTCCTTGGTCCTGTTGAGGATAAATCCATCTTTTTGAGGGAGATGAAGTTGAGCAGACAACATCAAATAAAAGATGGGAGTAATGCTAGGTCCACTTTTATTTTCATTCACTTTCTTCTTTTTAATAGATAAGAAGACAAAAAAAAATTGATAATTTTTGGGCCTCGGATTCTCTCTAGCAAAGCCAGAAAGGCTCCTCTCGAGCAACCACAAAATAGGAGACATGTGGCTAGAGAAGTCATTTCATGGGCCCCATGATTTTGACTTCTCCACACATCATTTGACACATGACAAAAAAGTGGTGAGATAAAGGTGGAGAGATATCAAGTGGGGAGAAGTCAAAATCATGGGGAGAAAATGGAATGACTTTTCCCCTTTTTATCGCCACATTTCCCTTTTACTCTTTTTTAGTTCAAACACATTTCCCTTATTTTGTGGTTGCCCCAGGCCACCTTTCTGGCTTCGCCAGAGACAATCGGAGGCCTAATTTTTGTGGGCTCTCACTTGTTTTTTATATTTTTATTCATAAAAAGTGAAAGTGAACCTCTAGCATTGCTTAAAAGGGATAAAAGAACAAGCTGATCAGGAATTAATTATGACCACCTAGATCTTCTCCAATTGGTGTTGACGATGAGACTCCCAGCACTAATTGGAAGACACCACACACCGAATTTGTATGCTTGCCAAGATGCATGCACAAAAATGGATGCATTGATTGACGTGAAAGGTGTGTGGCACCTTTCAATTGGATGCTGATCTCCTCGCCAGCACCAACAGGACAAGATCCTAAGCCGACCACCTAGAGCCAAACAGAAGTTTAAAGACCCTTCATTGGTTAGGTCTGACCGGCCAGAGAGAATCCGAAGCCATTTGGGTAACTAAAAAAATATGTGGCGGGAATGAAAGGAGGTACTTATCCAACTCCCTTCCACACATTCAAAATCCAACGTCTACTTTCCCCAACAAACCCCACAACCAGAAAATCAAAAAAACAAAAAAACAAAGAGCAAGTGCAGGACTAAAAACCTACTAATGGCTACAATTTCTCTGCTACCCAAATCCTTCTCTCCATTTCTCACAAACCCACCTTCATTTCCATCAACCCCCTCCACCAAGATCTCCTTCTCATTCTGCAACCCATCAGAGAAACCTGTATATAGCCGACCAACTGTTGCAACAAATGCCAAGAAGAAGAACCCGTGGCTCGACCCTTTCGACTACGGCGATGACCCGGAAATGGAATACGGATCAATGTACTCTGACGGGAAGCAAGAAGAAGATCCAAGGCCACCTGATAATCCCAACAACCCATATGGATTCCTCAAGTTCCCAATGGGATATAATGTTGAAGTTGCTTCATTGGGATTGAAAGTGAGAGGAGATGTTCGAAGATGTTGCTGTATGATTCAGGGTGGTGTTTATGAAAATTTGCTGTTTTTCCCTACAATTCAATTGATCAAGGATAGGTACCCTGGTGTTCAAGTTGATGTGATCGCGTCTCCGAGAGGGAAGCAGACTTATGAGTTAAATAAAAATGTGAGGTGGGCTAATGCTTATGATCTGGATGATGATTTTCCCGAGCCAGCGGAGTACACCGACATGATTGGGATTCTTAAGGTTGGTGGGTATTTCTTTCTTTTCTTTTTTCTTTGTTGATATTATTTCTAGAGGGAACTGCAGTACTATGGTGATTCTAAAATTTTTGCTTGTTCTTCAGATTGAATTTGTCCAAAGTGCAAGTCAATTTCCACTCTAAACCCATTTTTGAAGTAAAACCTTTTACTTACGGCTTGTACACAGATAAATGCACTGAGAAATCCTCTATAACATGCAATCCATTTCACACACCAGTTTATGATTTTTAAAAAAGTGCCTCAATTTTTTTCTTCTAATTTTCATTTGGATTCATGATCTGTTTTCCCCCCCATCAGTTAGCAGTGAAACATTCTTGTTTCAGCTTTTGAGAACTCATAGTAAACCATCATGTAGGCATAGTTACGAAATCACAATTCGGGAATTATTTGCCTAGAGAAAATTTTGGAAAAAAATTGGCAAAATTGAAAATTTTAAAAATAAATCAAGAAAAATGTTGGACAAGATATGAAAAAATATAAAATAAATTATTAATAAGGATATTTCATATATTAGATATTTATTCGGAATTTGTTAAAAAACATGAATAATTTATGTTTAAGTAGCAAAATTCTTCTTTAAAAGTTGCAAATATTTCGTGAATTAATCGTTCGGCAAAAATTTTTAATAGTCCGGACTTATTGATAAAATTAGAGAACTCTGTTACTATGCATGTAGGTACTATCGATCTATGGCCTAATGAGAGATCAATGGTATTTGTGTAATTAAGTTCACAGGGCTTAATTCTCTTGGATAGATTATAATGCAGGTGGCCTTGTCGCTTATTGACAGGGTAGGTACTATGACATGGTATTATCGACCAAACTGGCTGGATTTGGGCATGCGGCATTCTTGTTTATGACGACGGCTCGGGATAGAGTTAGCTACATTTACCCAAATGTAAATGCAGCAGGAGCAGGACTAATGCTATCCGAAACATTTACACCAGATGGGTTGAATCTCTCTGAGGGTGGATATAATATGTGAGTTTGAAACAAGCCTATGGTGGGATTCTGATACTCTTTCCTGACAGCTTTACATTTGAAATATTTTGTTATGAGCTTATTTGTTCTAGGCATAGTAACAAAGTTATTTTTTCAAAAGTCCCAAATAACATGACTTTTTCGTCGAATGATTAATTCCCGAATTATTCCCAACCTTTTGAAATAGTCCCGAATAAATATCTAATATATGAAATAGGTTTTTTTATAATTTAATATTGGTAATTTTATTTAATATTTTGTAATATCTTACACGATGTTTTGCCAATTTATTTTTGAAATTTGCCAAAAAAAAATCAAAAAATTCCTAGACCAATAATTCTCGAACTCCGACTTGGTAACTATGGTTGATATCATGTTAATTTCTCTTTCTAATTATTTATATTTTTATTGTTTTTGCTTTTTCCCGACTTAGCCGAATTATGCAATTTTGTCTGAACTAGACCCCCACTGAATTGTTCCCAAACACTGACTTTGTTACTATGGTTCTAGGTACCAACAGATGACTGATTGGTTGGGAAGACCAGCTCGAAATGTACCGAGGCACCTCGTGCCCCCATTGAAAGTATCAATCTCAAGGAAGCTGAAGAATTTCGTGGAGGCAAAATACAAGAATTCAGGTGCAGAGAAAGGGAAATACATAGTTATTCATGGGATAGAGTCAGATTCGCAGGCTTCAATGCAGTCCAAAGGAGATACTGACAGCTTGCTTCCTATCCAAGTATGGGCTGAGATAGCGAAAGCATTAAGGTATCAATGTTGAACTCAGTGAGCAAGTAGCTTCTTAGATCACAATTCTTCCTAAGAAATTTCAACAGAAACAAAAAGGTGTGAGATGAAAATATAAACTGTGTTGCAAGGACAATGATGGCTCAAATAGAAAAAAATAGTACCAAGTGGAGAAAATGGATGAGACCTATCATAGATAACATAATCTGAATAATAAATAGAAAAAGTGTGAATGTAAGTTCTTCCAATTTTTTTAAAATCCATTGAGTCTACAAATGAAATCTAACATAATATATGTCAT